>CM057457.1:249245000-249870000 GCA_016271365.2 Neoceratodus forsteri
CCCACCAAAACTGCCCAGTGATGGATCGGGGAGGGGGTGCATCCTCTCACCTGTCCAGCCCCTGACCCAGCTCCCAGTGGGGGTCACCTGCATCAGTTCCGGGCCACAGTGGTCTGCCATTACTAAGGACAAGTAACTGTTAGAAGAGGTAGACAGAGGTTTGCCTCTGGATTTTGAGGATTTCCTGCCTTACCGACTCCACACTCCTCAGTGAGTCCAGGGTGCCGTAGGACTCATTTGTTTATTTATTTGCTTTTGTTAACTGGGTAAGCACACTAGACAGCCACTGGGTAAGCACACTAGACAGCCAAGTGCCTATTTTCAGGTGCGACCTGGGAGGATTACAGAGGTACAAACAAGAACATCAGGCAAATACAGGGTAGAAACAATAGCATCAGGCACATAAAAATATATCTGGAGGTAATTAGCATCATAATACAGGCAGGGGCAACAGATGTCTACAGACAGCCCAGTAGATCAACAAGATATGATACATCACTAACAGGCAAGTCAGCAAGCAAATCAGGGTACATATAAGATCATCAGGCACAGTAGATAACATCAAGAGGTAGGTAAAGAGTGTGGTACAGGCGAGGTCAACTAGGCGACTAAAGGGTCAGCCAGGGGACCCAGTATCTATGGTGCCTCCTGAGGCAGTGGGCAATTTCAAAGGACAAAGTGCTTGCGGTAGCTGGGGACGCATCACATTGTCTGCCTTCAGGAAGGAAGTAGCCCAGCTCCTTGCCAAAGGAGCCTTAGCCCATGCCCCAGATGCCCTGGCAAGTTAGGGGTTTGTGTCCAGGTACTTCCTGCTCCCAAAATGGACGGGGGAAGAGACTGGTTCCCCATACTGGATCTGCATGATTTAAATCGGTTCATGCAGAAACACAAGTTCTGGATGAAATTCTGAACCAGATGGAGCTGGGGGTACCTTTGGTTCCATGCAGAAGGGGTTCTGTACCAGTTCCATGTCATATCCTTCAGTCTCTCATCCATGCTTAGGGTCTTCACCACATGCATGGCAGTGGAGACAGCCTTCCTGAGCCACAAGGACGTCAGGGTGTATCCCTTCCTGGATGACTGACTGATAGCTGGGTCAATCAAGGAGGCTGTCGAGGGATCCAGAGATCTGGCTCTTCAGAACTGCAGAGACTTGGGCCTCTTGGTCAACCCAGAAAAGTCCAAACTGGTCCCCTCACAGGTAATCAAGTTCATAGGGGCAGAACTAAACTCCTGCAGGTCAAGGCTCATCTTCCTGTGGACTGGACTCAGGATTTTACTTCCTTTGTCTGATCGTTTCAGATTAAGCTCTTGCGCCCTGCCCAGGAATTCCTCAGCCTGCTGCTGGGTACATGGCATCCTCTGTCAGCATGGTCCTGTGGGCCTATAGGCGGATGCGCCACCTGCAGTGGGAGCCAGGCTACCAGTGGTCTTAGGGCCTAGTTACCTGGACCATCAGGTCGTGATCCAGCTGATGTTTGATGCCTTTCAGTGGTGGTTGGACTTGCAATCCCTAGAGAGAGGAAGGAATCATGTTTGTCCACCCAGAAACCATCTGTCACACTTACAATGGACGTATCTTTGGTGGGGTGGGAGCACACCTGGGAGACCACAGAGCACATGAGTTCTGGTCATCTTGGAAATCTAGTCACCACATCAGCCTGCTGGATCTCTGTGCAGTACATCTGATGCTGACAGAATTTGCTTCTCTGATCAGTGGTCAAGTCATGCAGGTCCAGACGGACAATACCATGACCATGTTCTACCTGAACAAGCAGGGTGGAACATACTCCCTTCCCCTTTGTTGGGAGACTCTCCACACCTGGATAGTCATGAATAGCCTGGGTACAGATCTCCTGGCGATCCATGTCGCAGGTGTTCACAGACATTTGGCAGATGCTGTCAGCTGGGTTGGGGAGACATCACACGACTAGTCCCTGCATCAGGATGTGGTATACCACCTGTTCTGTAAGTGGGGCATGGCTCTAGTGGACCTGTTTGCCTCCTCCAAGAGCAGAGAGCTGAGGCTGGTTTGTGCATGCCCCCCCACAGTTCAAGACACTGTTGGGGGATGCTTTTATGAGGCCCTGGATCCCAGGCGTCATATATGCCTTCCTCCCTCTTAATCCACAAGGTGGTGGTCAAGGTCTGGAAGGACAAGGTACGGATGATCCTGATATCTCCGGACTGGCCCAGGCGGTTCTGGTACCCAGGTCTCCTCAGCCTCAGCAGCCGGCCTCCATGGTGGTTGCCTCTTCACCCAGACCTGCTGACCAGACAAAAGGGGAAGGTCCTGCACCTGGATCATCAATCCCTGCACCTCAGCCTGATTCCTTAGTGGCTAGAGTTCCAGGCTTTGAGTCTCTCAGAAGAAGTGCTCCACTTTGTGGGGGGGCCTCCCAAAAGGAGTCCGCTTGCAATGATATGCATTTAAATGGAAAAGGTACTCGATGTGGTGCCAGGGGAAGGAGCTTGATTCCCTTGCCTGCCCAATGGCGAGCATCTGCACGTGCCTATGGTCCCTCTCTGTTGGGCTGGCGAGCGAAGACCCTTAAGATACACCTGGCAGCCATCTCTTCTTACCGGGCGTGGGCTGTTATGCTGACGGTGGCCCAGGAGAAGGTGGTGGGGTGCGTTTTTTAAAGGTTTTGACTACCAGTCCTCTCAGATGTGAGAGCCTCCGCCACCTGGGGAATTACTGCTGGCTGTGCTCGTGGCCAAGCCATTTGAGCCTGTGCACAGATGCAAGATGTCTCAATTGTCATGGAAGTCTGCCTTCTTGGTGGCTTTCATGTCAGCCAGAAGGATAAGTGATCTCCAGGCACTCGCGGTGGAGTCTTCTTGTCTGGTCTTATACAAGGGCAAGGTTGTCCTTTGCCTCCACCCAAAGGTACTCCCAAAGGTTATATTGGAGTTTCACCGTAACCAGGTGGTAAACCTTCTGGTATACATTACAAACCCAACTTCAGAGGCCAACTGTAGGCTCCATACTTTGAACATACGGAGAGTGCTCTCTTACTAAAAGGAGTGAACAGCTGGAGTTTGGGGTGGGGCTCATCAGCTCTTTGTGACATACACTGAAGCAGCACCGGGTAGACTGGCAGCAAAGTGGACGATTGGCAGGTGGATCACATCCTGCATTGACCTGTGCTATAGGTTGGCTAGTAGGTAGCCTCCCAAAGGGCTGAGGGCTTATTCCTCCAGACATATCGCTGCCTTGGTGGCTGCTTCCAGGGACATCCCCATACAGGAGCTCTGTAGGGCTGCTAGCTGGCGTAAAGCACACACCTTTATCTCCCATTACAGTATTGACTTCATGTCACATCAGGATGCTGCGTTTGGGGCTATGGTTCTCCAGTCTCTGTTTGCCAAATAGGGGTGCACGTCTTGCCCCCTCCTCCCGGAGAACTGCTAGGAGTCTGCAGTAGTGTGGATAATGAACTGCATCCACATCCTTAGAAATAGTCGTTACTCATTTGTAACTGTAGTTCTAGGAGAGGTATACAGTTCAAATCTACACAACCCACCCAGCCTCCCCTGGCAGTGTGGCACCCAGATCCCAGATTCCAGCGTGCAAAGATCTGATGTCATGGGGCTGAGCCAGAGGATTTATTGCCTAGTTGGTGGGAGGAACTTAGCTAGAAGATGTCAGATGAATATGGTTCCAGGAAACTGCCAAAGTGTGGATGTTAACTGTATACCATACCACTCCTAGAAGTACAGTTACAGTTGAGTAACCTGTATTTTTTTTTGTGTGCTACCTCATGCTAACGGTCAATGACCATGAAAGAAGGTAGGGAGACTGGAAAGGCAAGTTGCTCCAGTAACGGGGCTGTGTCTGGCTACCATCTCCCTCTGGGCAGGTGCTCTGTCAACAAGCAGTCCGGCGCCTGGGAGAATGGACAGTCCTTCCGGAGATGCAAAAGGAAAGAGTTCAGATCATGCACACACTTGGCATCAGGATCTTTGAACTGTTCCGTCTTGAACTCTTCCCATAGAAAGCATAAGAAAAAAAAAGCACATGTCAAAGTTGTCATTTGGTAATTCTGCTATGAGACACTCCACTTCTGTGGGCTGGGGTACCCCACCATCATCACCGACAACACCGGTGATGCCTGGGTGTGCGAGGTCAAGGTCTCCTTCTTGGAGCTCCTATCTGCCCAATAGAGGGGACTCTGGTCACAGTTTGGTCATTAGGCAGCTGTTATGGAGCAGTGAGTGCAGTGTATAAATGAGGCGGTGCCATTTTTTGTGTGGCTCCTGGCTCCTCGGGAGTCAGTTGAGCTGATGCCATCTTCGGTGCTGCTTGACTTGGGTGAGTTGCTGACTCAGACTCCAGCTTCTGGATTGAGGTCACTGTTGGCACCGGCAACACCTGCGATGTCACCTCTGTTCGCTCCAGGAATGGGGGTAGACATGGTGCCACGGCCGGTTTCTTTGAGATTGGCAGGTTCATCGACACTGCGGTGCTGCATTTAGCACCTGGGTTGGGCTCTTCATGGCCTGCGCTGCTGCTGGTGCTGCTGACAGTGCTGCATGAGTCTTAGGTGCACTGATCATTCCCTTCGGGGACGGTCCTAAGGCCATTCTTAGTGCCGCCGATGTTCCTGAGGCCCCATCCAGGGCCCGGGTTAGGTGTCTCGGGTGTTGCTGAGATTACAGCTTGCATTATTGCCCTTTCATCCCTTTCCTCTTTACTGCTGTCCGGGTGTGAAGGGAGTAGAAGGAGGCTAGTCATATTCTGACCTCATCATCTCCAGTGGTGAGGATGACAACTCATACCATTGTTTGAGAACCTGGAACTGGCTCCTGTCACTGTACCTCAGGAGGATCTCTCCTTTTAGGCTCCGCTCAGAAAGATACACTCTGTACTGAATTGCGAGCCAGTAGTTACTGTATAGACCAGGCTAGGCACCTCCAGCTGGAGTTTCTTTTTTTTAACTTTATATTTATTGAACTTTTTTTTTTTAATTACAAGCTCATAACATACAAAACAACAAAGATACATAAAGATAAAAATAGGCTGCTTACATTTAAAACCTTTGCTAAAACAGTGGCTTAAAAAATTAATAAGTTATATAACCACTATAAGAGGGATGTGACTGATATATATTAGAAATAATCTAAAATCAAAAGTCCAGTGGATGAATATAATGGAAAATTCCTCATGAAATGGGCTAAAGTACATGAGAGTCCCCTTCCAGGCCCACCTGGGCGTGTAAATTAATAGTATATAGCTATGAATAAACAAATGAAATTCAGATGTAGAGATTAGTACATTAAAGTAAACTTAGAAGCCTGTGGAGTGCACCCGTCATCTTCCTCAACAGTGAGATAAATCCCATACCTTACTTTCTCAGGGCACAAAATCCTGCCTATGTTTCATAATGTGAATCACCCATCTCCTCCAGAGAATCTCAAAATGTTCAACATGATGATTAATTTGTGCGGTAACTTCTCCATTCTATAAATCCCTATAACTAAATCCTGCCACAGGGTGAGTGTGGGGGGATTAGCAGTGAGCCAGTTTTTTGTGATGACTTTTTTTGCTGCAAGTAAGCAGATATTTAAGAGTTTCCGCACTGAGGAAGAATACCACTGGGCTATATAGCAGGAAAAGAGAAAGAAATCTGCTGATAAGTGCAGTGGAATGTTGAAAATATGTGATGGAGCTCCCTCCAGTGAAACAAAAAATCGGTCCAACACACATGCAATCCCAGAAAATATGTCTGTGTATGGCTGCCGAGTGCCTGCAGCGTCTCCAGCAAATTGCTCCCTTTCTTGGAATATATTTATATTGTACAGTGGGTACAATAAAAAACTGAATGGTTTCTTTCCAGGAAAATTCTTTCCAACAATGTGGCCCCGTGGCAGAATGCAAATAAGGTGTCTAACCCAATCCTTGTCATCTATTGAGATATGAACATCTGTTTCCCAAACCCATCTGAGAGCATGGGTAAACTCTGGGCTTAGCTGCTGTAAAATGCAGCTAAATATGTAAAAATGTGGGAAGGGGGGCAGTGCCTTCTATAGCCTGTGATACTATCTTCATCACTGAGGGGGAGATTAGAAGTGCCAAATCAGATGGCAGAAGTCGTTTTATGTAATTTACTGTCTAAAAGTAATGAAATCCCAACTGGAGTTTCTAAATATGTCTAATATCTTGGTCTCTCTTTTTCCTCCCTTCCAGCCAGCTGTAGAGACACTCTCTGAAGCAGCCTGGAGCAGGCCTGCTATTGTGGCAGCTGTACTCAGGCAGGCAAGAAATTAGCAGTGCCTAAATCTAAGCCCATGTATTTCACTCAGCCAGTACAGGATGCTATTGTTGTTGTGGCTGAGAATGACAAAGCCATAATGCCCAAGGAGGTCACTGCGCACCCCACTAACAAGGAGTTGCTCGAGGTAGGCACCATGGGCAGGCAGTTCTATGCCTCTGCTATGCTTGGCATGAGGATAGCTAGCTACCAAGGCCATTTCTCGGAAGTACGAGTACGCTCTCTCATGCAAGCTTAGGTCACTTGCAGAGACCCTGCCAGACACAGAGGCAAAACAAAAGGTGCTGCAAGCTGTTAAAGAAGATATTGAATCTAACAGCCACCAGGTTAAAGCCTCTGGATGCCTTTTCTGCAGCAGCTTGCTCTGCGGCTGCAGGTATTTGCATCAGGTGGCGTTCCTTACTACGGACTGCTGGCTTCACTCAGATGACAAGCAACAGATCATGAATGTGCCCTTTGATGGCAGTTATCTGCTTGGGCAGCAGTTGAAGCAATTTCTTAAAATGTCTAACAAAATGAAAACAACTGGTAGGCTTCCAGGCTGGCTCCTTGTAACCCACAAAGGGGTAGAAGACATAGCTGTCATTACAACAAGCAGTCCTTTCATGGTAGGGACAGGGGAACCCAAAATAATAAATCCCAGCCTTCCCAGGCCCAGAAGAAATTGCAGCCAAAGGCACAGGTGTCAAAAGCACTGAGTGCCACCATATGAAGCTCCAGCCCCAGGTCTGCTTCAGCTGCTCACAGTGGGCCACTCCTCCCCAGTAGGAGGATGCCTAATCTAGTTTTGCCATCCGTGGAAATAAATCTCATTGGACAAGTGGTTTCTGAGGATCATCCGAGAAAAGTACTCACTGGAATTGTTGGAAACCCCCCTGGATGATCCTCCCCGGAGCCAACTCCCCATGTCAGCTCACATGTCAGAGCTTCAGTTGCGGGTCTTCTGAGAAACAGGGCAGTGGATGTAGTGCCAGAGTCAGAACAGAACACAGGGTTCTACTCCACTGCTTCCTTGTGCCAAAGAAATCGGGGGACATGTGCCCCCTTCTTGACCTCCGAAATCTGAACAAATACATGGAGTGAGAAAAAGAAAAAATGATTTTGCTGGGATCCTTGCTACTTTACCTGAAACATCAGGATTGGCTAGTATCACTGGATATGCAAGATGCATACTAGCACATACTGGTGTATTCCAACCACTACAGGTAATTCTGGTTCTGCATGGAAGGGCAGCACTTCCAGTTCAGAGTCCTATACTGTGGGTTTTCCTCAGCACCATGAGGTTTTACAAAGTGCATTGCAGTACTCCGCAGTGCATCTCAAAAAGCTAGGACTCCCAAGTTTTCTCGTATCTGGATGATTAGCTAATTTCATGCCCGTCCAGACAGAAGACTGAGCAGGCAGTGGCCACTGGCTCTCAGTTCCTAGCATTCATGAGAGTTCTGCTGAACCCCTTAAAGTCTCGGCTGGAGCACTCCCAGGAACTGCTGCTCATAGGAACTGTTCTAGACATGACCCAGGCTCGAGCATTCCTCCCAGATGGCAGACTATGGGTAATCTTGCTGATGGCAAGCTACATCATGGAACGCAAGACTGTGCCAGTCCACTCCGTGCAGCTCATGCTGAGCATAATATCCTCCTCTGTGTTTATAGTGCCTGTAACAAGGCTGCACATGAGGACAACTCAGTGGATGCTCAGTACCCAGTGGTCACATGCATCACACCCTTAAATCTATCCCATTCAGGTGACCAAACCCCAGGTGAGGTCCCTGATCATTGGAGGTCAGCCTCCTCCAGTGCTTCCCCTTCTCCCCACTGGAGTCTGAGGTGATTCTCAAAATGAATGTCTCCCTGCTTGGGTGGGGAGTCTATGTGACAGGGTTGAATACGGCCCTGTCCTAGTTTTTAGAGAAAGTTTAAATGCAGGGATGTTCTATTCTCTCCTTTTCTGTTTCTCCTCTGTCTGGTTGCACAACCAAATTTTCTTGTGAGACCTAGAAGCTGATCACCCCGACGGTCTTGCAGTTCTCTGCCTCTCGCTTCTTTCTACCCTCACTTGCCGTTTCTGTCTTTTCTTCCCCTTTGTATACCTGCAGGTATAAAAATATATGTGAATCTTTTTGTGGAAATGAAGGGGCGCTGATGAGCTTTATGATGCTAAGACACGTTTGTTTGGAGCTCTGCATTTTTCGTACTTCAACTTGGGAGAAATTAAGTTTATAAGTCAATCTTCTGCTGAAAATTTTGCTTACGTTTTCGACGAGTTGTAAGCAGATTATATGGATGAATTTGTTTCCCCGAACGTTTATGGGAGAGGAGCTCCAGTGCAGGGGGCTGATAGCTCTCTAGCTATGGCTGGTGCAGGAACTTCTCCCAGTATACAGACACGCTCTGATCTGTGTGTTAAGCCTAAACAGGTGAAACCAACACTGGTATCAATTCAAACTCTCCTGGTGGAGTTTCTGACAGAAGTTTGCCAATCCACAGGGAGAATAGAGAGTTCTCTTTCAGAAATACCTTTGCATTGTGCAGCTATTGAGTCAAGAATTGAGAACACTGAGCAAATGGTTAAAAATAACGAGATGGAAAGTAAAGCTGTTTCAGGGAGAACACTGACTTTAGAAGGTGCAGTGAATGCTGCACTCCATGAGCAGCTGGCGCAAGCTTCTAGATTGGAGCGTCTTGAGAATAACGCTCTTAGAATTTACGACTAATTGGCTTTCCCGGGACTATTCCAGTATCAGAACTGAAGGTTACGGTGGAACAAGCACTTATTACCATTTTTTCGTTAGAACCTGCGCTTACGTTGGAAAGTGCCTACAGACCACCTCATTGTTTAATAAAAGAGACTGCCATGGAACAGCATAAGGCAAGATTTATTATTATTACTTTCAATAATCTGGCAGATCGTAATAATCTTCTTCAGTTGGTCAGAAAGACTAAGCTGTGTTTCTATGAGGGGAGTCAGTTTCATCTATATCCTGATTTTTGTGTACAGACTCGGCGCAGACGTGAGCGTTTTTTGTCAATTATGTCTGAGTTTAAAGAAGCAGGGTTATTGGTTAATCTACTCGTACCTGCTCGATTGAGAGTACAATTTCAGGGAAAGATGCATTTTTTTGAAAATGTATATTCTGCTAGAGCATTTTTTGAAGCTAATGTTAAGCTACCAGAAGATATTGGCTCTGATGTGGAAGAGGAAGAAGTTGAGTTTGTGGAGTATCATCCAGTCAATCTCTGAAAATATGTATGGACTTTTCAAGATGAAATTAGTGTTTTTTTCTTTCTGGCTATGGCGAGCTATGTTCTGGACTTATCAGGATGTTAAAATATGTCATAGGCTTTAAAATTTTAAGAATTAATTTGAGGTTGGGAAGTAGAAGCTTGGAGCACTTACAAAGTATAAGATCTGTGTTATTTTTTTTTTAATAAGCTCTAAGATATTATTAATTATTTGGTATTTTTCTTTATACCCCTTAAAAAAGAAGAAAATCCTTTTTTTTTGTGCTTTATTGAGTTAAGTCTTTATTAAGTAAACATTTTTGTCTTAATGTTTTTCTATGTGATGTTATCTTGTGATTACAATTTTTATCTTAAGGAAATAAAAAATAAAGTATACAAAAAAAAAAAGGAAATGTAATTGATACTGGGATCCCTTTGTTTAAAAGTGTATATAGTTATATTGTTGAAATGATTGCAAAGCTATTAGGAACTTAAGGGGTTAACCTGAGATGCAATTTTAAGCCTTTTGCAGAAGGTGTAAAAAAGAGGTCAGTTCTGGGTCACAATGTTCTTTTCGCTACACCTACTGAAATTTACAAGAACACTGGAAACTTACAAGAACACTGTCTGAGAAGCATGCTGTTTTCTTAATGAGCTCCTGCACAAACTTATAAAAAGGAGATGCAATGTTTTGCAAAAGAGAGACAGAGACTGAGAGACTTGAGATTGGAAATTGAAAAGAAAAACTCAGAAGGACTCTGTTTTTTTGTGTTTCTACTGCCATTGTAAATAGTTATTCTGAAAAATTTTATTATTTTTTTTATTTTACTGTTATTAATAATAAAACTCTAGTTGCAAATTTTACAGCTGCTCCTGGTTTTCCTATGCTTCCTGACGTGTGCCTCGACAACAGTCCACTGCCAGGGTCTCCAGATGTAAGGTGTCTGGGACTCATCAGAGACACATCTCTGCATCAGTGTGCTGAAGATGCGGGCAGTTCTGTAGGGTCTAAAAGCCCTAGTTGACTCAGCCAGCCAAAAGACAGTCCTTCTTCAGGTGGACAAGTCCTGTGATATACTATTTCAATAGGTAAACAGGAGCACACTCTTATCCTCTCTGCAGGGAGGCAATGAGAATGTTGGAATGGTACCTGGAGAAGGATATATTGCTCCAAGCAATCTACCTACCAGAAGTCCAGGACACTCTGGCAGACAAGTTACATTGAACAGAGGCAGATCCTCACGAGTACTCACTATAACTATTCAATGAATGGGGTGCCCCTGATATGGACCTTTTTGCGTTCTCACTCGACGCCAGTGCTTTGATTCTGCTCCAGAAGTCCAGAACATGGCATCTTTTGTCAGAATGCATTCAGATCGCTATGGCAAAATTGATTTCTGTATGCGTTCCCTCCAGTCCCGCTCATCCAGAGAGCGTTTTTCAAATTGGAGGTGCATGGGTGCAAGGTGATCCTAGGGGCCGCTTGCTGACCTCAGCAGATGTGGATCTTCTTCGAGATACAGCTCTTGCAGCAGGTTACATCATTAGGACTGAAGCCGTCAGGCGTCAGGACCCCATGGAAATCTTCTAGCTAGCAGTCTTCAGCGGGGACCGCCTCCGACGTCGGTCCGGCCCCCGACGTCAGGCGTAGTACATAAGGAGGCGGTCTCGCCAGAATCCCCAGTTCTTTCCCGCCGGAGACTTTGCAAGTCTCGACCGCTCGGTTAGTTCTAGCGCGCGATGACCAGGAAAACTTTCTTACTTTGCAAATTCATCTCTTGTCAGTCGTTTTTTCATCTGATGTCCTCTCCAACTTCAGTGGAGGGCCATTCTTGGAAGTGTGCCTGTGGAAAGCAGATTCCTTTCAAGACCCTCATTCGGCCTGCGTTCGTTGCCTGGGCCTAGACCACGACACCCAGGCTTGCTCCTTCTGTCAGGGCTTTAACAGCCGAACGAGAATCCGCCGACAGAAAGCCCTCCAGGCTTTCCTCCTCGAAGAAAAACTTAAGGCCATGGAACCTTCCTCCAAAGGGGAATCTTCAGGGAAGTCACACAGGCACCATGAGAAGCACCGGGAGAAGGTGAGACCCAGATCCCCATCCAGGGCCTCAGACTCCTGCAGCTCCGGCTTCAGGTTGGACCGCTCTCCGTCAAGGGCCCGCTCTCAGCCTCCCCCGGTTGTGGTCAAATCGAGCAGTGGTTCCTTTACTCTGCGGCCTGTCAAGACCTCCAGGCCCGCTTCCTCGGCTAAGGCCTTGTCCAGGTCTGGGGAGTCCCACAAGTCGTCTTCCCGGCATTCGGCCTCCGACGTCCGGTCAGTCTCCCTACCGTCGCCACCCCAGCGCAAGACCAAGGAGCTGACCTCCCTTAAGAGGACATCAGACCCGACGTCGGCCCACCCGACGGCCAAGGTACACAAGCACTCCAGGGAACCGGCGACCATTCGTCACCCGTCGCCGGTCAGGCATTCGCCCCCAGGGACGCGGCCAGGGACGGCATCAGATGCGTAGTCAGGAGGATCACACCACGCTATCGACGTTGATCGCGGGCGCTGTCGGAGGAGGCTCCACCCAGCCCGAGACCAGGCGGCGATCCCGACCCGTCAACTCCTATGGGAACCCTCTCCAGAACCAGAGACTCCGGGAGCCGCACCGCCCCTGACGACAGGCTACCAGCGCCTCGTCCGTGCCGGGCTAAGCTTGTCAGAAGTGAAGGAGCTCTTCACCTTCTGGTGGGACAGCATCAAAAAGGATGTGGTCACCACGCAGCCTCCTCCCGCACCAGCGGCAACCCCGACGCCTGCACCCCCTCCTTCACTGAAGGGGTCAGCAGGACGAGCACCTTCCCCCCAGGAGCCAACAGCATCTCCCAGGGGTAGATCTTTGGAGAAGAGAAGGCCTCCGTCAAGATCCTCTTCAGGGTCACCCAGCCCCAAGAGACCCAGAAGACGCCGGTATTCACCGTCCACGGAGGGTTCCAGATCTGACATCTCTGAATGCTCCAGGTCTCCTTCACCAATCAGCATCCCATCTCCGGACCCACGCGACCTCCCTAGGTCTCCTCCGAATGACCCCTCATTCTCCGAAATAATGAGGCATATTCAGGAGAACATGGGATGGGATGCCGAAGAACTCGACCCCGAAAGACTATGCCTTGCCCGCTACCTTCGGCAAAAAGACCCCAAGCATGTGGTAGTGCCACCCTTGGTGGACACCTTTGTGGACGTCACCAAGGCAGCGTGGAAGTGTCCACATTCGACCCCGGCAATGCCGAAGAAGGCAGACTGCCTGTGCAAGGCCCAAGGAAGGACCAGTACCTGGCTAACCATCCTCTGGCCGACTCCCTGGTCATTACAGCCTCTCATGACCGGTCTCAGAAACCGCAACATTTGGGCACGCAGCCACGGACCGGAGTCAAAGCAGTTAGACGTGCTGGGCAGGCGCCGCTTATGCTTGACGCTGACTGCGCCATTAGATTATTGAATTACCTCACCACATGGTTCCCCAGAACCCAAACGCGTTGTGGGAACAGGGACAGGACCTGGCGGGCAAGCCAGGCGGTGGCCAAGGAGGAACTCCTGCAACTCCTCGTATGGGTTCAGGCGTAGGGACCCAGGTGCTCAGAGCCGTGTCACGACTCTGCGGACTCTTGACCAGGCGGCAGCCTCAGGCGTGTGTCTCTGGAGACACTCATGGCTTCCTGTCTCCGGTTTACGGACGTCCAGAAAATATCATGGGCGCTCCTTACTATGGCGAAGTTCTGTTTGGTGAAGCCTCGGAAAAGGTGATCACCAAATTGCAGGAAGCTGGGAAGGCTATTAGATCTGTCCATGCCATGTACAGATCTAGACTTAGTTCCTTTCGTAGGAACCAGAGTCGCTTTCGCAGCCGGACCCAAAGGCAACAACCTCGTTCCGGCCAGCAACAGGGGTTCCTTCTCTCGGAAAGCCCAGGCTAAGACATCCTCATGCAGAGGCCAACGAGCTAGCAAGTCGGCCCAACCTGCAGGATCCAGTGCTGCCACAGCATGACTCCTTCCCGGCCCCCGCCCCTCCTCAGGATCAACGGGAAACGAAGGTCGGGGGTCGCATCGCGGACCACCTGCCAGGGTGGCGGTCGATCACCACCGACAGGTGGGTGCTACAGTTGGTCGATAAAGGCCATTATATAGAATTTGTAGACAACCCTCCCACAAGGCCTCCTCTGCTCTCCCGTTATTCGGATCGGCACGCCCTGCTCATATGGCAGGAAGTGCTCACGCTTCTACAGAAAGAAGCTTTGGAGCATGTTCCAGGGAACCAGAGAGGAGCATGTTATATTCACACTTCTTCCTGGTTCCAAAGAAAACAGGGGACCTCCGTCCAATCTTGGACCTCAGCGACCTCAACATGTTGGTCATTTACAAGCGCTTCCGCATGGTGACCCTCCCGGGACTAATCCCCATGCTGAAGAAGGACGCTTTCTTGGCGTCCTTGGACATGCAGGACGCTTACCTGCACATCCCTGTTGCTCAAGCGCACAGGAGGTTCCTGCGCTTCGAGTTTCTCGGCCGCCATTATCAGTTCCGAGCGCTTCCTTTCGGGCTGTCCTCAGCACTCAGGGTATTCACCAAGTGCATGGCAGTCGTGGCAGCGTCTCTGAGGAGACAGGGCCACTATGTGTTCCCGTACCTGGACGACTGGCTTCTCATGGCCTCCTCCAAGGAGGCATTGCTGATGACCATTCAGCATACTCAGGCCCTTTTTCAGTCTGTGGGCATTCTAATCAACTACGAGAAGTCTCTCCTGGTACCGTCCCAGAAACTGCAGTTCATAGGGGCAGTTCTGGACACCGTCAAGGGGAAAGCTTTTCTTCCCGAAGACAGAGCGGAACGCATCTGATCCCTCATAAGGGACCTATCAGCGAAGAAGACCGTCCCAGCCTGCTCGGGCACATGGCTGCGGCCATTCCAACAGTCCCGATGGCAAGACTCCACATGCGGGTAACCCAGTGGATGTTAAGAGTGCAATGGGACCAAAGGCAAGACCATCTGCAGCATCCAGTCAGAATCACGAGGGCCGTGAATCGGGACTGGCAATGGTGGCTAGATCCAGGAACCCTCTCTGTGGGGGTTCCCTTCATAGCGCCATCCCCGGTGATAACACTCTCCACAGACGCCTCAGGGCTGGGCTGGGGAGTGCACTTGAACGGGGTGAGATCTCAGGGAACATGGACTACCCAGGAAGCTCATCTCCATATCAACATATTGGAGATGAGGGCGGTCCTTTATGCCCTGCAAGCCTTTCAGTTGGAGATTCCACCGAGTACTCTCCTGTTATAAACAGACAATACTGCGGTGATGTATTACCTCAACAAACAAGGAGGCACACACTCCTACCCCCTTTGCAGGGAGGCCATGAGGGTGTGGGAATGGGTGTATCGATGCAGGCGCAAACCGCATTGCAGTTCACGTTCCTGGGTGGACAACACTGTATAAACAGCCTGAGTCGTTCCCAGGCCAGGGTCCACAGTGGGAACTTCTACAGGAGGTGGCAGAGGATCTGTTTCACAGATGGGGCACTCCAGAATTGGATCTATTCGCGTCTCCATCCAACACAAAACTGCCCAATTTTTGCTCGCTAGATCCAGGGCCTGGTGTTTTCTGGCGAGACGCGTTGTCCCTCTCCTGGGCGGGCAGATTCCTCTACGCCTTCCCTCCTTTCCCGTTGATCCAGAGAGTCCTTCTCAAACTTCGCAGGGAGCACGCAACTCTTATTTTGATAGCGCCTTTTTAGCCCAGGCAAATTTGGTTCCCGCTTCTGAGTCAGTTGTCCCGGGAACCTCCGCTTCCCTTGCCAATCAGCTCCCACCTGTTGTCTCAGGAGGAGGGTTCACTAGTCCACCCGGACTTACATTCATTGAACCTACATGCCTGGCTCCTAGAGACGTAGCCATAATGCGACATGGGGTCTTGCAAGAGGTGGCAGAAGTGCTTTCTGCCTCCAGAAAACCGGCAACATACGCCATGAAGTGGCACAGGTTTTACCTGTGGACTCAAACACGCGGCTTCTCACCCTTAGACTGTCCTGAGAAGCTGGTTCTGGAGTACCTGCTTTCCCTTTTTCAATTCGGGCTAGCTTACTCCTCGATAAAAGTGCACCTTTGTGCAGTCTCAGCTTATCATGCCCCCATAGGCCATCACCTGGTGGCCCAGTTGGATGCTGCTCGTGCCTTTCTAAAGGGGGTCCTCCACCTTAGGCCGCCCATTAAGGATCCTGTCCCTCCTTGGGACTTGCCCTTCATCCTGGAGCAGCTTACACTGCCACCCTTTGAACCAGCCGCGGATTGCGAGCTATGTTTTCTGTCGTGGAAAACGTTGTTTTTAGTTGTTGGCGAGAAGAATCTCCGAATTACATGCTCTCATGTGTAAAGAGCCTTATTTAATTTTCCACCAGGATAGGGTATCCCTGAGGACAAATCTTAAGTTCCTGCCTAAGGTGGTTTCAGCCCTTACCCTTAATCAGGACATCGATTTACCAGTGTACTTTCCCAAGTACACCAATCGAGGAGAAGCACTGCTTCACACCCTGGATGTTCACAGGTGTCTCAGATATTATCTGACCAGAACCAAACAGCACCGGAAAGTGGAGCGGCTGTTCGTATCCTTCACTGAGAGGATGAAAGGGGCGCCCCCGTTTCGAAGCAGACCCTTTCACGCTGGCTCATTCAATGTATCTCTTTCTGTTAAGATAAACGCAAAAAACCCTTGCCAGGAGCGGTCAAGGGCCATTCCACCAGAGGAGTGGCTACCTCCTTCGCAGCACTGAAGAATGTGTCCACTTCAGCTATCTGTGCTGCAGCCACCTGGAGCTCGGTGCATACTTTTATCAGGCATTATAGCCTGGACATCGCCTCAAGGCGAAGGGCTGGTTTCGGCCTAGCCGTCCTCCAGGGACTTCTGTCTTAGGCTCAGAAGGGGCCTTAATCTCCGTCTTTCCTCCTCCCGATGGCTCTACAAAGTCGCCATTGCTTGGGAATCAGTCCTAATGGTGTAACCTGCTGCAAGAGCTGTATCTCGAAGAAGATAGTACAGTTACGTAAGAACTTACCATAACAGTAGATCTTCGAGAACAGCTCTTGCAGCAGGTACCTTCCAGTCCACCATTCCCCCTTGGAGGAAGTAGGTTCTAACCTAACACCCATCCTTCGGATTGGGAAGGTCTGTCTTTAGTCTTGGCCATCTGATGGCGAGTCCTCGGTCTCCTCTTCTGATATTATCCAGCGGCCGGAAGTCTCCGGCGGGAGAACTGGGGATTCTGGCGGGACCGCCTCCTTATGTACTACGCCTGACGTTGGGGGCAGGACCGACGTCTGAGGCGGTCCCCGCTGAAGACTGCTAGCTAGAAGATTTCCGTGGGGTCCTGACGCCTGCCGGCTTCAGTCCTAATGGTGTAACCTGCTGCAAGAGCTGTTCTCGTAGATCTACTGTTACGGTAAGTTCTTGCGTAACTGTACTTTTCCTTTGTTGAATCAGCTTTCATTCAGCAATCCAAGGGTTCTGCCACTCCAGATGGACCTGTTGACCCAGGGTCTGGCAGTCTATTCCAGCCTGCACTCTCTTCACCTTCAGGCTTGTGAACAGGTTCACAGTATCTCGGAGGGTCTCTGAAATAATTCTGGCTGCGCATAAACCTTCTGCCAGGAAGACATACACAGACAGGTGGAAAATATTTTCTGAGTGGTGTTCCAAAACCCCTGTGGTCAGGTTTTGGGGTACTTGCTGGACCTTTTTGACGCTGGCCTGCAGTATTCCACAGTTCAGATCAGTCTGCTTGCTTTATCAGTGTACCACGAACCAATAGGTACCCTGTCTTTGGCACATCATCCACTGTTTAAGAGGTTCTTCAATGGTATTCTGCATCTGGCCTCCCATCTGGAAGCAAGTGGCTCCCTGGGATATCAGCCTTGTGCTGGATATGCTCACTTGTAAGCCCTTCGAGCCTTTTGCGACTTGTGACATGAAGTTTCTAACTTGGAAAGCAACATTTCTGGTGGCTGTCACATTAGCACACACAGTATCTGAAATCTATACTCTGGTTACAGATGCTCCGTATACTGTTTTCCATAAAGATAAGGAATTCTCTGTACACACTGCAAGCTTCTACCACTATGGCATGCTAGGAAATAGTCGCACAAGTAAAGGAAAAAAGGGTGGCATTCAGGAGGTGCAGAGAAACGTAGAGGGAGTATAAGGAAGTGTACCAGGTAAAACGGGGAAGCAGGGAGGGCAGTGAGGCAAGCAAAAGCACAAACATAGGAAAAGATAGCCAACGGTGTGGCATAAGGGGATAAGAGCTTCTTCAGATACATAAGAAGATGAAGGCAAGGGGAGGAACTGTGAAGATAAGGAGGACAGCAAAGGGAGACTGTGCAGAGGAGGATCAGGAAAAAGCCGACATCCTGAACAGGTACTTTTGCTCAGCCTTCACAATGGGGGGGACAGACCACTGAGGAGCAGCAGGAATGGGGGGAGGATGGAATGACTACAATTCCATTTATAGAAGAAAGAGTCCTGAAGGACTTGCAACCTGAAAGTGGACAAGGCCCTTGGAGTGGACTGATACACCCAAGGATGCTAAAGAACTCGGGGAGGAGCTTGCTGCAGCACTGATGGCCTTAGTCAACAATTCACCGGAAACAGGAGTTGTTCCAGGGGACTGGAGGAGAGCTGTCATAGTTCTGCTTCATAAGAGCAGCAGCAGGGAGGAGGCCAGCAACTTTAGACTGGTCAGTCTCATATCAATGGTGGGGAAGTTGATGGAAATCCTGTTAAAAGAAAAGCTAGTGGGATATCTTGAGTCCCGACAGGTTGCAAGACAAAAGACAGCATGGATTCACTTTGGGGGGGGGGGTCATGCCAGTCAAATCTGATTGATTTCTTTGACTGCGTGACCAGAGAACTAGAACTACAGTGTGGAAGGGCGGTGGATGTGGCCTACTTGGACTTAAGCAAGGCCTTCAACACTCTGCCACATAGGATACTATAAAGAAATTGGACAGTCTAGGGGTGAGATCCAGAGTGGAAAATTGGGAAAAATATTGGTTAATGGATAGACAGCAGAGGGTGGTGGTAAATGGCGCACACTCGTAAGGAGGGCAGAGTGATCAGCGGGGTGCTGCAGGCCATAGTACTGGGACCAGTCCTCTTCAGTGTCTTTATAACTGGCATTGCAGAAGAGCTGAAAAGGAAGGTGTGCCTCCTTGTAGATGACCCCCAAATCTGTAATATGATAGATACTCAGGAGGGGTGGAGAGAATGAGGATGAACTTTAGAAAACCGGTGGAGTCCAGGCAATACAGAAGCTAGACCCTAACAGCTTGGGAAGACTATTGTTGAAAGAACCCCAGAGATGCATCTCAGGAATTTACAAATTGTTAGGATAGAAAAGGGGATGGCACTAAGGTGAAAGAAGCATGGGTGAAGGAGGCAGCCTGCACATTTTGGGATGAGGATATGGTAAGGAGGTTACAAATTGGATGGAAGGTATCAGCCCCACTATGGAGGGAGTTATTTTGGAAAATACTTATTAGACTTTTTAGAACAACCATTACAAAGCACTGTCAGGCCGTGAACACAGCTCAGTTTTGGAGAGTATGTGGGGAAGGGGGCACTCAGTGGCATATTTTTTGGGGTGTGAAATGTTAAAATTATTTTGGGAACAGGTGCATGATTCAATTCAGTTCAGTTTTTATTTAACCAGGCAGAACATCCTTGAGCAAGCTCATTTACAAGATGGTCTTGGGAGGACAATAGGCAATTACATCAATCAGCGAAGGTTTACTAGTAGACATATATTTATTTATTTTTATTTATTTAGCTTTTGTTGACTGGGTAAGTGCACTAGACAAATCCTGCCTATTTTCAGGCACGACCCGGGGGAGGGGGGATACAGATGCATGCCAACTGATCTTGAACCAGATTAAGCTGTTGGTGGTATTTTTTTTAGTGAATGAGGGAAATTTGGCCAGGACACCGGGGAAATTTCCCTACTCTTTTCGATAAGTGCCATGGGATCTTTAACATCCACCTGAACTACCACCAATCCAGGCAGATGGGACCTCGGTTTAACGTCTCATCCGAAAGACGGCACCTCAGAAGTGCAGTACCCCTCTCATGCTGCACTACAGTGTCAGTACTGGGATATTAACCCAAGTGCCTGATGTGGGAACTGAACCCACAGCCCTCTGATCTCCCGGCCTCAGAGGCGAGTGTGCTTGGTAGCACGTATGAAGTACATGGCAATTCCCAAAGGCAGTGGCATATATGGATACACATAAAAAGAGGTGCCTGAGAACAGTAGGCTATACAGAGGATTTTATGATATCTAGGTGTATCTAATATCATAGACTACAACACCACCATTACGTGGAAAACACTAGACGCTACAGCATATCCTTACACAGGATACATTAGAAGGGAGACATAGTAGGTGAGGTATGTGTACTTAAGTGCTTGGACGTGATTAGATGGGAAAGTAATTAGAAGTGGGAGGTACAGTAAGGTAGGAGATTGAAAGGAGTAGAGGGAGGGGATGTCTGGGGGTGGGGGTGAAAAAGTGAGTATAGCAGGGTGAGAAGGAGGGAAGAGATAAGAAGAGGAGCAAAGGGAATTGGGGTTAGTAACAGTAGAAAGAGAGGGTGGGAAGGTAGGAGAAGAAGAACAGGAGGCATTGAAGGTAATGGGAGTGGGGAGAGAGTGCTGGCTGCTGGGGAGAAAAGTCAAATTGCATGTGATTACCGTACCAAGACTGTCGGTCTGGTTAGGAGTGACAGGTGCATGTTTCATTCAGAGAGCGATTTAAGGCCGGCCCGTCGGCGCAGCAGTTGGATTTTCGCTTGCGACGCCAGCGACCCAGGTTCGGGAGCAAGCTCAGGTCGCTGGAGGGCCGGCCGGGGGCAGGTAGCTTGAGCGTCCCACGACTGCTCGCTGTCTTCAGGGAGGGAAGGGGCTGCAACCTGGTGTTGAAGCGACCACTGGTGGAGGCCAGGGGTAGAGCAACACGTCAAGGTCATTGGGGTGGTGCGTGACAGACGTTGGCTCTTGCCTTGATGTCCGGACGTCACGCACCTTAAGAAAGCCAGGAAAATTGCTCACTGGCCACCGGATGATGGTTCTCTGTTCCCTGAGGGCCTCCAGCGCCTTCCCAGGGCCTCCATTCCTCGGCAACATCCCGGGCCCTAGGAGCATATTGCTGGGTGCGCCTCTCCCCGGTGCTCCCCTCGGAGGAGGGGGACCCGCTCGGTGAAGGGATATGCCGGGATATCCCGGGGGTCGGCTGCAATATGAGGATCAGAGGAGGGCTGGGTAAAGACAGTAGGGGCTGGGGGAGGACTTGGTAGAGCCTGAAGGAGTGGTGGACCAGCGAGCACGGGGTGTCAAGAAAAAAAAAAGAGCGATTTAGCAGGACTTTAAAAAAGGATATCCCAGGTATCTGAGTAAATCTTAGAGACTTCTGAAGGGCATTCCACAGAGAGGAGAATGCTAAGTTTACAGCTGCGGTACTGTAACGTGTCTTAACCTTAGGGATATCAAACATGATCAAGGAGTAATGCCTCAGACAGTAAGACCCCTGTGTATGTGAAAAAAGCTCAGTTATATATGGGGGGTTGGGATTTATTAGTGATAGCGCTATGGATCCAAAGCATGGCATTCTTCAGCCTCCTAGCTTTAGGTGAGGGCCAACTTAACATTGCGTAAAGAGAGCAGTGATTTGTATTATAAAGGGCATTAGTAATGAATCTTAATGCACGATGATACAGCGTGTCGAATTTGGTTAAGGTGCTTTTTTGGACAGTGGCTATAGAGAATATCAGCGTAATCGATCAATGGGAGAAAGCTGGTTTGCACCAATTTAATTTTAGCCTCATATATGAGATGTCTGATACGGTAGAAGATGCCTAATCTCTGTCATAGTTTTTTGGCTAGTTCATCGATGTGTGACAAAAAGGAGGGCTTACTGTCGAGCCAGAAGTCCAAGTATTTGAACTTATCTACCATTTCCAGCTGCCCTCCGAGCAAGGTACGGATCTGTAGGTTGGAATTCTGTGTATTAGAAGTTGATGTTTGTATAGGAGTGGAGATAAACATAGCTTTTTTTTTGTTTGCATTAAGTAGTAGTTTCAGCTATATAAGGTTATGTCATGGGACATTGAATTCTTGCTGTAGCTCTGCGCAAGCAAGCTCAGGAGTAGGCCTGGCGATGTAGAGTACTGTGTCATCTGTGAAAAGATGCATGTTCGCTGAACTGATTTTGGAGTCAATGTTGTTTATGTAAATTGCAAAGAGGAGGGGTCCCGGGATTGACCCTTGTGGCACCCCTCTCGGGAGAATTTTGAGTGGGAAGAGGTCCCCTTGTGCTTTGACCTTTTGCTTTCTATAAGTGAGATAGCAGTTGAACCACTCCATAGCATTGTCATCTAGGCCAAGACAGCGCAACGTGGAGAGAAGCAGATCATGGTTGACAGTGTTGAAGGCCTTGCTTAGGTCTAAGAAGAGTGCACAGATGTGCTTCTTCAAGTCAAGAGCGTTTTGACAATCATTGATCACCTTGGTAAGGGCGGACATCATGCTGTGTTTAGATCTAAAACCAGACTGGATAGGGTTTCACAAGTTTTTGCACTCCAGATATTCTCTCAGTTGGTAGTTGACTAATTTTTCCAGCAGTTTAGACAGGATAGGTAGCAGGAAAATTGGCTGGTAATTGTTGAGGTCACAAGTCTCACCAGATTTAAACAGAGGAATGATATGTGCTATTTTCCAGATAGCCAGTAGGTCACCTAGTGAGAAGGATAGATTGAAGAGGTGTGTGATGGGGCAGACAGGTGGTGGTATCCTATTTTCAGGAAAAGAGGTGCTAGGAGATCGGCACCAGCACTTTTCTTGATATCCAGGGTAATTAGAAGGTCCTCGACCTGTTTAAAGGATATAGGACTGAAACTGAATTTGGAAGAGCGACGGTTATTCATGGGATCGGGGCAAGAAGGGGCCTTACTACAGGATTGGGTGAAGAGCTTACTTGCTGGTGAAGCATCAAAAGCTAAGCCTTCCATGGCGGAGTGGCTATTGAGTTGGTCCAGGATGCTGGCCTTGTCCGTGTAGGTATCGTTTCCAGAGATAATCTTGGAGGGCAGTGGTGGTGATGGCGTATGACCTTCAGTTTCCCTAAGAAAGCGCCAGAACTTGGCAGCATTGTTTTAGGATGCATCGAGAGATGTTTGGAAATATTTAACTTTTTCAGCTCTTATGAGTTTGGTGCAAAGGTTTCTAGAGGTTCTGAAGACCACCCAGTCTGAAACTGATTTTGTTTTACAGGCTCTTTTCCATAACCTGTCCCCCTGTTTTTTAAAGCAATTTTTAGTGCAGGCATGAACCAAGGGCATAATCTTTTTCTAGTCTTAGTTTTTACAAGGAGGGCATGTTTATCAACCACCCTCAGAACAAAGGTCTGGAAGATGTTGTAAGCTTCAGAGACAGGGGAGGATGGCAAGTAAAAATCCTGCCACCTGATCTGGCTTAAATCTGCCAGGAACGCAGTTTGACTGAATCTTTTAAAATTTCTTTTTAGTTTGAAAGTGGAAGTGGAGGTAAGCTTTGGAGTGCATCTTACACATGCTACTGCTCTGTGATCACTTAAGTCGTTATGAAACACCCCCAAGTGGGAAATATTGGGCCCTATGCTCAAACTAATGTGTTGCCTATGTGCTGCGGATCCGAGGTGCATAGGCAACTGCACGAGTGAATGCCGCGCAGCAGGATTCCCGCAGACCCTTGGCAGCATTCACCAAGGGCGCGTAAGTGCAGCGCAAGGCACTTAAGGGCACCCCTCCAAAGCCCCTCGGTCTGTCCATGCAGGCGTGCCTGTGTCGGCATTCACAAAGCCGCGCATAGTGCCAGGATCAGGGGGCGCTGGGTACGCCTGCTGAGACCAGGCATAACCCAGTACGCGCCCCCATGTCCTCTGGCTGCCAGGTGTGGCGGCAACACATATTGGACCACTGTGCTGTCCCAGCCCACTATGCTGCAGGGGAGGGTTGGGGCAGCAGTGCAGGCACCTGCCCATTGGTTTGGCAGCACTGCCGCTGTATGCGGCACCTCTCCGACACCCTGTGCCCTCCATATGGGCACAAGGGATCCACTCAGGGACCCGTATAGGTATCTGATTGGCTGCCTGCCCAGATCCCCGGCTCGGCCCTGACCGCCTGCATGACGATGCGTGCCAGGGGGTGGGGCTGTGTGCGGGAGTCGCGCGATGGCCACTGTTCGTGCATGTGGCCATCTGCGCATCTCCCATTGGTGTGTAGGTACGCGGGTGAGGTGCGCGCCTCAGGTGCGTGTTACCCGCCCCTTTGTGCATAGGGGCCATTATGGGGCTTGTTGATAAGTATTAAATCAAGGAGAGAGCTGCGAGTAGGATTTTCTGTGTTAGGACGAATAATGTCAGGGATAATTTTTGAAAGGCCGTGGCTATCACAACATTCTTTCAGCTGTTTGGAGCAGTCTGAATTCCAGTCAAGATTAAAGTCACCCATAATATTACATTCTGAGTTGGGAGTCTCCAGTATTCTACGTAGATGGGATAGTATCCCGAGGGCCCCCTGACGGAGGTCTGTAACAACAAGTTATAGATACTGACTCCTCAGAGGATATGGAGACCTTTAGGGTAAGGCTTTCGAATTCCTTTGGGGCTGAGGAGGATCCGTAACAGATACAGAAAATGTATGCTGTATATAAATTGCAACCCCCACCCAAGGGTTGATCGACTCTGAATACAGTATATGAGGGGCTATTGATGTTGTGGTCAGGGGTAGTGCCTCTGAGCCAAGTTTCAGAGATCATTAACACATCGGGTTTAGCATGAAGAACCCATACTTGGATCATCTCCTGTTTTTTTAGTAGGCTGCAAACGTTTATATGCAGAAAGCTGATACCTTTAAGCTGATGTAACTCCAGTGGGTCATCTGTAGGCATAGTGGGACCTGGGTTTAAGTCTACATTCCCAGAGCATAGCAGTAGGAGAAAAATAAGTTTTCTTAACCCATTTATAAGTCCCTTGATAATAATTGGTGCCGTTTAGTGAGCGATGGGTTGAGGGAAGGTGGGCGAAGGGTAGAGTGTGATGATTAAAGATAGACCGCACGTGTAAAGCCATTTTGATTGAAATTTTATTGGTACATGGTGGTAGGGGGTTGGTATAGGGTGTACAGGGAGCCTGGTAAATCCCTGAGAATCAGTGCTAGTAGTACAATACAGGGACTTTAGTATAGGTGAGCCTAGCGAAATAACAGGAGTCCTTGACACTGCCAGTGTCTATAGTGACATCTAGGTCAATAATCAGGAGGCATCCGGACAGAGTATGGCTTGCTGTAAGGAACAACATATTCCTTTTGTGAGAGAAACTAGAGGTGATATAAGGGATGTACTGTAACGGAGGCAACCAGTAATGTTATAAGATAATTACACAGCTTAGGCAGACAGTAATAGCTATAGACTTTGGCCTCATTGAAATAGGGCTACCGACTGGTTCAGAAATCCCAGGGCCCACATCGAGCTAGACTCTGGCAAAATGGTAGATAGGCAGGTAGACGAGGGGGGAGTGACCGGGGAGAGGGTTACAGAAAAGAGAAATAAAGAATCAGAGTTTGAGGAGGGGGATTCGCTGTGTCATTCAGTGGAGAGGCGGGCTGGGCCTAGTCAAGTGAGGACAGAGGTGCCAGTGCCGGACTGTAAAGGTTAGTGAGCCTAGGGTTGCCTGTAGTTTAGTTTAGCACGACCAAAAGCCCGCTGCTGGTGAAACAGTATTTTGTGCTAATGGAAAAATAGACAAGTAACATGACCAACGATAGCTATAAAACACAGGCCAGCCAAGGGTGGGTGGGGAAGACAGCTGCAGCAAGCAATCAGAAGCTGACAAGCTCTCTACAATTAGCTGGCAAACTCTCTTAAGTTAAATGATTTTTTTGCAAACAGGAGCCGTCAGGAGTTAGAAAAGCAGCTTTGGTTATTTAAGAAGGCAGCTCCAAGTGGCGATGAGGAGCACCACGTTTAAAGGACCTCTCCAGTTATAGAAACAGCTCCCAGCTAGGAAAGTTCACCACAATTTCAACCCAGCAAACTGTAGGAGAGCAGATCCCTCTAGTATTCAAAGAATGGGTTTTGGGATTCCCAAAGGTGACAAAGATGAAGGGAGATAAGCAGAAACTTGAGCTGATATTGATGGCTACAAGTCATACATCACAACTCACTAGCTATAACCAGAAGCACTGACACAGGCAGAATGATGCAAAACAATAGAAAAGGTACAAGAAATGGAATTTCTAATAGTACGACTCATAGTGCGAGAGGAGAAACATAGAGAGTGATGAAGGGTCTGGACGCAATGGCACACGAGTAAGGAGACCAGAATGGAGAGGGGCAGCAGTTGACCTTGAAGATTTCTTCTCAGGGATGGGATGGGGGTGGGGAGTATCTTTAGGGTTTAACAGAAACAGATTTTTTAAGGCCCATGCCCAAGAAAGTGGGCAAAGTAGGGTGCCCAACTTATCAAGGATTTTGTACTTCATATTTGTCCCATATCCAGAAAGCTACTGGGAGAAAGCATAGTATATGAACTAGGGTTGGGAAAAGTATTTACACAACCACTGTTTATTGTTCGTTAGATGGTTGTTGTTTTAAAATTGGATAGTATACATATTTTTTGAATGCATTATGTAAGATCAGCCGTTTACAGCAAGATAAAGAGGCTAGTGGGAGAGATATACTGTAGTTTGTATTTATTCTTATCAACTTCTGATGCCAAAGAGAACTGGACCAACATCCAGAGGTGCTTTGCTTGTAAGAGAGGCCTTTACTTTCATATCTCCCCTCCTCAATTTCGGGGGGAAATATGGGCCTATAGAAATGCTAGTGTAAAGGTTTGGGGCTAGTAGTACGGACTGGTACACTACATTAGTGCTGGAATCACCCTCCTGCGGGAATACTTATGCTACAACAACTGGATGTAACAGATAATTTCAATGATATCATCTCATTGTATGTTGTGATAAACAATTTTGAATAAAGCTGAGTTAAAAAAAAAAAGAAAAGAAAACTGATGGAGTGGTCAGGGGGTATAGCACCTGGAGTTCAATGCCAAGAAATACAAAAACGTGCATGTGGGTTATAGAAACCCAGCAGTTGAGTATAAAATGTGGGGGAGGTACTGACGGCCACTGGTTATAGTATCTGTGGCCTCACCGTGGTAGGGCAGTGCGCCAAGGCAGTAGGCAGGCGGGCCAGTGATTTGCTGGGGTGTATAGGGAAAAGTATCACCATCAGGAGGAAGAAGGTGGTGTTACCACTGTAGTGAGGGGGAGAGAGAGAGAGAGAGAGAGAGATATGACATGTTAGAGACCTGCAACTACCTCACTGGGGTGAAGGGGGGTT
The DNA here is from genome assembly GCA_016271365.2 of Neoceratodus forsteri. NCBI lineage: Eukaryota > Metazoa > Chordata > Ceratodontiformes > Ceratodontidae > Neoceratodus > Neoceratodus forsteri. Next base: position 249,271,958 of record CM057457.1, read on the forward strand.
CTGTTTAAAAAGCAAAAAGGACAAGATGGCATCCAGTGAAGCTAGAAAGGGGAAGTTTAGGAAGAATGTAAGGAAATACTACTTCAGTGAAAGAGTGGTGGATGCCTGGAACAATCTGCAAGCAGTGGTAATGGGGGCAAAAACAGTGAGGGGCCTTAGGCATACATGGGGTGTGCGTAGGGGAATGCTGGCAAATAGGCAGGGAGGGGGGAGGGTCACTGGAGACCAGTTACAATCTGTGGAAACAGAATAGAAAGGGAACATCTGGCCAGATTGGGTGGGCCAAGCGGCCTTTTCTGCCAACATAGTCTATGTTTCTAAGGTGGTGCTGGAGATCTGTCTTAATCGGGTTGTAATCCTGCCTGCTGACTGAATTAGGGAGAAACTCCATTCACTGGATGTTAAAGAGAGTTGTTAGGTTTTATCTTGACAGGATTAAGAATTGCCGTCAGTCAGAACAAGTCTTTTTTTTTTTTTTTTTTAAACCCTAATCAAAAGGTACAGCCTGTCACAATCAAGTGTGTTGCAGCCTGGATTGTATCTGGACTGCTATGCAGTGGCTGAGGTTAAACTGGAGGGCAAGGTACATGCCCACTCCACTGCAGTGGTTGACACTTCCCTAGTAGAGATATGCTCTGTGACTACTGGAGAAATTTGCAGAGCTTTAACTTGGAGCACACTGCATACCTCTGCCCTTTACCAAGCACTGTGCCCTGGAAATCTGTGTCAGGCAGCATGCCCCCTTTGGCAGGACAGTGCTTTTTTTTTTTAATCAAGCTTTTTGCCCATCTGCCAGCACCTATGCCTGCCTTCGAACCCTGGTTCGGGGGCTCCCAGTCCCGTTTGCGATCTCCCTGCTGTCACACCAGAGTGGATCTGCATGGTGCAGGACCTGAGAGTCCCCCGAGGGCTGTCACATGCGGCGATGGGGAGGGACATAGTGTTTTTCCCATGTTGTTCTCCCTGGAGCCTTGGCTACACAGTCATGTATGGCGCATGTAGGCATGCATGCATGCTGGAATCGACGACCCTGTTCTACCTGCCACCAGACTAATGCCAGCCCACCATTTGCTCGGCGCTACCACTGAGCCTCCATTCGCTGGCAGCCAAGAGCTGAGGATCCTCTCCCAGCCCCCCGCCCGGTGGCCCAAGCTCACTTTCAAACCCGGGTCGCCGGTGTGGGAGAGGTAAGGTGCCCAAGGTGCCTCTGCACCACTAGGCCAACTTGGCAGGGTATTTCTGAATGGATTACTGTCCTGAGTGAGCCCTGATCTCCAGCCTTCCTAGGCTGTGGGACTTTCTCTGAGCTTGGTACTCTGACCCATTAGTGGGAATCTAGGGAGAAGATTGATTCTTGGAAAATGTGAAAGTTACATACTTACCGTAACTGTTGATCTTCCTGACTATGTTCTACATAGAGTACCATGCCTGCCCACCATCCCCCGGAATCACTCCAGTATTGTTGTGTTATGGTCTTCACCCCTTTTTACTTGGTTTGGGCTCTGAAGACACTGTGTTGCTGGGTTTGGTGGCCTTTCTTACATGGGCCACCATAGAATATCTTACATCATTGGGGTAAGTGCATAGGTTATTAGGTTAATGCTTCTAGCCTCCTCAGTAAAAAAAGCTACTGAGGCGGTTGGGGGCTGGCACCCACTGTGTACCAGCGGCCTCGCAGCGCCAGCCCTCCAGAACAGTTCTGTCTCCCGCTGGGTCCTAACGCTTCTGTCACACACCCATTAGTGGTCATCTGTGAAGAAAATATTCAGGAAGATTAATTGTTATGGTAAGTACGTAACCTTAATGTCTTAACCCTGAATTCATGGAGCAGGAGCCTCTTTTAACTTTCCTTTTCCTCTCCAGACCCATCCGGATTTCCCTAAGAAGCCGCTGACCCCCTATTTCCGGTTCTTCATGGAGAAACGAGCAAAGTATGCCAAGATCCATCCAGAGATGAGTAACCTGGACCTGACCAAGATTCTCTCCAAGAAATACAAGGAGCTGCCAGAGAAGAAAAAGGTGGGATCCAAGCCCCGCTTCCCTAGATTTCTTATCACGGCTTTCAGGCATCTCATGCATAAACATGTGACATCCCATATTGAAACTCTGGTTGCAGTCCCAGTTTATTTAGGAGATTCTGATTCTAATCCCAGCTTCCAGGCAGTAATGTCTAATAATTAGAGCACAGGGCTGTGAGCCAGGAGATCCTGGTTCCAATCCCAGCTCCCAGCCAATTTGGTCCAATAAAGCAAAGTTACAGTGAGCAAGAAAATCCTAGTTCCAGTCCCAGCTCCCTGGCAGTGTGGTCTGATGATTAGAGCAAAGGGACCATGAGCCAGGAGATCCTGATTCCAATCCTAGCTCCTAGCCTGTGTGGTCTAATAGAGCAAAATTTGATTCCAGTCCTGGCTACCAGTCTGTAAGGTGGTCTAGTGATTTACAGCACAGGGCTGTGAGCCAGAAGATCCTGATTCCAGTCCCAGCTCCCAGGCAGTGAGGTCTTATAGTTAGAGCAGAGGGCTGTGAGCCAGGAGGTCCTGGTTCCAATCTGGGCTCCCAGACAATGTGGTCTAACTGTTAGAGCATAGAGGCCATGTGCCAAGGGATACTGGCTCCAATCACCATCCCAGGCTGTGTGAGGTAGTGACTGGGAGGGATAAAAGGACTCCAGGACTGGAAATCCTGGTTTCATTTTCCAGTTCAGCCACTGATTCAGTATGTGGCCATAGTCCGCTCTTTTCACCACCATGTTTGTCTGCCCTCCCAGCTGGAATGTTGAGTAGAAGCAGGATACCACTGTGAAGACATGAAATCTTAGCAGGGCTGACCCTTCTACATGAATAACATAGAATGAAGATTCCTCTTCTTAACACTGCTAGATGTCTTGCATCCAAAATCATCTCCAAGCCTCTGAACAACAGTCTTGTTTTGTATTTGGTCCCTGAGTTGTTCACAGGTTACGTGGGTATGCCACTGTTGTAGACGGTCTGATGCTAGGAGTTGGCCATTGATTTCTAACATTTATTCTACCAATCTGGATTCAGTTCACATCTACACTTAAGCAGAATTCAGTGGACATAGCTCAGTCGCAGGACGTCTTCACGCTGTACTCCTACCACCCATGGTGTCATCCTTTGGTTCCACCTCTTGCAACATCAAACCTTCTTTTCTGTTGGAAGGCACCGGTCTCTTCCTTTATCGCTCCTGCTGCGTGTGAGGAATGACAGTTTTCAGGCACTTAAATGTGGAGATTTCTTTGAATTTTCTTTCGGTCTTTGCCTGATTGTGTGTGCCTTAGTTTTTTTGTTTTGTTTTGTTTTGTTTTTTGTTTTGTTTTTTAGATGAAACACAAAATGCCAGGTTTAAACATTTTCAGTACAAACAGAAATTGCTTTAACAGATAGCCGTACTGCCTGGGGGCCAGCTGCTATGTTGGGCAGTGTCAGGCCATGCATTCCTCTTACGCTGGAGGAACGCAAGTCGCAGTTCCTTCAAGGTAGACCTCAGGAACATATATGGGCCTCATTGGCCATGGAAGAGGAGGTGGCGACTGCAGGGACCTCATCAGCCCTGGCAGTGGCCCTAGTAGGGCAGGCCATCGGTGCTCCTTTCCAGGATTGCCCAGAGTTCAAGGAAATTTACCTTACTATGCAGACTTTTGATGAGAGGCCCCCCATTGAAAGAAGCACGAAAAATGCCATCACCACTGATCATGGGAGGGGGAATTTTCCCACTTCTCTTGATCTTTGACGCTTCTGACCAGTCGACTTTGGTCAAGCATCCACTGGTTGAGGGGTTGTTCGACCCTTCAGCTGTACCTCTGACAGAGCATTAAAAGTCACCTGTGGTTGGATCTCCAGTCATTGATCTGGTTGAGATTGTCTTTAACTAGGAGTCGCGAGGATAAGGCTTTGTCTTTGTGCAAGACCCCTGTGCTTCCAGGACCCTGCCCGACTGGGGGGGATGGGCCAAACTGTGAAATTGGTCAGCCAGATCTTGCAGCAACCTCCACTAGTGGTCACTCTTCAAGTACCAACTCGGTGCCCTCTGTGGTTATGTTACCTCTGCAGATGGTCTTCACGGCATCCCTGCCAGTGGACTCTTGTCAACCTCTGGGAGATCGATGGTCGAGGTCCTGGTCCAGGTCTCAGTCTCAAGTCAGCACCATTGTCACAGCCATTTTTCAGATTTTCCCTCTTCTTTGGATGACAATAAATGGCATCGAAAGCGCAGGAGGTATGAGGACCTCCTGTGGCATTAGTAGGGCCAGAAATGGGTCAAGCCCATGCTTTCAGCCCATCGCAGCCTGTGGGGCCGTATCCAGCAGTTGCCGCTCCTCCAGCCCAGTTCAGGTAGAACTGCCTTGCGCCATGGCGCCAGCCCAAAACTTCTGAACCGGGAGCTGGTTTGCCCAGCAGCGTGTTGTTGGGGGTCATCCTGGAGAAGGGGGTGGTCCACAATCCCCAACATAGGCCTCAGCCCTCATTAGGGTGCACTGTCTCCAACTTAGAGGAGTTATCCATTACTTCTTCCTTGCAAGTTCAAGTGGACATTGATTCCTCCAATGGCAGGCCCACATTGATTGAGTTGACCTCTGTTGCTGCCCTTGTGCAGCACGTCTACTACCCTGAACAATCTCTTAGAGGATGTCCAAAACTTTGAGCCCTATCTTGATAGACATACTAGAGCAGGATTCCCCCCTAGGGTGGCATTCCGTGTAGCCATGGATATTTTGGGCCTGGGGCTTGGGATCCAGTAGCACTCACATCCTGCTGGGATCCCCCTCCTCCTGCCATGTGGAGCACAAGTACATGATCCCTACTGGGGGTCTCTCTGGATTTTTGAGCCTCCCCGGAAAGGTCTAGTCTTGGACCCTGCTTTTTCTAAAATGAAGGTACAGGGGGATGCGAACATGTAGCTGGATTAGGAATCCAGGAAGCAGTACTTCTAGGATAGTGGATATGTTGTTCATCCACACTTATTGGCAGAGTCCCTTTCCCTTTAAATCATCCGGAAAGTCTTCAAGCTGGCTCCTCCCACCCACCCAGGTGGTATAACCCTCAGCTCCGCCCCGTGATGCCAGATCTTCCTTTCCGCTGGAAGATTCAGGTTGCCTCCTTTGTGCTCTCGCATTTTGTAGGCCCTGGCTTCAAAACCATAGGTTATTCTGAAAATTCGCCTTGTTCGCGTTAGCGATTACGATTGTTTTTCCTCGATCATGGAAGACAGTCTTCCCCCGGATTTTGCTGGTGTTTGTGCATCCAGAAGATGTCGCGCACCAACCCGCATGCCGTGTGTACTTATTGTTTGGGTGTCAGCCATGACACTACGACGTGTGAGTTTTGTGTCACGTTCCAGCCTAACGTGCTCTACAGCCATCTAGCACACCTTAAGCTGAGGCCTGAAAAACAGAACCCGCTGGTGAAATCCAAGGAGGCCTGGTAGTGTTCCACTGCCATGGATCCACTGCAATCAGAAGCGCATGCAAGCCTTCGAGGAGGAAACAGCTCATGCTGCAGAATCTTCCTCTCGGAGCTTCTTCGCTCCGTTCAACCTGGGCTCCACCTTCTCGGGTTCCTTCTGAGAATTGTGCCACTCTTTCCCGACTAAGGGTGAGAGTCCTGCGGGCACGCACTCCTCTCAGTCGTGTAAGCAGGTGAAGGACCCGGGACCATCTTTATCTAGACAGAGACGCTTTTGGGATCGGGAGAGATCTCGGTCCCAGGAACCGGCCAGTTCGACCTCAGTTGAAATCACCTCTTCGGCCTCTGGCTTCTTGGCCTTGCCATCTGGCTAGTCGACCGAAGTGTCGATCGACGTTGAGATAATTCTCGACCCGATCGACTCCTTGTCACCGACTCCCTCTCTCGGACTCTTGTCTTTGCTTTCCCCTGACAAGGAGACCTAGTCTGCTGGGAATCCCGCTGAAGAAGTGGTTCCTGACCCCGGGAAGTCACCGGTCCCACCGGTGTCTCCCGAGCGACCGAGTTGGCCCATCCGATCTCGATCGAGGTCTCTGACCCCCTATACCAAAAGGACGAGGAAGGACCATAAGCGCTCTAAAAAGAGGCAACGCCATCGATTGTCATTGTCCTTGTCCTCCTCAGATGAGGAGAGACTCCTGCAGAAGCACCATTGGCGCTACGAGGACCTCGTGGCAACAGCTAATTTTGTCCGGGCACAAGCCTACACGGTTTCTACCCAGCCATTGCTGGCTTTACGCCTCCCAGGCGAGCAGACTCCTGGGGCGATTAAGTCGGTTCCTCTGCCCACGAAGGCAAGCGAAACCTCTGGTTCGGCCTAAACGGTCTCTCCACCGATTTTAGTGGAACGCTGCCCAAGCAACCTGTGGGGAGGGCTCCTTCTAAGGAAGCTAGACCAGGCGGCGTGCTTCCCGGCGTCTCTTGATTCACTAGTCACCCTGACTGCCCGCGAGTCAGGGTGATGTGGAGTCAACTGCTGTATCCAGATACCTCGGATTCGGATTAAACTGGTTTCCATTCTCATCCAGGGGATGATGAATTGGCTGGTGGGATAGGGACGGAGGAGGGTCCTTTGTCCTTTCAGGGCATTCTTCACCTCATCTCTTGAGTCCACAGGGATGCCCGTGGAACCTTTCCAGAAACAGGCAGAGTACCATCTCCCTGACATCCTAAAGAGAGGGGATACCCCTACAGAAGCCTTTCCTGTGGCTGAGGCCATTGTTGGCCCAGCCTTAGAACTTTGGCAGCACCCTGCCTCCTGTCCAGCTCCGTCTGCCCGTATGGGCCACAAATATGCGGTGCCCATGGGGTCCCTTGTGGGATTCACAGAACACCCTTAGGCTGAGAGCCTTGTGACTGCCTCGGTGTTCAGGCGTTCTGGTAGTTCTACCGATACCGACAGACCTCTTGAGAAGGAATCCAGATATTTGCATCACTCTGCCCGGAAGGTCTATGCGGCCTTGTCTTTAGGCCTCCATCAGGCAAGCTCGCCCGTCATCATGGCACACTTCTCCCATGCCCTTTTGGGGTCCATGGACGAAGTCCTCCCACATCTCCCTGCGGACTTGCAGACCACGATCAAGTAGGTCCATGACCAACGCCGTGCTGTTGCAAAACAACAGCTCCAGACTGCTCTGGACATCTGGGACTCGTGCCCGTTCATTGGCAGCAGCAGTTGCCTCTTGCCGCAGGGCTTGGCTGAGGCTCTCCTCCTTTCTGGTGGATACTCAGCACAAACTAGCTGATGTGCCTTTCCTGGACACCGATCTCTTGGGCCCAGGTGTGGCTGGTCACTTTCAGCACATTGAGCAGTCCAGTGCCACCTTGGATGCCACTTCTGCTAAGGGTTCTTCTGGTTCCAAGAAGAAGCAGCAGAAGAAGAAGAAAACTTTTCGGCACTCTTCCCCTATGGCCCAGCAGTCCTCCTTTCAAGGGGGTGAGCAGCAGCAGTAGCAGGCTCAGGCTTGGTGCCCCCGGCTCAAACCACGATCCTCCCAGGCCCGTAAGGGAGGCCTGGGTTCAGGCCCTGGACCCTCTGCCTCCAAGACTGTCCAGTGACGGGGTGGGGGCTGCCACCCCTACTCCCATTACGCCAGCTCTGGGTCCTCCCGTGGGAGGCTGGCTCTGCCACTTTCTTTCCACCTGGTCTGCTATTACCACGGACAGGTGGGTCTTAGAAGTGGTCGACCAGGGACTGCCTCTGGGATTCGAGCAGTACCCTCTAAGCCGAGCTCACGCCCCACAAGAGGAGAGGTTATCCGCACACACTTAGTCGCCTCTCTGAGACGACATTGCTCAGCTTCTCCTCAAGGAGGCAGTAGCTCCAGTGCGGACCCTTCAGCAGACCCAGGCTTCGTTTCCAGGTACTTCCTGGTTCCCAAGTGGACGGGGGGGGGGGGCTGGTGCCCCATTCTAGGTCTGCACAACCTGAATCAGTATCTCAGGTCACGCACCTTCCGGATGGTCACTCTGTCTTAGATCATACCATCCCTGGAGTGAAACGTGGTTCTGCTCACTGGATCTCCAGGATGCGTTCTTTCATGTCCCAATCCGTCCGTCCCACCAGCGGTTCCTCCTCTTCAGAGCCAAGGAAACCCTATACGAGTTCCGAGCCATGCCATTCGGCCTGTCATCGGCCCCACGGGTCTTCACCAAATGAATTGCAGTGGTGGCAGCCCACCTCGGGCATGGGGGGGGGGGTCAGAATTTTCCCTACCTCGACAGTTGGCTCTTAGCAGGTTCCACCCAACAGGAGGTGAAGAGGTCCAGGGACCTGACCCTCCAGACCTGCTCCCAACTCAGCCTCCTGATCAGTGAGGCCAAGTCGGAGCTTGTGCCTTCTCAGGTGATGTGCTTTATCGGGGCAGAGCTCGACTCTCGTCAAGCCAGAGCTCGGCTCCCGGCGGACAGGGCAGAGGTTCTCTCCTTCTTTGCCCAATCATTTCTGGTTGGGCAATTGCACCCTGCCTGGGACTTTCTGCACCTTCTGGGTTACATGGTGGAGTGCACCTCCATGGTCCATTGGGCCCGATGACACATGTGCCCCCTCCAATGGGAGCTTGCCGCCCAGTGGACTCAGTGCCATGGTCATTTTGACCAGCTGATCACTGTGACCCAGATGATGTGGGATGCTCTCCAGTGGTGGACCATCCCAGACCGGTTGCAGGAAGGGATCCCTTTTCTTCGCCCTGAGTCAATGGCCGTCCTTGTGACCGATGCCTCTCTCATGGGCTGGGGAGCCCACATGGGGGACAACAAGGCCCATGGGTTCTGGACACCCTGGGAATCCCATTACCACATCAACCTGTTGGATCTAATAGCAGTCAGACTGGCACTGTCAGCTTTTGCTCTTCAGCTCCGGGGTCAAGTGGTTCAAGTCCAGATGGACAATACCACGACCATGTACTACCTCAACAAACAGGGCGGCACACATTCCCGTCTGCTATGCAGGGAAGCGCTCCGTATCTGGACACTTGTGAGCCATCTGGAGGCAGATCTCCTAGCCATCCATGTGGCAGGAGCCTCAAACCAACTGGCGGATGCTTTCAGCCGCATAGGCGAGACATCCCATGAATGGTCTCTCCATCCAGAGGTTATGTCCAGTCTGTTCTCCCACTGGGGCAAACCATTGGTGGACCTGTTTGCCTCCCGGGAAAACACCAAGCTGAGGCTGTTTCAGGCCCACCTCCCTCAGCAGGGCTCACTGCAGGGGGATACCTTCTCGAGGCCGTGGACCCCAGGCCTTTTCTATGCCTTCCCTCCATTTCCCTTGATCCACAGGGTGCTCCGCAAGGTGAGGAGGGACAAGGTGCAGGTGATTCTGGTAGCTTAGACTGGCCATGCCAGTTCTGATACCCAGATCTCCTCAGCCTCAGCCTCAGGAACAGGTCCCCACAGCGGCTTCCAGTACGCCCGGACCTGATCTCACTCAGTCAGGGGAAGGTATTCCATCTGGACCTTCAATCCCTGCACCTGACAGCCTGGTGCCTGAGTGGCTAGAGTTCCAGGCTTTGGGTCTTTCCGAAGATGTCCTCACAGTAGTGGAAGCATCCAGGAAGGAGTCGACCAGGAAGTGTTATGCCTTCAAATGGAAAAGGTTTCCATTGGTGTCAGAGCAAGGGCCTGGGCCCTTTATCCTGTCCAGTGGCTAACATTCTCGACTACCTTTGGTCTCCGTCCAAAGGGGGTCTTCGGTCATCGACACTTAGGGTACACCTGTCAGCCATCTTTACTTACCGGGCGCGGGCCGGTCAGCCGACGGCGCAGGAAACAGTGTTCGGGCGCTTTTCCAAAGGCATGGATCACATATTCCCTCTGATGCATGAACCTCCACCTCCGTGGGATCTACTGCTGGTACTGGCAAAGCTCATGGGCAAGCCATTCAAACCAAAGTACAAGTGTGCGTTGTCACACTTGTTGTGGAAGACGGCCTTCCTGGTGGCTATCACATCTGCCAGAAGGACAGGGGAGCTCCAGGTGCTCTCGGTGGACTCCCCTTATCTGGTCATCCACGGGGACATGGTTGTCCTGCACCCCAACCCGAAATTCCTTCCGAAGATGGTGTCAGAGTTTCATCTTAATCAAGTGTTGACTCTGCCAGTGTACTACCCCAGTTACAGCTCGGAGGCCGAATACAAGCACCATACTTTGACCCCAAGACGAGCTCTCTCCTATTATAAGGAGAGGACGACGGAGATTCGGGTAGAGGTTCGTCAGCTGTTTGTCAGCTGTGCTGAAGCTGCTTCTGGCAGACCTGCAGCAAAGCGGATGATTGCTCGATGGATTATATCTTGCATTAGTCTGTGCTGCGAGTTGGGCAAGGAGCCTCCCAAAGGGATAAGAGCTCATTCTGCCTACTATACCGCTGCATTGGTGGCTGCTTCCAGGGACATCCCTATCCAGGAAATCTGTCTGGCTGCTATCTGGAAGACAGCAAACACCTTCATTACCCACTACCACATCGAGCTTGAGTCACGCCGGGATGCTGGTTTTGGGGTCTCAGTTCTCCAATCTCTGTTTCCCAAGTAGGGGGTGTGCGACTTGCCTCTCTCCTCCCAGAGAACTACTAGGAGTCTTCCAGTAAGTGTGGATGAACAACATATCCACTATCCTAGAAAAGCAGGTTACTCACCTGCAGCAGTAGTGCTAGGAGTGGTATTTGTTGATCTTATTTGTGTCAGTCTTCACCAGTCATCACAGTTGGGTATGTGGCCGGAGGTCATGACCCTGTGGGAGCTCTCTTTTTTTTTTTTGATGGGTGGAGACACGCACCATCGGTGCCGCCCTCGAGGCCGACGCACTGTATGGCGCTCATGGGTTGGCCGTTAGGTGTTGTCGACCTCGCCCTCCCGCCAGTTCTTCGTCTCACGTCATAGAAGTCGCACCTCGTGAGGAGCGATTCAAGCAAACTACGCACTTCGGGCCTAGTTTTCGTCTGTCGACGCCTATCTACCTGTCGGTTCCTTTTCGCCCTACTCGACGTTGCTGCCTGGTAAGATTGTTCCTTTATTATTTTCAGTGATGTCGAGTCTGTTTTTTCACTTTGTTTACCGTCGATCATGTCTAGGTTGGAGGGCAGAAAGTCGCTAAAAGCGGCGCGGCTTCCCATGCGTCGGTGCCCATGCGGCCTCAAGTACTCTGTTACAGACCAGCATGATCGTTGTCTTACGTGTCTTGGCCCGCTTCATGACATGGATTAGTGTGACGCCTGTTTCTCTGTGGATTATCACGTCCTGGAACAGTGCGCGTGGAAAGTTGGATGAGCTCCGCCGACTTTTGGGGGATGGGTGCGCACTCATCTGGCCAAGCCAAGGTCTCTCGGGCTTTCTTCTGGGTCCCCTCCCAGTTCTATACAGACCGCGGAGGAAGGGGCTTCTGCCTGTTCTAGCCTTGCCGTGGCAGAAGCCCCTTCCGCAGTGCAGGAGGCCCAGTCCGTTCCCCCGGGGGGCGGGGCAGGCAGGAGACACCACTCCGGCAATTGCCCTTTCGGGGGCGAAGGCTGCCGATGTCATTTCCTCGGGCTGGAAAGCCTGGGTCGGCACCATCCTCGACCCTGTCCGTCAGTGCCGTTTTGGACCTCAGTGCTGTTTGCGGCACCGTGGGCCTTGATGGTGCCGTGGTTGGCTCCGTCTCTGCTGTTGATGCCGTCTGCGGTGCCGATAGCATTGGCGGTGGCGTGGGATGTTCTGTGGCGACGTTTTCGACTGTTTCTGGTCTGCACCGAGGCTGGGGACTGCGCTGTGTCTAGCTCCGGCGCCACTTGCGTCGCTATGCTGGGCCACGGTGCCATGGGAGGTGTCGCTTTCGGCACCGCTCGCTGCGCCGAGGGAGCTGTCGGCGCCATCCCTGACCCCGGTGCTGTTTGCGGCGCTGTGTGTGGGGGTGGGACGGCGCTGTGGCCGACGTCGACTCCGGTTCTGCTGCCGCTCTTGGTCTGTCTCTTCATCATACACCACTCGCGGTGCCATGGGAGAGTATAGTGCCGACTCTGGTGCTGATACCCAGATTTGCGCCTCCCTCGGTCCAGACAGGAGCAGGCATTCGCATACGGTCTGGCACCGGACTACGGTCTCTACCTTTTTGAAGGTTGACTCTGAGTCTGGTTCGGACCCGCTGTCCGCTTCTTGGAAGTTGGCAGCCCATGTGGACACTTCGGTAGCTACTTCGGCTGACTGGAACCAGCCTCCCTCTGAGGAGTGGGCGGTAGCCCCAGAGTGTGGGGTAGGGGTGCTGACCGGCAGGTGGTGGTCCAGGCCACTATTGCCCTGCAGCCTAGACTTGGAGGGTTTTCTGCCCCCTCGGTTGGGATACCCCCTCATGTGGTGTGCCTGGATCGCAGAACTTTAGGGTCAACCAGGGCGCCCACAGAGGGGGAGGGTGCTACTCCCTGGGTGTTCTCCTCGGGGGACGACCAGAATTGCCAGCTACCCATGATGGTGGTCTCAAGGCGGAGGGCTCTCTCAGACTCTGAGGAGTCAAAGGGCCAGGGTTCGAGGAGGTGGCCCTTCTCTGGATCCCACCCAGGTTCAGGGAGGAGTTGCAGCGTGGACCCCCGCCCTTCCTTCTCGGTCTCCTCGAGAGTGCCCTGGTCTTTGGAGGGAAGGGACCATCCTTTGGGGCTTACATGGTCCCGGTCACCTCACGGGGGATTCTTCAGGGCATGGTCTAGGCAGTTCCAGTGTGATTGATCAGCTGTCGGCTGTTGGGCTCCCCGGAATTCCTCCTCCCTTGGAGGCCTCCTGTGTGCTCTCTTGTCTGGGCAGAGGACGTTCCTCTTCTGTTGTGGATCTGGCCCCCATTCCTCTGTTACCATCTCCTGCTCTCCCAGGCATTCGCGGTCCTACGGGACCTCTCTCCTGGGAACAGTTCAGGGGTGCGGCTGCTCACTTCCCTACTTATGTCAGGGCCATGGACGAGCGGGTGTTCCACTCTCCCCCTGAGCAGCCAACCTCTGGATCTCTGAGGTCTTCCGCTTCCTCGTCCTCCTCTTCTGGAGGAGAGGAACCTTCCGTCCACATCTCCCCTGCTGCTGATCTGCCCGAGTATCAGCGCTTCCTCGTGAGGATGATGGAAGACCTGCGTATCACCCCACCCACTCCTCAGCACAATCCGGAGCATTCGACACATGCCTTTTTAGGCGACTTCAGTGCGGCCACCCTTGTGGTGCCCGCCTGGCCTGCTCCTTTCCAGGAAGCGTCACTGCGGTTCTGGCAACTACCCTTTTCCGGAGTCTCAGCCCCTAGTGATCTGAGCCAGAGGTATTGTGCCCCCCCCCACCGAATCTCCAGGTCGTATGCCTCATCCTCAGTCAGGACTGACGCAGCTGGACACTCCCAATGGGCTTCACACCCTCCACCGTAACCAGCCTCCAGATCAAGATTCCCTGGATTTTGACTTCTGGGGGAGGAGGACCTTTTACTCGGCACGGTTGTTGTTGTTAGTTTCTGCTTATCAGGCCCACTATGCTTTCTATGATAGGTTCTTGTGGTCCAGCCTGGGTCAACTCCTAGCCTTCTTGCCTGGTTTGGAGGTAACCAGACAAGCCATTGCACTCTCTGCACGTGGCCTGGAGCTAGCAAGGCACCAAGCGAGGGCATCTTACGATGCCAGCGAGGTAGCTTCCAGGGTCGTAGGGACAGAGCGATCTGCACTAGGCGGACAACATGTCTGAGTCTATCCCGGTTGTCACCCTTGGCCCGGCGTAGGGTGATTTCTTCCACCTACCGGAGAACCCACCTTTTCTCCCATAGAGTGAGGAGGCGTCTGTCGGGGCAACGTCCTGTCCCCTCTGGGGGTTCCCCGTCTCACTCTCCCCAGTCTTGGGCCTCGCCGGGGCCATAGGGTTCTCCCTCTCAGTGTTCTCTCCCCCACTGGGAGCTAAGGGACTTCGTCCTTTAGGGTCTCTAGCCCCTTCAGGGGGCTCGGTACTCACCCAACTGTGATGAATGGTGAAGATTGACACAGATAAGATATGAAAATTACGTACCTACCATAATTCTTGATCTTTTTTGTGTATCTTCACCATTCATCACAAAATCTTCATCACAAAATCCCAGCCTCCATCCCCCTGGGGCCTCAGTCTCTCGGTTCCCCTCCCTCTGTGTGTCCTTTTCTCTCCCCTCCTCTCCGTTGGTCAGGAGTGGGGTGACCTTGGCCACACAGGGGAATTTTTTCCTTCCCCTTTGTTTGGAGAGGGGAAGGGAGGAGCAGGAGGGGGCTATTCCCTCATCGCCTCGGCTTCTACCCCTTTGGGGTGGGATGGTGGTGGCTGCACCCTCTCTACTCCTCTGAATCTTGACCTGATGTCTAATCCTCCTTTTTCCTATTTGGTTGGTCAGGGGAGGGGACAGCTTTTGGCTCCTAGTCCATCTTATGCTCTGACATTGTGTTGCTCTGCCAGAGTATGCTTGCCAAACCCTGTGCCTTGGTTTTGGCGGCCTATCCAGGCTTGCAACTCCCTGGGCAATAAGTCCCTCCAAGAATCAAGTCCTTCCAAAATTGAGACCAGACCACGGGCTATCAATTTGTCTCCTCCTCTCCCACTTAACGTTTCCTTCCTTTCTTCTTTCCTTCCTTTCTTCCAGAGATTGGGACCCCTCCCAATCCCCTTAGTTTTTTTCTCTCTCTCTCTCTCTCCCTCGTCTGTCCTCTCAGTCATTAAATTCTTTTGGTTCTTATATCTTTTCCTTTGTCTGTCCCTTGGACTTCCTTGTCCCACCCTCAGAACCCTGCTTCTTACTCTACGGCAACTCAGAACTGGTGGGAGGGCAGGGTCAACGACACCTAACGGCCAACCCGTGACTGCCACGCAGTGCGTCGGCCTTGAGGGCAGTGCTGATGGTGTGTCGAGTCCGCCCATCCAAAAAAAAAAAAAAAAAAAAAAAAGAGCTCCTGCAGGGTCGTGACCTCCAGCCACATACCCAACTGTGATGAATGGTGAAGATACACAGAAGGATCAAGAATTACGGTAGGTACGTAATTTTCATTTCATCCACACGGACCTACCCGGCTGCGGATGCACAAACCTGGCTTCCTGCGGGCTAAGAACTGGCGTCATGGGGCGGAGCCAAGGGTTATACCACCCAGGTGGGTGGGAGGAGCCAGTTTGAAGACTTTCCGGCTGATTTAAAGGGAAAGGGACTCTGTCAGTAAGTGTGGATGAACAACATTTACCACTCCTAGAACTACTGTTACAAGTTAGTAACCTGTTTTTACTTTCCTGTGAGGTGTATATGGCAGCTACCGTGGGAATACATCAAACCAGCTGTGTGGCTCTGATGGCCCATTTCAGTCATGCACTTTTCAGTAAGCTCACAGATTTGCTTTCTGTGCTCTTGTCTGATAGCTAGACAGAGACCAGGACCCAGTGAGACCTGGAAAATTTGCTATTCAAGCACCAGCTGCAGACAGCTCTGGATTTGGGTGACTAAAGCGCACACGCAGTGGCCACCTCAGTATCCATGCGCAGGAGGGCCTGGCTGCATCTCTACTTTTGCTGCAGAGACTCAGCACATGTTGGTGGATGTGCCTTTTCTGGGCACCAACCTCTTTGGCCCTGAGGTGGAGAATCACCTCACCCATATTGGAAAGTCCAGTGTCATCCTAGTTTCTGTAGCATTGTCCCTGAAGGCTAAGCAGCTGCCTAAGACCAAAAAGTGTTCCTTTTATGACCCAGTCTACCAACTCCAGGAGCAGCAGTAGCAATACCAGTTCTACCATTTGGTGAAGTCCAGGTCCAGCATCCAGGTTTAGAAAATGGGAGGGTTGATTGTGGTGCATCTGGAAGGCCAGTCCTCCTGAGCCCTCTCCAAGGGCAGAAAGTGACAGGTTGTGGGGAGCCATTCCCCCTCCCTCACAGTCCCTGAGGATGCAGCTTCCATTCAGGGGTCAGCTCCTCCACTTTCTTCCACACTTATCTGCCATCATGTCGGACATGTGGATGCTGGAAGTCGTGGGTTCAGGTCAGTCTCTGGCGTTTTATTTATTTATTTAGTTTTTGATAACTGGGCGAGTGCTCTAGACACAAAAGTGACTATTTTCAGACACGAACCGGGAGGTTACAACATAGCAAAAGAAAAACAGTGCAACAAATGGAAAGGCAGGACAATGTCAAAAATACAACATATTAGGAATACAGGAGTGTAAATCTAACCAAATAACATATTAGACTTTGCAATAATAAATAACAGTAGGTTTATAGACATTACGTAAGTGCAGTTAGAGACTCTCCCTTCATACTGTACCTTAGGATCTTCCTAGATTCAGTTTCCACCATTGATTCCCACTTATAAGTCTGGGCTGAAGGCACTAGGACCCCTCAGAAGCAAAGCATTGGCCAGGGGCTGGCAATGACTACTGGGCATGACACTTGCGCATCTCCACATGGTGCTGCTTGCTAGTCAATAAACTTTTGCTGCCTCCCTCACCAACCTCAGTTCTGTTCTATCCGTTGTCAAGAGGACACCGTGAAAGTACTGCTCAGTTCGCCTCATTGCCGCCATAGTACATCACTGCATCACCATGTTTCTTTTTGGTTTACGGTACCATTCTTGTTATATTTCTTTCCTGCTTGATGCCAAAACCTGAGACAAAAAGGGCCGTGTCAAGAAGAATGTCCCTAGGCTGCCCATCCATGGGTGGGGGTGGGGTGGGGTAACCTTGTGGATGCAAAATGGCTACGACAGACTGGTATCAAACCTGTGCGGTCTGCCTTGGACCAGAGCATGACAGGAATGCCTGTGATGCCTGCTTCTGCATAAACCATGGTACGTTAGACAACCACGCATTGAAGTGGGTTCTCCCAATCCGCATCTTTGGAGGCAGGTGTTTGCACGTGTGCGTCTAAGGTAGGGTCTCCAGGCCTTTCCCCGGGCCTCCTACTGGGACCTCTGATTCTGTGGAAATACATAGTTCTCGACCTCACCGTGCTGAAGCATTGGAGATTCTGGTGGTTAGGTCCAATGGACAGTCACCTCTGTCTGGGCGGTTGGCTGCGAACCCTCCACAGTCTGCCTGCCCTGAAGAGCAGACATCACCGTTGGTGAGGCCGAAGCTATACTGGTGGACACCACAATGTTGTCCTCTGGTGTTGCCTATGTATTTGTCACCGTTTGCAGTGATAACTGACTTTAAGAACGATGCTGGAATCCTCCCTGACACTGTGAGTGATGTTGGAGGAGGAACCAGCACCGAGGCTGTTGCCTGCTCCAGTGCCAGTTTTTGGGACTGTCCTTGTCCATAGTGTCCCAAATGACACCAAGGAGGGGACAACTCCAGAAATGGTGACAGCAACGGCCATGGTGTTGATCCTGGTATCTTGGGCTCAGCTCCTAATGAGTTGCTGCCGACGATGTTGTCTTGGAGATCATTCCCACCTTCATTGTTGTCCTGCGACACTGAGGAGAGTGATGTCACTGAGTGCAATATAGAAGTTGACACCGAGCAAGGTTTCAAGGACGGTGTTGACCAAGGTGACAGAAGGGGGCCTGTCTCTGTGGATGTCATCAGACCTGAGCAGGATGCTGGAGGTGGTGCTGACTTGGAATTGGGTGGTGACTGGGAAGCAGGCTTCTCTCTGGAACTGATGGATGACATCGTCTCCATTGAGGACCTGGGTCATCCTGTGGGATCTGTATGGCTCCGATCTCCTCAGCTGTAGGTTCCCCCCATAGGCATCGATTGGGTCACTTATTGTAAGTAGGAGGACACCTTATAGGTGACTCTGCTAGGCTGTCTCCTTGGGCGATGGCCTATATGCAGTTCAACAGCCCAGGCCGAGGTCACTGAGACCTAGAGTCTCAAAACTCATCTAGAGGGGCCTTGCCGTTTTTACGGGACCACTAACGTGGGAGTAGTACCGGGTGTGGGTTGGTGCCTTAACAGGAGTTGCACAGAGTCTGACAGGGCCCAGTATAGGTCCTTCTCCCCAGTATCGATCCTGCCCAGAGATGGTGCCTTGTCTCCATCAGCATGTTCCTTAGAGGACAGCGAGTATGTACACATAGTCAACATGTCAACGAACTCAGTATGTACACTGTTGAACAGTGGGGGCTGGATATGATGGAGACCTTTAATGCCTCACAGTGGTAAATAAGGTACAAGAGGAAAGTAGTTTTAAGAGAAAATGGTGCTCATAATAAGGGGACATGCTATGAAGCTGGAGGGGGGTAGGTTCAGGAGAGATGTGAGGAAGTACTTTTTCACAGAGTAGTGGATTCATGGAACAGCCTACCAGTGGAGGTGGTGGGGGTGAAAAATAGTGATGGGGTTCAAGAATGCATAGGACAGGCATAAGGGGAATCTTAGTAGACAGAAGGGTGGGGGATGTGCAGAGATCAAGTAGGGTCTGCAGTGATACTGTAGGTAGGGAAAAACTGGGTGGGCCCCACTGAAGAGTAATGTAACAGTCCTTACCTGCTGACAAATTCTGTGTTTCTGTTTCATCCATCCACCTACCTTCTGCTGCTAAATACTCCCTACACCAGCAATTCCTGGTGGAGATGTTCCAGGCACTTGACCCCGAGGACTATACAAGCCATGATCAGGCAGCCCAGCTGTTGGGACTAATTGGCGTTCCTACTGTCAACACAGTGGTCGTCCCGCCTTAGCCTTGAGCTATAGACGGAGGCATCTGGGGCCATGTGAAGGTGTCCCCTCTCCAGTCCAGCCATCCCCAGGGACCTCCTCATGTGGTATTGCACACACACAGGGTCTGCAGATGAAGTACTTCACTCCACCGTGGGGCTTCAAGTACTGCAGACCCCGTTGGGGCCCCGGAGCCTCCTCATGACCAACCTTAGCCTAGAGCTGTGGAGGAGGCATCCAGGGTGGTGTGGAGACGTCTCCTCTCCAATCCAGCCATCCTCAAGGACGTCCTAATGGCAGCTGTACTTCCGTAGGTGTGGCCTGCTGCAAGAGATCCTCTCAAAGATCTGCTGTTACGGTAAGTTCATACGTAACTGTACTATACAGATTCCACCTACATGGATGCTCTTGGGAGGAAAAAAATCTACCTTGGCATGCACTGTCATTTTCATCTCTGCACATCGGGCTGATATGGTGACCTACAACCATTGCCTATGGTTGCAGCTGCACCGTCTGTTAGCTGTACTGCCACAAAACGAAGCAGTCAAGCAAGTGATCGACTTTATCACATGTGGTCTGGAGGTAGCCCAGCACCAGTTGAGGACATCTTATGATGCCAACGAGGTGTCCTCCAGACTGTCATGAACACCAGTCTGTGTCTGACAGATGGCGTGGCTTCACCTTTCCAGACTGGCACCTATGCCCCAGCATAAAGTGCATAACTTGCATTTTCAGGGACTAATTTCTTCTCCCCTAGCATCAGGTGGGAACTGTTGGGGAACCCTCCTGCTCCTGTGCCACAGAGACCCCCGCCTGGCTCTGACCAATCACTAGTCTTGCCAGACCTGTAAGGAACCCTTGCTTTCAGGTGTTCTTCTCCATGCAGAGGCTATCTTTTATCCCCAAGGTGAGACAGCTCCTCCCTAACAAAGGGAAGCTTGGTACTCTGACCCATGAGTGGGAATCAGTGGTGAAGACTGATTTTTGGAAGGTATGAATGTTACATACATCTCACTTCGAGGGAATCTCTTACAGCAGGCAGCACAGGTAAGACTTAGCTGCCAGGCACTAGGACCACACAGAAACTTTCTAGCTAGCAGTGTACCAGAGGGGGCAGCCCACTTCCAACATCACCCTCTGATGTTGGGCCTATCCTATAAGAGGGGGCAGCCTCCATCACCTCCCCTGTTCTTTCCCGCCGCCAACCTGTGCAAATTGGATCTCTGGAAACCACTGAAACTTCAGTCGACTGCTTTTTTCGTGCCTTTTTTCATCTGTTTTTTCTTCCTTTTCTTGCCGTAGTTATTTTCCATCTTTCAGTGGGTTTTTCTTTCGTCGTTTGTGTCTTCTAAACTGACTTCTTCCTCAGAGCATCCCACAACGTGTGCCTGTGGTCAACAAATCCCTGCGAAATATGGCCATTCTGCCTGTGTCTGCTGCCTAGGCTCAGACCATGACACTCAAGCCTGCCAGTTGTGCCAGAAGTTCAACCAGGCTAGCAGGCGTTATCGCCAGGGGACCCTTGAGAATTTTCTCCTGAAGTAAAAGGTCATCTCCATGGGACGGGAGTTGCAGGCCAGGAGCTCCTCAGCCTCCCTGGCTACATCCTCAGGCTCTCATTCTTTGAAATCCCAGGATAAGGACCTCGACAGACCCTGGTCTTCATTTTCCTGTTCACGGTTGCTGCACCAGCGACAGACCACCTCAGGGTCCTCCTCCAGGGGGTCGGCCCTGTCAGCTCCGCACACCCTTTCTTCTGCAGGGCTATTGGTGGATCAGCCTCCCGCCTCTCTCTGTATCTCTGGCGAAGGAGCCACGGGTCAGGTCTCAGGCTCTGCCCCTCAGCCCCTGCTGCTTAGGCCCTTTGTTACGTTGGGTGCACAGCCAGTTGGCTCAGCTAGTTCTTCCTTGACCAGCGCGGGTTCGGTGGATGCTGGGGTTTCCTTTACTCCCCACCTGTCCCCGCACCTCTGGCATCAGACCCTCCTCCTGGGTCCGTCGACCCCTCCTTCATGTGCCCAGCAGGACCCTGGCTTTTCTCTATAGCTTAGCCCTCCTCCTTTATCACCTGCTCAGATTCCTTTTTCTCCAGCACCTGTTTTGACTCAGCCGGAGCCTGTGGGACCCCCTCTGTCCTTGCCACAACCAACTCCTGCTGGGTCTTCCCCGGTCTCGCCATATCCGGTGCCTGTTTACCCTCCGATGCCAGCTTACCCTCAGACAGCACCCGCAGGCTTCCCACAGCCTACGCCTGTTGGACCTTCACTGGTCTATCCTTACCCAGCACCCGCAGGGCCGTTGCCGATTATGGTCGACATTCAGGGCCTTGTTTCATCCCTTTGGGGAGTTCTCAAGTCGCAGATCCCTGTATCTCCAAGCTGTGGGACTCCTGCTCCCCAGGGACTTTCTGGGGCCGCCCCCAAGGCCAGGTCCTCCTACTGGCCCCTTCTCTCCCCACCTTGATGACCGGGAGGAGTATCACACGGAGTTGATCTTGCCTGATGAGGAAGACGATCAAGACTTGGGTGCAGGGGATGATGGGGACATCAGTGGTTCACCCCACTTCCTCTCCAGGTTCGAGGAATGCTCCCAAGTCACCCCGGGCGATCCCTGATACACCGCTGTTTTGCGCCATATTCAGGTGGCAGTGGGGTTCAAAACTGAGGAGCAAGACTAGGAGTGTCGTCAGCTAACGACCTACATATGCCAGCTGCAGTCTCCATACTCTTGGTGATAGCTTATCTCATCGATACCTATGAGGATGTCACCATGGCTGCATGATGTCATCCAAATTTGGTCCCAGCCGTGTTCCATAAAGCTGACAGGCTGTATCATGCTCCAGCGGGTAAGCCTTTCAGGGGGGAACTGGCCCACATGGACTCTGTGGTGATTAATCCTGCCCACGACCGCACTAATTGATCCATGCACTTCAACTCTCTGTCACCCCACAGGGAGTCTCGTCGGCTGGACCTCTTTGGGAAACGGACTTTTGCCTCTTCTTCCCTGGTGATCCGGGTCTTCAACTACCTAGCCCACATGCTGCAGTATCAGAATGCACTGTGAGACAAGGCCAGGGATGCTGTTCAGTCTCTGTCCACCGACCCTGCAAGCAGCAGATCTTGGAAGCCCTCAAATTGGCCTCCGACGTCGATACCCATCTTCTCAGGGTGGCCTACAATGTGGTAGATGTGTCAGCCCGGGCAGTGGCTGCCAGTATTTGCCTGTGCCGCTGTTCCTTGCTCAGAGTAGCTGGGTTTGCCCAGGATGTCCAACAGTCCATCTTGAATGCTCCTTTCTGGGGTCAGCTTCTTTTCAGAGGGGATGTGGGGGACATGCTCTCCAGGCTCCAGGCCTCTGGGAGAGCCAACAGATCTGTTCACTCCCTATATCACATGCAGCCCTAGTCTGTACAGAAGACTTCCTTTCGCCGGTCTGCCAATAGACAGGCCTGTACGTTGGCCAGACCTCAAGGCAAGCGAAGGGTGGAGGCCCTGGCTTTGCCACCCCCCTCCCATCCTGCTACCAGAAGCTGTAGAGGGGGTTCTGCAGCCCCGGCAGCAGCTGCCCCTCCCTCCTAACACCTTGCAAAACCCCCTCCATCCTATGGCTGAGGAGGTGGTCGTAGGGGGTCGATTTTCTCTCCATCTGGACGGGTAGGGGAAAATCTCTTCAGACAATTAGGTTCTGCAGCTCATAGAACACGATCACTCCCTGGAACTTCGAGGCCTCTGGGAGAGCCATCAGATCTGTTCACTCCCTATATCAGACGTAGCCGTAGTCTTTACAGAGGACTTCCTTTTGCCGGTCTGCCAGTATACAGGCCCGTACGCTGGCCAGACCTCAAGGCACGCGAAGGGCGGCAGCCCTGACTTTGCCAACCCCTCACCTGTCCTGCAACCAGAAGCCCTGGGGGGGAGGGTTCCACAGCTCCTGCAGTAGCTGCCCCTCCCTCCTGATTCCTTGCAAGATCCCCTCCATCCTGTGGCTGAGGAGGCAGTCGTAGGGGGTCAATTCTTCCTCCACCTGGACAGGTGGAGGAAAATCACTTCGGACAACTGGGTCCTGCAGCACATAGAAGATGGTCTCTCCCTGAAACTTCTGGAGTGGTATTCAGTCCTCTTATCCTCCTAGCCACATTCCCCTTATATGGGAGGAGATCCATGCTCTGCTTCAAAAAAGAGCCATAGAGCCTGCCCCACAGTTCCTGCAGGGTCAGGGGTTTTATTCCCACTTTTTCCTGGTTCCCAAACGTACTGGGGACCTCAGCAAGCTGAAACTTTCCATAGTACAAAAAGGTTCTAGATGGTCACGTGTCAGGGTCTGCTGCCCCTGTTACACCATGGGGATTGGATTTGCTTCCTAGACATGCAGGATGCCTGTCTGCATATCAAGGTGTGCGCCTTGCACAGACGCTTCCTCTGGTTCCACTTTCAGAGAACCCACTTCCAGTTCAAAGCTTTGTCCTTTGGCTTGTTTTCAGCCCCCCCCCCCACCGGGTGTTCACCAAGTGCCTGGCAGTAGTGATAGCTGCCCTTAGACAGCAGGGATTCTCGATGTTTCCTTATCTGGATGACAGGCTGCTTGCAGCACCATCCAGGGAATGCCTGCTTCAAACCCTGGATTCTACCTGTTGTCTCTTCCAGGATTTGGGAATCGCTATCAGCTTCCCCAAGTCCTTTCTGACCTCCACCCAGTGGCTTCAGTACATAGGGGCCATGTTAGATACAGACCAGGGGATGGCTTTTCTTCCCCAGGATCAAGCAGCATGCCTGCTGGATCAAGCTCACCAGCTCTACTCCAGCCATCGTGCCCTTGCCTAGCCTTCCTCCGCCTTCTGGGACTCATGGCTGTGGCCATCGTCACAGTCCCCCTAGCCAGACTGCATATGAGGATCCTCCAGTGGACACTGTGGGCCCAATGGGACCAGTGCGTGGACAACCTGGAGCAACCAGTCCTGGGCTCGGATCTGGTAAAGAGTGTACTGTTTTGGTGGAGTCCTGCAGTCTCTTGTGGGGGGTGCCATTTTTCATTCCCCTTCCACGGCAGATCCTCACAACAGACGCCTTGAGTCTAGACTGTGGGCTCATCGGGGTGCCCACCAGACTTGAGGGGAAATGGAACTCCCTGGAGTCGGGCCTCCATAGTAATGTCTTGGAGATGCAAGCAGTACTGTGTGCCCTGCAAGCCTTCCAGATCCATCGCTCCCTGAGATCACTTCTGATCCAGACGGACAACACCAGTGTGGTTCATTATATCAACAAATAGGGAGGGACTCACTCATACCCTCTGTGTCGGGAAGCAATGAGAGTCTGGTACTGGGCCATAGATCACAGGCTGGAACTGTTGGCTATCCATGTTCCTGGCGGCCAAAATGTCTTGACAGACAGCCTAAGCTGGTCTGTGTCATGAGCTCACAAGTGGGAACTCCTGACCTCAGTAGTGGAGGGCCTGTTCGACTGCTGGGGTCAATCAGAGTTGGACCTTTTTGCGTCCCCACTCAGTGCAGAACTGCCGCTTTTCTGCTCGCTCGCTCTGGGGCCTGGAGTTTTCTGGTGAGACTCGTTGTCCCTATCCTGGAAAGGGAGATTTCTGTATGCCTTCCCTCCCTTCCCACTCCTCTAGAGAGTTCTGCTCAAACTTCAGTTGGAAGGGGCAGCTATGATACTGATCGCTCCCTTCAAGTCTCGTCAGATCTGGTTCCTCTTGCTCCAGCAGCTGGTGTCAGAACTATCAGTGCTCCTGCCACTGTGCACAGACCTGCTCTCCCAGGAGCAGGACACCCTGGTCCATCTGGACCTCAAGTCTCTCTATTTCCACGCTTGGCTCCTGAAGATGTAGCCATTATGAGGTTTGGGGTTTCCTTCAGGGTGGTGGATGTCCTGGTGGTGGCGAGGAAACCTTCCACCAGGGCCACCTATTCCATGAAGTGGAAGTGTTTCGCAGTGTGGGCTGCATTGCACCACTGAGATCCTTTCACCTGCCCGGTGAATCAGATCTTGGAGTACTTGCACTCCCTCTTGTATTCCGGTTTCAAGTACTCCTCCATTAAGGGACACCTTTAAGCCATCTCTGTTTACCATGTACCAGTCAATGTGTGCAGTGTGGCTCAGCTGGAAGTGTCTCGCACATTTTTGAGGGGCATCTTACATTTGAAGCCCTCAATCTGTCATCCTGTCCCAACTTAGGACTTGAATTTTGTGTTAGAGAAACTCACCCTGCCTCTGTTTGAACCGGTTGCGAGTTGAAATCTGCGTTATCTGTTGTGGAAAGCGTTATTTTTAGTTGCTATCACTTTTGCTCAGAGGATTTCCGAGCTTCAGGCTGTCATATGTGAGCAACCCTATTTGGTTTTTCACAAGGACAGGTTTTCTTTGTGTGCCGATCCTAAGTTTCTTCCTAAGGTGGTATCTGAGTTTACTTTGAATCAATCCATCCAGCTGCCTGTTTATTATCTGGAGCATGCCAGTCCAGTGGAAGCATTGCTCTGTACTTTAGATGTATATAGAATTCTGAGATACTGTTGACACTGGACAAAGGACTGTAGGAAGTCCTCTCAGTTGTTTCTTTCCTTCACCTTGGGAAAAGGGGGCGTTCCAGTATCCAAACCATGTTTATCCAAATGGTTAGCCAGTTGTATTGTTTTCTGTTACAGGAAGTACAGTAAGGAACTACCTGGGGTGGTTTATGGCCATTCCATAAGGGGCATGGCCGCTTCAGTGGCATGTTTCAGGAACCTTTCTGCTGCAGAGATCTGCACAGCTGCCACATGGAGTTCTGTCCATACTTTTACCAAGCATTACAGTCTGGACATTGCCTCTAGGCGCGGAGCCAATTTTGGCCTGGCCATTCTACAAGGCCTGCTCTCTTAGGTCAATACGGCCAACCACCCGGTTTGTCTGTCAATCTTTGCCAGAACTGCCTGGGACTCATCCTACTTGTGTGGCCTGCTGCAAGCGACTCCCTTGAAATAAGATAGTACGGTTACATAAGAACTTACCAAAACGGCAGATCTTCAAGAGGATCTCTTGCAGCAGGCCATGCTGCCCCTACCTCCATCTCCCTTTTTTCCTCATTAGTGGCCTCAGGGCCTTCAGTCTTGTTCTCCTGCTTCCTGGTGGAGAACCTTCTGCTTTCTTTCTTTGCCTCTCTGGTTACTTCTGGTGTTTCCTTGGTTCCCTCTCTGGACTCATGCTGTTGGTCTCTGGCGGGACAGCTGGGGAGGTGATGGGTGCTGCCCACTCTTATAGGATAGGACAACGTCAGAGGGTGACGTTGGAAGTGGGTGGCCCCCTCTGGTACATTGCTAGCTAGAAAGTTTCCTTGTGGTCCTAGTGCCTGGCGGCTAAGTCCTGCCTGTGTGGCCTGCTGTAAGAGATCCTCCAAAGATCTATTATCACAGTATGTTCTTACGTAACTGTACTTTACTGTAACTGTTGATCTTCCAGAATATCTTCACCATTGATTACAACACCCACCCTCCAACCCCAACTCGAGCAGAGCCAGGGTCTCTGGGCAGCTCACCCTGTTGTTACTGGTTGGCACCTCCAGTGCTGTCTACCTCTCCCCAGTTGCTCCCTTCCTGTAAGGGCAGCCTGTTGTTAAAAAAGGAAAAAAACCCGGAAAAAAAGATCTGGGACCCACTATAGGTTGCCATTCCACCCCCAAAGAAAAAAGATAATTTATACAAGAAACTGGGGTAAGGGCCTTACCGCGTTCTGTGGAAATAGCCCCCTAGCAGGAGGTAACCCATTCTTTCTTCTTTCCTTTCCTGTCCTCTTCTCCTTCCTGCCTGGGGTGTACTCCCTCCTTCTTAGGTATATCCCTATTAGTTGCTAAATGCAGGCAGTATCCACTGGGCATTATCCAATTCTAACTCCATTTAACAGTAGCGCTGTTTGTGAATGTGTGCTGAGCACTAGATTGGATCAACTCAGACTACCCTTTACATGGGATACATCCCTGTGGCTGCAGGAAAGGCAGGTCAGCTTTCTGGGGGTGGGGGGGTGTTTCTTATGCAATTTTTTCTTAACTGTTGGTCGGCATGGTTTTTCTCTTTATGGCAGGTTGGCTGTTAAGCTCAGCAGGCTCAGGGATACCTGGGGAGATGGCTACATCTCGACTACCTGGAGCTGAGCAGCCCTATAATTTCATGTGCACCGGGTTTCTCCTTGCCATATTCCGGGGTGGGGGCATTACTTAACTATTAAAAAATAAAAGGGTTCCTTCTGGTGTCAGGCTACTTGCTAATTAGGAGTCATTTGCAGCTTTGCTACTCCTTGGCACATTTGTACCATCTCATTTACAAGGGGGTCCCAATCTTTTTGTATACACCTCTTTGCTGCCAGAGCCACATGCTTCAGGGCTGCTGCCTTAATATCACAATCCCTTTGCTTTC
Source organism: Neoceratodus forsteri (assembly GCA_016271365.2). Lineage (NCBI taxonomy): Eukaryota > Metazoa > Chordata > Ceratodontiformes > Ceratodontidae > Neoceratodus > Neoceratodus forsteri. Next base: position 249,298,919 of record CM057457.1, read on the forward strand.
TGGCTTGTAGTGTTGAGGCTCTGGCTTCATACCCAGCTGCCTCTCTGTGCCTCTTAATGTGCCCCTTTCTTTCTGTTTAGAGGTTGGTCGGTTTTATTTTGTTGCTTCTTTATTTTTTCCTATATCCTTTTCCCTGTCCCTTTGGGCTACAGAATTTCTTAACCCCTCTCTCATTTTTTCCTCACTTTTGTTTTTCTCTCCTGGCGAACAGAACTGAGGGTGAAGAGGGAGCTGGCAACAAATATTGGCTAGTGCACAGCACCATGTGGGTGTGTGTGCAGTTGCTGTATCCAGTAGTCGTTGGCGGACCCCTGACCGAAGCTTTGCTCCCGTGCGGTTGTAGTGTCACTGGCCCAGACCTATAAGTGGGAATCAGTGCTGAAGATATTTTGGAAGATCAACAGTTTCCATAAGTACCTAACTTTCATTTCCGTGTGGGAGGGGTACGGTACCCATTCAGGGTCATGCTGTTAGGCCTATCCTTGGCACCCAGGGTGTTTGCCAAGTGTTGGTCATGACGGCCTACCTCAGGCACAGAGGCGCCAGTGTATACCCATACCTGGACTACTGGATCATCGCAGCATCTCCAGGGAAGCAGTGAAGCGATCCAAGGATCTGATTGTTCAGACCTCCTTGGACATGGGCCTTCAGATCAACCCTGCAAAGTCAGAAGAAGTCCCTGATTCTGTTCATTGGAGAAGAGTTGTATTCCCTACAAGCCAGGGCGGAGGATCTTATCTTCTTTGCCCCATCATTTCAGGTTCGGTAATCATGCCTATCCTGGGAATTCCCCCTGCTATTGGGTTTCAAGGAGGCCTGACCAGCGTGGTCCATTTCACCCTCTCCACTGGGAGTTGGGATGCCAGTGGTCTCCACCCCATGAATTCCTGGACCAGACAGTTTGGGTGACACAGCCGATGTGGAATGTCATTGAATGGCGGCTATGACCTTAGAACCTCGCAGAGATAATTCCATTTTTCTATCCAGAGCCGTCCCTCACCCTGAGAACATCTTTGGTGGGATGCAGGCTCATGCGTCTGACTGCAGAGCCCACGGTTTATGGTCGCCAAGTGAAGCCAAGCAGTACATCAACCTGCTGGAACTCTGCACAGTGTGGTTGGCACTGATGCAATTTTCTCTGCTGATCCGGGGTCATGTTATGCAAGTCCATATAAACAGTACCACGGTCATATTCTAACTGAACAGCCAAGGTGGGACATACTTCTTTCCCCTGTGTCAGGAGGCACTCCACACCTGGTCCCTGGTAGGCAGCCTGTACGTGGATATCCTTGCAGTGCACATAGACGGGGTGGACAGCCAGTTGGCAGATGCGCTTAGTTGAGTGGGAGAGACATCTCACAAGTGGTCTTTGTATCAGGACGTGGAGAGACAGTTGTTCATCCGATGGGGCACATCTCTGTTGGACATGTTTGCCTCCTGGGAGAACAGAAAGCTGAGGCTCGTTTGTGCCTGCCCCCCTGATGGGAACGCTAATAGGTGATGCCTTCTACCGACCCTGGACCTGGGGCCTTCTAATGTACCTTTTCTCCCTTTCCTTTGATTTACAAGGTTGTGCTCAAGGCATGCAGGGACATGGCAAAATTTATCCTGATAGCTCCAGACTGGCCCAGACAGTTCTGGTATGAGGATCTTCTCAACTTCAGCAGTAAGTCCCATTGATGGCTACCTCTCTGCCCGGACATGCTGATGCGACAAGGTGGAATGGTCTGACAGCCAGACCTTAATTCCCTGCCCCTCCCAGCTTGGCACTTGAGTGGCTAGAGTTCCAGACTTTGGGTATTTCAGAAGATGTCCTTAAGGTACTGGAGGCATCCCACAAGGAGTCAGCTTGTAAAACATACTCATTCAAGTGGACAAGGTTTTGCGCTGGTGTGCAGGCAAGCTGATTGACTCTCTGCCCTGTCCAGTGGTGCACATCCTCCTGTCCAGTGGCGCAGATCCTCAGCTACCTCTGATCCCTGTTTCAGTTGACGTTATAAGCCACATTCCTTGTGGTGCACTTAGCTGCCATCTCAGCATACCGGGCAGGAGCTGGTGTACTGTCTGCATAAAAGAAGGTACTCTGGTGCTTTTTCAAAGACCTGGGTCACTTGTCCCTCCAGTGCAAGAGTTCCACCACTGTGGGAGTTACTTCTGGTGTATTTGAGCCAATCCACAAGTGTGAAATGTCACATTTGTAGTGGAAGACTGTTTTTGTTTGGTGTCACCCTGACCAGACGGGTGAGTGAGCTCCAGGCACTCTCAGTGGAGTCTCCATATCTGGTTCTCCACAAGAGCAGGGTCATCCTTTACCACCTCTTGAAGTTCCTGCCCATGGTAGTCATAGTGTTTCACCTTAACCAGGTGCTGTACTTCCCAGTTTGCTTTTCGAAACCTACCACGGATACCGAATGTCCACTCCATTCCCTGGATGTAGTTGGGTGCTCTTTTACTATAGGAGACTCACAGCAGAGGTTCACAGCGAGGCTCGCTAGCTATTACTACGCTGAAGCCGCTCCAGGCAAACCGGCAGCTAAACAGATGATTAGCGGATGGGTAGTCTCGTGCATCGATCTGTCTTATAAGATAGCTAGTAGGGAGCTGCCCAGTGGGTTGAAGGCTCATTCCACCAGACATACTGCTGCCTCTTTGTCTGCTGACAGGTATATCCCAGTCAGATTGATCTGCAGGGCTGCGACCTGGCTCAGTGTACATATGTTCATATCTCAGTACAACATTGATGTGCTACGCTAATTTGGACAATTTAATTGATCTGTACAAGGTTTACATGTTTGTTTTCCAATTCTATTTGTTACTTGGGTGACAGGTGAGGAATATACTCCCTTTTCTCAGTCCGTGGCCCACCCATCTGGCATTTTCTCCCCAAGTCACCCAGACTGGGGGGCCCACATCTCCCCCCCCCCGTGACGGAGCTCCCTAAAGGGAGAGACCCAAGATCAACCTTGGGACCCCAGTTGAGGCTGCACCTAGGGCGTCATTTGGGTGGGGGTCCGGGGGTGTCACTATGCGGCTGGCCCAAGGGTTTACAGCTTTGTTTTCCCGAGGTGCGGACATGCAGTGACATTGGCACGAAATGTGTGTGCACCCGCACACACTCTGCAGGCGACCACCATCGCCTCCACCCTTCTGATGTGGTCCAGGTTTGGTGTACACCCAGTCCCCACTGGGTGTCACTGAATCGCCAGAAGTTCACAACCCACTCTCCACCTCCGGAGGAGGAGAGCAGTCCCTGAACACTCAATCCTTCTCCCCTCGGCTGACATTCCGATGCTCTGGGCTCATTCCCAAACTGCACCATTGGTGCCGCAAGTGGTAACACAACTGCTTGCGCCAGCGGGCCAGCTTATATTTTATATGTTTTTAGCTTTTATAATGACCAAAATTTGAACAAATAAATATAACTTGTACTGGATGTGCTCAGCTGTCATGATGCTGCTTTTGGGGCCTCAGTCTTTCAGTCTCTGTTTACCAAATAGCTGGGGTGCATGCCTTTCCTCCTTCTCCCAGAGGGCTGCTAGGAGTCTACCTAAGTGCGGATAGTGAACTGAATCCAGGTTTGTAGAACGAGGTTGCTTACAGTACCTGTAAACATAATTCTACTATTCAGTTCACATCCACATACCCGCCCAACCTCCGTGGCAAGCAACACATAGATCCGTGCTTCTAGCATGCATGATCTGGCATTTTGAGTGATGGAGCTGGAGAATGACACCACGGGATGTGGGAGGAGCTAAGCTTGAAGACATCCAGTAACTAGCTACGCCACTGGATTCTGTCTAAGTGTGGACACGAACTGAATACAAGTAGCAGAACTATGGTTACAGGTAAGTAACCTCTGTGTTTGCTCTGTCTGCAGATGAAGTACATCCAGGAGTTCCAGAGGGAAAAGGAGGAGTTTGAGAAGTCCATGGCACGATTCAGGTATGGAGAGGTTAACCTCACAGAGCCCGTAGAAATGGTTGTAGAAATAAATGTGTTTGCATGGTGGTGCCCAACCTGCAGTACGGTGTGATGGCTAGAGTGTAGTAGAGGCATAGGTCAAGAAGTGTAGGCAAACCAGGTGAAATTACAAAATTCGCAAGTAGTTTATTATTATCAATAACAATAACATAGGAAAAATAAAATTGTACAGGATAGCACTTCATAAAAGCAGTACAAACACAAAAATCCTACATCCAAGTGTCTCTCATTTTAAGTTTCAATCTCTTTATATCCCTAAACAAAGCATTTCTTTCTTTGTATAAGATGTCTTTTCCTGGCAGTTTAAACTCGACATCTTGTTGTTGCAAGCTACATCTCCTGTTACTCACAAAATGCATCAAAGCTTTGGCACTTTCCTTCCTGTGACCAGCCTGAAAAGTACATTTAGGCTTAACATATGCAGCAAAATAGAACATTTTGTCCCAGAGCTGCTCTCCTGTTGACAGTTCTGTAAACAAGCTTATGTAGGTCAAAATGTACCTCAGGATCAACCCCCTCTTTTCCAGATTGTCATCTTTTCCAGTAAACCCAAATAGCTTTCTGCAATCATTTCAACAAAATAATTATATACATTTGCAAACCAAGGGTTCCCAATTTCACATAAAGGATTGGTATGTATTTTTAACCACAGAGAAGCTAGGGGAGAAAGAAAGAAGAGAAAAACAGCAAGAGAGAAATTGTGGGACCATTGGAGTGGCCAGTTCCTAGGTGCCACCAGAAAAATGTGATTGTGCAATCAGACAGGGAAGAGACAGATGCGTAACAGAAAAGGAGAGGACAAAATAGATCCTTGTTTTTTAACACACTCTGCATAAAAAAAATGGGACAGGGTCTTACCCACCCCTGTCACACAGGGCACTGGCATGGAAACCAAGAAAGCAATCCACTTTATCTGTTAATACTTCAGTCCACTGAGGTGTTAAAGTGAAAAACAGCAGACCTCCACTGAAAACAAGATATTACATCTCTTTTGGGGTATCCAACAGTAGGTTAATAAATTGTAAATAAATAAACAAAACTATTCCAGAACCCCCCCCCCCCCGGTATAGGAAGTAACCACAGAACCTCCTCTCTGAATGGGAAATAACTGTGCACTCCTACTCTCTGTATGGGAAGTAACCACAGAAGCCTTCTGTCAGCATAGGCAAATAACTACAGACACCTCCTGTCTGTGTGGGCAAATAACTATGGACACCTCCTCTCTGTAGGAAAGTAACCATGGATGCCTTCTCTCTGTCTGGAAAATAACCATGGAAACCTTCTCTCTTTGTGGGAAATAACCTCAGGCACCTCCTCTCGGTAGGAAATAACCACGGACACTTCCTCTCTGTGGAAAATAACCACAGACACCTTCTTCCCTCTGTATGAAAAAAACATGGACATCCTGTCCCCCTGCTGTATTGGAAATAACCATGGATATTTCCTGTCTGTAGAAGAAATAACCGTAAACATAGAAACTTATTATTTGTCAGCAGAAAAGGACTGATTGCCTCATCCAGTCTGCTCCAGTATTCCCTGCCTATTCTATGTCCACAGACCCTGTCTGGTCTGCAGTGACCTTCTCACCCCATTTCTGGTTGACTGTACCCCTACATGTGTCCCATGCATGCTTGAAGCCCCACACTGTTTAGCCTCCACCACTTCTGCTAGCAGCCTGTTTCAGGTGCTACCCTTTCAGTGCAGAAATATTACCTTACATCTCTTATGAATTCCCCCCAACTTCATTGCATGCCCCCTAATTCTGGTGCTTGTCTTCATATGGGATAGGCTTCCCTTTTGCATGCTGTTCAGACCTGTGAGGTACTTTTAGGTCTCGATCATATCATCTTTCTCTTCCCCTCTCTTCCAGGGTGGACATGTTGCGATCCCTCAGTCTGTCCTCATAGGGCTTCCCCTGTAAACCCTGCACCATTTTTTCCCCCTCCTTTAGCCCGCATCCACCCTGTCTATATCCTTTCTGAGGTGCTGCCTCCAAAACAGGACACAGTACTTCAGGTGGGGGCGTACCAGGGAGCAATACAGTGCACCACATTCTCCATCCTCCCCTTGGAGATACCCCTCCCTGTGCACCCTAGCATCCCACTAGCTGTGTCCATGGCCTTGTCACACTGCACTGCCACCTTGAGGTCCTGTGTTATATTAACCTGAGATCTCTTTCCTGGCAAGTGACTTGTCAGTGCCTCCCCTCCATCCTGTACTTGGCACTGGGGTTCCTCTGCCCTAGGTGCATGATTTTGCACTTTTTGGCATTGAACCCCAACTGCCATGCCTTTGACCACTCATCAAGTTTTCCTAGATCACTGTGCATTTGCTCCACCCCCTCCTGAGTGTCCACCCTATTGCAGATTTTGGTGTCGTCTGCAAAAAGGCGTACCTTCCCCTCCAGCTCTTCTGCTGTGTCCCCCTATGATGATACTAAAAAGGAGTGGTCCCAGTATCGAGCTTTGTGGTATGCCACTGATCACTCTCCCGTCCTTAGAGTGAGTGCTGTTACCCCCCCGACTCCTATATATTAACCAATTCCAAACAGTTTACCAGTTTGGATTCCCTTCCTAAGTTGGTCAGCTCCCTAATCAGCCTTCTGTGCAGCACAATATCCAAGGCTTGCTGAAGTCCAGATAGGCTACATCCACTGCCCTCCTCATGTCCATTTCCCTGCCCCGTCCCGTGAATCTGTGCTGCCTGTTGTCCATTGCAGTCTATTTTTTTTTTTTAATATCATTTTTATTGAGTTTTCAACATTTATACATACATACATGTCATCAGGTCTCATACATTTCAGTTCATTTATACATTACATTTCTTTAGCTAAGAGGCAGAATATGTAGGTTTACATATATACATAAAGAGAGTTGTTTATGTAATTATCTTACATATGGGGATTGGGATATTAGTAATTGATCGTAAATCAATAATGAAAGATGAGTCTCTCTTAGATCTTGGGTCCCTGTTGGCTTATTTGCATATGCTTAGTATATCCTCTAACTTATAAGGTTAATAAATTGTTTGTAACTGGTCACTCAGTATTCAGGTTATCATGGTACAATCTGTTAATAGATAAGTAATAGCACCTAGATTAGAGTTCTTTGATTATGTCTGTAATAACCATTCCCACAGGGAACAGCTGAAACCTTTAATGGCACCTCCCTTTCCGGGTTTCACTCTATAGGTAGTGAGGCCTTGTAATTTTTTCTTGTGCCCATTGCCTTAAGACACTCCTCACCCTGTCTGTTGTACCGCCCTCTTTCCTTGAACTGGCTAACGCTGTATTGGCTTCCCATTATCAAAAGGAAAGACATAACCTGTCCTCTCTTCCCTGGCGTCAATGGCTCGACTGTTTCAGACTGGAGGTAGGTTAGTCAGAGATGTTCGGGTTTCCTAGGGGATGAAGGTGGAATCTTTTAGCATATAATATATCTGCCATCTAATCCATCTAGTGGTAAACTTCTCTTCTTGTTCATTCAGATTGTGTGTTATTTTTTCCATGTTGTATATCTGTTTTGTGATGTCTCACCAATCTTGTATTGCAGGGGTTTTAGCAGTCAGCCATAGTTTCGTGATTGCCTTCTTTGCTGCCGTAATGAGAAGAAGGAGGAGTAGGTGCCTGGTGTTGGGACCTCTTAGTGTTCTGGGGAGGATAAAGAATAGGAACATCTCCGGCGTCAGGTGGAGTTGGGGGTCCATTATTTCTTGTAGGTGAGACTGAAAGTGTGAAAGAAACGGTTTAAGGGCCAGGCAGGACCACATGATGCGAGTGTGGTTTGCCCTAAGTTCTCCGCATAGGCGCCAATATATTGCTGGATTGTTTGGTAAATAGTGGCTCGTGACTACTGGCGTTGTGAAGTATCTTACCAGATTCTTCCACACATATTCACGCCACTAGTGCGAGCTGGTCACTCGGAATGAAAGAGTGCATGCTCAATGCCAGTCCTCGAGAGAGATTTGGTATCCCGATTCCTGGCTCCATTGTAGGCGTATGTTCTTAGTGAGGGAATCCCTCTGCGAGTTAAGTGCTTGATAGTATGATGATATCAGGTGATCTTGTTTCAGCGTATTGTTCAAATGGATTTGGCTATGAATTAAGGTTGGGTATTTTTCAGGGTTCCACACCACCTGTGGAAGATTCTCAGCGTAGTGTTGGAGTTGAAGATAGTGGAAGAAATCCTTGTGGGGCAAATTATACTTTTTTGGATGTCTGCAAATGTCCAAATTTTGCCCTGTGTCATTATCTATAACAGGTATTCTAGGGACATGGATATGTTGTTCTATCCACACTTACTGGCAGGTTCCTTGCCGCTTTAAATCTTGCCGGAAGGTCTTCAAGCTGGCTCCTCCCACCCACCCGGGTGGTAAAACTCTCGGCTCCGCCCCATGACGCCAGATCTTCCTTACCGCTTGGAAGCTCAGGTTCCCTCCTAAGTGCTCTGCATTTTAGGCCTGGATCCTAACTCATCGGTTAAACCGAAACTCATTCTTAAATTTTCTAGACTTCGGTCTTTTTCTTCCTTCGCGGCTGTGATGGACAAATCAACTCCCAGATTTTGACGGTGCCCTTGTGGGCAGATGTCTTGAACCGATCCGCACTCCACGTGCGTTTACTGCCTTGGGCTCGAACACGATCCGCAGGCCTGCGAATTGTGCAAGTCCTTTTCGGTCAACGTTCTAGAAGACCATGCTGCCAGACTTCAATTTGGGCGCCCCAAGAGAAGTATTCCTCTAGTTAAGTCGAAGGAGGCCTGTTGGGCGGTGTCCGCGGCGGCGGGCTCGGCTGAGCAACTAGTGCAAATGATCGCCCTCGAGGAGGAGGCAGCCCAGGCTGCATCTTCTTCTTCCTCGGTCGTGGCATTTATTCCGCTCTCCTTGGGCTCCTCCTACTCGGCTTCATTTAAGGAGCTTTTGTCAGTCCCTCTCTACTAAAGAAGAGGGGCCATCGGGACACTCCTCTCGGTCCAAGAAAAAGGACTCTAAAGGTAAGTCCCACGTCAGGTCAGCCGGCCGAGACACCTGTCGATGCAGTCGAGATTTTTCTCGACCCGTTGGATGGGCTGCCGACTGGAGAAGCCGACAATCCATCTTCACCGGTTCCCCCGTGGAAACCAAGGACTTGCCCGTGCCTCCTGTGCTGGAGTCCCCGGTTAAGGTCCCTGAGCTGGGGGAGGAACGGGTTTCCCCCGCTCCCTCCCAGACCCACCCTCGGAAACACTGAGGATCTCCGTCTCGGTCTCGGACCTCCTCTCGGTCCAGCCAATCCTGCGAGATCGGCGGTCCAGCACCGAGGAAGCGGCGACGCCGCACATCCTCGTCTTCGTCCTCCTCGGAGGATAGGCTCTGGTGCAAGTTGCGTCGGCACTACGAGGATCTGATGTGGCAGCAGCTCCTTTTGTCCAGGAGCAAGCCGACTCAGTCACCTTCCCCGGCCATTAAGTGGCTGTCACCTGAGCGGCCGAAACAACCCCTTGTGGTCATCGAGGAGCCGAAGCGGGCGCCGGTTGTTCAGCCGAAACCAGCTGCACCACCCATCATGGTGGAACCCCCGCCTCCTCAACCAAAAACTGGGGCTCCGACCAAGGATTCTCGGTCGGGTCATGGGTTGCCCCATCGGTTGTCGGTCACCCTCACTCCCGATTGCCCTTGGCAGGCAGAGGGTGGCCCAGGCCCTCGGCAGCTGTTTGCAGACTCCTCGGAGTCTGACGATGACTCTTCCCTGTTCTCCAGGCGTCTCGACCTGGAGTCCTCTCGGGGACAGTCCGTGGACGAGAGCCCATCCTCGTTCATGGGATTACTTTGGCTCATCTCAGAATCTACTGGGATGAAGCTTGAACCCATGTCAAAGTGGGCCAAGTATCCCCTCACGGAGATACTGGACCGAGGGGATTCTCCTACGGAGGCCTTTCCTGTGGCCGAAGCCATTTTTGGCCTGGCCCTGGAGCTATGGCAGCGGCCGGCTTCTTGTCCAGCTCCCTCAGCCAGGATGGCCAGGAAGTATGCCGTTCCCACCAGCTCACTCTCCGGATTCTCGGAGCACCCCTCTGCGGAGGGGTTGGTGACCGACAGTGTTTTCTGGCGCTCCGGAAACGCTTGGGACGTGAACAAGCCACCGGATAAAGAGTCTAAGAAACTGGACTACTCCGGGTGTAACGTTTACGCTGCGTCCTCCTTAGGCCTTCGTCAGGCCAGTTCGGCCGTACTGATGGCACACTTTTCCCACGCCCTTTTGGGCTCCCTGGATGAGGTGATTCCTCATCTCCCGGCTGACCTCCAGACTACGGTCGAGCAGGTGCAGGATCAGAGAAGGGCGGTGGCAAAGCAACAGCTCCAAACTGCCCTCGACATTGGAGACTCTTGTGCCCAGTCAGTAGCGGTTGCAGTGGCCATGCGCCGCAGAGCTTGGCTGTGGATCTCCACCTTCACGGCGGATACCCAGCACTAGCTGGCAGACGTTCCCTTCCTGTGTACCGACTTGTTCGGTCCCGGGGTGGAGGGTCACTTGCAGAGGATCAAGAAGTTCAATGCAACCTTGGACTCAGTCACGTCTACCCAGAAGGACAAAGGCTGCCAGCAGCAGCAGCGTAAGCCCTTTTGGCCTTCTGCCCCTGTGGCACGTCCGGCCCAGCAACACCAGCATCAGGGCCAGCAGTCTCGCACTTGGCACCCCAAAGCCAAGCCTGCAGCTTTGTCTAGCAGGAAGCCGGGAGGAAAAGGCCCTGGAGGTCCCTTGGCCGGTCCTTCCTCCAAGTCTGCCCAGTGACGGTATGGGGGGTGTCGCCTCCAGCCTTGTCACTCCCCCCTGGATTCCCCCCCATGGGGGGACTGCTCCGCCACTTCCTTTCCGCCTGGTCCACTATCACCGCGGACCGCTGGGTGTTGAAAGTGGTAGGAAGGTCTGCCTCTGGAATTGAGCAGGCCCCACCCTGTTGGGCCGTCGCCCCACCGGGGCAGGGGTCCGCAGCCTCTGTCGGCTCGCTGAGCCGAAATTGCTCTGCTCCTCCAAAAGGAGGTGATCAGGGACATAGCGGATCCTCCACCAGACCCAGGGTTTGTGTCCAGGTATTTCCTGGTCCCAAAACGGACGGGGTGCTGGCGCCCCATTCTAGACCTACACGACCTGAACAAGTTCCTAAGGTCCCGAACCTTCAGGATGGTCACTCTGGCACAGATCATTCCATCCTTGGAATGAGGCATGTGGTTCTGTTCTCTGGACCTCCAGGACGCGTTCCTTCACGTTCCAATCCGTCCGTCCCACCAGCGATTCCTTCACTTCAGAGCGGAGGAGTCCCTTTACGAGTTCCGGGCCATGCCCTTCGGCCTCTGTCCAGCTCCCAGGGTCTTCACCAAATGCATGGCATTGGTGACAGCGTTCCTGCGGCGCTGAAGGGTCCGGGTGTACCCTTACCTGGACGACTGACTGATTGCAGCCCCCTCCAGGCTGGAGGTGGAGCGGTCCAGGGATCTGGCCCTCCAGGTCTGCTCTCAGATTGGCCTCCTTATCAACGAGGCCAAATCGGAACTCGTGCCAACGCAGGTGATTCAGTTCATCGGGGCAGAGCTCGACTGTCTTCGAGCCAGAGCACGGCTCCCGGCGGACAGGGCCGAGGTTCTCTCCTCCTTTGCTCAATCATTTCTGGTTGGGCAAGTGCGCCCTGCTCGGGACTTCCTGCGCCTCCTGGGCCTCATGGCGGCCTGCACCAGCGTGGTCCATTGGGCCCACTGGGACATGCATCCCCTTCAATGGGGCTGGCCCGCCAATGGCCACAGCGCTCCGGTCCTCTGGACCAGCCAGTGGTGGTGACCCAGGAGATGTGGAACGCCCTTCCAGTGGTGGATTGTTTCAGCTCATCTGCAGGAGGGCATCCCGTTTGTCCGCCCCAAGCCGATGGTCTTTCTAACAACCGATGCCTCTCTGATGGGTTGGGGTGCCCATCTGGGGGAGCACAGAGCACATGGCCTCTCATCCCCTCAGGAGTCTCGATGCCACGTCAGCCTGCTGGAGCTTCGAGAGGTCCGACTAATCCTCACCGCCTTCGCTCCGTTTGTACGGGGTCAAGTGGTCCAGGTCCAGACGGACAATACCACGACCACATACTACCTAAACCGCCAGGGCGGGACGCACTTCTTGCCCCTATGCAAGGAAGTTTTCCGCACTTGGTCCCTCGTGAACAGACTGGAGGCGGATCTCTTAGCCATCCATGTGGTGGGAGCCTCCAACACTCTGGCCGATGCCCTAAGCCGGATAGGTGCTGCATCTCACGAGTGGTCTCTCCTGCCGGAGGTAATACACAGTCTGTTCTCCCACTGGGGCACACCTCAGGTGGACCTGTTTGCCTCCAGGGAGAATGCGAAGCTGAGGCTATTTCATGCCCGCCCCCTCAGCAGGGCTCACTGCTGGAGGATGCCTTCTCGAGGCCGTGGACCCTGGGCCTCTTCTACACCTTTCCTCCATTTCCCTTGATCCACAAGGTGCTTCTCAAGGCGAGGAGAGACAAGGTGCAGGTGATTCTAGTAGCCCCAGACTGGCCCCACCAGTTCTGGTATCCAGATCTCCTCAGCCTCAGCTCCAGGCTCCCGAGGCGGCTTCCAGTCTCCCCGGACCTGATCTCAGTCAACCAGGGGAAGGTACTCCACCCAGACCTTCAATCCCTACACCTGACGGCCTGGTTCCTGAGCGGCTAGAGTTCCAGGTCTTGGGTCTTTCCGACGAGGTCCTCAACGTTGTTGAGGTATCCCGTAAGGAGTCGACCAGAAAATGCTATGCCTTCAAATGGAAGAGATTCTCCATTTGGTGTCAGGATAAGGGGTTTGTGAACCGTTCCTGCTGCTCCTTGGCCAGCATTCTGGACTACCTATGGTCCCTTTCTCAGCAAGGGCTTCCGGTCGACGACCCTTAAGGTGCACCTGGCAGCCATCTCTACTTACCGGGAGTGGGCCGGAAAGCAGTTGGTGGCGCAGGAGAAGGTGATCGGGCACTTTTTCAAAGGCCTTGATCACATATTCCCTCCGGTGCGAGAACCTCCACCTCCGTGGGATCTACTTCTGGTATTGGCTAAGCCCAAGGGCAAGCCATTTGAACCGATGCACAGGTGTGATATCTCTCACCTGTTGTGGAAGACCGCCTTCTTGGTGGCTATTACGTCAGCCAGAAGGATGGGAGAGCTCCAGGCGCTTTCCATCGAGTCTCCTTATCTGGTCTTCCACAGGGACAAGATTGTCCTGCGCCCCCACCTGAAATTCCTACCGAAGATGGTGTCGGAGTTTCACCTTAACCAGGTGTTGACTCTGCCGGTGTTCTACCCCAGTCACACCTCGGAGGCCGAATATAGGCTCCATACTTTGGACCCTATAAGAGCGCTCTCCTATTATAAGGAGCGGACGGCTGAAGTTCGGGGAGAGGTTCGCCAGCTGTTTGTCACCTACGGTGAAGCCGCACCTGGCAGACCTGCAGCCAAGCGGACGATAGGCGGGGGTGGGTCACCTCTTGCATAGATCTCTGCTATAGGTTGGCGGGCATGGAGCCTCCCAGAGGGATAAGAGCTCATTCTACCCGCCATACCGCTGCTTTGGTGGCTACTTCCAGGGATGTCCCTATCCAGGAAATCTGCAGGGTTGCTACCTGGAAGTCAGCACACACACCTTCGTTACCCACTACCACATCGACCTTGAGTCATGCCGGGATGCTGGTTTTGGGATCTCGGTTCTCCAGTCCTTATTTCCTAAGTAGGGGGTGTGCGCCTTGCCTCCCTCCTCCCGGAGAACTGCTAGGGAGTCTGCCAGTAAGTGTGGATAGAACAACATATCCATGTCCCTAGAAATACAGGTCACTCACCTGTAACAGGAGTTCTAGGAATGGTATATGTTGTTCATCCACACAACTCACCGACCTCCCCGGCTGCGACGCACAACCTGGCTTCCAGCGGGCTAGATCTGGCGTCATGGGGCGGAGCCGAGAGTTTTACCACCCGGGTGGGTGGGAGGAGCCAGCTTGAAGACCTTCCGGCAAGATTTAAAGTGGCAAGGAACCTGCCAGTAAGTGTGGATGAACAACATATACCATTCCTAGAACTCCTGTTACAGGTGAGTAACCTGTATTTTTTAGGCCATATCTCTCCCAGTGCTGGAAGCTGTTATAGATGTTAAAGATCCCATGGCACTTATCGAAAAGAGTAGGGGAATTTCCCCGGTGTCCTGGCCAAATTTCCCTCATTCACTAAAAATACTACCAACAGCTTAATCTGATTCAAGGTTGGTTGGCATTCATCTGTATCCCCCTCCCCCGGGTCGTGCCTGAAAATAGGCAGGATTTGTCTAGTGCAATTACCCGGTCAACAAAAACTAAATAAATTAATAAAAATAAATAAATCTATGTTGTTCGGGGGGAAGTCGCTTGTGCTGGAGATTGGGCATATGAGTACTTGGAAGGAGGCCAGTTGCTGTTTTTTTTTTAATGGATTGCCAATTTTTGAAGTGGTCTGCGAGCCAAGGATTTAAGGGCCGGGTGTGTTCTCTTGTCAGTCGCTTGTTGGTACAGAATTTGAAAGTAAGCGTGGTCTTTCAATAGAATTCTCTCTATTTTCAGCCAATGTGGGTTGGAGGTTTTGTTTTGCCTGGCCAATATGTGTGACAGGGTCGCCGCCTGTTGATATAGTTTTAAATCAGGGAGCGCTAAGCCCTTGTCTTGGTGTGGCAGGGTGAGGATCTTTAGTCGGACTCGGGGCCTTTGGTTGGCCCATATGAATTTTGATATTAAGTGGTACATTTCTTGATAGAAATAAATATAGAGCCCTTGGGAGGACAATCATTCTGACCAGTTCAGTTCTCTTAGTTAGGCTTAAGTCGCCCATGACTGTAGGTCTGATTTCAACTGAGTCATAAAGGGGGTGTAGTTATGTTTGTAATGTGCTATGGGTGTTCGAGGTATATATATACCCAAGTACTTCAGTTTTTGCAGGTCCCATCTACCTGGGATGGTGTCTTGTGTACTTGATGAGGGAGTGTAGTGAAAAGTGAATATTTCTGTTTTGGCAAGACTTAGTTTGTGCCCTGACACCAGGCCAAAAGCGTCCAGGATCTGTTTCACTGCGGGGAGTGATTTTCCGGGGGGTATAGAAGTATATCGTCTGCATACAGTGCGATGCGGTGTTCTGAGCCTCCTATTTGTATTCCTTCTGTTCTTTGGGATTCCCGGTTTTGTTGCGTTAGCGGTTGAATAAATGTTGTGAATAGTAAGGGGGATAGTGGGCATCCCTGTCTAGTCCCTCTTTGTAGGCGGAAGTAACTGGAATGATGTCCGTTTACCTTTACACATGCTTGGGGTGCAGAATATATGTTCTGGAGGACTTTAATTAGGGGAGTGGGGAAGCCTAATTTATGGAGTGTTAGGTATAGAAATGGTCAGGCCACTCTGTCAATCGTCTTTTTGGTGTCTAAGCTGACTAGTATCAATGGAGATTTGTTTGTTTGCATTTCATGGACCATATGAAGGAAACGTTTGATATTGCCGGTGGTGGTGTGGGATCTCACAAATCCTGTTCGGTCCTTATGTATTAATAGAGGGAGAACGTGGTCCAGACAGTGAGTTAATATACTCATAAATAATTTGTAGTCTTGATTGAGTACCTGTATGAGGCGCAGAGTTGTGTATTCTTACCTGGTTTGGGGATCACGGAGATAGTTGCATATGACCAGGATGGGGGGAGAGCTTCCCTCTAAAACTGAGTTGAACACGTGTAAAAGTGTGGGAGAGATTTGTGCCCTAATAGCTTTATAGAGCTCCGCGCCGTAGCCATCCGGCCCAGGGGATTTAAGGGACTTGGCACTGGCAATAATGTTGGCTATCTCCGCTTCCTTTATTGGGGATATAAGTGTTTCCCTATGTGCCTCCGTGAGTTTCGGTAGTGTAATAGAGTGCAAATAGTCTGCTATTTGCTGTGGGGATGATGAATGTTCAGGAGTGTATAAAGCTTTGTAGTACGAGGTAAAGGCCTCTGCTATATCGTGTGTTTTGGTGAGAGGTTGGCTCCCTCTTGGGTGTCGAATACATGCAATTATGGATGCCTTTTTTTTGTTTTCGAATTTGGTAGGCCAACAATCGTGTGGCTCTTGGGCCCACTTCATAAAACCATTGCTTTAGAAAGGTCAAGGCAATTTCGGTTTGCTGTTGGATCAAGCAGTCCAATTCAAGCTTGGTTTGTTGCAATTGAGGTAGTATCGACTCATCTCCTTGTTTATGAGCCATTTGCAGGAAGTGGAGAGTGTCCTCCAGCTTGGCTCTGTGTTCTTTGCATTGTCTCCCTAATTCTGCAGTATGCTTAATTATGTGCCCTCGAAGTACTACCTTGATAGTGTCCCAGTGAATCGCCGGGGAATATCCGCGTGGGGGGGGGGGTGTGTGTGTGTCAGATATAATTTCAGTGACCTTTTCTGAGAGGAATTCACGAAATTGTCTCAAATGTAGGTAGTATGGGTTTAGTCTCCATTGCGTGTTTTTGGGATGAATCCCCAGATCCCAAAGGGTAACCAGAGGAGCGTGGTCTGAGATAGAAATGTCTCCCAGTCGGGCATCCCACAGGGCTCCCAAGTTTTCCACCTGGGTGTACGTGTGATCTATGCGTGAGTAGGTGTGGTGAGCAGAGGAGTAGTAGGAGTAGTTTCTGGATTGAGGATGCAGCTTCCTCCAAACGTCACACCATCCCATCTCCGTCAGAAACTTTTTAAAGAACTTCTGAGTAGCTGTTTATTTAGGGGGCTTCCCATTGGAGGTATCAATTATGGGATCAACCGTCAGGTTAAAGTCACCTGCCAGCAAGAGGATTCCCCTTGATCTTCTTTGAGATACAGCTCTTGTAGCAGGTTACACCATTAGGACTGAAGCCGTCAGGCATCAGGACCCCACGGAAATTTTCTAGCTAGCAGTCTTCAGCGGGGACCGCCTCCGACGTCGGTCCCGCCCCCGACGTCAGGCGTAGTACATAAGGAGGCGTCCCACAGAACTCCTCAGTTCTTTTCCGCCGTCGACTTTGCAGCATCAGCCTCCTGTCGTTTCTAGTGCTACCACCAGGAGAATTTCAACAGTTCTTTTTCATCTGATTTGCCTGATGTCCTCTCCAACTTCTGTGGAGGCCATTCATCGGGCAGTGCTCAGGCAAACAGATTCCGCTTAGGATCCTCACTGCCCGCGTTCGCTGCCTGGGCCCAGACCACGATACCCAGGCCTGCCCCTTCTGCCAGGGCTTTAACAGCCGTACGAGGATCCGCCACCAGAAGGCCCTCCAAGCTTTCCTCCTCGAGGAGAAACTTAAGGCAATGGATCGAGACCCTTCCTCCAGAGGAGAATCTTCAGGGAAGTCCCACAGGCACCGCGAAAAGCACTGGGAGAAGGAGAGACCCAGATCCCCTTCCAGGGCCTCGGACTCCCGCAGCTCCGGCTCCAGGTTGGACCGCTCTCTGTTGAGGGCCTGCTCTCAGCCTCCCCTGGTTCTTGTCAAATCGGCTGGTGGTTCCTCCGCTCTGCAGCCTGTCAAGACCTCCAGGCCTGCATCTTCCACTCCGACTAAGGCCTCGTCCAGGTCTGGGGAGCGCCACAAATCGTCCTCCCATCATCCGGCCTCCAACCTCCGGTCTGTCTCCCAACTGCCACCACCTCAGTGCAAGACCAAGGAGGTGACCTCCCTCAAGCGGACGTCGGACCCGACGTCGGCCAAGTCACACAGGCACTCCAAGGAACCGGCGACCGTTCGTCACCCGTCGCCGGTCAGGCATTCACCCCCGAGGACACCGGCGGGGGGACTGGCATCGGCTACTGCAGAAAAGAGGACCACGCCACCGCCTACCGACGTCGGTCTGGAGGCGTTGTTGGAGGAGGAGTCTACCCAGCCCAAAGACCAGGCGGGCGATCCCAGACCCGTCGAACTCCCACGGGAGCCCTCTCCGGAACCAGAGACTCCCGGGGACCTGACGCCTGGCCCCGACGACAGGCCACCGGCGCCCGGTCCGTCGTCGGGCCTAAATCTGGCAGAAGTGAAGGAGCTCTTCACCTTCTGGTGGGACACCATCAAGAAGGATGTGGTCACCACGCAACCTCCTCCTGCGCCCGCTACCCCTCCGACACCTGCACCCCCTCCTCCACCTAGGGGGTCAGCAGGTCGGGCACTCGCCCCCAAGGAGCCAACACCACCTCCTGGGGCAGATCTAGGGAGAAGAGAAGGCCTCCGTCAAGATCCTCTTCAGGGTCACCCAGCCCCAAGAGACCCAGAAGACGTCAGTATACCCCGTCCATGGAGGGTTCCAGATCTGACATCTCTGAGTGCTCCAGATCTCCTTCCCCAATCAGCATCCCCTCTTCGGACCCACGCGACCTTCCCAGGTCCCCTCCGGATGACCCCTCGTTCTCCGAGATAATGAGGCATATTCAGGAGAACATGGGGTGGCACGCTGAAGAGCTTGACCCTGAAAGACTACGCCTTGCCCTCTACCTTCGTCGAAAAGACCCTAAGCCTGTGGTAGTGCCACCCTTGGTGGATACCTTTGTGGACGTCACCAAGGCTGCGTGGAAGCGTCCACATTTGACCCCGGCAATGCCGAGAAGGCTGACCACCTGTACAAGGCCCTAAGGAGGACCAGTACTGGCGAACCATCCTCTGGCCGACTCCCTGGTCATTACAGCCTCACATGACTGGTCTCAGAAACCGCAGCATTTGAGCACGTAGTCACCGGACCCGGAGTCCAAGCAGTTGGACGTCCTGGGCAGGCGCACGTACGCGGCCGCGACTTGCGCCATTAGGTCGTTGAATTGCCTCACCCACATGGTTCAGTTCCAGAACGCTTTGTGGGAGCAGGGGCAGGACCTAGATGAAAAATTGCCAGATGGTGGCCAGAAGGAGGAGCTGTTGCAACTCCTCCGTACGGGTTCGGATGTGGGGACCCAGGTGCTTAGAGCCGCATACGACTCTGCGGACTCTTCGGCCAGAGCTGTGGCCTCAGGCATGTGTCTCCGGAGACACTCATGGCTCCGTGTCTCTGGCTTTACCCCGGACGTCCAGAAGAACATCATGGACGCTCCCTTTTCATGGCGAAGTTCCGTTTGGTGAAGCCTCGGAGAAGGTGATCACCAAATTGCAGGAAGCCGGGAAGGCGATTAGATCTGTCCGTGCCATGTACAGGTCTCAGCTTAGTTCCTTTCGCAGGAACCAAAGTCATTTTCGCAGCCGGATCCAGAGGCAACAACCTCGCTCCAGTCAGCAACAGAGGGGCTCCTTCTCCAGGAAAGCCAAGGCTAAGACACCCTAAGGCAGAGGCCAACGAGCCACAAAGTTGCCCCAACCTGCAGGATCTAATGCTGCCACAGCATGACTCCTCCCGGCCCCCGCCCCCTCTCAGGATCAACGGGAAATGAAGGTCGGGGGTCGAATCGCGGACCACCTGTCAGGGTGGCGGTTAATCACCACCGACAGGTGGGTGCTACAGTTGGTCGAAAAAGGCCATTATATACAGTTTGTAGACAACCCACCCACAAGGCCTCCTCTGCTCTCCCGCTATTCGGGTCAGCACACCCTGCTTATTCAGCAGGAGGTGCTCACGCTTCTAGAGAAGGAAGCTTTGGAGCACGTTCCAAGGAACCAGAGAGGAGCAGGTTACTATTCGCACTTCTTCCTGGTTCCCAAGAAAACAGGGGACCTCCGTCCAATCTTGGACCTCAGCGACCTCAATCTGTCGGTCGTCTACAAGCGCTTCCGCATGGTCACTCTTCCGGGTCTAATCCCCATGCTGAAGAAAGACGCCTTCTTGGTGTCCCTGGACATGCAGGACGCTTACCTGCACATTCCTATTGCTCAAGCGCACAGGAGGTTCCTGCGCTTCGAGTTTCTCGGCCACCATTATCAGTTCCGGGCACTTCCCTTCGGACTGGCATCAGCACCTGGGGTTTTTACCAAGTGCATGGCAGTCGTGGCAGTGTCTCTGAGGAGACAGGGCCACTATGTGTTCCCGTACCTGGACGATTGGCTTCTCTTGGCCCCTTCCAAGGAGGCACTACTGATAGCCATCCAATGTACCCAGACCCTTTTTCGGTCTCTGGGCATCCTCATCAACTCCGAGAAGTCTCTCCTGGTACCGTCCCAGAAACTGCAGTTCATAGGGGCAGTTCTGGACACCGTCAAGGGAAAAGCCTTTCTTCCCGAAGACAGAGCGGAACGCATTCAATCCCTCATCAGGGATCTGTCGGCGAAGAAGACCGTCCCAGCCAGACTGGTCCTTCGCCTGCTTGGACACATGGCTGCGGCCATTCCTACAGTCCCGATGGCAAGACCCCACATGCGGGTATCCCAGTGGATGTTAAGAGTGCAATGGGACCAACGGCAAGACCATCTGCAGCATCCAGTCAGAATGACAAGGGCCATGGTTCGGGACTGGCAATGGTGGCTAGATCGGGAAACTCTCTCTGTGGGGGTTCCTTTCACAGCGCCGTCCCCGGTTATAACTCTCTCCACAGATGCCTCAGGGCTGGGGTGGGGAGCGCACTTGAACGGGGTGAGGTCTCAGGGAACATGGACTACCCAGGAATCTCATTTCCATATCAACATATTGGCGATGAGGGCGGTTCTTTATGCCCTGCAAGCCTTCCAGTCGGAGATTCCACCGAGTACTCTCTTGTTGCAGACAGACAATACTGCAGTGATGTATTACCTCAACAAACAAGGAGGCACACACTCTTACCCCCTTTGCAGGGAGGCCATGAGAGTGTGGGAATGGATAATTCGACACGGCGCAAACCTTGTTGCTGTTCACGTTCCCGGGGTAGACAACACCGTTGCAGACAGCCTGAGTCATTCCCAGGCCAGAATCCACGAGTGAGAACTTCTACAGGAGGTGGCAGAGGATCTGTTCCACAGATGGGGCACTCCAGAATTAGATCTATTCGCGTCCCCATCCAACGCAAAACTGCCCAATTTTTGCTCTCTAGATCCAGGGCCTGGTGTTTTCTGGCGAGACGCGTTGTCCCTCTCCTGGGCGGGCAGATTCCTCTACGCCTTCCCTCCTTTCCCGTTGATCCAGAGAGTTCTTCTCAAACTTCGCAGGGAGCACGCAACGCTTCTCCTGATAGCGCCTTTCTGGCCCAGGCAAATCTGGTTCCCGCTACTACATTAGCTATCTCGGGAACCTCCGCTTCCTTTACCAATCAGCTTCCATCTGTTGTCTCAGGAGCAGGGTTCACTAGTCCACCTGGACTTACGTTCATTGAACCTACATGCCTGGCTCCTAGAGACATAGCCATGATGCGGCACGGGGTCTCGCAGGAAGTGGCGGAAGTACTTTTCGCTGCGAGAAAAACGGCAACCCATGCAACATACGCCATGAAGTGGCGCAGGTTTTGCTTATGGGCTCAAACACATGGTCTTTCGCCTTTAGACTGTCCCGAGAAACTGGTCCTGGAATACCTGCTTTCGCTTTTTCAGTCTGGACTAGCTTACTCCTTGATTAAGGTGCACTTGTGTGCAATTTTAGCTTATGCCCCCATCGGCCATCGTATGGTGGCTCAATTGGACACGACTTGTGCCTTTTTAAGGGGGATCCTCCACCTTAGGCCTCCTGTCAAAGACCCTGTTCCTCCGTGGGACTTGCCCTTTGTCCTGGAGCAGCTTACGCTGCCACCTTTTGAGCCAGCTGTGGATTGTGAGCTACGTTTTCTGACGTGGAAAACATTGTTTTTAGTTACATAGATACACAGATACATAGACAGTGTCGGTCAGGTGAGGCTGACTGGTCTGTAGTTCCCTGCTTCCTCTTTGTTCCCACTTTTGTATAAGGGGACTACATCTGCTGTCCTCCAGTCTTTGGGTACCTCCCCTATTTCCAGTGATTGGCTAAACAGGATAGCCAGAGGTTCAGCCACCACCTCTCTTAGTTCTTTAAGGACCCTGGGGTGCACCCCATCTGGCCCCATTGCTTTGTCAACTCTTATTACTTCCAGTTCCTTCAGGACCCTTTTCTGTAAAGGGACTTGTGTCCATTTCTGCACCATTCTCACCCCTTGTACTCCCTTCAGACCCATTACCCCTCTTCCTCAGTAAAGACTGAGCAGAAATACCTGTTCAATATGTCAGCTTTACTGTTGTCATCCTCCACGCGACTCCTATCCTCCCCTTCAGTCTCACTATCCTCCCTTTGTCTTTTCTTTTCACTTATGTACCTGTAAAGGTTTTGTCCCTTTAACCACTGATTTTGCAATGTGTTCTTCTGTCTGAGCTTTGGCTTCCCTTACTGACTTCCCTGCCTCCCTTTGTTTCTCCTGGTACTTCTCCCTATCCCCTCTGCCTGTGTCTTTTGTATTGCCTGAGTGCAATCTTTTTGGCTTTCACTTTCTTTGCCCTCTTTGGAAAACCATAACGTGGTCTCTTCCTTTTCCTCTTGCTAACCTGCTTAATGCATAATTCTGTTGTTCTTATAATCCCCATTTTAAATACTGCCCACTGTTCCTCAACCCCTGATTCCTGTCCCATTCCCTTAATGCTTCTTTCAAGTATCTCCCATTTTCCCAAAGTCTGCCCCCTAAAATCCAGGATACGTGTTTTTGTGTGGTTTGGTTCTGCTCTTTCTGTGATTTCAAACCACAATGACTGGTGGTCACTGTTACCCAGGTGCTCCCCACTGTTACACCATCACACTGTCCCTGTTTGTGAGCACAAGGTCCAGTATTGCCTTCTGCCGAGTTGGTTCCATGACCAGTTGCTTGAAGAAGGCACCCTGAAGGGAGTCTAGGATAAATCTGCTCCTAGTTGATGCTGCTGCTGGGATGCTCCAGTCCACGTCTGGAATATTGAAGTCTCCAACCAGTACTACCTCACCCTTGTCTGCCATCCTTTGGATGGCTAGCATCAGCTCCCTATCTGTTTCTTCCTCCTGGGCTGGTGGTCTATAGACCACACCTGTGCGGATGGCTGGCCCCATTTTCCTTTCCAGCTTACAGCTTTGCAGTTACTTCGGCGAGAAGAATCTCCAAATTACATGCACTCATGTGCAAAGAGCCATATTTAATTTTTCACCAGGATAGGGTATCCCTGAGGACAAATCCTAAGTTTCTGCCTAAGGTGGTTTTCAGCCCTTACCCTTAATCAGGATATCGATTCACCAGTGTACTTTCCCAAGTACACCTATCGAGGAGAAGCACTGCTTCACACACTGGATGTCTACAGGTGTCTCAGATATTACCTGACCAGAACCAAACAGTACAGGAAAGTGGATCAGCTGTTCGTATCCTTTGCTGAGAGGATGAAAGGGGCCCCTGTTTCCAAGCAGACCGTTTCACGTTGGCTCATTCAGTGTATCTCTTTCTGTTATGACAAGTGCAACAAGCCCTTGCCTGGAGCAGTTAAGGGCTACTCTACTAGAGGAGTGGCCACCTCCTTTGCAGTGCTGAAGAATGTTTCCACTTCAGCTATTTGCGCTGCAGCTTTATTTATTTATTTATTTTATTTATTTGTAAGAATCAGTTTACAACCTTTGAGCCAGAGGCTCGTTTCCAAAGGTACTTCGTCACATAAAGACATACATTGTGTTTTTGGTTACATAGCATAGATTTGCAAAACAATAGGCGTTCAACAGAGGTGCCACGTCACACTGTGGTCAGACAAATACAATTAGGTTACAGGGTACATGTAATTGATAACAGGTGTTACACAAGTTGGTATCAAGTGAGCAATCTAGTTGGTAAACACTGAAACAGCTGGCACTGGCCAGGTTAAACATAGGCACGGTGTACAGGGAAGTGGTGGTGGGATGGCTAGGTGGAGAGCTGCCCGAGGGCGTTGTCAAGAGAAGCAGAGGTGGAGGCTACTTTCAGAGACAGGAGCAGTTACGAGAGTGCTGATTATGTGGTTCCGAAGGGTGGTTTTGAACTTGGAGATGGTGGTGGCATTGGTGATGGGGGCAGGGAGAGAGTTAAACCAGGTTGGGGCTCTATAGCAGAAGGACCTCTGGCAACGACTGGTTCTTGATCTGGGGACCATTAGAGTGGTCTTGTAGGAAGACCGTGTTGCAATAGTGGGAGGGCTCTGGTGGATGGATGCCGTTACCCCAGGGAGGGAGAGCCCGAGTAGGGTTTTTTTGGTGAGGAGACAGGTTTGGTATCGGAGCCGTTCATCCAGGGTAAGCAGGTTAGTCTCGACATACAGCTGACAGGTGTGTGTGAGCCTGGGGGCACCAGTAATCAATCTGCAGGCTTTATTCAGGGTTAAGTGAATTTTGTTGAGTGCAGTGGTGTCGGCAGCACCATGTACTGGTAGACCATAGTCTACAAGGGACAGAACGGATGATGTAACAGCGAGCCGGAGAGCATTTGGGGAAGGCAGGTTCTATGGGAAGAGGATGCCAAGCCATATGTTAGTGGCGGATGTTAGGGCGTCATGTGGTTGTGAAATGTGAGGGCTGAGTCAAGGTAACCCCAAGGTATTTGTAGGGAGCAGACTTGTTCCAGTGGCTGATTGGTACTTGGAAGGATATAGAGTGGGTGGTTGCTAGCTTTGTTTTGGGGTGGAAAAGAACATAGCTTTGGTTTTATTAAGATTGATGGCGGTCTGCGCTCCTTAAACCAAGCCTCGGCACTGTTGAAGACTGCTGTAGGAGTCCTGAGGAGATGGGATTGCGGTGGGTGGTAAAAGGACAGGGTCGTCTGCATACAGTAGAATTTTGCCAGGGCATGCACTGGGCAGGGTGTTCAGATACAGCGAGAAGAGAAGGGGCCCAGGATGGGATGTGGGGACCCCAGAGAGAATGGGACGGGTATCGGAGAGTGTGCTATTAATTTTTACACACTGAGATCGAGCATCAAGATAG
This sequence comes from Neoceratodus forsteri, assembly GCA_016271365.2. Lineage (NCBI taxonomy): Eukaryota > Metazoa > Chordata > Ceratodontiformes > Ceratodontidae > Neoceratodus > Neoceratodus forsteri. The sequence goes on from CM057457.1 coordinate 249,323,741, forward strand.
CCTGTGCACCATGCTAGGGGGCCAGCTGAGAGACCAGTGTGGCAGAGTGCATTCAGCAGAAGTGGATGGGAGACGGTGTCGAAAGCCTTTGAGAGGTCGATGAACACTGCACCAGCTAGGGAGCTGGTATCCAAGGAGGAGTGTAGAAAGGAAAGTTGGAGAATTCAAGTAAGGGCAGTGCTGGTACTGTGACCAGCACGGAAGCCATGTTGCTCTGGGCATAAGATGTTATGCTTAGCCAGATAATCAGTGATTTGAATGGCCACCACTTTCTCCAGGGCTTTAGAGATGGGGGGGAGGATGGAGATTGGCCGGTAGTTGTTGGCCGATGACCTGTCGCCCCCTTTATGAATAGGTGTGATAATGGCTGTTTTCCAAGCTGTGGGAAATTGTCCCAGGCAGAGTGACTGGTTAATTAGGCTGGTGAGTGGGGCAAGGACTTCATCTAGCACCAGCCTGAGGATGCTGGGGTCCAGTGAGTCGCTGCCGGGATTGTTGCCATTGAGAGCTTTGATTAGGATGGGTCTGGCTTCCTGGGTGGAAATCTTGCGCAGGTGGAAGCTGGGGTGCTGGAGGACAGGGGGAGGTTGGTTGGGGGGAGGGTCAAAGAAATTACTAGGGAGGACTGAGCTAAGGTCAGTGAAAGTGGTGTTGAACCAGTTAGCTATGGTGGCAGGCTCGGTGGAGGTAGTGCCATTTCTAGTGAGCTGGGATGGGGCAGGGGAGCAAGCTTTACCGTTAAGTTGCTTAATATTATCCCAGAAAGTCCGGGCTGAGCCCCAGGAGGAGGTAAGTGAGGCCTGGTAATGGTCTGCCTTGGCTTTCCTGATGGCCCATGAGCACTTATTCGGGCTGCATTGTAGGCCTGCCTATCAGACAGACGACCTGTTTCCAGTGGCAGGTGCCAGAGGTTATCGGTTTCTAAGTAGTTGTAGAAGGCCAGGCTAACCCAGGTTAGATTCTGTTTTTGGACCGGATTTTGGTGAAGGTGCAAAGAGATCAGAGCCATGTTGAAGGTGTGAGTGAAGAGGCGAGGGCAGTGTCAATGTCGGTTGCAGCTGAATGGGGACCAGTTTATCTGGGTGAGGAGTACTTTAAGTTTTTTCAGCCCACCAGGGCGGAGGCGCCTGCGGAGGGTGGTCTGGGCTTTGGGTTTGGGATTGGGGACTGCCCAATGAAATAGGATAGGGGAGTGGTCACTTAGGGAGTCTGGGAGGACCTGGATGTTTTGGATTTTATGGGGTCGGTTAGTTATAATAACATCCAGAAGGGTGCTGGTACCTCTCTTAGGGTTAAGTCTTGTGGGCTGGGTGACGAGTTGCGTCAGATCTTGGGCGGCAAATGAGTCTCTGATCGCGGATGAGGAGATGCTGAGCCAATTTACATTAAGGTCCCCCACTAGGATTTGTTCCACCTTATGGTGGAGGGTGGCCAGGTAGTCCGTTAAAGATACCAGGGCCGGGTGCTGGTTCTTTGGGGGAACGTAGGCTGTGGTGAGATAGAGAGGGCTCCTAGAGGGGTCTGGGGTAAGTTTGAGGGTAAGAGCCTGGGCCCCTTTTATAAGGGCAGGGGTGGGAAGTGCGTGTCCAGGTATTGTGTCCCTAGTGTAGATTGCACAGCCTCCCCCTCGTTTGCCTACTCGGTCCTCCCGGTATAAGGTACAGCCTGGGAGGGAAACAAATGAGTCAGGAGTGGATTTGGACAGCCAGGTTTCAACCAGGGCTATGATGTCTGGTTGACGAGCCAAGGCCCAGCACTGTAGGGCGTCAGATTTCTTCAGCAGGCTGCATATGTTCATGGAGGCTACTTGAAGACCAGTGGGCTGGGTGGGTGGGTGGGGGCAGGGCCTGGGTTGGGATGTATGTTCCCTGTTAGGAGTAGAAGGAGGAGAAGTGCTCTGGTCAGAGGGAGGCAGATGGAGAGTTTACGCGGGAGGCGATAGAATGAGGAAGGGGTTTTGTTGCACAGGGGTGGGTAGGGCAGCACAGGCAGAGAAGGCCTGTGTAATCAGAAGCGCAAGGGAGCTGGGGGGAAGGTAATGTCTGGAAGGGGGGGTGAGGTGAGAGAGCATATGGGATGTGTGGAGGAGGAGGAAGGGGGAGGAGCAGTGGTAAAGGAGGAGGGGAAGACAGGGGGGTAGGTAAGAACACTGGAGTAGTGAGGCCGAGGGTTAATAGGGACACTAGGGTTGGTGGAAGGCAAAGGAAGGAGGAGGAGAAGAGATAGGCTGGTGAGCAGGGGATGCACATGCATAGTTGGAAAGGGTGGGGGAGCTGAAGTGAGGAAAGAATGGGGGTACTAGAATGATAGAGGGGAGATAGTAGCGAGAGGTCACCTCTGAGCCTAGTTGCTGCTATGGTGTAGTGGCAGTGCACGTGCCTGAGGTGCACAGAGTACCAGGTTCAAGTCTTGACCAGGGTAGCAGGAAGGAGCCTGACCAGTGGCTGTAGCAGCAGGGAGTTGGGTTCAAGGTCTGCAGAAGCACTCAGATAACACTTTAGTTGTGTCAGAGGGTTAGTGCGTTTTTAGAGTTTTTAAATCCTGCAGTAAAAATAGGCAGGTGTGCTAGCTGAGTGATGGAACTGTGGACTTTGGAAGTAAGGGTGCAGGGTTCAAATCCTGCAAAGGCAGCAAGAGAGAAGTGGTAAACTTATATTTTGGCAGGTGGGGGGGGTAAGAGACTAAAAGGCTTAGAAAGTAGGAATAAAATAGGTAGGCAATGTGGTCCAGAGGTAGAGCTGCTGACTCTGACTGCAAGGGTACTGGGTTTGAGCACAGCTCAGGGACAGAGTGTAGAAAGGTTTAATTTTTAATTCAGAAAAGGAGGGAGGGAGGGTTAAGAGTATGAAAGTAGAGGAAGATGTTGGCCTGGTTCATTGGCTGAGCGGATAGTCAGTAGAATTTGGACAGAAGGGTACCAGGTTTGATGCTAGCAGGTGCTTAGAGATAGGCTGATGGAGAAGTGAGGAAAGTAGGTGGTAGAAGGATTCAAAGGGAACTGCAGTGACCTCTAGTGGGTCAGCTTTGAAATGGTAGCTAGGAGGGGTAGAGAGTTGAAAGAGCAGCTAGAGTGGAGAGTGCAGTGACCCCTAGTGGTTGGTGTCTATAACCTGCAAATGGGAAAGTGGACACTTAGTAAAAAGGAGGGTAGGTCACGTGTCACATCATGTGACCTGCCAGCAGCAATAAATGAAGCCGCCAACCTGGGTGGGTGGGTGGGGGTGCTTGGGCGGGCGGGAAGTGCCTCACAACAGTCAGGCTGTAGTGCAGGACACTTTACCTCTTACAGGCTCTGGCAATCCCCGAATTAAGTCTCCGTTGCTGGGCTGAGTTCTGGGCTACCTGGAGCTCGGTGCATACCTTTATTAGGCATTACAGCCTGGACATCGCTTCAAGGCGAAGGGCAGGTTTCGGCCTAGCCGTCCTTCAAGGACTTCTGTCCTAGGCTCAGACAGGGTCATAATCTCTGTCTTTCCTCCTCCAGCTGGCGTAAGATTGTCTCTGTTGCTTGGGAATCAGTCCTAATGGTGTAACCTGCTGCAAGAGCTGTATCTCGGAAGATAGTACAGTCACGTAAGACCACCAGAATAGTAGATCTTCGAGTAACAGCTCTTGCAGCAGGTACTTTCCCCGCCCACCATTCCCTTGAGGAGGTAGGTTATAGCCTAACATCCACCTTCCGGGATGGAGTGATCTGTTTTAGTCTTGGCCTTCTGATGGCGGATCCTCAGTTCTCCTCTTCTGATGTCATCAAGCGGCCGGAGTCTCCGACGGGAGAACTGGGGATTCTGGCGGGACTGCCTCCTTATGTACTACGCCTGACGTCGGGGGCGGGACCGACGTTGGAGGCGGTCCCCGCTGAAGACTGCTAGCTAGAAAATTTCCGTGGGGTCCTGACGCCTGACAGCTTCAGTCCTAATGGAGTAACCTGCTGCAAGAGCTGTTCTCGAAGATCTACTGTTACGGTAAGTTCTTACATAACTGTACTTTTTTTGTATGACTTTATCTAATAAGGGTTTCAGTAGGGAGACTGAGATGCCCGGGGGTAGATATATATTTGCCAGGATCACCTGTTGATCGTTAAGTTTTCCTTGTACCATAACCAACCTACCTTCCGGGTCCGACCAGGTGCATTCCGCCTTGAATGGGGTATGTGGAGGTATTATTATAGCCACACCTCTTCTTCTACCTTCTTTACTGGAGGAACAATAAACCTGTCCTCTGCTTAACTTGGTTAGTTTTTTGTGTTTGGCAGAATTCATATGGGTTTCTTGGAGGTATACTAGGTCTGCTTTAGACCTTCTAATAAAGGCTAGTGTCCTGGATCGTTTAATAGGTGAAGCGAGGCCACTGACATTCAGGGACAATAATTTCTGTTTGGGCGTGTACATTATTGAGATTCATCTAGCAAGTTGTTCCCCATCCTTCCAACCTTTTTGTAGGATTTCCCTCTATTTGATTTAGATTAAGCACCTGTAGGTAATCTTGAGGGGACCTGATGATCTTTTTAGGACAAATACAACAACATGACAACATACACTGATAATCAAAAACAATCACTTACAAACATACTAGAACCAACATGGTCTCTCTAACAGTAACTTAGATAACCTGGTACTTCCACTGATCAGGGCAGACCCCTGATCCTATGGTAAGGATATGTCCTTACCTCAGAAGCCCTAGAAAATCTTGGGCTTTTGGCACTTACAATGCCTATTAGGGAAAAGGTAAGTGGGATAGGTGGCGATTACGACCGAGCTGCAAACGCCTCTGAGATCACAGGAAAGCTAGAGGAGGTGCCTGTGCTCTGGAGAAAAGCAGACCTCTACCCGGACAGGGGGTACACACGTCCCGAGGCCCAGCCCCGCCCCACCCAGGAGGGGTGTGGGGTGGGGAATGGATGCCAGCGCCCCAAGAGTAATAGTGAGGCTCCCGCAACCCACCGCCCCCCCACGACACAGGTTCAGTCTTCAGGTAGGATATATTACTTTTTTTTATATGTTCCATGGTTTAGGCCCCGAGCCTGCCCCTCCCCGCAGCGGTACCATAGCAGGGCATCAACCCCACAGCAGTCTCCCAGCCTTCTCAACTTGTATATGCGAGACTATTTTTAGGCCAACCACTGTTAAGGATCAAGAGGGAGAGAGAGAGAGGGCAGCCTGCCCCGCCCCCCTGTGTTCCCCAGTAGTTAACGGACTTGGGCTCAAGGTCCATGCCAGCCATGACATCTCTGAAGTTGCTTAGTCTCAAAATCTAGAGCTACCTGGTATCACAACAGGTCTTGAGTATGCTCCTCCCTCCCCACCCCCGCTCAGTACCCCCCTCAAGGTCAGCCTGGGTGGCAGACAGTCCCAAAAGTCTCTGTGGCATCTCACCTCTCCCCACCTGACTTGGGTGAAATGGCCCAGGACCCCGTAGCATTGGCATCTGTTAAAAAGTGTGTACATCCCAGCGGCGCTTCGGGATCTGCACTGTCTGATCAGCTCTAAATCCCCCACTCCAAAGGGTTCTTCGGTCGGCCTCAGGGAGTTCTTTCCTTCAGGTTCGCTGGTCTCTATGTGGATTAAGGAATGAGTAGGCGGTCAGGAGGATGGTGTGGTGGTGGCTTTCTTTCATTAGTCATGCTATCAGATCTCACAAGGGTGTGTCTGGTTTGGGGGACCTCGACGACCCAGGTCTTTGAAATGGGTAGTAGTTGCTTAGGGTAGCCCCTCAGTCCCTCCCCACTGCCCTCCCACCTCCTCCCCGACACCCTTCACCCCCTCCCCACCATCAATCCAGGCTCTAACCCGGGGTGGCGTCATTGGTTGAAGTTATGTATGGAGGACATTAAGAACCAAGTGCATGACTCCCCAAAATCAGGAACCCGGCATCGCGGTTCATCTCAGCTGAAGCGGTGCAAGTCCACTCCACGTCAGACCTCCAAATCTGTCCGACTTCCTAAGAGGCCCCGTAGTGCTTCCTCCTTTTTCTCCCCACTCGTCCCCCGTGGCTCCAGCAGAGTTAGCCTATCGGGCTAGTACTCCTGCAGACGGCTGGGTCGTGTATTGGGTCTCCCCCTTCTCCAGTCTTCCCTCCCTCCCTCTCTCCCGGTACTAGAGGTAGGCCTAAGGGACCATGAGACAAGGTCTCTCTTGGACACTCCCGCCTCTCCATGAACCTAGCAAACTTAGCAACGTTAATCCTGATTGTATTCGCTGGGCTTCCCGAGTTACCTAGGACTATCTCTCCCCCTCCATTCGTGTAGCGATACCAGCGGGACCTAACGTTCATGCATAAGTTCCACTCAGCTAGTGAAAGAATGATTGTTCCCTTGGCTGTTTAATCCCTGGGCTGTGCCAGGGGTCGCTCAATAACTGGTCCCACATATATATCCCACGATCTGAGAGGCGGCATGCAGGGTGTAATCAGATGAGCCCAGCTCCCCTTCCCCCCATCCTCCCTCAGCTCAACCACCTTCTTCTTCAAACCTATCTAAACTCCTCCACCCCTAAATAAGTCTCCCCAAATCTGGTACTATCGGTTACAGCCATTTCCTCGTTCCCTCGAGGTCACCGCCGGCCCGGAAATATCTCTCTCTCTCCCTCCCCAGGCATGACGGTTCCCACGAGGCCCAACTAATCAGCGGACGTTCAGTCCAGCTTCTCAGTTAGTATCTGTGTCCTTGTTTCAATTTTCACAGGGTTCAGCCGAGAGTCGCACGGTATCTGGCATAACTCAAACCGGCGTATCATTTGGGTAGCAACAATAGTGGAATAATCGGTCAGCCCCCCCCCTCCTACCTTCCCTCACTTCCCTACCATCCCCTCCTACCCTTCCTCCCTCCACTTGCCCCGGGTAACTTTTAATTGAGAATTGAAAACCCCCCATCCCTGACTTAATTACTAAGCTTTTAGCTAGTCAGATAGGCAGTCTTAGGTTGTGTCCATATTATATACTTGCTGTTTTTCAGGTTTCAGGTGCTTGCTTGTCTTCCTCTGTGTTCTTCGTAGGCAGCTGTTTGGCCTTCACTGTACCCACAATTTTCTGTATGGCTTCTAAGCCCTGCCGATGCCTAGAATCTTTTTGGTGGTTGCTCCAGACCTTTTGTGCGAGCTTGGCTGCGATTTATGTTTTGGGGCTAGGGCGCTGCCGGGTCACCTCTATTTTTCTTGGTTTCAGCTCTGCAGTCACTGCTGCCATGTTATCAAAGAGGCCCTCTTTAAAGTAGATCACCATTTTGGAGGGATAGGGAGTCCTGAAGCGAAGGCCTGCCACTTTAAGAGCTCTCATTATTAGGATGTATGCTCTCCTGCGCGCCATAACCTCGGGTGCGTAGTCATTGTCGAAGTACAGTCTTTGGGAGTTAAAATGGACCACACTGAGCTTCCAGGCAGTATGTAGTACGGTCTCCTTGTCCTGGTGTCTCAAGAATTTTATCAGTATTGTTCGGGGTCGGGCTCCTGGCGCAGGCCTTGGACCCAAGGTACGGTGTGCTCGCTCTATCTCAAGGGATACCATTTCTGGTAAGTGAAGCAGCTCTCTTAGTGTTTTCTGGATAAACTGGATCATTCAAACAACATGAAGTCTTGCTGTATTCTGACAATTGCAGTGATTCCCAACCTTTGAACTGCCCCGGAGAACAGAGAGTTAACTTTCTATGCAGGGCATAGAATGCTGAGCGCGAGCTCGGTTGAAGTCTCTGTCTGGAGTGTTTTGAACTTAAACCGTCAGATTCTTTATTCCGCCTCACTGAACGGTCGCTCCAGAGATTACTCCTTCAGTGGGGGTGGGCCTGACACCATCTGATCTACTGGTCATTTCCTGTACCGAGAGAATTCATCCATGGATATTTCCCATACAGAGAGGAGGTGTCGGGTTATTTCCAAAAGAGTGGGGAGAAGGTATCCATGGATATTTCCCATATGGAGAGGAGAGGGTGTCCATGGTTATTTCTTATACAGAGGGGAGAGGGTGTCAGTGGTTATTTCCCCACACAGAGGGGAGAGGACATCTGTGGTCATTCCCCATACAGAGGGCAGAGGGTGTCAGTGGATATTTCCTATAAAGAGGGGAGAGGATGTCCATGGTTATTCCCCATACAGAGGGAAAAGGGCATCAGTGGTTATTTCCAATACAGAGGGGAGAGGGTGTTCATGGTTATTTCCGCTACGAAGGATGCCTGTGGTCACTTCCCCATAAAGAGAGGAGAAGGTGTCACTGGTTAATTCCCATACAGAGAGAAGAGGGTGTCCTTAGTTACTTTCTATGGGGGTGAGGGTGTCCTTAGTTATTTCCCAAATGGCAGGTTGTGGTTATGTCTTACAATGAGGGGAGAGGGTATCCTTAGTTATTTCCCATACAGAGAGATGGTGCTTACGGCCTGCATCTTTCTAGGAAGGGGACCACAGTCCTTGGTGGGAGATTTAGATGCTACTTAGATGAGCATTTAAACTAGCCAGAGGAAGGTGGAAAAAATGACGGAGGCAACAACCTGCCCACCCCACCCCCAAGATGGTAAAATGATATGGAGAGAGGGACCAATGGGGCAAAAACACCTAAGGGACAGTGGCATAGGGCAGAGACTGGGATAAGATGGATGAAAAGGGGGATACAACATGAGTAGGGGAGGATGGTGGAATGAAGGACACTAGGAATGGAAAAAGCAAAACTGGAGGAGGGGAGTCAGAAGTGGCTTCTGGTAACAACACAGGCAAGAAAGGATGGAAGACAAAGGGCATCAAGCAGGGGGTGAGAGAGTATGACGAGCCATGTAAGCAAATGCCAGGAGCCTTGGAAATAAAATCCCAGACTTAGAGGCTATCATGGTGGAGACTAACCTGGATCTAGTGGCCATAATGGAAGCCTGGTGCACTGAGCACCACAACTGGGATGTGGTCATACCGGGCTGCTCACTATTCAGGAGACAGGGCGGGAGGAAGGGAGGAGGGGCTGGAAGTGTTGTGGGTCATTCTGGAGACAGGCTCTGGGACTACCATCTGTACAGGGGTACTGTACACACCCCAGTAGGAAGAGGTAGACAAGGCACCAAGAGAGGCCATCATCAGGATGGTAAGTAAGGGCGAGGTGTTGCTAGCTGTAGATTTCAGTTTGCCATATGTGGAGTGGAACCTTCCAGGTGCAGCAGCGGCAAGGAGCAAGGCCATCCTTGACTCCCTACAAGGGTTTTTTCTCAGGCAACTAGTTAAAGAAACTAGCATAGATGGGGCAGAGCTAGACCTGGTGCCAGCAAACAGGGACAGCATTGCACACGGCACAGTGGGCAGTCCCCTAGGTACCAGTGATCACTGTACAGTGTAATTCAAGATAAGGAAATGAGCAGAGGCGAGTCACATGAGAACAAGGGTCCTGGACTTCGGCAGGGTGGATTTTCTTTTATAGAAATGGGAAACTGTCTCACAAAATGCTGAGGCATAATGGGAAAGAATAAGGCAGGATAAAATTAGGGCAACAAACTCTGCATGAAAGAAGTACTCAAAAGCAGAACGAAAAGGAGACTGTTATGGCTGTCCAAAGAAGAGGCAAGGGTGGTGAAAGACAAAAGGGTGGCATTCAAGAGATACTAAGAAACTCAGATGGAGGAAGACAGGGATGTTTATCTAGCAAGGCAGACGAAAGCAGGTAAGGTGGTTAGGGGAGCAAAGGTGCAGAAAGGATTGAGAGAGGGGTGGCTAAAGGGGATTACTTTTTAAAGATACATAAGCAAGAAAAGAATACCAACGGGAGAGACAGTAAGGACTAGAAAGTGCTAGGGGAAGACTGTGTAAAATGGGACCAAGAAAGAGCAGACATTTTAAACAAGTACTCCTGCTCAGTCCTCACAGTAACTAGGGAAGGGGACGGACCACCAGGGAGAAGCAAGATTAGGAAAGGGGGGAGGAGGGCACAAGACCATTTTCAGAGGAAAGAGTCCTACAAGGATTTGCAGCCTTGAAGGTGGATAAGACTATGGGGTCAGATGGGATACATCCCAGGGTACTGAAAAAACTCAGGCAAGTACTAGCTGCCCCATTGACACCCTTGTTCAACAGCTCACTGGAAAAAGGTGTGGTTCTGCAGGACTGGAGAAGGGCAGATATGGTTGTTCCCACTATATTAACAGCGGCTGCAGGGAAGAGGCTAGCAATTATAGGCCAGTTAGCCTAAAATTAAGTGGTGGGGAAATAAATGGACACACTACCAAAAGTAAGCTTGTTTGAGCATCTAGACTGCAATGGATGGACTTCCGGTGACATCATGAAACGAGCTGCAGCTTAAGACGAGAAGCTCCCTCTGAGACCTTTCAAACTACCTCCTAAAAACGACGTTTAACTCGCAGATACCTTCTAGAACTGCCAAAGGAGGTAGCAACATGCCAAAAAAAGAGAGGAGATGCGAAAGATAGACTCCCAGAGCGCCTGGATGGGGGAGATCTCAAGACGAAGAATTGGAGAGTGGGGACTTCCGGGCCTCGTCGGCCTCCCACCACAGCACTACTACAATAGACCAGGTACCTTATACGCTGCTACAGAAACAAATGACACAAATGCTGGCTGAAATCCGTGACTTCAGAAAGGAGATGAGATCTACTGTGACCGCTCTCCGCACTGACATTAGCAAGCCTGAAAAACGCCAAGATGCTAGCGAGAGCCAGGCGACTGAAATTCACAGACAGGTGGAGGAAGCGGAGCGGGCCGTCGTGCAGCTACACAGCAATGTAAAAGCACTGCAGAACTGTGCGGAGGATGCCGAAAGCAGGAACCGCCGAAATAACATTCGGTTGTCTGGAGTCCCTAAGGGTGCTGAAGGTACAGAAAGAAAAATTATTCACCTTAGTAATTATGTTACTTCTAGTGGAGTCTTGCTGTATTCTGACAATTGCAGTGATTCCCAACCTTTGAACTGCCCCAGAGAACAAAGAGTTAACTTTCTATGCAGGACATAGAATGCTGAGCTCGAGCTCGGTTGAAGTCTCTGTCTGGAGTGTTTTGAACTTAAACAGTCAGATTCTTTATTCCGCCTCACTGAACGGTCGCTCCGGAGATTTCTCCTTCAGCTCAGTTTGAAAGTCGGTTAAAGTTTTCAGTTTTCGTCGGTTTTTAAATCGAAAAAAGTATCCGCATAGTCGGTTCAGTCTCTGTCTGTGGTGCTGTGAGTACTAGATAGGAATTGTTCTGTTTTTCTGTGTGGAACTTGTAAAAGTGTGGCTCGGTTCGGCTGAACCGGCCATTTGTTAGTGAAATTTGTTTATTTACTTAGTGTGTGGTTACCGGTTCTTATTGGTTCTAAAAAAAACGTGTTTTGAACCGTTTTTTTTTCCAATACCCGTGACACGGTTAGGAACTGATGAGGGAGTCTCGCCTGGCGGTTGCCGAAAACAGGGTAAGTTTGGTTAGGTTGGCCCTGTCTGAGAAACCCAAGAAAAAAACCGGGCCCACTGGGTTTCAACACTGCAGTGAGTGTGGGGAGGTCTTTACTAATGCCGATCCCCACACCACCTATGTTTATTGTCTGGGGTTTGACCACCTTGATTCAGACTGCCAAATATGTAAAAACTTTCCCAAATCTACACTTGAGAAGAGATTAGGTAGACTGAGGGAAAAGGAGGCCGAGAAGTCTGCTGACCCGGAGGGCCTGCCCGGTTCGGTTTCGACTGAACCAGAAGGAGTGCCCTCTTACCAGGGCGACACTTCTTCGGGAAAAAGGAGAGCCGACTCCGAGGGATCAGTTCTGACTAAAAGAAAACACAAAGATAAATCGACTGGTTCGGATCCAGAGGTTCATGTTCTGACCGCCGAAGAGATAGCCAGGGCGATTCAGATTGTGGAATCGCTCTATCCGGTTCCGACTGATCCTGCTCCTTCTGGCATGGGTTCGGTTCGGTTGGTTCCCCCGGTTCAAGAGTATGCCCTTGAAGATTTTTATGAACCGGAATTTGAAGAGGAAGGGGAATTTGAGGATGGTGATGTAAGTGAAGGTCTGGATGTGCCTGTGGAACCGGACATCTCCCCAGACAGACCTTCAGGTGTTTCCCATCCTAGGCTTTCTGAGTCCCCTTCTCACTTTATGTTTTACAGAAAGGTGGCTGAAACCCTCCAGCTTCCTATGGAGGAGGCTGTGGAAGATCAAGAGGAGCCTGATTATGTAGAGATGATGGACATCCCAGAGTCCAGGAGACTGTCTGTTCCCCTCCATAAATCTTTTGGGAAACAGACCCCAAAAATTTTAAAATCTCCTAACACTATACCTCCTGTGGATAGAAGAATGGACAAGAGGTATACACTTTCAGGCTCAGACACGGAGTTCTTATATCAACAATGCAGCCATGTTGGGGTAGTGCAGGCTGCTGCCTGTGACAAGGCAAACATTCCCTTAGCTTCACACTCCCCTGACAAGGACTCCAGGAAGATTGATGCCATGGCAAAGAAGCAGTACATGGCATCCTCTTTGGGACTCAGGCAGGCGAAGTACATGGCCTATACAGCCAGGTACCAGAAGTCCAGGTAGGACACTGTACTGGCACTGGCTAAACAGGCCTCCCCCCAGCTAGCCAAGTTGCTGGAGGCGGTGGCTGCAGATGGGATTGAGGCATCTAAGGTTCAGTTTCATGCTGCTGTGGACTCTAATGATGTGTCATCAAGAGTCATGGCTACATCTGTGACTCTTCGGAGAATGGCTTGGCTCAGATGTACTAGCCTCTCGCAGGACATCCAGGCTAAGGCCATGGATTTTCCTGTAGTGGGTAATTCTCTGTTTGGGGAGCAGACAGAGAATTACATGAAGAAAATGGATGAGTACAGGACCACATACAGGAGGCTCAGGCCAAGGAAAGGCAGGCAACTCCTCAAAGGCAGCAGTCTAGGGGCAGGGGCAGGCCTTTTCAAAGGCCTTTTTACCAAGCACAGGCCTCTTCTCCTTTTTCTCAGAGGGGGTTCTTCAGAGGGAGAGGCAGAAGGGGGATGAGCAGGGCTGCATCCACTCCTCAGCCTAAGGCCCCTGCCGAGCAGACACCCTGATGGGCCTGCCCGGGTCGACTCTCCTATTGCAGTAGGGGGCAGGCTGGCTTACTTTGTCCAGGACTGGATGTCTATTATATCAGACAAGTGGGCCCTGGAAGTAGTAAGCCAGAGACTGGTTCTCAGCTTCAAAAAATTTCCAAAGATGAGAGCCAGATCTTTTCCACCTGCAAATCTCTTGGAAACCCTTGCCCTAGAGGCAGAGGTTTCTTCTCTCCTAGCTTTAAAAGCTATAGAGAGAGAGTATCTACCCTACACTGGGGCAAAGAACTGTACTCCAGGTACTTCCTGACCCCCAAAAAGACAGGGGAGTGGCGACCCATCCTAGACCTAAGATATCTAAACAAACATCTTCTAAAACCAAAGTTCAAGATGATAACTCTGGGAATAATCCTTCCCTTTCTAAGGCCAGGGGACTGGCTAGCCTCCCTGGACCTCAAAGATGCCTTCTTCCACATTCCCATCAGGTGCTCCCACAGAAAGTACCTCAGATCTGAGTTGCCCTCAGGCTGCTATCAGTTCAGAGCAATGCCCTTTGGCCTAACCTCAGCCCCAAGGGTTTTTCACAAAGTGCCTGGCAGTAGTAGTTGCCTTTCTAAGAAGGCAAAAGATTTCCATTTTTCGTTCTCTAGACGATTGGCAAATAGTGGGTCAGTCTCCAGACCAAGTCAAGTCTCACCTACAAGTGACCCAGCAAGTGCTCACTTCTCTAGGATTTCTTCTCAACCTTCCCAAGTCAGTTCTCGAACCAGTCCAGCTTCTTACCTTTATAGAGGCAGAACTGGACACACTCAGAGCAAGAGCCTTTCTTCCTCTAGAAAGGGCAAGGTTTCTTATGGAACTAGCTTCTTCCTTCAGCCTTCGGGTATCTCGACCAGCAAGGCATTTCCTCCAGCTCTTGGGCCACATGGCAGCTTCAACTGCAGTGGTCCAAGGGGCAAGATTCCAGATGAGGGATATTCAGTTCCACCTGAGAGCTTTCTGGTCTCAGAAAAAGTATTCCCTTACCAAACTGATCCCAGTGACTCTGACCTTGATCCAAGCCCTCCAGTGGTGGCAGGATCAGGACAATTTAAGACAAGGTGTTCCTTTTGTTGCTCAGCTTTGTTCAGTGGTCCTTACCACGGATGCTTCTCTTCTGGGCTATGGAGCCCACCTGGGGTCCCTGATTGCCCAGGGGCTGTGGTCCCCACAAGAATCCCTTCTCCACATCAATCTTCTAGAGCTCAGGGCAGTTTTTCTGGCTCTAAAAGCATTCTCACAGTTAGTACAGAACAAGGTGGTCCACGTCAGAACAGACAACACCACCACCATGTGGTACATCAACAAGCAGGGAGGCACTCGGTCCACGGCCTTGAGCACAGAAGCCATGAAGTTGTGGTCCCTGGCTTATTTCCTGCAAACCTCTCTTTCACCTTCCAGGCAAGGACAATGTGCTAGCAGATGCACTGAGCAGGATTTCTCAGGGCCATCACGAATGGTCCCTGGACCCTCAGGTGTTGAAAGTGATTTTTTCAAGGTGGGGCATTCCAGAGATAGATCTCTTTGCAGCCCCAGACAATCACCAGCTCCCTCTCTTTTGTTGCAGACCTCCAGTCCTGGGCTCAGTCCCTCTGGACGCCCTGATCCTGAATTGGGAAGGGAAGTTTCTGTATGCCTTTCCCCCCTTCCCACTCCTGTTCAAAGTTTTGGTAAAAATAAGGTCTCAACCTTGCAAGGTGATTCTGATTGCTCCAGATTGGGCCAGACAGCCCTGGTACCCCCTGTTGCTGTCCCTAGCTGTCCATCTTCCCCTGAATTACAGCCTGTTAACATCCTCTCAGGGAAGGATTTAGTACCCCAATCTTCAGTCTCTCAATCTCAAAGCATGGCTCTTGAAGAGTTAGAGTTTGCAGATCTGCATCTTTCCCAAGGGGTTCTGGATTTCCTCAAGGCTTCTCGAAAGCCCTCCACCAGAAAGACATAATTCCAAATGGAAAAGATTCAGCATTTGGTGTTCCAAGAAGCATGTTTCTCCAGACACTGCTGAATTGCCTATGGTTCTGGATTATATGGTCCATCTTAATGGCCTAGGCCTCAGACCAGCTACTCTCAAGGTACACTTGTCAGCTGTCGCTGCATTTTTGTCTGTGGGGAAGTCTTCCTCAGTATCTTCCCATCCTGTGTTCTGTAAATTTTTTAAAGGATTGCTTCACACCAATCCTCCTTTTAGAGACCCTACCCCTGCCTGGGATTTGAATGTTTGCATTGCTCAACTAATGCAACCCCCTTTGAGCCTATGTCTTCAGCAGAGCTTAAGTACTTGACTTGGAAAATTGTGTTCTTGGTAGCCATTACCTCTGCCAGGCGTATCAGTGAATTGCAAGCCCTGTCAGTGGAACCTGATTTTATCTCCTTTCACAGGGATAAAGTGGTCCTTAGAACCAATAGAAGGTTCTTGCCCAAAGTGGTTTCAGACTTCCATTTAAACCAGTCTGTGTCTCTCCATTTTCTTCACTGATCATTCTTCCTCAGGAGAGAGGAGGCTACAGAGTTTAGGTGTCAAAAGAGCCCTTAGTTACTACATAGAGCGTGCCAACGGTCACAGGTTTGACTCCCTCCAGTTGTTCCTCACTTATGGAGAAGTGGGGAAGAGCAAGCCTGCCACCAAAATATCTATTGCCAGGTGGATTGTGTCTTGTATACAATTCTGCTATGAAAAGCTGGGAAAAACTCCACTCTCAGGCCTGAGGGCTCATTCCACAGCTGCTTCCCTGGCTGCTGCCAGGGATATCCCTCTTTTAGAAATTCGTCAAGCAGCCACCTGGAAAACAGTCCATACCTTTACCAAGCATTACTCTCTGGCTATCCAGGCTAGGAGTGATGCTCGGTTTGGCACAGCAGTACTTCAGAGCCTATTCCCAACTTAGGTTCTGTCCCTCCTTCTTGGAGGTACTGCTTGGTAGTCTGCAATTGTCAGAATACAGCAAGACTTCATGTTGTTTGAAGAAAAAATTACTCACCTTAGTAATTATGTTTCTTTTAATGGAGTCTTGCTGTATTCTGACCTCCCTCCCTGCCTCCCCCCTCAGAACATGCTTTTGGGAAGTGGGTGGGTGGGTGCAGTGTTGCACCCAAGGGGTGTTTTTTGTTTATACCCTCCTCTTGTTGGGTGCTGATTTATTATTATTATTTATAGTACATTGAGTTTTTGGGTTTGCTGACTCGAGTCTTCCCTGGGAATCCAAAACTTTTTCAGCCAGTTGGCTAGTAGGAATTTTTACAATTTCCACATAGAATTTTTAGTTAGTTGGGCTCGTAAGAATCTGACGGTTTAAGTTCAAAACACTCCAGACAGAGACTTCAACCGAGCTCGAGCTCAGCATTCTATGTCCTGCATAGAAAGTTAACTCTTTGTTCTCCTGGGCAGTTCAAAGGTTGGGGATCACTGCAATTGGCAGAATACAGCAAGACTCCATTAGAAGAAACATAATTACTAAGGTGAGTAATTTTTTCTTTCTGTACCTTCAGCACCCTTAGGGACTCCAGACAACCGAATGTTATTTCGTCGGTTCCTGCTTTCGGCATCCTCTGCATGGTCCTGCAGGGCTTTTACATTGCTGTGTAGCTGCATGACGGCCCGCTCCGCTTCCTCCACCTATCTGTTGATTTCAGTCGCCTGGCTCTCGCTAGCATCTTGACGTTTTTCAGGCTTGCTAATGTCAGTGCGGAGAGCGGTCACAGATCTCATCTCCTTTCTGAAGTCACGGATTTCAGCCAGCATTTGTGTCATTTGTTTCTGTAGCAGCGTGTAAGGTACCTGGTCTATTGTAGTAGTGCTGTGGTGGGAGGCCGACGAGGCCCGGGAGTCCCCACTCTCCAATTCTTCGTCTTGAGATCTCCCCCCATCCAGGCACTCTGGTAGTCTATATTTCACATCTCCTCTCTTTATTTGGCATGTTGCTACCTCCTTTGGCAGTTCTAGAAGGTATTTGTGAGTTAAACGTTGTTTTTAGGAGGTAGTTTGAAAGGTCTCAGAGGGAGCTTCTTGTCTTAAGCTGCAGCTCGTTTCATGATGTCACCGGAAGTCCATCCATTGCAGTCTAGATGCTCAAACAAGCTTACTTTTGGTAGTGTGTCCATTTATTTCCCCACCACTTAATTTTAGGCTAACTGGCCTAATTGCTAGCCTCTTCCCTGCTGCCGCTGTTAATGTAGAGGGACCAACCATATCTGCCCTTCTCCAGTCCTGCAGAACCACACCTTTTTCCAGTGAGCTGTTGAACAAGGGTGTCAATGGGGCAGCTAGTACTTGCCTGAGTTTTTTCAGTACCCTGGGATGTATCCCATCTGACCCCATAGCCTTATCCACCTTCAAGGCTGAAAATCTTGTGGGACTCTTTTTCCTCTAAAATGGTCTTGTGCCCCAATCTTGCTTCTCCTGGTGGTCCGTCCCTTCCCCTATTTACTGTGAGGACTGAGCAGGAGTACTTGTTTACAATGTCTGCTCTTTCTTGGTCCTATTTTACACAGTCTTCCCCTAGCACTTTCTAGTCCTTACTGTCTCTCCCATTGGTATTCTTTTCTTGCTTATGTATCTTTAAAAAGTAATCCCCTTTAGCCACCCCCATCAATCCTTTCTGCACCTTTGCTCCCCTACCCACCTTACCTGCTTTCGTCTGCCTTGCTAGATAAACATCCCTGTCTTCCTCCATCTGAGTTTCTTAGTATCTCTTGAATGCCACCCTTTTGTCTTTCACCACCCTTGCCTCTGCTTTGGAGAGCCATAACAGTCTCCTTTTCGTTCTGCTTTTGCGTACTTCTTTCATGCAGAGTTTGTTGCCCTAATTTTATCCTGCCTTATTCTTTCCCATTATGCCTCGGCATTTTGTGAGGCGGTTTCCCATTTCCATAAAATAAAATCCACCCTGCCGAAGTCCAGGACCCTTGTTCTCATGTGACTCGCCTCTGCTCATTTCCTTATCTTGAATTACACTGTACAGTGATCACTGGTACCTAGGGGACTGCCCACTGTGCCGTGTGCAATGCTGTCCCTGTTTGCTGGCACCAGGTCTAGCTCTGCCCCATCTGTGCTAGGTTCTTTAACTAGTTGCCTGAGAAAAAACCCTTGTAGGGAGTCAAGGATGGCCTTGCTCCTTGCCGCTGCTGCACCTGGAAGGTTCCACTCCACATATGGCAAACTGAAATCTACAGCTAGCAACACCTCGCCCTTACTTACCATCCTGATGATGGCCTCTCTTGGTGCCTTGTCTGCCTCTTCCTGCTGGGGGTGTGTACAGTACCCCTGTACAGATGGTAGTCCCAGAGCCTGTCTTCAGAATGACCCACAGCACCTCCAGCCCCTCCTCCTCTCCTCCCACCCTGTCTCCTGAATAGCGAGCAGCCCGGTATGACCACATCCCAGTTGTGGTGCTCAGTGCACCATGCTTCCATTATGGCCACTAGATCCAGGTTAGTCTCCACCATGATAGCCTCTAAGTCTGGGATTTTATTTCCAAGGCTCCTGGAGTTTGCTTACATGGCTTGTCATACTCTTTTCCCCCCTGCCTGATGCCCTTTGTCTTCCATCCTTTCTTGCCTGTATTGTTACCAGAAGCCACCTCTGACTCCCCTCCTCCAGTTTTGCTTTTTCCATTCCTAGTGCCCTTCATTCCACCTTCCTCCCCATTTCATGTTGTATCCCCCTTTTCATCCATCTTATCCCAGTCTCTGCCCTATGCCACTGTCCCTTAGGTGTTTTTGCCCCATTGGTCCCTCTCTCCATATCGTTTTGCCATCTTGGGGGGTAGGGTGGGCAGCTGTTGCCTCAGTCATTTTTTTTTCCACCTTCCTCTGGCTAGTTTAAATGCTCATCTAAGTAGCATCTAAATCTCCCACCAAGGACTGTGGTCCCCTTCCTAGAAAGATGCAGGCTGTAAGCACCATCTCTCTGTATGGGAAATAACTAAAGATTCCCTCTCCCCTCATTGTAAGACATAACCACAAACTGACATTTGGGAAGTAACTAAGGACACCCTCACCCCTCTGTGTGGGACATAACCACCCCCCCCCAATAGAAAGTAACTAAGGACACCCTCTTCTCTCTGTATGGGAATTAACCAGTGACACCTTCTCCCCTCTTTAAGGAGAAGTGACCAGAGGCATCCTTTGTAGGGGAAATAACCGTGGACACCCTCTCCCCTCTGTACTGGAAATAACCACTGACACCCTCTTCCCCCTGTATGGGGAATAACCATGGACACCCTCTCCCCTCTGTCTAGGAAATTCCCACTGACACCCTCTGCCCTCTGTATGGGGAATGACCACAGACACCCTCTCCCCTCGTGTGGGGAAATAACCACTGACACCCTCTCCCCTCTGTATAAGAAATAACCATGGACACACTCTCCTCTCTGGGAAATATCCACGGATACCCTCTTCCCACTCTTTTGGAAATAATCCCAGACACCTCCTCTCTGTATGGGAAATAACCATGGATGAATTCTCTCGGTACAGGAAATGACCAGTAGGTCAGATGGTGTCAGGCCCTCCCCCACAACCATTGCAGGCCTTGTTCTCTACCTTTTCCTTTCCTTCGGGCTCCTAATGGCTCTAGCTGCCAACCAAGATTTCTTTCCTTTCTCTAGCTCGGTGTTGGAATGCTTGGAGTCCCCCTGCCCAAGGGAGTCATCATTGGGACCCCACTGTTTTTTTTGTGGGGGGTAATGGGGGCTCACCCCAGCAGGCAAGGTGGTGGAGTCGGGGTCCTGGAGGAAGTGTGTTCTGATGAGGCTCTGTGATTTGGTAGGGGGTAACTTGGTTTTGACGAAAGGAGTTATCACCGATTCTGCAAACTGGCATAAACACAGGTTAAGAAAATATTAATCTAGTTTGTCCCAATTCTTTTCATGTTTCCTTTACTTTCTGTATTTTTCTTTCCCTCCTGAATAACTGAAGATGTTGTGTTATTTTTGCCCCTTCAATCAGGAAAAATGCATTTTTTGATCACAGGAATTCTGGAAACATTCCTAGAGCACCAATCCAATATTTTTACATCCCACCCTTGTCTGGCTTACATTAATTAGCAATAACAACAGAAATAATTTTTCTAGGGACATGGATATGTTGTTCAATCCACACTTACTGGCAGGTTCCTTGTCACTTTAAATCTTGCCGGAAGGTCTTCAAGCTGGCTCCTCCCACCCACCCGGGTGGTAAAACTCTTGGCTCCACCCCATGACGCCAGATCTTCCTTGCTACTTGGAAGCTCAGGTTCCCTCTTTAGCCCTCTGTGTTTAGGCCTAGATCCAAACTTGTTGGTTAAACCAAAACTCATACTTAAATTTACTAGACTTCAGTCTTTTTCTTCTTTCGCGGCTGCGATGGACAAATCGACTCCTGGGTTTCAGCGGTGCCCTTGTGGGCAGAAGATGTCTCGGACCCGTCCGCACTCCATGTGCGTTTACTGCCTTGAGCTTGATCACGATCTGCAGGCCTTCGAATTGTGCAAGTCCTTCTCGGTCAACGTTCTTGAAGACCGTGCTGCCAGACTTCAATTTGGGCACCCCGAGAGACGTATTCCTCCAGTAAAGTCAAAGGAGGCCCGTTAGGCGGTGTCCGTGGTGGCGGGCTCGGCTGAGCAACTTGAGCAAATGATCGCCCTTGAGGAAGAGGCGGCCCAGGCCGCATCTTATTCCTCGGTCGCAGCATTTATCCCGCTCTCCTTGGGCTCCTCCTACTCTGCTTCTTTCAAGGAGCCTTGTCAATCCCTCTCTACTAAGGGAGAGGGGCCATTGGAACATTCCTCTTGGTCCAAGAAAAAGGACTCAAAGGGTAAATCCCACCGTTGACGTTCGTGGTAGGGAGGGATGTCCTTCCCGGATAGTTGACACTCGGCCGGGTCGGAGTTACGCTAGGCCACTGGCTTCACGGTGTCCCTGTCGGGTCAGCCGTCCAAGACAACTGTTGACGCAGTCGAGATTTTTCTCAACCCGTTGGACGGGCTGTCGACTGGAGAAGCTGACAACCCTTGTTCACGGGTTCCCCCGGTGGAAACCGAGGACTTGCCTGTGCTTCCTGTGCTGGAGTCCCCAGTTAAGGTTCCAGATCCGATGGAGGAATGGGTTTCCCCCGCTCCCTCCCAGATCCACCCTCGGAAACACTGAAGGTCTACGGTCTCGGATCTCTTCTCGGTCCAGCCGATCTCACCGACATCGGCGGTCTCGGCACCGAGGGAAGTGGCACCGCTGCTTATCCTTGTCATCGTCCTCCTCGGAGGATAGGCTCTGGTGCAAGTTGCGTTGGCGCTACGAGGCTCTGATGTGGCAGCAGCTTCTTTTGACCGTGAACAAGCCGACTCCGTCGCCTTCCACGGCCATTAAGTGGCTGTCACCTGAGTGGCCGTAACAACCCCTCATGGTCATCGAGGAGCTGGAGCCAGCGCCGATTGTTCAGCCGAAACCAGCTGCACCACCCATTGTGGTGGAACCCCCACCTCCACAACCAAAAACTGGGGCTCTGACCAAGGATTCTCGGTTGGGTCAGGGGTTGCCCCATTGGTTGTCGGTCACCCTCACTCCCGATCATCCTCGGTAGGTGGAGGGTGGCTCAGGCCCTCGGCAGCTGTTTGCAGACTCCTCGGAGTCTGACGATGACTGTTCCCTGTTCTCCAGGCCTCTCGACCTGAGTCCACTGGGGGACAGTCAGTGGACAAGAGCCCATCCTCGTTCATGGGATTGCTTCGGCTCATCTCAGAATCTACTGGGATGAAGCTCGAACCCATGTCAAAGTGGGCCAAGTATCCCCTCAGGGAGATACTGGACAGAGGGATTCTCCTGGAGGCCTTTGCTGTGGCGAAGCCATTGTTGGCCGGCCTGGAGCTATGGCAGCTGCCGCTGCTTGTCCAGCTCCTTCGCCAGGATGGCCAGGAAGTATGCCACCGATGAAGAGTCCAAGAAACTGGACTCACTTTAATGAAGTCTGCGCCATGCCTTCCTTAGGCTTTGTCAGGCCAGTTTGGCCGTACTGATGGCACACTTTTCCCACACCCTTTTGGGCTCCCTGGATGACGTGATTCCTCATCTCCCGGCTGACCTCCAGACTACGGTCAAGCAGGTGCGGGATCAGGGAAGGGCAGTGGCAAAGCAACAGCTCCATACTGCTCTTGACATTGGAGACTCTAGTGCCCGGTCAGTAGCAGCCGCAGTGGCCATGCATCTGGACCAGCCAGTGGCGGTGACCCAGGAAATGTGGAACGCTCTCCAGTGGTGGATTGTTCCAGCTCATCTGCAGGAGGGTATCCTGTGTTTCCGCCCCGAGCCGATGGTCACTGTAACGACCGACACCTCTCTAATGGGTTGGGGTCCTCATCTGGGCGAGCACAGAGCGCGTGGCCTCTGATCCCCTCAGGAGTCTCGATGCCACATCAACGTGCTGGAGATTCGAGTGGTCCGACTAGCCCTCACCACCTTTGCTCTGTTTGTACGGGGTCAAGTGGTCCAGGTCCAGACGGACAATACCACAACCATATACTGTCTAAACCGCCGGGGCGGGACGCGCTCCTTACCCCTGTGCAAGGAAGCTCTCCACACTTGGTCCCTCGTGAGCAGACTGGAGGCAGATCTCCTAGCCATCCATGTGGCGAGAGCCTCCAACACTGTGGCCGATGCCCTAAGCCGGATAGGTGCTGCATCTCACGAGTGGTCTCTCCTGCCGGAGGTAGTACACGATCTGTTCTCCCACTGGGGCACACCTCAGGTGGACCTGTTTGTCTCCAGGGAGAATGCGAAGCTGAGGCTGTTTCATGCCGGCCCCCGCCCCCCTCAGCAGGGCTTGCTGCAGGGGAATGCCTTCTCAAGGCTGTGGACCCCAGGCCTCTTCTACGCCTTTCCCTCATTTCCCTTAATCCACAAGGTACTTCTTAAGGTGTGGAGGGACAAGGCACAGGTGATTCTGGTAGCCCCAGACTGGCCCCGCCAGTTCTGGTATCCATATCTCCTCAGCCTCAGCTCCAGGCTCCCGAGGTGGCTTCCAGCCCACCCGGACCTGATCTCAGTCAGCCAGGGGAAGGTTCTCCACCCGGACCTTCAATCTCTGCACCTGACGGCCTGGTTCCTGAGTGGCTAGAGTTCCAGGCCTTGGGTCTTTCGGACGAGGTCTTCAATGCTGTTGAGGCATCCCGTAAGGAGTTGACCAAGAAATGCTATGCCTTCAAATGGAAGAGATTCTCCATTTGGTGTCAGGATAAGGGGTTGGACCCTTCCTCCTGTTCCTTGGCCAGCATTTTGGACTATCTGTGGTCCCTTTTTCAGCTAGGGCTTCGGTCGACGACCCTTAAGGTGCACCTGGCAGCCATCTCTGCATACCGGGCACGGGCGGGAAACAGTCGGTGGCGCAGGAGAAGGTGGTTGGGCACTTTTTCAAAGGCCTTGATCACATATCCCCTCCGGTGCGAGAACCTCCACCTCCATGGGATCTACTGCTGATATTGGCTAAGCTGATGGGCAAGCCATTCGAACCGATGCACAGGTGTGCTTTCTCTCACCTGTCGTGGAAAACCGCCTTCTTGGTGGCTATCATGTCAGCCAGAAGGATGGGAGAGCTCCAGGCGCTTTCCATCGAGTCTCCTTATCTGGTCTTCCACAGGGACAAGGTTGTCCTGCGCCCCCACGCAAAATTCCTTCCGAAGGTGGTGTCGGGGTTTCACCTTAACTAGGTGTTGACTCTGCCGGTGTTCTACCCCAGTCACACCTCGGAGGCCGAATATAGACTCCATACTTTGGACCCTAGAAGAGCACTCTCTTATTACAAGGAACGGACGGCTGAAGTTCGGGGAGAGGTTCACCAGCTGTTTGTCACATACGCTGAAGCTGCACCTGGCAGACTTGTAGCCAAGCGGATGATAGGCAGGTGGGTCACCTCCTGCATAGATCTCTGCTACAGGTTGACGGGCATGGAGCCTCCCAAAGGGATAAGAGCTCATTCTACCCGCCATACCGCTGCTTTGGTGGCTGCTTCCAGGGACGTCCCTATCGAGGAAATCTGCAGGGCTGCTACCTGGAAGTCAGCACACACCTTCATTACCCACTACCACATCGACCTTGAGTCATGCTGGGATGCTGGTTTTGGGACCTTGGTTCTCCAGTCCTTATTTCCCAAATAGGGGGGTGCACGCCTTGCCTCCCTCCTCCTGGAGAACTGCTAGGAGTCTGCCAGTAAGTGTGGATTGAACAACATATCCATGTCCCTAGAAATACAGGTTACTCACCTGTAACAGGAGTTCCAGGAATGGTATATGTTGTTCATCTGCACAACCCACCTGACCTCCCCGGCTTCGAAATGCAACCTGGCTTCCAGCGGGGCTAGATCTGGCATCATGGGGTGGACCTGAGAGTTTTACCACCCAGGTGGGTAGGAGGAGCTAGCTTGACGATCTTCCAGCAAGATTTAAAGCGGCAAGGAACCTGCCAGTAAGTGTGGATGAACAACATATACCATTCCTAGAACTCCTGTTACTGGTGAATAACCTGTATTTACCTGGTGTACAAGGGAAGATTAAGACTGAGAATTTTTCGTTGGTCCACCATGATTGTGTAATCCAGAAAATATTGTTATTGCATGAGATGGGCCGCCCAGTGGCTGATTGGCAGTAGAGCCCGCTGTTGTGCCAGCGGCCCAGGATCAGGAGCAAACATATTAGCTGGACTACACAGTTGCCTTGCGAGAGCACTCAAGTTCCGCACTGACCCCTGTGGTGGACCAAGGAGTTGACTTCTCCACAGAGGCATTGCTGCGTGCCCAGTCAGACTTGTCCAGGTAGTGTTGTGCATCATGGGAGGTTTTTTTTTTTGTTTGTGTTTACCAAAACGGTTCTTTATCCTGCGGCATCTGAGGGCAATTTGTCAGCCCTGTTCCAGCACCCCCGAGCTGGCCACCACCTACCGGGACCTACCTTGTAGTCGGGTCCTCTTTAATGTCTTTATTAGCGACATTGCAGAGGGGTTAGAAGGGAAGGTATGCCTTTTTGCAGATGACACAAAAATCTGCAACAGGGTTGACACTCCCGGGGGGGAGTGGAAAAAATGAAGAGAGCTAAGTAAGCTTGAGGAGCGGTCAAGATTGTGGCTAGAGGGCCTTTGCCCACAGAGCACCACTGTGGTACAATACTCTCAACAAAGAAACTCTTACTGCTGCTGCTCTTGGCCCTTTTAAGGGACAACTCTAACTTCATCTCATTTCAGCTAGTCGTTGTGACTGCCTGCCTTGCTTAATCAGGGGCCCACTGCTCACTGCCCTCCACTTCAGTCTTGACAGCTTCCTCTCCCCGCCTTGCCCCCTTCTACCTGCCTCCCCCCTTGCCCCTGTCCCTCCCTCCCTTAGAGCTCTTACCCTCACCTCTACCCTCTGACAATGGCCTTCCTGCCTGCATACCCCCTTCCCGCTCACGTGCATTGCTTATTTCTAAGATTGCCCTTGGCTGATATGTCATGCTAACTAACATTTGGCACATTTTGAATTACTGGAATTTCCTAAGCCTCAGTCTCTTACTTCTTTTTATTGTATAACTATGTATTATTGTGTTGACCTTTGTATGTAAGTATACCCCCCATTCCTTCGACGTGGAACCTTTGTAAACAAGCAGTTCCTGCTCAAAGGTATTTGTAATCCTAGATTTCAATAAAATAAAAAAAATAAAAACTAAGATTCAATGCGAAAAAGTGCAAAATCGTGCACTTGGGGCATAGAAACCGAGGAGCAGAGTACAAGGGTCTGGAACATAGTGGTTGGCTCCTCTATGCTATAAATTGTAAGTTTGCGTTTTGAACTTGAAGTGGCAAAATAAATGCAAATCTTTGCATTTGAACTCCACATAGAATTATTTGCCTGTTATTTCCCCGGGTGTGCAGGTCAGTGCTGTTGTTTGGTTTGCCATTAGAGGTTGCACACCTCAGACCCAGCACCCGCTTCACAAATCGGGCGCAGCTTTCACTGATTAAGTGCAGAGTACATGATGGGCGTAGTACTGGCGATCACCAAAGAGGAAGTAGACCTGGGAGTAATCATATTTGATGACCTAAAAGTGGCCATGCAGTGTGACAAGGCAGTTGGGAGAGCCAGTGGGATGTTGGGGTGCATAGGGAGGGGTATCACCAGCAGAAAGAAGAATGTGGTGATACCACTGTACAGATCATTGATGAGACCTCATCTAGCATACTGTGTCCAGTTCTGGAGGCCACATCTCCAGTAGGACAGGAGCAGAAGTGGTCCAAAAGAGGGCAACTAAAATGGTGCAGGAAGATCCACAGGACAGCTGTTGCGAATCAAGCGGATGGGCCGGTGCAGCGTGAAGGGTTGCTACTCCACAGTACATGAATTCACACACGCAGCACTCAGAGGCAGCAAAAAATAAATATCTCCATAGGAAATCTCATCAAATTCATTTATTTAGACCAGGCTCTCAGCTTGAAAATCCCCAGCTGTTAATGGCCTTCATCAGGGATGTCACCTCTGACGAAGGCTATTTCCGAAATGCTGGGGTTTGGGTTAAAATGGTGCAGGGTCTGCGCCAAATGCCCTATGAGGAGAGGCTGAAGGACCTCAATATGTACATCCTGGAGGAAAGGAGGGAAAGGGGGTGTATGATAGACTTTCATATACCTCAGTGGTATAAATAAGGTACAGGAGGGAAGCATCTTTCAGAGAAAAAGATGTTCAAGAATATGGTGTCATGATATGAAGCTGGAGGGGGGTAGACTCAGAGAAATGTGAGAAAGTACTTCTTTACTGAAAGAATGGCAGATGCAGGGAACAGCCTGCCAGCAGAGGTAGTGGGCGCAAAAACAGTAACGGAATTCAAGAATGCATGGGATAGGCACAAGGGGGAGATAAAGCTGGAGATCAAGTAGGGTCTGTTGTATTACAGTAAGTGGGGAAAATGGGCAGTTTAGGTGGGCCAAGCGATTCGTATCTGCCATCAGTTTCTGTGTTTCTGTGTAGTCCCATGATTCTGCTCCTTGTGGTGAGAACAGAGGGAGGAGGAGGAGGACCGTACTTCCCCCCCCCCCCGGTACAAATATCCAGTGCAGACCCGAAGGCAGGAATTTGGATGATGGTGCGGACTTTGGGGCATGCAGGCAGGGCTTCACAAAGCCCTTGACATCATTTCTCCCTGCTTCTTCCCTGTCCTTTGCCGTAAGAGCGTCATACGTGCACTTGGAGGTGCCCACACCTGACTTTACACTCCGGCACCCTCCCCTTCTTGTTGCCTGCGCTGCACTGCCACCTGTCCTCCACCAGGTGGCAATCAAATGCCAAGCTGACATGCCTCCCCACCCTGGGAGAGGAGAGCAGTCCCTCGGGTGCTCAGTTCTCTCTCCTGAACCCGGGTTGCTGGTGTGGCAGGTGGTAAGGCGGTGGCACCTCAACCCTCCATGCCACCAGTCCAGCTATCATGAGAGGGCTTGCGGGAAGAAAACTGCAGGAGGAAAATGGTGGCCAGCTCTATGTCAGCAGCGGCACTCGGGTTGCGTGCTAGTCACCTTGCTCCCATGCCAAATTGGGCTCCAATGAGTGACGGTGGAGGCGCTTGCCTTCCTCTGTGACCCTGCCAGGGGGAGTAATCTGTGTGGGGGGAATGGAGTGGTCTGGTGACAGGGCTGAGTAGTTGCATGCCTGATAGAGCAGAAAGTGCGACGTCTGCCCTAGGAGGATAAATTATGTATGGGGAAATAAATTTGCATGGAATGAAGCACCGGATGAAGGGACCTTTGTGACCCGAAGGTCTGTGTGTTGTAATGTCTCACAAACCAAAGATTGGTCCAGAAAGCTCACAGAGGCCAGAGCTGGTGCATTCCCAAAGAGAAGACATCTTCTTCCTGATGGTGTACTAACTCCTTTGCCTGTGCTATTCAAATTATGTGGTTGGTCACCTTAGTTGTTGCACTGGCTTCTTGCACCAGCCGCATGACCTCCATTTCTGTGTGTATGGTTTGGTCCATGAAAAGCCACGTTATCTAAAGAAACTCAAAGAGGGAATGAAGCAGTAGGATGTCCGCAGCAATAGGACGAGTATAAACAATGTGACAAAAAGGGACAAGAAAGAAGGGAAACCATCTAAACTGCCATGTATCTGGATTGCAGACCCACAATTTTGTAATGAAATTCTGATTTTATTGCATATAATACAGTATGTGCAGGAGACCCAACTCAAGTGAAATTGTTGTCCCCTCTTATTCCTTAAAAATGCAATTCTAGGGACATGGATATGTTGTTCATCCACACTGTCTGGCAGGTTTCTTGCCGCTTTAAATCTTGCTGGAAGGTCTTCAAGCTGGCTCCTCCCACCCACCCGGGTGTTAAAACTCTCGGCTCCACCCCATGACGCCAGATCTTCCTTACCGCTTGAAGCTCAGGTTCCTCCTAACACTCTGCGATGACTGGATCCTAATTCTTCAGTTCGCCTGAAACTAATCTTCTGGTTTTCAAGACTTCAGTCTAATTACTCCTCGCCGCGGCGGACAAATCGACTTCGGATTTCGCGGTGTCCATGTCGGCAGAAAATGTCCAGGATGGATCCACACTCCACGCAGTGCTACTGCCTCGACTAGATCATGACCCGCAGGCCTGAGAGTTATGCCGTTCATTTTTGGCCAACGCCCTGGAAGACCGCACTGCCCGGTTGCAGCTTGAGCACCAAAAGCGCCACCCGTCGGTGAAGTCTAAGGAGGCCCGTTGGGCGGTGTCCGCGGCGGCTGGCTCGGCTGAGCAACTCAAGCAGATGATCACCCTTGAGGAGGAGGCGGCCCAGGCCGCATCTTCATCTTCCTCGGTCGTGGCATTTATCACGTTCTCTCTGGGATCCTCCTACACAGCTTCTTTTAAGGAGCTTTGCCAATCCCTTTCCACAAAGTGAGAGGGGCCATAGGGACACTTTTCTCGGTCCAAAAAGAAGGACTCGAAAGGTAAGTCCCACCGTTGGCGTTCGTGGGAACGGGAGAGGTCCCCTTCCCCGGACAGTCGACACTCGACTTCGGTCGAGGTTGTGGCTAAGGCCGCTGGCTTCACGGTGTCCCCGTCAGGTCAGCCGGCCGAGACACCCATCAACGCAGTCGAGATTTTTCTCGATCTGTCGGATGGGCTGTTGACTGGTGAAGCCGACAACCCTTCTTCACTGGTTCCCCCGGTGGAGACCATGGACTTGCCTGTGCCTCCCGTGCCGGAGTCCCTTGTCAAGACTTCCGAGCCAAGGGAGGAGCGGGTGTCCCCCGCCCCTTCCCAGACCCGGCCTCGGAAACACGGAGGGTCTCGGTCTTGGTCTCGGACCTCGTCTCGGTCCAGCTGCTCCCGCCGACATTGCGGTCTCGTCTCTCGCCACCGGCGGTGGCGGCACCGCTGGCTCTGCTTCCTCTCAGAAGAGGAGAGGCTTCGGTGCAAATTGCGTCGACGCTACGAGGACCGAATGTGGCAGCAGTTACTTCTGTCTGGGAACAAGCCGACGCTGTCGCCTTCCCTGGCCATCAAGTGGCTGTCACCCGAACAACCGAAACAACCCCTCGCTGTAGTTGAGGTGCCCAAGCCTGGGCCGGTTGTTCGGCCGAAACCAGCTGCCCCACCAATTGTGGTGGAACCTCCGCCTCCACAATCGAAATCGTGGTCACCGACCAAGGACTCTCGGTCGGGTCAGGGTCTGCCCCACAGGTTGTCGGTCACCCTCACTCCCGACCATCCTCGGCAGGGGGAGGGTGGCTCAGGCCCCAGGCAGCTCTTCACGGACTCCTTGGAGTCCGAAGACGACTCCTCCGTTTTCCAGGCCCCTTGACCTGGAGTCCTCCGGGGGCAGTTGATGGACAGAGCCCATCGCCTTTTATGGGTCTGCTTTGGCTCATCTCAGAGTCCACTGGGATGCAGCTCGAGCCCGTATCCAAGCGGGCCAAGTATCCCCTGACGGAGATACTGGACCGAGGGGATTCACCCACGGAGGCCTTTCCGGTGGCTGAAGCCATTGTTGGCCCAGCCTTGGAGCTTTGGCAGTGGCTGGCTTCCTGTCCTGCGTCTTCGACCAGGATGGCCAGGAAGTATGCGGTCCCTACCGGCTCTTTGTCCGTTTTTCCGGAGCACCCCTCTGTGGAGGGGTTGTTCACCAATAGCGTTTTCCGGCGTTCCTGGAACGCTAGGGTGGTGGATAAGCCCCCCGACAAGGAGTCCAAAAAGCTTGACTATGCCGGGCGCAAGGTGTACGCTGTGTCCTCCCTTGGCCTCTGCCAGGCCAGCTCAGCTGTGCTGATGGCACACTTCTCCCACGCCCTCATGGGCTCCCTGGATGAGGTGATCCCTCATGTCCCAGCCGACCTGCAGACCACGGTCAAGCAGGTATGGGACCAGGGAAGGGCGATGGCAAACAGCAGCTCCAAACGGCTGTGGACGTTGGAGACTCCTGTGCCAGATCAGTTGCGGCCGCAGTGGCCTTGCGCCGCAGAGCATGGCTGAGGATATCCACCTTCACGGCGGATACCCAGCATAAACTGGCGGATGTCCCCTTCCTGGGGACTGACCTGTTTGGCCCTGGAGTGGAAGGCCACCTCCAGCGGATCGAAAAGTCCAATGCTACTCTGGACTCGGGTCACCTCTACCTAGAAGGACAAGGGCCGTTGCCAACAACATAAGTCCTTTCGTCCTTCTGCGCCTGCAGCACGTCCGGCCCAACAGCACCAGCACCAGGGCCATCAGGCTCACGCTTGGCACCCCAAAGCCAAGCCTGCGGCTTACTCTAACAGGAAGCAGGGAGGTAAAGGCCCAGGAGGTCCCTCGGCTGGTCCCTCCTCCAAGCCTGCCCAGTGACGGGTTGAGGGGTGTCGCCCCCAGCCTCGTCACTCCCCCCTGGGTTCCCCCCCCGTGGAGGGACGGCTCCACCACGTCCTTTCCGCCTGGTCCGCTATCACCACGGACCGCTGGGTGTTGAGGTGGTAGGAAAAGACCTGCCCTGGAGTTCGAGCAGGCTCCGCCCTTCCAGGCCGATGCCCCTCGGGACTACGGGATCTGCAGCCTCTGTCAGCTCGCCGAGCCGATCGTGCCTGCTTCTAAAAGAGTGATCAGGAAGGTGGCGGATCCTCCACCAGACCCGGGGTTTGTGTCCTGGTACTTCCTGGTCCCGAAACGGATGGGGGGCTGGCGCCCCATTTTAGACCTGCACGACCTGAACAGGTTCCTAAGGTCTCGGACCTTCAGAATGGTCACTCTGGCTCAGATAATCCCATCCTTGGAACGAGGCGTGTGGTTCTGTTGTCTGGACCTCCAGGACCCGTTCTTTCACGTCCCAATCCGTCCGTCCCACCAGAGATTCCTCCACTTCAGGGCAGAGGGATCCCTCTACGAGTTCTGGGCCGTGCCCTTCAGCCTTTCCCTAGCTCCCAGCGTCTTCACCAAATGCATGGCAGTGGTGACAGCATTCCTGCGGCGCCGAAGGTTCCGGGTGTACCCCTACCTGGATGACTGGCTGATTGCAGCCTCCTCCAGAATGGAGGTGGAGCATTCCAGAGATCTGGCCCTCCAGGTTTGCTCTCAGGTTGGCCTCCTCATCAACAAGGCCAAGTCGGAACTCGTGCCAAAGCAGGTGATACAATTCATCGGGGCAGAGCTCGACTCTCTACGAGCCAGAGCATGGCTCCCGGCGGACAGGGCCGATTTTCTTTCCTCCTTTGCCCAATCATTTCAGGTTGGGCAATTGCACCCTTCCCGGGACTTCCTGCGCCTCCTGGGCCTCATAGCGGCCTGCACCAGCATGGCATGTTGGGCCCGTTGGTACATGCGTCCCCTTCAATAGGGGCTGGCCAGCCAGTGGTCACAGCACTTAGATCCCCTGGATCAGCTGCTGACAGTGACCCAGGGGATGTGGAATGCTCTCCAGTGGTGGACCATTCCAGCGCATCTTCAGGAGGGCATCCCGTTTGTCCGCCCCGAGCCAATGGTCTATCAACTGATGCCTCTCTGATGGGTTGGGGTGCCCATCTGGAGGAGCACAGAGCGCATGGCTTCTGGTCCCCTTGGGAATCCTGATGCCACATCAACCTGCTGGAGCTTCGAGCGGTTCATCTAGCCCTCACCGCCTTCGCTCCGTTTCTACAGGGTCAAGTAGTTCAGGTCCAGACGGACAGTACCACGACCATGTACTACCTAAACCGCCAGGGCGGGACGCGCTCCATGCCTCTGTGCAGGGAAGCTCTCCACATTTGGTCACTTGTGCGCAGCCTGGAGGTAGATCTCCTTGCCATCCATGTGGCAGGAGCCTCCGACATTCTGGCCGATGCCCTAAGCCGGATAGGGGCTGCATCCCACGAGTGGTCTCTCCTGCCGGAGGTAGTACAAGATCTGTTCTCCCACTGGGGCGTGCCTCAGGTGGACCTGTTTGCCTCCAGAGAGAATGCGAAGCTGAGACTGTTTCATGCCTGCCCCCCCCCCTCAGCAGGGCTCGCTTGTGGGGATGCCTTCTCGAGGCCGTGGACCCTGGGCCTCTTCTACGCCTTCCCCCATTTCCCTTGATCCACAAGGTGCTTCTCAAGGCGAGGTGGGACAAGGCGCAGGTGATTCTGGTAGCCCCAGACTGGCCCCGCCAGTTCTGGTATCCAGATCTCCTCAGTCTCAGCTCCAGGCTCCCGAGGCGGCTTCCAGCCTGCCCGGACCTGATCTCAGTCAACCAGGGGACGGTATTCCATCCGGACCTTCAGTCCCTGTACCTGATGGCCTGGTTCCTGAGTGGCTAGAGTTCCAGGCCTTGGGTCTTTCCGACGAGGTCCTCAACGTTGTTGAGGCGTCCGTAAGGAGTCGACCAGAAAATGCTACACCTTCAAATGGAAGAGATTCTCCATTTGGTGTCAGGCAAGGCCTGTACCCTTCCTCCTGTTCCTTGGCAAGCATTCTGGACTACCTGTGGTCCCTTTCTCAGCAAGAGCTTTGGGCTTATCGATCCTTACAGGTGACCTGGTGTTATCTCGTTTACCGGGCGTGGGCTGGAAACAGTCGGTGGCGAGGAGAAGGTGGTCGGGCACTTTTTCAAAGGCCTTGATCACATATTCCTCCGTGCAGAGGCCTCCACCTCGTGGGATTTACTGCTGGTATTGGCTAAGCTCATGGGGAAGCCATTCAGACCGATGCACAGGTGTGATATCTCTCACCTGTCATGGAAGACCGCCTTCTTGGTGGCTATCACGTCAGCCAGAAGGATGGGAGAGCTCCAGGCGCTTTCCATCGAGTCTCCTTATCTGGTCTTCCCCAGGGACAAGGTTGTCCTGTGCCCCCACCCGAAATTCCTTCCTAAGGTGGTGTCGGAGTTTCACCTTAACCAGGTGTTGACTCTGCCTGTGTTCTACCCCAGTCACACCTCAGAGGCCGAATATAGGCTCCATACTTTGGACCATAGAAGAGCGCTCGCGTACTATAAGGAGCAGACGGCTGAAGTTGGGAGAGGTTCACCAGCTGTTTGT
Organism: Neoceratodus forsteri; assembly: GCA_016271365.2. Taxonomy (NCBI): domain Eukaryota; kingdom Metazoa; phylum Chordata; order Ceratodontiformes; family Ceratodontidae; genus Neoceratodus; species Neoceratodus forsteri. The sequence goes on from CM057457.1 coordinate 249,357,189, forward strand.
CACCCACGCTGAAGCTGCACCTGGCAGACCTGCAGCCAAGCGGATGATAAGCAGGTGGGTCACCTCCTGCATAGATCTCTGCTATAAGTTGGCGGGCATGGAGCCTTCCAGAGGGATAAGCGCTCATTCTACCCGCCATACCGCTGCATCGGTGGCAGCTTTCAGGGACGTCCCTATCGAGGAAATCTGCAGGGCTGCTACCTGGAAGTCAGCACACACCTTCATCACCCACTACCACATTGACTTTGAGTCACGCCGGGATGCTGGTTTTGGGGCCTCGGTTCTCCAGTCTTTATTTCTTAAGTAGGGGGTGTGCGCCTTGCCTCCCTCCTCCCGAAGAACTGCTAGGAGTCTGTCAGACTGTGTGGATGAACAACATATCCATGTCCCTAGAAATACAGGTTACTCACCTGTAACAGGAGTTCTAGGAATGGTATATGTTGTTCTTCCACACCCACCACCCGGCCTCCCCGGCTTCGACGCACAACCTGGCTTCCAGCGGGCTAGATCTGGCGCCATGGGGCGGAGCCGGGAGTTTTACCAGCCGGTTGGGTGGGAGGAGCCAGCTTGAAGACCTTCCGGAAAGATTTCAAGTGGCAAGGAACCTGCGAGACAGTGTGGATGAACATCATATTCCATTCCTAGAACTCCTGTTACAGGTGAGTAACCTGTATTTTTTTTTTCCATGCCTTACATTCAGTTCTTTGTTTCCACATCTATAGAGCCATAGTTTAGTAATGCAGTTTTTATTGCTGTTATCATTAACCCAATAAGGTATTTCTGAATTTTAAAAAGCATCATTCATGATGGTTCAAAAAAGTTACATCTTGTAGTCCTGATATGCAGTACTGAACCTGAAAGGGTGTGTGCATTTGTTATTTTTGGCCAAGGTTTACTCTGCCTTCCATAATTTAGATTTGTTTTGAGCCCTGCTTTAGCCCTGCTGCACTTGCCTTTGCTGTTCAGCTGCTGGGCTGCTGGCTCCCGATGGCATCACTATAGGGCAGAGGAGTTACTCACACTGTGTAGTGCAGTGCAGTCACATCAATTTTGCAAGGGAAAACTACCAGTACTCAATGTACATACTGTGTTTCCCCCTTCCCCAATACACCCTGTTAGCAGTGCATTTTGCCAAAATCCAAATGCCGTCATTTTTTTTTTTTTGTAAAATTGACTTCCTTGTGCCTCGGTAACAAAGCATGGGGACTGAGAGAAGATAGAGTTGCTGTCAGCATCTTTCCCAGTCCTTTTGACTTTCTTGCAAAAATTACCCCATTTTGTGAAAGACAGGCCATGAAACTTACAAGAACAGGAGGCCGAGTTTCAACTGCTAGGAAAAGACATCTTATAAAAGGGAGCACTATTTTGTTGAGAGATGGAGAGTGAGATTTAGAGCACCTTTCCCAGTCCTTTTGACTTTCATGCACATATTACCCCTTCTTGCACCGGTTCTGCAATTGCATTTCATTCATTTTGCAGAATGCAAAAACTAACTGCAGAAGATAGTAATGAAATACAATTCCAGAATCAATGCAAAAAGGGGTAATTTATGCATGAAAGTCAAATGGACTGGGAAAGGTGGTCTTTAACCCTTAAAGGGGAACAGTCAGAACTACTGCATGAGCCTCACACCCAAGTGCAGGGCTGCTCCAGATTAGCACTTGGTGTGCAAAAAAACTTTTTTTCACTTAACTCTTCACTGTAGTAAATTGTATCAGACTGATTCTGCTGACTTACAGGCTGTCATTTTCTGTAACTACAAATCCCAAAGTCCCCTGCAGGTGACATCAGAGTAGGGTTGCAGCCATGGGAGATTCAGTAGCCTATAGTACATGTAAGAGCTTTTACAAGCTCCAGTCAGATGTATGCTGGTTCCTCTATTCTCCCATGGCTAAGTATACTGAGACCACTAAACTGATGAAGCGTCAAACTTAGACACTAAACATGGTTCGTATGGGGCCTGTTCACTGTCTGTAACAGCTCATCTATATCTGTGTTACCACATGGGGACCCAGGTTTATTTATTTGGTTTTAGATTACCGGGTAAGTGCACTAGACAGTAATATGCCTATTTTCAGTCATGACTCAGGATAGTCATGTCCCAGGGCTGGAATACCAATTGGGATTGGTAGGATGATGGGGGACAATGTATCCTGTAAGGTAGATTCCTTGTTTGGGTGAAATCTTTAGCTGGGCTCTCATGTCACTTGGGCTGGTTGGTTTTGACTAATGACCTGGGTTGATTAACCAGTTTTTAATCTTAACTTTTCCTCAAGAGAGGAGCATCCGGAACTTATGGAGGAGCGGAAGAAGTCAGATCTGCCGGAGAAACCTAAGACCCCACAGCAGCTCTGGTACAACCACGAAAAGAAGGCTTTCCTGAAACTTCACCCAGATGTAAGGCTTCCCTACGTCCCTGTGATAACCAGTCCTGCTTTTCCAATAGTTAGCCAAATGCACAACTGCCCAGTGCAGGCTGAGTAGCTTCTGATTAGTGACTTGCTTTTATCTGGTGGTGAGCTGTGTTCATCTTCGTCTGAGTAGCATACTTTACATAGCTTGGGTTGAGCTAGGAGCTTGGGTTGGCTCCTTCTGAGTGGCAAGTTTTGGTCAGCTTGATGTGAGTGGCAAGCTTGGGTTGGTGTTATCTGATCAACAAGCTTCCATTGAATCTGAGTGGTGAGCTTCAGTTAAATTGGCCTGAGTTTTGTTTGACTCGGTCTGACCAGCAAGCTTTGGTTAATTTTGTCTGAGTGGCGAGCTTCAGTTGAATTGGCCTGAGCTTCGTTTGACTTGGTCTGACCAGCAAGCTTTGGTTAATTTCGTCTGAGTGGCAAGCTTCAGTTGATTGTCCTGAGCTTCGGTTGGCTCCCCCTGATCACCTAGCATCAACTTGCTTTGGCTTGGGCTGAGCTTGGATCATCCTGTTACAAAGCTTCAGACATTGTGGCGGTCGTCTTTCACAGACTAAACAGGCAGGTCAGTCATCAGGTTTAGCCACTTAGGTTGAAGTGCTACCTTTCTAATTGAGTGAAATGTATTTATTAGTGTTAACTAAACAGAATTGCAAAAGTTTCATTTGTGCTGGTGTAAAGTGGGTGCTTTTATAATGGCCAAGTAAAATGTGTTCGTCTGGTTTTAAATTTTCCTCGAGCGTCTTTGTAATTGTATTCAAAATGTTATCCCTATATGCTTTCAATTTAGAACATGTTGCGAACATACGGATAAAATTCCCTGGAGAGTAATCACAGCGGGGACATTTGTCTAAGATATGTGGGTTAATTTTACTGAGTTTACCAGGTGTGGTTCTATGCAATATAATGTATCTCCCCCCCCCCCAATCACCGATAAGAGGGACTCTCTCAGACGTCACCCAGGACATCTCCTGCCCGGTCTGGGTCCTCTCCTGGAGCTCCAAACCCACAGATCTACCTGACGAGACCCCCTGGCTTATACCTCCCAGAACAAGGCTGCCTCCACTTCGGTGGTGCTCCTGGTGGGTAGGTCTAATGGTGGGCATGGGAGCCAAGGTGCATCACTGCCTACCCTTCGGAGTGGTGTTTTTCTCTTGTTCAGGTGGTTGCGCCCTAACCCCCCATGGCAGACGCAGACGTGCAGTGATGTCCTAATGGGCACGCTCCCATGTGCACCCCAGCTGACGTCCACCGCGACCCACTGGCCCACACTTTGAGGGTTGTTGGCTCAGTACCACCCAGTCACCACTGGGAGGCACAGTGTTGCTGACCCCTACAACCCTCCCTCCCCAGGAGCAGGTGAACTGCCTGTGAACGTTTCAACCTTCTCCTCCCTTGCCAACCCGAGCTTGCTCCTGAATACGGGTCGCTGGCGTGGCACAAGATGTGGCGTCTAGCACCTCAGCCCTCAGCACCACTGGGCCGGCTAAATATAATGTATCTTATCAGCTGTAATTTTGATGAACTTATTACTTTATGTTGAGAAGATAAAATCTCTTTCCAGTCGGAGTTTGATATGGTTATGACCAAGTCCAGTTTCCATTTTGCTGTAAGGGATATCAAAATGGGGCCATTGTGCATTAGTACATTCAAGAGATTTAACCTGGATGGTGATTCTGGTAGCATTAAAATATGTATTGGGAAAAATACTAGGCATATTCAGTGGTTCATATTTTTTATTACAGTAACATAATCTCTTAATTGAAAGTACAGTATCTAAAGAGATGTTGCTTTGGGATCTGAAAATCTGACTGTAATTGGGGAAAAAAAAAAACTTTGAAAAGTCCATTTTTATAGCATTGCATCAACTGAGCCAGCCCATGCAGATGCCATTGTTTATTTTCTGGTGCCCGTTGCAAGAGTTTGAAATGACAGATCTTACTTCAAGAGGGCTCTTGCAGTAGGTAATTACATATAGGACTGATGCCGGCCGGCATTAGGACCCAATGGAAAAATTTCTAGCTGGCAGTCTCTGGCGGGGGATCGCCCCCATGTCAGGTGACCGATGTCATGTGGCGTCAGTATAAAGGGGCAGTCCCCCATGCCCACCTTCCAGTTTTTTTCCCGCTGTTAGCTCGTGTCAGCGCCTCGCGGTAAAGTTCACTCTCGTCAGCTCTCTTGTCGGTAGTTTTTACTGTCTTTTTTCGATTCTTCGATTACAATCGCCAGGCAGTCGTCGGTGTATGTCGTCCCCTGCTCCTTCTGAGCACAAAAATAAGTGCGACTCGTGTGGTGCCCAACTCCCGCACAAGGACGGCCATTCCCAGTGCCTCTTCTGTCTAGGCCTGGATCATCAGGTGGAGAAGTATCAGCACTGCCTAAAATTCAGTGTGCCACCCGCAGACGGAGGCAGCAGTCCCTGGAGCCCCACATACTAAAGAAGAAAATGTCCTCCATGGAGAAGGAGTTAAAAAAGCTCCTGCAGGCGTCCACTTCCCCCGAAGGCCATCGTAAGAAGAAAGACAAGGAGTAGCACCAGGATAAGGGCTCCTCATCCACTGTGTCTTCTTCGGGAGTCGTATGCTACAGGTAATGTCCCCTCCAGGGGACCGCACCGCGATGGCTAACCTTGGAGGTCCCAGTGGCGTCAGCTTGCCCATCTGGCTTGCATCTGGCCCTTCGGGCCTGGGAGTTATTGAGGCCTCTGCTCCCAGTAAAGCTGGCACCGTGCGGCCTACTGGTTCGAGTGGCTCTGGTAAGCAGAACGTCAGCTCCTCTGATGCCCGCACGGAGATGGTCGATAAGTCGCCCAACCCTTCGGGGCGGCGCACAGCCCCTCTTCTGCCTGATAAGGCTGCTTCTCCTTCGCGACGTGCCTCGGGCGATGGGTCCAATAAGTCAGACATTGGCTCCTCCGGCGTCCGCCTGGATTCCGCTGATAAGTCGGATGTCGGCCTGCCCGACGGCGGCTGAGCCGACGCCTGACCCTCCCACATCCGCCATTCCTGGCTCCCTGCAGCCTTCGCTGCCCTCCGGGGACCGTGGGTCTCCTCAGCCTGACCCCGGGGACTTTTCTCCTCCATCCCTGGGCAATGCTGAGGTTCCTGCTGCACCCCCATTAGGCTGTCCACCCACTGGTCTGACTGACCTGACATCGGTTCCCCAGATGCCGGCTCTGACGCTAGTCTTGCCAACGCCGGGCGATATCCTGCTCCCGGATGCTGCTCCAATGCCGGGCCTTCCGCCCACCGGGCCTCCTGCTCCAGGCCCGCCCATGAGCCCTCTGTCCAGATCATCTCCAGCAGACCCCCTGGCTCTCGGGTATCCGATATCATATCCGACGGTGTCTTACCTGGCTCCGCAGCATCCAACGCCTCAGTACCCGACGCCGGCCTATCCGACGCCACAGTACCTGGTGCCTCAGTACCCGACACTGGGTTTCCCGCCGTCTGGTCATGGATACGTGCCTTACAGGTACAATCAATACCCATATCCCCCTCTTCCTCCTCCTCCTCCACCGCCCCCTCAGCCACCGGTGGACTTGAAGGAGACTCTGACCTCCTGGTAGGCGGTGCCGATTTTGGCTCCCGTATGTCCTCGACAACAGACTCCCTCCCCATCTCCGGACACCAGGGGCGAGCCCTCTGGTTCCAGGGCAGGGCAGGATATGCTTCCCCGAGGACCTTCCAAGGGGTTCCTTCCTCCCCCTCGGCGGGAGAGGGAGTCTTCCTCTTCATCCTCTTCCTCCTCGGACACCTCGGATGACTCCAACGGCTGTTCTCTGCCACCCTGGATTGAGCCTCATGCCGACCTTGTTTCCACTATTTGGAAGCAACCGTCGGCTTTAGACCCGCTTCCTTGGAAGTCGAACAGGCTATATCAGGCTCCTGAGGGTGTTGACTTTTTAGATTCTCACCCTCGAGCTGATTCGGTCGTGATTAGCACCGCTCATGGCTGGACAGCTAACCCGAAATATCTGAACTTGTCTCCACCTGACAAATAAATCCCGTCTTCTGGACCAGTATGGGAAAAAGATCTTTGCTTCTTCCACTCTGGGTATTAGGGCCCTAAATTATGTCGGTCACATGGGGGATTACCAGAAGGTGATTCTTCGTGAGGTGGAATCCAAATTGGACTCCCTACCGGACTCTCAGGTTAAACAGGAAGTGGCTGACTTCGTCCGCTCTGCACGTTCGGCCAGTCGGCACATGCTTCGTGCTACTTACGATGCAGTAGACACTGCTGGTAGGAGCTCTACTTTTGCCGTAGGCTTACAGCATCATGCCTGGCTCCGTCTGTCAGGGTTAGTCCGGGAAGTGCAGTCTGCTGTTCAGGAAGCACCCTTCCGTGGTTCAGTGCCGTTCGGTGGTGATGTCAAGGACATTATCACCGATCTGCAGGAGAAGGGGACTGCACTGAAGTCTGTGGACTCCATGTATGATCCCCATCAAATGCAGCACCGTCCCTTTCGCAGGCAGAATTGGCAAAAGGCGAAACCCCAGGCAAAGCGGACCGCTAAACGCCGGGCCCCTCCGGCTGCCAAGCCCCCTCCGCCCAAAAAAGCAGCGGGTGCTTCAGCCGCAACGCTGCCCCACACCACCTGACTCCTTTGCTCTCCCACAGCCTCTGGGCCTTCCGGAGGAACTGGTAGGGGGGAGGTTTTCCCTCCACCTCCCGGGTTGGGAGAGGTTAACTTCAGATTCCTGGGTGCTCCAGCTGATCGCAGAAGGACACTCAACAGTTTCTACAGAAACTCCCTCGACACCCTCCCCCCAAGGTCGTCGTACTCTCGGGAACATCATGTTCTGGTCCAGGAAGAGAGTTCAGCACTTTTGCTGAAGGAGGCGATAGAACCCGTCCCCATTCCTCTTCAGGGAACAGGATACTATTCCTATTTTTTTCTGGTCCCGAAGAAAATGGGGGACGTGGGGACGATTCTCGACCTCAGCTACCTGAACTTGCTCGTGCAGTACAAGAGGTTCAGGATGCTCTCGTTGCAGAGCCTCCTGCCCCTTCTTCGGCCGGGACTGTGGCTGTGCGCTTTGGATATGCAGGATGCCTACCTGCATATCCCTATCCGCCCTTCGCATCGCAAATAATTGCGTTTTGTGTTCCAGGGGGACCATTGCCAGTTCAAGGCTCTCCCAGTTGGTCATTCCTCGGCGCCCCGAGTATTCACCAAATGCCTTTCGGTGGTAGCGGTCTACCTGCGTACCAAGGGGGTGCAGGTTTTCCCGTACCTGGACGATTAGCTCCTGGCGGCCCCATCCAGGGAGGAACTCCTGCGCTTCCTTTCCCTTACCCAGCAGGTCTTTGCCTGCCTGGGTATTACCATCAACCAAGCCAAGTCCCATCTGATCCCGTCCCAGAGGCTCCAGTTTTTCGGGGCGTTCCTGGACACGACCTGTGGCAGGGCCTTCCTGCCGCCGGACAGGGTGGCCACTCTTCAGGCCCAGGTCAGCCTGTTGTCCAGCCCGCAGGCGGGTCAGCGCCAGGTCAGTCCTTCGCCTCTGTGGGCTAATGGCGCCTACGATTCTGACAGTCCTTCGCACTCGATTCCACATGAGAATCTCTCAGTGGACACTTCGGTCTCAATGGGATCAGCTGGTGGACGTCCTAGATGAACTTGTCCTGGTCTCCACTCCCATGGCTCAGGACTTGCAGTGGTGGATTGTTCAGGAGAACCTCTGCCGGGGAGTTCCCTTCAGTCTCCCTCCCTCCTCGCAGACGATGACTACGGACACCTCCGGCGAGGGTTGGGGAGCCCATCTCTGTCCTCGCAGGACCCAGGGCTTCTGGTCCAAGCTCGAGAAGTCCCTCCACATCAGTGTGCTGGAACTAAGGGCAGTACTTTATGCTCTTCAGGCTCTGCATCTGTATCTGTCTCCAGGTCATCTAGCGGTACAGATGGACAACATGTGTGTGGTCTTGTACATCAACAAACAGGGAGGAACTCGTTCCTACCCCCTTTACCGAGAGGTGATGCGAGTCTGGGATTGGACAGTACAGCACAACCTTCACCTCACAGCATCTCATGTCCCTGGGATCGAGAAAATGCTGGCAGACAGGATAAGCCGGTCATCTGCTCTAGCTCATGAATGAGAACTGGATCAGGGGGTCGCAGACGACACCTTCCTATACTGGGGAACTGCATAGGTAGACCTGTTCGCTTCCCCCCAAAACACAAAACTTCCCATCTTCTGCTCGCTCGCTCCAGGGCACGGCATTTTTTGGAGAGACGCTCTGTGTCTAGACTGAAAGGGCAGATTTGTCTATACCTTCGCCCCGATTCCACTAATTACGAGGATCTTGCAGAAACTCAGTTCGGAAGGAGCTCGAATGATTCTGATCGCTCCTTTCTGGCCCAGGCAAGTTTGGTTCTCTCTTCTGCAACAGTACTTAGAGGAACCTCCTCTTCCTCTTCCTCTGTCACTATTTTTGCTGACCCAGGATCAGGGGACCCTGGTCCAACCAGGCCTCAAGTCCCTTCAGTTGCACGCGTGGCTCCTGCAGACGTAGCTCAGGCCCGATTTGGGCCCCAGTAGCTGAGATTCTGGTGGGGGCCTGGAAACCCTCAACCAGATCTACTTATGCCATGAAATGGAAGCGGTTCTCTATTTGGGCTGCCTCCAATGATGTCAAGCCCTTCTCGTGCTCTGTCGGCCGACTTCTGGATTACCTGCGACACCTCTTCGATCTGGGCCTCAGCCATTCATCCTTAAAGGTTCACATGGTGGCCATTTCGGCCTATCATGTCCCCTTTGCAGACAGAACGTTTGCTCAGCTGGAGGTCTCTAAGACCTTTTTGAGAGGGGTCCTTCACTTACGACCCCTTATCCGGGTTCTTGCCCCTCCTTGGGATCTGAATTTCATTTTAGAGAAACTTACTCTGCCTCCTTTCGAGCCAGCAGCCTCAGTGGACCTAAAGTTCCTTTCTTGGAAGACTCTTTTCCTAGTGGCCATTACTTCTGCTCGATGGATTTCCGAGCTTCAGGCTCTGATGTGCAAAATCCCGTATTTGATTTTTCACAAGGAACGTATGGCTCTGCGTACCAACCCTAAGTTTCTCCCTAAGGTGGTAGCGGAATCGACACTGAATCAATCCATAGAGTTGCCTGCCTTTTTTACGCAGCACTCCAACCAAGGAGAGTACCTCCTGCATACTTTAGATGTTCACCAAATTCTGAGATACTACACCAACAGGACGATGGATCTCAGAAAGACTGATCAACTGTTTGTCTCTTTTGCCCATAAAAGAGAAGGCAATGCAGTTTCTAAGCAATGCCTATTGAAATGGTTGGCTCCTTGCATTACTTTCTGTTATGACAAGTATAGCAAGCCCCTGCCGGGTCAAGTTAGGGACCATTCCATCAGAGGGTTGCTGCCTCTGCAGCTTGTTTCAAGAACGTGTCAGCGGCTGACATTTGTGCAGCTGCCACTTGGACTTCTGTCCATACCTTTACGAAACATTACAGTTTGGACATTGCCTCTCGCCATAGAGCAGACTTCGGGCTGGCTGTTTTGCAAGGCCTCCTTTCCTAAGGCCTTCACAACCAGAGGGTCTACTTCTGAGTAGCTTTCCTCCCCCCATTTGCTTCTTCTTGTTTCAGACTGCTTGGGACTCAGTTCTATATATAATTACCTACTGCAAGAGCCCTCTCGAAGTAAGATAGTACAGTTACATAAGAATGTACCGTAACAGTAGATCTTCGAGAGAGGTTCTTGCAGTAGGTAATACCTTCCGGCCCTCCATCCTCCTAAGCTTTTTCAGCTCCTTTTCCAGCAAGGGAAATATCCGCTTCTCTCTTGTCTTGCCTTTTGGCCTTTGGCGGGAAAGAACTGGAAGTTGGGCGTTGGGGACCACCCTTTTATACTGACGCTGCATGACATCTGTCACCTGACGTGGGGGCGGTCCCTCAACAGAGACTGCTAGATAGAAATGTTTCCGTTGGGTCCTGATGCCAGCCGGCATCAGTCCTGTATGTAACTACCTACCGCAAGAGCCTCTCTTGAAGATCTAATGTTATGGTAAGTTCTTACGTAACTGTACTTTCATTATTCTAGGAGCGTGGCAATGTTGTTCATCCACACTCTTTGGCATGGCCCCTTCCACTTTAAGATGGACCAGAAGTCTTCAAGCTGGCTCTTCCCATCCACCCAGGTGGTATATACCTTGGCTGCGCCTCATGACGCCAGATCTTCCTTTCCGCTGGAAGATTCTGGTTGCCTTCCTCGTGCTCACGCATCTTATAGGCCCTGGCTTTTAAATCTTCTGTTATTCTGAAAATTCGCATTGTTTGCGTTAGCGATTGCAAGTTTGCTGATTAGATTATGGAAGACAAGTTTTCCCCTGGATTTCGTCGGTGCCCTTGTGGCCAGAAAATGTCATGCACCGATCCCCACACCACATGTGTCTATTGCCTCGGTGTAGACCATAACACCTCAAAATGCGATATGTGTCTCACATTTCATCCCAACATCCTCTATGACCGTCTCGCACGCCTGAAGCTGTGGAGGCCGGAGAAGAGGAACCCTTGGGTGAAATCCAAGGAGGCTCGGTGGGCGGTTTTCACAGCTGCGGGAGCCGCCAAACAATCGGAACGCATGCAAGCGTTTGAGGAGGAGGTGGCTCGTGCTGCAGAGACTTCTCGGAGCTTCTTTGTTCTGCTCAACCTGGGCTCCACCTTCTCGGGTTCCTTCTGAGAGTTGTCCCAGTCTCTTCTGACCAAGGGAGAGGTGCCTGTAGTCTCGCACTCCTCTCGATCCCGTAAGCGGGAGAAGGATCCGGGATCATCTTCGTCTCGATGGAGATATTCTTGGGAGCGGGAGAGATCCCTGTCCCAGGAACATGCAGTCTTGACTTCGGTCGAGATCCTTTCTTCGGCTGCTGGGTTTTCGGCTTTGCCGTCTGGTCAGTCGACCGAATTATTGATTGACGATGTTGAAATTGTGATCAATCAGATCAATTCAATCTCGCAGACTCCGGTTGACGATTCCCTCGATCAGACCCCAAATCTGGTCTTTCCAGCTGATGAGACCCAGCCTGCTGGGACTCCCATCGAAGAAGTGGTCCCTGATCCCGGGAAATCACCGGTCCCGCCGGTGTCTCCCAAGTGACTGAGTCAGCCTGTCCGATCTCGATCGAGGTTTGGACCCCCTCGACCAACAGGCTGAGGAAGAGCCATGAACGCTCTAAAAAGAGGCGACGCCATCGGTCGGCCTTAATCCTCCTCGGATGAGGAGAGGTTCTGGCGGAAACTCCGGCGCTACGAGGACCTCACGTGGCAACAGATAATTTTGACTGGGCTCAAGCTGACTCCGGCTTCTACACTGGGCATTACCTGGCTTTTGCCTCCTAGGCCGAAGCCGACTCATTCGAAGCTGATCAAATTGGTTCCTCAGCCCGCGGAGCTGGCAAAACCACCAGTTCGGCCCAAGACGGTCTCTCCACCGATTGTGGTGGAACCACCGCCCAAACATCCTGTGGAAGTGGCTCCTCCCAAGGAAAATAGACCAGACACCGGGCTTCCCCCGCAGTTGTCGGTCACGGTCACCCCGGACCACCCTCGGTGAGTTGAAGGTAACCTGGGTGGGTGGTCAGCTGTTATTCCCGGATTCCTCGGATTCGGACATCACCGGCTTGCATTCTCATCTGTGTGATGATGAATCAACTGTTGGCTTAGAGATAGAGGAAGGTCCCTCGTCTTTTCAAGGGATTCTTCTCCTCATCTCAGAATCTACAGGGATGCCCCTGGAGTCAGTCCAGAAAAAGGCAGAGTACCCTCTTATGGACATCCTTAAGAGAGGGGATACCCCGACGGAGGCCTTTCCTGTGGCTGAGGCTATTGTTGGCCCGGCTCTAGAACTTTGGCAGCGCCCTGCCTTTTGTCCAGCTCTGTCTGCCTGCATGGCTAGCAAGTATGCGGGGCCCATGGGGTCCCTTGCGGGGTTCACAGAGCACCCTTCGGCCGAGAGCCTGGTGAACGCCTCTGTGTTCGGGCGTACTGGCAGTTCTGCCGACACTGACTGACCTTCTGATAAAGAGTCCAAGCTTTTGGACCATTCAGCCAGGAAGGTCTATGTGGCTTCCTCCTTGGGCCTTTGTCAGGCAAGTTCAGCCGTCGTCATGGCACACTTCTCTCACGCCCTTTTAGGGTAGCTGGATGAAGTCCTCCCACATCTCCCTGCGGACATGCAGACCACGGTCAAGCAGGTCCAGAACCAGGGCTGAACTGTTGCCAAACACCAGCTTCAGATGGCCCTGAACATTGGGTATTCTTGTGCCCACTCGATGGCTGCGGCAGTTACCTCTCGTCGCAGGGCTTGGTTGAATCTCTCCTCCTTTCTGGCGGATACCCAGCAAAAATTAGCTGATGTGCCCTTCCTAGGGACTGACCTGTTCGGCCCAGTAGTGGCTGATCACCTTCAGCACATTAAGCAGTCCAGTGCCACCTTGGATGCTACTTCTGCCAAGGGTTCTTCGGGCAAGAACCGGCAGAAGAAAAAGAAGAAGCCTTTTCATCATTCTTCCCATGTGGCTGAGCAGTCCTCCTTTCAAGGTGGGCAGCAGCACCAGCAAGAGCAGCAGGCTCAAGCTTGGTTCTCTGGGCCAAGCCCAGACCCCAACAGGCCTATAAAGGAGGCCGAGGTTCAGGTCCTGGAGCCTCCTCCTCCAAGCCTGCTCAGTGTTGGGGCGGGGGCCGTCAACCTGTCTCCCGTCATCTCAGCTCTGGGTCCTCCTGTCGGGGGCCGGCTCCACCACTTCCTTCTCGCCTGGTCCGTTGTCACTTCAGACAGGTGGGTTCTCGAAGTGGTCGGTCAGGGACTGCCTCTGGAATTCGAGTAGTACCCTTCACGCCAAGCCAAGCCCCTCGGGAGGAAAGAGTATCTGCTCAGACCCAGTCGGCTCTCCGAGACTACATCGCTCAGTTCCTCCTCAAGGAGGCAGTAGCTCCAGTGGCGAATCCTCCAGCAGACCCAGGCTTTGTCTCCAGGTACTTTCTGGTACCCAAGTGGATGGGGGTGCTGGTGCCCCATTCTAGATCTGCACGACCTGAATCAATATTTCAGGTCACGCACCTTTTGGGTGGACACTCTGTCCCAGATCATACCATCCTTTGAGCGAAACATGTGATTCTGTTCACTGGATCTGCAGGACGCGTTCTTTCACGTCCCAATCCGTCCGTCCCATCAGCAGTCCCTCCGCTTCAGGGATGAAGGAACCCTGTATGAGTTCCGAGCCATGCTGTTCGACCTGTCATTGGCCCCACGGGTCTTCATCAAATGCATTGCAGTGGTGGCGGCCGATCTCGGGCATCGGGGTGTCAGGATTTATCCTTATCTTGATGATTGGCTACTAGCAGGTTCCACCCAACAGGAGGTGGAGAGGTTTAGGGACCTGGCCCTCCAGTCCTGCTCTCAACTCAGCCTCCTGATCAACGAGGCCAAGTTGGAACTCGTACCTTCTCAGGTGATGGGCTTCATCAGGGCAGAGCTTGACTCTTGTCAAGCCAGAGCTCGGCTTCCGGCAGACAGGGCAGAGGTTCTTTCCTCCTTTGCCCAATCATTTCTAGTTGAGCGATTGCGCCCTGCCTGGGACTTTCTGCGCCTTCTGGGTTACATGGTGGCGTGCACCTCGGTGGTCCACTGGGCCCGGTTGCACATGCACCCCCTCCAGTGGGAGCTGGCCACTCAGTAGACTCAGCACCACGGTCATTTCGAGCAGCTGATCACTGTAACCCAGAAGATGTGGGATGCTCTCCAATGGTGGACCGCCCCAGACCAGTTGCAGGAAGGGATCCCATATGTCAGCCGACGGTCGTCCTTACGACCAATGCCTCTCTCATGGGCTAGGGAGCCCTCATGGGGAACAAAAGGGCCCACGGGCTCTGGACCCCTGAGGAGTCCCGATGCCACATCAAACTGTTGGAGCTCAGAGCAGTCAGACTGACATTGTTAGCTTTTGCTCCTTAGATTCGGGGTCAAGTGTTTCAAGTTCAGACGGACAATACCACGACCATGTGCTACCTCAACAAATGGCAACACGCATTCCCATCTGCTATGCAGGGAGGCGCTCCGCATCTGGACCCTCGTGAGCTGTTTAGAGGCAGATCTCCTAGCCATCCATGTGGCAGGAGCCTCAAACCATCTGGCGGATGCTCTCAGCCGCGTAGGACAGACATCCCATGAGTGATCTCTCCATCCAGAGATAGCTTACAGCCTGTTTTCCCACTGGGGCAAACCGATGGTGGACCTGTTTGCCTCCAGGGAAAACACCAAGCTGAGGCTGTTTCATGCCTGCTCCCCTCAGCAGGGCTAGCTGCAAGGGGATGCCTTCTTGAGGCCATGGACCCCAGGCCTCCTCCACACCTTCCCTCCATTTCCCTTGATCCACAGGGTGCTCCTCAAGGTGAGGAGGGACAAGGTGAAGGTGATCCTGATAGCCCCAGACTGGCCGCGCCAGTTCTGGTATCCAGATCTCTTCAGCCTCAGCTGCAGGCACCCGGAGCGGCTTCCAGCACGCCCAGACCTGATCTCATTCAGTCAGGGGAGGGTATTCCATCCGGACCTTCAATCCCTGCACCTCACAGCCTGGTATCTGAGCGGCTAGAGTTCCAGCTTTGGGTCTTTCCAAAGATGTCTACACCATGGTGGAGGCATCCAGAAAGGAATCGACCAAGAAATGCTATGC
The DNA here is from genome assembly GCA_016271365.2 of Neoceratodus forsteri. Lineage (NCBI taxonomy): Eukaryota > Metazoa > Chordata > Ceratodontiformes > Ceratodontidae > Neoceratodus > Neoceratodus forsteri. The sequence goes on from CM057457.1 coordinate 249,372,294, forward strand.
CTTCAAATGGAAAAGGTTTTCCATTTGGTGTCAGGGCAAGGGCCTGGACCCTCTGTCCTGTTCAGTGGCTAGCATTCTCGACTACCTTTGGTCTCTCTCCAAAGGGTGTCTTTGGTCATCGAACCTTAGGGTGCACCTGGCAGCCATCTCTGCTTACCGGGCGCAGGCCAGTCAGCCAACGGTGGCGCAGGAGACAGTGATCGGGCACTTTTTTAAAGGCCTGGATCACATATCCCTTCCGGTGTGTGAACTTCCACCTCCGTGGGATCTACTGCTGGTACTGGCAAAGCTCATGGGCAAGCCATTCGAACCAATGCACAAGTGTGTGTTGTCACACTTGTTGTGGAAGATGGCCTTCCTGGTGGCTATCACGTCTGCCAGAAGGACAGGGGAGCTCCAGGTGCTTTCGGTGGACTCCCCTTACCTGGTCTTCCACAAGGACAAGGTTGTCCTACGCCCCCACCCGAAATGCCTTCCGAAGGTGGTGTCAGAGTCTCACCTTAACCAGATGTTAACTCTGCTGGTATACTACCCTAATTACACCTCGGAGGCTGAGTACAGTCTCCATACTTTGGACCTGAGACGTGCTGTCTCCTACTATAAGGAGAGGATAGGGGAAATTCGGGAAGAGGTTTGCCAGCTGTTTGTCACCTACGCTGAAGCCGCTTCTGGCAGACCTGCAGCAAAATGGACCATTGCAAGGTGGATTACATCATGCATAGGTCTGTGCTATGAGTTGGCGGGCAAGGAGCCTCCCAGAGGGATAAGAGCTTATTCTACCCGCGATACTGCTGCATCGATGGCTGCTTCCAGGGACATCCCTATCCAGGAAATCTGCCGGGCTGCTACCTGGAAGTCAGCAAACACCTTTATTACCCATTACCACATTTTCCTTGAGTCACGCCAGGATGCTGGTTTTGGGGCCTCAGTTCTCCAATCTCTGTTCCCTAAGAAGTAGGGGGTGTATGCCTTGCCTCCCTCTTCCCAGAGAACTGCTAGGAGTCTGCCAAAGAGTGTGGATGAATAACATATCCACGTTCCTAGAAGAACAGGTTACTCATCTGTAACAGTAGTTCTAGGAGTGGTATATGTTGTTCATCCACATGGATCCACCCGACCTACCCGGCTAAAGATGCATACAACCTGGCTTCCAGTGGGCTAAGATCTGACATTATGGGGTGGAGCTGAGGTATACACCACCCGGGTGGGTGGGAGGAGCCAGCTTGAAGACTTCTAGTCCATCTTAAAGTGGAAGAGGACATGCCGAAGAGTGTGGATAAACAACATATACCACTCCTAGAACTACTGTTACAGGTGAGTAATCTGTTTTTAGGGGTGTATCTGAGCTTAGTTTATTATCCCATTTAATTCGATTGTAGATTTGTGACCATGTTACACATGCAGTAGCTGTGGAAGATAAGATTTCCATATACATAAAAACATGAACATAAAAGTTGACGGCAGATACGGACCGCTTGGCCCACCTAATCTGTCCATTTACCTTACCTACTGTAATATTGCAGAACCTACTTGATCTCTGGCTTTATCACACTTTCCCATTCACCAAGATTCCCTTACGTTTATGCCATGAATTTTTGAATTCCGTTACCATTTTGGCCCCCACCACCTCTGCTGGGAGGAAGTTTCATGCATCCACTACCCTTTCAGTGAAGAAGTATTTTCTCATGTTTCCCCTGAGGCTACCCCCTCCAGCTTCATATCATGACCCTTATTCTTGAACATTTTTTTCTCTGAAAGATGCTGCCCTCTTGTACCTTATTTGTACCCTTGAGGTATTTGAATGTTTCTGCCATATCCCCCTCTCCCTACTTTCCTCCATAGTGTACATATTGAGGTCCCCCAGCCTCTCCTCATAGGGCTTTTGGTGCAGACCCTGCACCATTTTAGTTGCCCTCCTCTGGACTGCCTCTACTCTGCTTATGTCCTTCTAGAGATGTGGCCTCCAGAATTGGACACAGTATGTGGTCTCACCCATGATTTGTACAGTGGTATTACCACCTCCCTCTTTCTGCTGGTGATACCCCTCCCTATGCACCCCAGCATTGTGCTGGCTCTCCCCACTGCCTTGTCGCATTGCTTGGCCACTTTGGGTCCTCAAATATGATTACCCCAGGTCCCTTTCCTCTTTGGTGGTCGCCAGTGCTATGCCTGCCATCATGTACTCCGCCCCTGGGTTTCTGTGCTCCAGTTGCATAATTTTGCACTTCTTTGCATTGAACCTTACTTGTCACACTCTTGACCACTTCTCAAACTTGCTTAGATTTCTCTTTATCTCCCACCCACCCATCCCCCGGAATGTGAACCCTGTTGCAGATGTGTCATCTTCAAAAAGGCATACCTTCCATTCTAACCTCTCTACAGTATCATTAATAAAGACATTAAAGAGGACCAGCCCCAGCACTGATCCTTGTCACTCTCCGCTCCTCAGAGTGAACTCCATTTACCACCACCCTCTGTCGCCTGTCCCTCAACCAATTTTCTACTCATTTTACCACTTCAGGACCCACTCACAGGCTGGCCAGCTTGTATACGAGTCTCCTATGTGGAATGGTGGCCAAGGCTTTACTGAAATCTAGGCTGACCACATCCATTGTTCCACCCTGATCTGTTTCCCTGGTCACCCACTCAAAGAAATCTGCCAGATGTGTTTGACATGACTTCCTTTGGTTTACCTTGGGTACACCAACATAAAGAATAGATGGGAGATTTTTTTATGTGATAATTTGCTTACTTCCATGATATAATTTGTGTAGGATGGATCTCTAAACCAGTTTTTTATTTGACTAAGTTGGCCAGAGTAATAATACACTAAAAATATAACTGGAAATTTGGGAACCCTAGCCCAAGCCCTCCTTTCACACTTAGACATCATAAGTTTCCATAATGAAATTCGAGATTTTTTTATTTTTCCTTAACAATCTGAGAGGTGCTGCCTGTAAATGGCATGAGTGAGGCAAGGGTACTTTGCACCATGCAGTTTAATGAGTGGTTGAAAAAATGGTGTGGAGCACAGGGGTTTGGCTTCATTGGAGACTGGGGTTCCACCTGGAGGGACACCAGCCTATACTGGCAGGATGGTCTTCATCTGTCCAGGAAGGGAACAAGTCTTTTGAGCAATCGGTTTAAATGCTTCATTGGCAAGCTTTTAAACTAGTCAAGGGGGAGGCAATTGATAAGCATCAGAAAATCCCAGCCTCTCCTCTACAAAACAGGGTACTAAATGGGAAAAGACCGAGGTAGAAAGGTCAGTGGGGTTGCTGCAACAGAAAGTAAAGCCATCAAAAGGAGAGCAATGAGTACCAATGCCCGTAGTCTGAGTAACAAGCTTCCTGAATTAGTGGCCTTGATGGAGGAGGAACATCTGGATATCGTGGCAGTCACAGAAACATGGTAACACAAACCATGACTGGGATGTAAACATACCAGGATACACTATCTACAGGAGGGACAGGGAGGGTAAAAGAGGAGGAGGAGGAGTAGCTCTTACATAAGGAAGGAATCAAAGCAACAGAACAAAAGGGTAAACAGGGAGGAGAAGAAGCACTGTGGGTAAATTTGGAGACGGCAATGGCACCACAATCCGCACAAGGGTTAGAATACAGACTCCTTCTCAGGGGAGGAAATGGACAAGGAAATGATAGAAAGTATACTTAGTATGGCAGAAAAGGGAGATATTGCTGATGGGTGATCTGAATATGCCAGATGTTAACTGGAGTGCAGTTGCAGCAGCCACTTCTAAGAGTGGGTTATTCTAGATGCCCTACAGGGGCATGCCTTAGACAACTAGTATTGGAGCCAACTCGAGAGGAACAATCTTAGACCTGGTTCTCTCAAATGGAGATGAAGAGAGGATCACAGATGTAAGTGGGTAGCCATCTGGGAACTAGCACCATCAGACAGTATGGTTCACAATAAACACAGCAATAGTGTCAAAGCCATACAAAGACAAGGTACTGGATTTTAGGAGGGCTGACTTTGTCAAAATAGGTGAGTGCCAAGGAATGCACTAGCAAATGGGCAGGAAGGAGGGTGGAAGAACAATGGGGAATAATAAAAACTGCCATCACAGAGGTAACAAGCCTTGTGTAAAGCAAATAAACAAAACTAAACGAGGTAAGAAACCACTATGGCTCTTGAAGAAGGGTGAAGGGTTCAAGAGAAAAGAAAGCATTCAGGAAGTACAAGGAACTCACAGAAGGAACAGGACAGAGAACTGTATCAGCAAAAAGGAAGCTGGGGAAGGCAGTCAGAACAGCAAAGGCCCAAACCGAGGAAAAGATAGCCAACCCAGTTAAGAAGGGGATAAAACCTTTTATAGGTACATCAGGGAGCTAAGTAAGACCAAGGGAGGGATAGTGAGGCTTAATAAAGGGGAGGGAGGGTGGGCAGAGGGTGACTGTGAAAAGGCAGAGATACTAAACAAATATTTTTGCTCAGTATTTACAAAGGAAGAGGGGAGGTACCTAAAACAAACAGTAGAAACACTCTGGATACAGAAGTTGTTACAGCCCATTTACAGAAGAAAGGGTTCTGAAAGAACTCTTAAAACTGAAGGTGAACAAAGCAATGGGGCCTGATGATTCATCCCAGAATTCCTAAAGAACTAAGGGTAGAACTAGTGACACCACTGACTACCCTCTTTAACAAATCATGGGAGGATGGGTGGTACCGAGGACTGGAGGAGGGCAGATGTGATTCCCCTTCACAAAAGTGGGAGCAAGGCAGAAGCAGGAAACTACATACCTGTTAGTTTAACCTCAGTGGTAGGGAAAATGATGGAATCACTTGAAGGAAAGAATTGTTGAGTGTCTAGAGGCCAGAGGGCACAGGACCCAAGGCAGCATGGATTCACAGCGGAAGGTCATGCCAGACAAATCTGATAGATTTCTTTGACTGGGTGACCAAAGTAGTTAATCAGGGAGGGCTGTGGACATGGCCTACCTAGACTTTAGCAAGGCATTTGACACAGTCCCACACAAAGATTAATATACAAGTTAGCCAGCCTGGGGTGGGTCCCAAGAGGACAGCCTGGTAAAGAATTGGCTGGAGAATAGGACACAGAGAGTAATAGTAAATGGAGTCCACTTGAAAAAGGGGTTAGTAGTGGGGTACCGCAGGGTTCAGTATTAGACGGTCCTCTCAATGTCTTTATAAGCGCCATTGCAGAGGGACTGGAAGGAAAGTATGTCTCTTTGCAGATGACACAAAGATCTGCAACAGAGTTGATGCACAAGGTGGAGTGGAAAGGATGAGAAGGGACTTGGCAAGGTTATAGGAATGGTCAAATGTATGGCAGCTTAGATTCAGTGCTAAGAAGTGCAAGGTAATGCACCTGGGAAACAAAAACCCAGGGGAAGAGTACACAATGAGGGGTGAGATACTAACAAATACAAAAATGGAAAGGGACTTGGGGGTAGTCATATCAGATGACCTAAAGGTGGGCAAGCAATGTCACAGGGTAGCAAGGAGGGCTGGGGGGATACTGGGATGCATATGAAGAGGCATCACCAGTAGAAAACAGGAAGTTATTATCCCTCTGTACAGACAGCTAGTGAGACCCCATCTGGAGTACTGCGTGCAGTTCTGGAGACCCAATCTCCGTAAAGACATAGACAGGATGGAAGCTGTCCAGAGGAGGGCACTAAATGGTGCAGGGTCTGCACCAGAAGACATATGAAGAGAGACTTAAGGAGCTTAATATGTATAGCCCCGAGGAAAGGAGGAGAGGGAGACATGATAGAAACTTTCAAGTACCCTCAAGGGAATCAACAAAGTCCAAGAGGGTAGCATCTTTCAAAAAAGAGGTGTGCAAGAACACAAAGGCACAATTTGAAGATAGAAGGGGGCGTCCAGAGGTAATTTAAGGAAGTATTTTTTCACAGAGAGGGTTGTGGATGTATGGAACGGCCTTCCAGAAGAGGTTGTGGAGTCAAAAACAGTGGTGGAATTCAAGCATGCATGGGACAGTCATAAGGCAATTCTAGGGGTTGGGGGTAGGAAAAAGTAGGCTGCTGGTTAACTAGGACCTGCAGCTTATCCATCAGGTAGGGAAATGGGCAGACTGGGTGGGCCAAGTGGTCCTTATCTGCCGTCAAATTCTATGTTTCAATGATAATACATCTGTTAAGCAATGTTTCTGCTGGTCATATTCCGCTGCTGTCTACCCTTCAGCTAGCCTAAGTATCTTCCCCTGTTTTCCTTTTTCCCCTTATGTACCTAAAAAAATTTTTTCTAGGAGCGTGGATATGTTGTTCATCCACACTTCTTGGCATGTCCCTTTCCCCTTTAAATCTGGCTGGAAGCAACGGGTTGGCTCTTTCGATCGGGGGACACCGGAGTCGGTGAAAACCGAGGTTCCGGCACCTTATGCTTGATAGGGACACTGGAGGACAGTGTCTCCTGGTCGGGAAAGGAAAGGACAGGCGTCCTTTCTAAGAAGTCGGCGACAAAGGCTCGATTGGGTAGAGAGTAATCTCGGCTGGTTCAGCCATTTCCTCGGTCTTGGTGCCTTGGCCAGATGGAAGGTCCATAAAGCCGGCAGCCGAGGAAGCGATCTCGACTGAAGTCGAGTCCGCATGTTCCTGGGACTCGGACCTCTCTCAGTCCCAGGAGCATCTCCTTCTGGAAGAAGACGACTTGGGGTCCTTGTCCCTCTTCTGAGGGCGAGAGGAGTGCGAGCCCGAGGACGCCTCACCCCTGGTGGGGAGAGAGTGGCACAACTCTCTAAAGGAGCCCGAAAAGGTAGAGCAAGGAGCCCAAAAAGGTAGAGCCAAAGTTGAGAGGAACGAAAAAACTGCGACTGGCCGAAGCCTGAGCCGCTTCCTCCTCGAAAGCAGCCATCTGATGAAGCTGCTCGGCAGAGCCCGTGGCTCATGAAACCCCCCCCCACCTTGCCTCCTTAGATTTCACTGGTGAGTTTCTAAGCTCCAGTTTCCCCAATTTTAGGCGTGCCTTGCGGTCATCCAGAACGTTGGGATGGAAGTCCAAACAGAAGGTACAAGACGTGGTGTCATGTCCGACACCTAAGCAATAGACACGAGAGGTGAGGATCGGTGCGCAACATTTTCTGGCCGCAGGGACACCGGCGAAATCCGGGGGATGATTTGTCCTCCATGTCAGATGCGCTGTAATCAGAGTCGTAAACTCTGATGAGTTTCAACATAATTTGTGCTGGAAACCGACGTTGCGAATCCAGGGCCTACGAACTGCTAAAGTAGCACGAGGGAACTTGAATCTTCCAGTGGAAAGGAAGATCTGGCATCATGGGGCGGAGCCGAGGTATTTACCACCCGGGTGGGTGGGAGGAGCTAGCTTGAAGACTTCCGGCCAGATTTAAAGGGGAAAGGGACGTGCCAGGAAGTGTGGATGAACAACATATACCACTCCTAGAACTACTGTTACAGGTGAGTAACCTGTTCTTTCCCCACCTTTTACTCCCTCAGCAGTCCAGAACTCCATGTCTGCCTTTGCCCTCCTGACCTTCACCCTTGCCTCCATGAGTTTAGCTTGGTATTCCTATTAGACTTCCTCCCTCTTGTTACCTGTGTACTCAGTGAAGACTCTCACTACCTCCCTCACCCCCGTCGAGAACCAGTTCGGCATTTTGTGCCTGTGTCTTTTGGTGGTTTTCTTTGCATAAGGTCCAGTCGCCTCCAAGAATGCCCCTTAATCCCCCCCCCAATCTGCTCTACATCTGCCAATCTTTCTCTAACTAGTTTGTGCATCTTCCCAAAATCTGTATGTGTAAGGTCCAAAACTGCTTTCTTTGAGGGGGTCCAATTCCATTAACCCAACAGTTCCCTGACAGTCGCCTCCCCACCATCTACAAGTTGGTACATACCAAGTGGAGCATTTGGGTAGCTGGGTCACTCCAGCATTGTTGGGGGCAAGCTTATATACAAGCTGATGAAGGACCCAGACCGAACACAGAAGAGAAGAAAAAATGGTAAACACAAGAAAACATTTTTTTTTTAAATGGGTGTTGCTACAGCATTGTGCAGTTTTAGAGTAAAGTAGAGCAACCTGCAGAAAGAGGTGGGTAGTTCTGTTGTGGCCCCCCACCCACCCACTCATTAAATGAAACGGTAACATCTCCTTGAAATGGGTATATTCTTGAGCCAATGAGTTCTGGTTGGAAGGACTTGAACTATATTAAAAGAGAAAGTCTTCTGTCTCTCAAAATGCAGAGGAGAGCAGCAGAGGTCTGTTCTACACTGCCTCAGTATCTTCCTGCCTGGTCTGAGAATACTTACCCTCCCCCCCTTCTGTACCCTCAGGTGAGTCCAAAGGAGATGAAGGAAGCCCTCCGCAGGCAGTGGTCTCAGCTGTCCGACAAGAAGCGTCTGAAGTGGATAAGCAAGGCGCTGGAGCTGCAGAAGGACTATGAGGTGAGGGGTGCTAACAGATGTTGGATAGGGTGGGAGAGAGGCAGCCTGTGAGTCAAGAAGAAAATCAGCTTGTGTAGAAATGTGAGAACTTGAATGGCTTGACCTCTGTGGTTTACTTATTAAATCCCACAAGGTTCTGTGTAGCCAGTCAACCATGAAACCGCCATGAGCCACACAGATCGCTCACTGTGTACCCACATTAAATTGGCCTCTGAATCACATATACCTGCAAACTGGGAGCACATTGGTGGTGAGTGACCAGAAATTGATAAAAAAACCCTTTCGGCTAGTCTGATCTTGGCACTGGTGTGTGGTGTGTGTGTATATATGTATACACATGTATGTATGTATATGTTGCTTTGTATATGTTGGGGCCCTAAGTTCTCTTCGACAGGGCTGCTGAACTCTTGTGGAAGATGGGTTTAGTTTCTGTGGCAGGATTTATTTCTGTGGGTGAATTTTGTCTGTCCATTGGCTGAAATACTGTGATGTCATTGATCATGTCTGATAATGATCATGGGAGGGAGAAGTTACAGGACAGATGGAGCAGGCAGGGACTGGAACTCTGGAAATGTAGTCCCTCTCCCCAATAAAATGTCCAAAAAAATGGTGATTTCTCTGGCAGCACAAAGGTTCTGTGGCAGGATTTGAGTTGTGCAGCCAGTACCACGGTTATAGAACTGCAGAATTCTAGGGGCCTCGATACATGTATTGAAGTATCAATTCATCCCTGGCTCAGTGGTGCTGGCAGACCAGGTTGTATTCTCATAAGGGAGACCCGGGTTGGTATCCCAGGCCTGACTCTACACACTTTGAGCTGGTATAGCTGTGGGGTGCTGTGGAGGCAAGGCAGTGCATTCAAAATCTGGGAGGGAGTGTGTCGTCCACCCATTGTACTAACACCTCCTTGGGGCAGTGGGTTGGCCTTAATGTTTTGAGTGGCTATGCAGTGTTGGTCCTCACCTCCTGGTTGGCGCAGTGGCCAAACCAGTGCATCTGTGTCATGGTTATTAAAATAACCTAGAGGTTAGAGCACCAGGCTGTAAAGATGAGACCCAGTTTGAATCCTAGAACCATCACTTGCATATTGTGTGACTCTGAGCAAGTCATTTAACCTCTCTGTGCTCCCAGGACACACCTGGAAACAAGCTTTGGCTTAATATGCCTTTCACTGCTGAAACATTCTAAAATAAAAATAAATAAAATTGGAGGTTGGAGGGTTAAAAAGGAGCTAAAACTCCCCAAGGCCATCCAGTTGTGGCTGGCCCCAGCACCCATGTCCACAGCTCTGGCTCTGCCTGGTCCTCCTTCTGGCTCTTGTTGCCAACAGACATTTCCTTTTTTTTTTAATCTTATGTTTGGTACCGGCTTCATGGTGCCGAGCAATTTACGATCGCTCTGGCACGCTGGCAGCCTGGGTTTGCGCCCTACATCCAGGACATCAGGAGCAGAGGCTGGCAGGGAGGAAGAAAGAGTGTCCTTTGAACGCTCTTCTCCCAGTTGGAGGGAGCTTGCACCGCTGCTCTGTAACGGCTCCTGGTGGTGAGTTGCGGAGGTGCTGTTGATGGTGTGGATTGACCACGCATCATCTTGCACCCCCTCACAGGTCAGCCATGTTTGCATGCAAGCAGTTGGGGTGGAGGTTGAATGGGAAACTGAAAAAGTGAAAATGCTGTGCCGGCATACCGGATGACAGCTTCTCTGCCCCTCCCCATGCCTGGTCCCTTCTCCTCGACATGCCCGACGATCCCGGATGCTACACATACGCTCCTCTACTAGGCCGTGATGTGGCCCCCGGCAGGGATATGCCAGCCAATGGAGAGGGAAGGAACAAGGTGCATTCCCCACGATGAAGGCCAGGGGAGGCCCCTGGCAGGGACAAGTTGGCCCTTGAAGACGTCCTGAGGTCTGCATTGGATATGTGACCCAGCGAGGTGCTAGAGGAGAGGTGAGTCTGGCGGGAGAAACGGGTGGCGATGTGGGTGCCTAAAGGATAGGGGTGCTGGGAGGCACGGTAGGAGCAAAGAAAAAAATCTTATGCTTCTTCTGTCTGAACAGCCTAGCCACACCCATCAGATGGATCCCCCCAGCCCTGTCACCTGGCATGTCTGGGCTTACCTTGCTACTGCTCACCTTCAGCCAGAAAAAATGCCCAGTTGCCAGTGCAAGGCCTGTGGGGGGGGGGGGGTTGAGCTTCATCCTTCTTCTGGGTTTTTTCCCCTCATTTTCTCCCCGAGGGACCATTATGCACGTTATGGATGCCATCTGCAAGCTCTGCCTTCGTGGAGATGCCCTCAGTATCCTGCATATAGGCCTCTCCCGCAAGATCCTTTTGCACTGCCAGCCAAATTCCTTTAGACAGCAGATGAGCAGCAATGCACTTTAACCCCCCCACCCCCACCCGGGAGGAGAGCTGTCCTGGGGACACTTGATGCTTCCTCCCTGGCTGGCCCACAAGTGACCCGCATCCGTTTCTAAACTTGAATCACCACTGTGGCAGGAGGCGAGACGTTCAGCACCCGAGTCCTCCACGCCACTGGGCCGGGCTGCCGACACATGTTTCTTTGTGGCTGGTTCGTTAGCTGCTGACCACTGCCGCCTCTACAAGGGAGTAAGTTGACATCCCCAGGGTCTCTTCCTGGAATTAGGCAGTATAGGCCATATTGGACAAGACACAGTTGGGGAGGTGGTACAGGAATTACCTTGTAGGGAGACGTTAAGGATGCACCTAAGGTCGAGTGGAATAGAAAAAAGTGTAAATTAATAAAATACCAATTCAGTGTGAACTTTCAAAACAGGTTTAGCTAGTTTAGCTGGGAGATCATAACCCGGTTGGGCTACTATGCCCAAATCACAATTTCAGAGACTAATTGTTCTTTCAAATCAAACTTGGATAAGAGATACGAGAAATTTCAGTGAAGGGAATTTTTTGACTAGCACTAGAAATGAAAAATGGGAAAAATGTAAGCAGATTCCTGATCTTGATCAGATGGTAGATTATTTTACTAGTACTTTTTGCCAGCTTTGTGACTTAATATGGTCCCAAGGTAAAACAACAAAATAAGCTACCTAGGCTCCCTTGGATAAATGAAAAAAAAAATCAGGGTGAAGATTAGATTCTGGAGAAAAGCCAAGAAAACAAAATTACTTACTGACTGGGATGAGTTTAAAATTAAAAGAAATGAATGTAGGAAGTCAATAAAGAGAGCAAAAAAGGCCCGTTATAGAATAAGATTAATACAATTTCAGGCCCAAAACAAGTTTGACAAGAAATAAAACACTTAACATGTCCAGGAGGAAGTGATTTAAAAGGGAAATATTGTTAAGAGTGGGGGATAACCTGGTTAAGGGACAGTTGGGCGTATCTGAGGTTTTAAATAGGTTTTCTGTTGACCTTTCTGGCTATGGCCTGGTCAATAGCCAGGACTGTGAGAACATCCCAACTTTCGAAACACAAACCTCAAGTGGTTCTGTACCCTTCAGATTTAGAGGCTTGAAAACATCTGAAGTCTGTAAAGAACTAAGCAGGATAAATGTCCGTAAGTCTGCAGGGTTGGATGAACTTGAAGGAAAGCTTCTGAAGTAAGCAGCTAACATTATTGCTCCTACTATAACATGTATTTTTAATTGGAGCTTACCGTTTACTTCCCCTTGTTTTAGAGGGTAAGTAAAATCATTCCATTTTTTAAAGGGAGAGATGCCTCCGAGGTAAACAATTACAGGCCAGTTGCCGATCTTTTCAAAATGTCTGGAGAAACTGGTGCATGGGCAAATAATAGAGCATTCTGAAAAACATAAATTGTTGTCCCCATATCAGTCTGGTTTTAGAAAGGGATATTCAACAACATCCGCACTGTTGGAGTTTAATGATTTGCTATGCACCTCATTAAACTCTGCTAAAGAGAGCAGCTGTTTTTATAGATTTGTTGAAGGCCTTTGACCTGGTGAACCATTCCCTCCTGCTTGACAGACTAGGTGAGCTGGGTCTTTCAGAGGGACCACTACACTAGATTTCATCATATTTGACTAGATGGACCCCGAGGGTAGAGGTCCAGCGTATACTATCTGTCCTTTATAAAGTTGCAAGGGGGGGGTCCCTCGGGTCCATACCGGGGCCCCGTATAATTTTTGGCATTTATAAACACCTTGCCCAGTGTAGTAAAGCACACAGCCATAAGGCTGTATTCTGATGATACTGTATTGGTGGCTTCAGGACAGTCCCTTGCGGACTTACAAAATGGCATACAGTCTCATTTTAATGCAATGGGAGAGTGGTTCACCAGGTCAAAGCTATTTATAAATGTGAAAAAAACTGTGTTAATGCACTTTGCCTATAACAAAAATCAAAAAATACAACTTTATATTCAAACTTTAAAAAATGAACGACTGGAACAGGTTGATAATTGTTATTTGGGGGTCACATATATATGACTCTGCTTTGAATTTTAGCTCACATATAAATTTAACAATTAACAATGTCAATAAAAAACTTGGTGTCCTCAGGCGTACCACAAAATGTTTGAGAATTCAGGATAGAAAAAGAGTAGCTGAGCAAACTCTTTTACCTATGGGGAAATAGTATATAGGACTGCTAGTAAATTGATGTTGAACAAATTGGATAAAATCCAAAATAGAATTGCAAGGTATGTACTCCAATGCAATTTTAGAACGCACCATTGTCAGATGTTAATTAGGTTAGGTTGGCAACCTTTGGAGTTGGGGATATTAAAAAACTTGGTAAAGATTGATACATAAATATAAGCTGCAGTACCCAGATCATTACATCACTAAGACTTTTTTTTTCACCTGAATATAACGGTAAAAGGGAATCTATGAAATCAAGTCACCGTAATAAAATTAAAATGGGGAGGAGAAAAAAAAAAACATATGTGCGTTAAGGCGGCTGTGTTATGGAATAATTTACCAGTTCTAGGGACATGGCTATGTTGTTCATCCACACTGTCTGGCAGGTTCCTTGCCGCTTTAAATCTTGCCGGAAGGTCTTCAAGCTGGCTCCTCCCACCCACCTGGGTGGTAAAACTCTCGGCTCCACCCCATGACGCCAGATCTTCCTTACCGCTGGGAAGCTCAGGTTCCCTCCTTAACGCTCTGCGTGTAGACTGGATCCTAATTCTTTGGTTCGCCGGAAACTTATTTTAAAATTTTTAAGACTTTGGTCAACTTTCTCCCTCATGGCTGCGGTGGACAAATCGACTCCCGGATTTTGGCAGTGCCCTTATGGGCAGAAAATGTCCAGGACGGATCTGCACTCCACGTGAGTCTACTGCCTCGGCCTAGAACATGACCCGCAGGCCTGCGAGTTATGCCGTTCGTTTACGGCCAACGTCCTGGAAGGCCACGCTGCCTGGTTACAGCTTGGGTGCCCCGGGAAGCGCTACCCACCGGTGAAGTCGAAGGAGGCCCATTGGGCGGTTACCGCGGCAGCTGGCTCGGCTGAGCAACTCGAGCAGATGATCGCCCTCGAGGAGGAGGCGGCACAGGCCGCATCATCCTCTTCCTCGGTCGCGGCATTTATGCCGCTGTCTCTGGGTACCTCATATTCAGCTTCTTTCAAGGAGCTTTGCCAATCCTTTTCCACGAAGGGAGAGGGGCCATTGGGACATTCCTCTCGGTCCAGAAAGAAGGACTCAAAAGGTAAGTCCCATCGTCGGCGTTCATGGGAGTGGGAGAGGTCCCCTTCCCCGGACAGGCGACACTCGGCTTCGGTCGAGGTTGCGGCTAAGGCCACTGGCTTCACGGCGTCCCCGTCAGGTCAGCTGGCCGAGACACTGTCGATACGCGTCTAGATTTTTCTCGACTTCGCCGGACAGGTTGTCGACTGGTGAAGCCGACAACCCTTCTTCACCGGTTCCCCCCGTGGAGACCGAGGACTTGCCTGCGCCTCCGGTGCCGCAGTCCCCGATTAAGGCTTCCGAGCTGAGGGAAGAGCGGGTGTCCCCTGCCCCTTCCCAGACCCGTCCTTGGATACGCCGAGGATCTTGGTCTCGGTCTCTGACATCGTCTCCGTCCAGCCGATCCCGCCGACATCGGCAGTCTCGGTCTCGTCACCAGGCAGCGGCGCCGCCTGCTTCGCTCTTCCTCCTCGGAAGAGGAGAGGCTTGGCGCAAGTTACCGACACCACGAGGACCTGATGTGGCAGCAGTTACTTTGTATGGGAACAAGCCAAAGCTGTTGCCTTCCCCGGCCATCAAGTGGCTGTCACCCAAATGGCTGAAACAACCCCTCACTGTAGTCAAGGTGCCCAAGCCTGGGCCAGTTGTTTGGTCAAAACCAGCTGCCCCACCAATTGTGGTGGAACCTCTGCCTCCACAACCGAAATCGGGGGCACTGACCAAGGACTCTCGGTCGGGTCAGGGCCTGCCCCACAGGTTGTCGGTCACCCTCACTCCCAACTGTCCTCGGCAGGTGGAGGGTGGCTCAGGCCCCAGGCAGCTCTTCACGGACTCCTCGGAGTCCGACGACGACTCCTCCCTGTTCTCCAGGCCCATTGACCTGGAGTTCTCCGGGGGTCAGTCGATGGAAGAAAGCCCATCGTCCTTCATGGGTTTGCTTCGGCCCATCTCGGAGTCCACTGGGATGCAGCTCGAGCCCGTATCCAAGCGGGCCAAGTATCCCCTGACGGAGATACTGGACCGAGGGGGTTCACCCACGGAGGCCTTTCCGGTGGCTGAAGCCATTGTTGGCCCAGCCTTGGAGCTCTGGCAGCGGCCTGCTTCCTGTCCTGCGCCTTCGGCCAGGATGGCCAAGAAGTATGCGGTTCCTACTGACTCTTTACAGTTTTTCAGAACACCCCTCTGCCGAGGGGTTGGTCACTGACAGCGTTTTCCGGCGTTCTGGAAACGCTAGGGATGTGGACAAGCCCCCAACAAGGAGTCCAAAAAGCTGGACTATGCCGGGCGCAAGGTGTACGCTGTGTCCTCCCTTGGCCTCCGCCAGGTCAGCTCGGCCGTGCTGATGGCACACTTCTCCCACGCCCTCATGGGCTCCCTGGATGAGGTGATCCCTCATCTCCCGGCCGACCTGCAGACCACGGTCAGGCAGGTACGGGACCAGGGAAGGGCGGTGGCTAAACAGCAGCTCCAAATGGCTCTGGACATTTGAGACTCCTGTGCCAGATCGGTTGCGGCCGTGGTGGCCATGCGCTGCAGAGCATGGCTGAGGATATCCACCTTCATGGCGGATACCCAGCACAAACTGGCGGATGTCCTCTTCCTGGGGACAGACCTCTTCGGCCCTGGAGTGGAAGGTCACCTCCAGCGGATTGAAAAGTCCAGTGCCACTCTGGACTCGGTCACCTCCGCCCAGAAGGACAAAGGCCGCCGACAGCAGCAGCACAAGTCCTTTCATCCTTCTGCGCCTGCGGCACGTCCGGCCCAACAGCACCAGAGCCAGTAGGCTCGCGATTGGCATCCCAAGCCCGCGGCTTCCTCCAACAGGAAGCAGGGAGGTAAAGGCCCAGGAGGTCCCTCGGCCGGTCCCTCCTTCAAGCCT
Source organism: Neoceratodus forsteri (assembly GCA_016271365.2). Classification (NCBI taxonomy): domain Eukaryota; kingdom Metazoa; phylum Chordata; order Ceratodontiformes; family Ceratodontidae; genus Neoceratodus; species Neoceratodus forsteri. The sequence goes on from CM057457.1 coordinate 249,388,214, forward strand.
GCCCAGTGACGGGTTGAGGGGTGTTGCCCCAGCCTCGTCACTCCCCGGTTCCCCTGGGGACGGCTTGCCACTTCCTTTCTGCTTGGTCCGTTATCACCACGGACCGTTGGGTGTTGAGGTGGTAGGAAAGGGCCTGCCCTGGAGTTCGAGCAGGCCCGCTCTTCGAGCCATTGCCCCTCGGGGAGCCACGGGGTCCCGCAGCCTCTTTGTCGGCTCGCCCGACTGATGATCGCCCTGCTCCTCGAAAAGAGGTGATCAGGAAGGTGGCGGATCCTCCTCCAGACCCGGGGTTTGTGTCCAGGTACTTCCTGGTCCCAAAACGGACGGGGGGCTGGCGCCCCATTCTCGACCTGCACGACCTGAACAGGTTCCTAAGGTCTCGGACCTTCAGGATGGTCACTCTGGCTCAGATAATCCCATCCTTGGAACGAAGCGTGTGGTTCTGTTCTCTGGACCTTCAGGACGCGTTCTTTCACGTCCTAATCCGTCCGTCCCACCAGAGATTCCTCCACTTCAGGGAGGAAGGATCCCTCTACGAGTTCCGGGCCATGCCCTTCGGCCTTTCCCTAGCTCCCAGGGTCTTCACCAAATGCATGGCAGTGTTGACAGCATTCCTGCGGTGCCGAAGGGTCTGGGTGTACCCCTACCTGGACGACTGGCTGATTGCAGCCCCCTCCAGAGCAGAGGTGGAGCGGTCCAGACATCTGGCCCTCCAGGTTTGCTCTCAGGTTGGCCTCCTCATCAGCGAGGCCAAGTCGGAACTCATGCCAAAGCAGGTAATACAATTCATCGGGGCAGAGCTCAACTCTCTATGAGCCAGAGCACGGCTCCCGGTGGACAGGGCTGAGGTTCTTTCCTTCTTTGCCCAATCATTTCAGGTTGGGCAATCGCGCCCTGCCCGGGACTTCCTGCGCCTCCTGGGCCTCATGGCGGCATGCGCCAGCATGGTCCATTGGGCCCGCTGGTACATGCTTCCCCTTCAATGGGGGCTGGCCAGCCAGTGGTCACAGCACTTCGATCCGCTGGATCAGCTAGTGACAGTGACCCAGGGGATGTGGAACGCTCTCCAGTGGTGGACCATTCCAGCACATCTGCAGGAGGGCATCCCGTTTGTCCGCCCCGAGCTGATGGTCTCTCTATCGACCGATGCCTCTCTGATGGGTTGGGGTGCCCATCTGGGGGAGCACAGAGCACACAGCCTCTGGTCCCCTCGGGAGTCCCGATGCCACATCAACCTGCTGGAGCTTCGAGCGGTTCATCTAGCCCTCACCGCCTTCGCTCCGTTTCTGCGGGGTCAAGTGGTTCAGGTCCAGACGGACAATACCATGACCATGTACTACCTAAACCACCAGGGTGAGATGCGCTCCATGCCTCTGTGCAGGGAAGCTCTCCGCACTTGGTCACTTGTGCGCAGCCTGGAGGCGGATCTCCTTACCATCCATGTGGCAGGAGCCTCCAACACCCTAGCCGATGCCCTAAGCCGGATAGGGGCTGCATCCCACGAGTGGTCTGTCCTGCCGGAGGTAGTACAAGATCTGTTCTCCCACTGGGGCATGCCTCAGGCGGACCTGTTTGCCTCTAGGGAGAATGCGAAGCAGAGACTGTTTCATGCCCGCCTCCCTCAGCAGGGCTCGCTGCAGGGGGATGCCTTCTCAAGGCCATGGACCCCGGGCCTCCTCGCTTTTCCCCATTTCTCTTGATCCACAAGGTGCTTCTCAAGGCGAGGAGGGACAAGGCGCAGGTGATTCTGGTAGCCCCAGACTGGCCCCTCCAGTTCTGGTATCCAGATCTCCTCAGTCTCAGCTCCAGGCTCCCGACATGGCTTCCAGCCCACCCGGACCTGCTCTCAGTCAATCAGGGGAAGGTATTCCATCCGGACCTTCAATCTGTGCACCTGACGGCCTGGTTCCTGAGCGGCTAGAGTTCCAGGCCTTGGGTCTTTCCGACGAGGTCCTCAACATCATTGAGGTGTCCCGTAAGGAGTCGACCAGAAAATGCTACACCTTCAAATGGAAGAGATTCTCCATTTGGTGTCAGGGCAAGGGCCTGGACCCTTCCTCCTGTTGCTTGGCAAGCATTCTGGACTACTTGTGGTCCCTTTCTCAGCAAGGGCTTCGATCGTCGACCCTTAAGGTGCACCTGGCAGCCATCTCTGCTTACCGGGCGCGGGCCGGGAAGCAGTCGGTGGCGCAGGAGAAGGTGGTTGGGCGCTTTTTCAAAGGCCTTGATCACATATCCCCTCCGGTGCGAGAACCTCCACCTCCGTGGGATCTACTGCTGGTATTGGCTAAGTTCATGGGCAAGCCATTCGAACCGATGCACAGGTGTGACATCTCTCACCTGTCGTGGAAGACTGCCTTCTTGGTGGCTATCACGTCAGCCAGAAGGATGGGAGAGCTCCAGGCGCTTTCCATCAAGTCTCCTTACCTGGTCTTCCACAGGGACAAGGTTGTCCTGCGCCCCCACCCGAAATTCCTTCCGAAGGTGGTGTCGGAGTTTCACCTTAACCAGGTGTTGACTCTGCTGGTGTTCTACCCAAATCACACCTCGGAGGTCGGTATAGGCTCCACACTTTGGACCTTGTGAAGGGCCGCTTACTGTAAGGAGCGCATAGCTGAAATTTCGGGGAAAGGTTCACAGCTGTTTGTCACTCACGCTGGAAGCCGCACCTGGCAGACCTGCAGCCAAGTGGACGATAAGCAGGTGGGTCACTGCCTGCATAGATCTCTGCTATAGGTTGGCGGGCATGGAGCCTCCCAGAGGGATAAAAGCTTATTCTACCCGCCATACCGCTGCATCGGTGGCTGCTTCCAGGGACGTCCCTATCCAGGAAATCTGCAGGGCTGCTACCTGGAAGTCAGCACACACCTTCATCACCCACTGCCACGTCGACCTTGAGTCACGCCGGGATGCTGGTTTTGGGGCCTCGGTTCTCCAGTCTTTATTCCCTAAGTAGGGGGTGTGCGCCTTGCCTCCCTCCTCACGGAGAACTGCTAGGAGTCTGCCAGACAGTGTGGATGAACAACATATCCATGTCCCTAGAAATACATGTTACTCACCTGTAACAGGAATTCTAGGAATGGTATATTTTGTTCATCCATACGACCCACCCGACCTCCCTGGCTTCGATGCACAACCTGGCTTCCAGCGGGCTAGATCTGGCGTCATGGGGCGGAGTTGAGAGTTTACCACCGGGTGGGTGGGTGGGTGGGTGGAGGAGCCAGCTTGAAGACCTTCCAGCAAGATTTAAAGCAGCAAGGAACCTGCCAGACAGTGTGGATGAACAACATATACCATTCCTAGAACTCCTGTTACAGGTGAGTAACCTGTATTTTCAGTGCGTACTGCCATTGAACATAAGGCTTTTGTTCGAGCTTTGATGGAGTTATTTTGTTTCTCCTGTCACTGTTTCTAGCATACATGTCTGGTGAAGAGCATTTGTGTATTTTTTATATAACCTTACTGTGTGTTTTGCTTTTTTTTTTTTTTTTTTTTTAATATAAGCCATTTTTCCCTCCTGTGACCTGACGGCAAGCTTCCACCCTTCTGCCAGTCACTCTCAGCTGCTGTGCCACCCCAGTGTCCCAGACCCTGTGATCCCCCATGGATTACCCCCATGGCAGAAGGAGGGAGGCCCCCCCCCCGAGTGATATCTGGAGCGGACCCAAGAACGCAGTGAAGCCGCAACACCGGAGCACTGCGGGGCTTCATTAAGCTGGCAGTCGTTTTTCCGTTTTCTGGTGACCCTTACCCCTGCGGCTGAGAACGTGCATGCATGGAGGCGCACGCGAGCGTCTCAATGCCACATTCCTGTGTCTCCTGTTGTCCGGCACTGCCCCATCCTTCACCAGGTGGCAGCCATAGAGCGGGATGTCGCACCCACCCGCCCCAAGAGAGGAGAGCTGTTGTGGGATGCTCGATTCTCTCTCTCTCTCCCATGCCGACTGTTGGCGACCCGAGCTTGTTCCTGAACCTGGGTCGCCGGTGTGGCATGAGGTGTGGTGTCCAGTGCCTCAACGCTCAGCGCCACGCCTGTTTTGCCTAATTTTATGGCGTTTGCTTCCCTCCCTTTTATAATGAATATGTATTTATAATTTTCAATTTTGTACTTTAAAACTATAACTGTAATTCATCTTGTGCACAGGACTGTCTTGGAAACAGGATTGTAAGATCCTAATGACATTATCCTATATAAAAATAAAGTTTTACCTACCTGCCTTATACTAGTGCTCATTTTGAAACATAGTTTTACCTGTTTGTTATTCTCTCTCTTTTGAAGCATTTGTTGAAATGGGCCAGAACTTACAGTGAAGCTAACTTTCACTCCAATTAATCTTAATTCAGGGGTCTGACAGTATGTGGAGTAGTTGCAAAGCATCAGTGAGTGATCAGGCCTCCTGTTTATCTTTTGCAATTCCAGGTGAGTTTGAGAGCTTACCTGGATGCTCATCCTGACTCCAGTCATGAAGAGACAGTCAAATCTGTACTGACAAAAGCGGAGCGGCAGCTGAAGGACAAGTTTGATGGTCGGCCAACAAAACCGCCTCCGTAAGTAGCCATAACATTGGTTAGTCCCTTAGCTGTGCTCGCTGGGGGTCCCAGTTCCTTGTACATTACTGGTTAAACATCGGTTTTCTGTTTTTCTGGAGGTAGGGAAGACCAATATGGAAGTGCAGTGTAATGGAGTGATCAGAAAGCTCTCATGTTGTTTTGAGATACAGGTATACTGATTTACATCATCTGGTTTGCTGTTATGTAAATATTTGCAATAAAAACAAAATAACTGGTGTGTTCAAATTTTAAAATGAAGTTCCAACTGCTCCTGGTTTTCCTATGCTTCCTGACCTATGCCTTGATGACACAGGGAAATCGTCTTATTGTATAGGGACGGGTTATCGAGGGGGACGGTTAGAGGGGTGCAAACCTGCTGATGCTTCCCTTGCAGAAGAGCCCATAATGGGCATGCATATGGCCCCTTAGTGGCTTGCATGCCCAGTGGGCTCATTTGCATGTTGCCGGCTGAATATCATGATGGGGGCTCCCGGCTCTAACAGGTCTCGGGGCAGCAGTTCTGTGCACTTCATATGGATCCATGTTGGGACAGCGTTGCTCGACTTTGCACTGCCCCAACATAGCCCTGTATTCGGTCGGATAGTGCCGGTACTCTGACTGAATATAGTATCCTCAGGGTCATGGGCAAGTGCAGCACAAACTTTTGTGCTCTGCTTTTGCCATTTTTTAATATTGGGCCCCAGATCTTTGTTTCCGCTGGAAGGGACTGATTTCCTTCTTCACAGCTCTGCAGCATTGGAGGCATATCCTTTACAAAGTGCTTTCTAGGCAAACCTTTCGACTGTATTAAAGTTGGCTCTGGCTCATGTTGACGATCAACACTGGGAGAACTGAAGGAACTGGGTTTCAGATTCTGTGTTCACTGCCGGCAGAAAATATTGGTCACCGACTCCCATGTCTCTTGCCTCTACTGTTTAGGTCTGCAATACAACATGGCAGATTTTGGCCTTTGCCATGCGATGTAACCAATGTTGCTCGCAGGTCGTAAGGCAAGACTCATTTTCGGTTGACTCTCGGGGTGGGATCTATCTAAGGGCCATAAGAAGGCCTTGGCGGCTGCCGGATCAGCTTCGCAGCTTGTGATCCTTGAAAAGGAAGCACAGCAGCTAGCCCGGTGGTGCTGAGGGCTGAGATGCTGGACACCACACCTCGCTCCACACTGGCGACCCGGGTTTGGGAACGAGCTGCGGTGGGGGCTGGGGGCGGATCGAGCATCCGAGGACTGCTCTCCTCTCTCGGGAGGGGAGTCCCATGTCATCCCGCTGCTGATTGCCTCTAGTGGTAACTGGAGGGCAGTATGGGTCGGGAGGCCTGCCCCGACATAGTTACGTCGGTAAGGAGGTGGGGATAGGAGAAAACAGGAAGGAAAAAGGAGCCTGGCGGGGCTCTATGACAGTCCGCCGTGCCGAGGGCTGACACCGGCTTCTGGATTGGGTCTCCGGGGAGGGAGCGTCACTTTCTCAGCCCTGCCACGTGGGGCAAGCCATGGGGGAATCTCCAGGATTGGCAAGTGTGGTGCGGCGGGACCCAAAGCCTCTACCAAGGCTCGGGGAGCATAAATACTTGAATTAAACAAAAAAAAAAAACAAGGAAGCACGGTAGCTGTGTTGAGTAATTTGTTGGTCTTGCGCTGCTCCCAACTGGGTACAGTGTCTGAGGGTCCTTTATTGAAGGCTTTCTGGAAATGTGTCGGGCTGTTTCAGGGAGAGCCCTTCCCAGTGGGGCAAAACCCACAAGCGCCACCAGCACAGTTCATGGGATCAGGAGTGAACACATTCCTCCTGCTCCCTTGACTCCCCTGACTGCTATACTTTGGTTTATTCCCTTCAGTCTTGGGACAGGTTGATAGCTCCTTGGTATCCCCATCGTGTATGTCAACCTTAACTCGGGTGGTCGAGACATTCCTCGAGCCTCTAGACTGGTTGTTGGAGGAAATTGATGAGGAATCGGTCTCCTAGACTGCGGTGCTTCTGTTGCTTACGCAGGAAAACTTGGCTCAGTCGGTGTCTCTGGCTGGGTCACCACAGGACCAGCGTCAGCCAGTGTTCATGACTCCGAAGCCTTTGCTTCTGAACGTAGCAAGGCATGTGATCTGTCACGACACTCTGGGGGACCCGTCCTGGCCTTTAGGTTGATGGTCGAGGTTCCATTCACGCTTTTAATACCGCTCGACTGGGAGGCATTGCTGTGAATGTTCCTTGACCTCCTTGTCCTTGGGCAAGGAGGGGACCATTACAAGATGTTTTGGTGCTATGAGGAGCTCCTCTGGCAGCAGTGGACTATTGTGGGGGGGGAGATAGGGCTCTACCCTCTTTACCATCTGTCACCTGTCATCTACCAGTAATACCCACAACAGTCCACGTAAGGCAGGTGTTCCCAGTATCTGCTTCTCCACCACTGAGGGTGGAGTTGCCACCACTGTAGCCTTCAGTGGGTGCTTCTACAGAGGACATCTGTGCTGCTACTGCTTGCCAGGCTGGTTATCAGTGGAGATCACCCAGTCAGAAGACACCAGGGTTGTCCACAGCAGTAAACAGTTGTGGGCCAGTTTTCAGGAGTCCTCAGACAACTCTGAAGAGTCATCTCTGCTTTCCTTGGGGACTCACACTTTTGACCATGGCTCTGTCAATGGGCTGGTATCATTTGGGACTTCACTCCACCTCATGTCAGAGTCTGTGAGGGTGCCCTTGGAGCCAGTTCAGAGGAGGGCTAAATACCCCTTCACTGACATCCTGGACAGGGATGAATCCTGAGGGTTGTCTTTCCTGTGGCTGAGGCCATTTTGTAACCGACCCTGGAGCTTTGGCAGAATCCAGCATCCTGTCCTGCACCCTCCACCTGTATGGTCTGCAAGTATGTAGTTCCTACTGGGTCCCTTTCGGGGGTTCTTCAGTCACCCTTTGGTCAAAGGGTTGGTATTGGACATGGCCTTCTTTAACTCTGGTGGCCAAGAGGACATAGACAAGCCTCTTGACAAAGAGTCCAAAAAGATTGACCACGCGGCAAGAAAGATCTACGCTGCCGTCTCAGGTCTCCATTCGGCAAGCTACGATGTGATGGTGACCAGCTTTGGTAACTCTTTGTTGGCAGTGCTGGTTGATATCCTCCCTTACCTCCCGGCTGACCGTCGGCTACTGGTGAAGTTGATCGGAGGCCAGGGTCAGTCGCTGGCTAAACCCTGGCAACAAACAGCTCTGGAAATGGGTGACTCCTGCACCTGTGCCATGGCAACAGCCATTGCGATGCGTCACAGGGCGTGGCTGCAGCTTTCAACCTTCACAATGGGTATCCATCACAGGTTGGCCGATGTACGTCCGTACGTACATACATACATATATACGAACTTGCCAGCAGATAAAGGCCTTTTGGTCTGTCGAGTCTGCTTGATTGTGCAGCTAGCAGCCCTTATACTGAAGCTGCCCCTCCCTCTCCTCTCCCCCCTCCAGTGACCCTGTCCTATCCCTTTTAAAGGTAGCGTGTAAAACTTGCAGACCACTCCCATCCCCAAATACCTTATAATAATGCTTGGGAGGCTGGCTATAAATCATCATTTTAATACAGAGGTGAAATTTTATAAACTGCAGAAACTTCCAGGCAAATGTGGAACTACCGCGCTGGTCCCAGTTGAGGGGCAGTTGCTCATGTATTCCACCCATTTAGTGTCGTCGCTTCCACCACTGCTCTTATGATATTAGCAGTGGCAGTATTTCTTATTATACTTTTGTTTCCACGGAGGTATTGATACCTGTAATGTTACCTACAGCAGTACCTGGATAGGCTGTTGCTGTAGGTAACATTACAGGTATGAATACCTCCGTGGAAGCCATAAAATAAGTATAATAAAGTACCGCTACTGCTACTATAATAAGAGCAGTGGTGGGAGTGATGTCACTAAATGGGTGTAATACCCATGAGCAATTGTGCCTGCTCAGTCGGGATCCGCGCGGCGCTTCCGCATTCGGCTGACAGTTTCGGCAGTTTATAAAACTTTCATCTCTGGATTAAAAATTATGATTTATGCAGCCCCTGACTCCCGAAGTAGCATTATAAGGTATGTGGGGACAGGAGCAGGCTGCATAGCTACTTTACAGGTCACCTTTAAAGCAGCCCACTGTATTACAGGATACCACATCCTCTGGCAATGTGTTCCACCCTGTCACCACCCTCTCCATAAAAAGGTGTCTCCTCATCTCCCTCCTGAACCTCACCCTTCCAATCTCAGATTGCGCCCTTGGGTGCCCCTCCTCCTTTATTGATAGGAAAAGCCCCTCTGTGTTCATCTTATTTATTCCCTTTATGTACTTGAAGGTTTCAGTCAAGTCCCCTCTATCCCTCCTCTCCTCCAGGGAGTACATGTTCAACTCCTTCAGCCTACTCTCGTATGGCATTTCCCCTAGCCCCTGGATCATTCTTGTTGCCCTGCGCTGCACTGCCTCCAGTAACCTAATGTCCTTCTTCAGGTACGGCCTCCAGAACTGCACGTAGTACTCCAGGTGTGGTCTAACCAGTGACCTATGCAGCGGCAGGATCACCTCCCCCCTCCTGGAGGCTGTGCCTCTGGCAGTACAACTGAGCATCCTGTTAGTCTTTGCAGCCGCCTTTCAACACTGTGCAGAGTTGTTCATTGCGCCCGTAATGATCACCCCCAGATCCTTCTCTTCCTCTGTCTTGGCTAGTTGAATCCCCCCCCAGCCGGTAGGTCCTCCTTGGGTTCCTTGCTCCGAAATGCAGCACCTTGCATTTCTTGGCATTGAACCCCAGCTGCCAAGTGTCCAACCAGGCCTCCAATTTTGCCAGATCATCTTGCAACCCCTGCCACCCCTCTGAGTCATCCACTACTGCTCCCATCTTGGTGTCATCTTCAAACAAACTGATCTTGCTCTTGATGCCTATTGAGATGTCTGCTATGAAGATCTCAAACAACACCGGCCCCAGTGCAGAGCCCTGTAGCACCCTGCTTGTCACTGCCTTAGGTGACTAGAGCTCCACTCCCACCACCACCCTCTGGTGTCTCCCTTGCAGCCAGTTCACTACCCATCCCATCATCTTTGCCCCGGCCCCTGTGCCTTCCAGCTTACTACCTAGCCTCCTATGTGGCACAGAATCAGATGCCTTACTGAAGTCCAGGTACAGGACATCCATTGCGTGGTCCTTGTCTAACTGCCTGGTTACCCAGTCATAGTACTCCACCAGGTTAGTCTGACAGGCTCTGCCAGAGGCAAACTCGTGCTGCCTGCTGGCATGCAGCCCATTAGCCTCTAGGAGGGAGACCAGCCTCTCCTTCAGGATTGTTTCCATCAGTTTCCCCACGATGGACCTGAGGCTTACTGTTCTGTAGTTCCCCAGTTCATCCTTGGGTCCACTCTTGTGGAGGTGCACCACGTGGGTCATCCACCAGTCCTGTGGTACACTCACTGAATCCAGGGAGGCATTGCATAGGTCTGCCAGGGGTTCTGCTAGGACTTCTGCTAGCTCCCTTGGCACCCTGGGGTGTATGCCATCTGACCATGGTGCCTTGTCCACCCTCAGTGCAGTTCCTTTTCTTTCTAAGATACCTGAAGAAGTCCTTCTCACCAGGTTTAATGCCCTGTGCTAGCCTGAGTTTGCGGGACACCTTGGCTGCTCTGATTGCCCTTGTCATCTCCCTTGACTCCTTCAGGTATTCCTCTCTGTCCTCCCCTCTCCCAGTTCTTTTGTACCTTCCAAAGGCAGCTCTTTTCTTTCTTCCTTTCTCCATGACACCCCTGCTCACCCAGCTAGGCATTTTGACCCTAGCCCTTTTACTCTGGACCCTTGTACATGTTGTGGTTGCTTCCTCAATGCCCTGTTTAATGACCTCCCACCTCTGATTAGAGTCCATATCTGGGTTGATCCTGGCCAGATACCCCTGTATTACTTCCCTCATCCTCCTGAAGTGGGCTGTTCTAAAGTCTAACACCCTTGTGCCGGATCCCACTCCCTCTTTCCCATGTTTATCTTTAACCACACCGAGTGATGGTCACTCCCTGCCAGCGGTTCCTCCACCCTCAGCTCCTTCACAAACTCACCATTTGCCAGCACGAGGTCAAGGGTGTTCCCTAACCTGGTTGGCTCGTTGACCATCTGCAAAGGGAAGCTGTCCTGGAAGGCATCCAGAAGTACCTGCTCCCTCCTATTTGTGGTGGCTGGGGTACCCCAGTCTACTCCTGGCAGGTTGAAGTCCCCCACAGTCACCATACTGCCTCTTCTGTGGGTCCTCCTAATTTGACCCACTAAATCCCTGCCTGACTCCTCAGTCTGAGATGGTGGCCTGTACACCACTCCCATTCTGAGGGACCTATTTTTGGAGTCCTGGAGCTGCACCCATAAGGACTCTGTGTTGCCTTCCTCCCTGACACACTTCAGACCTTCCCTCACATACAGCGCCACCCCCTCTTTCCCTTTTACCTTGTCCCTCCAACATAACCTGTATCCTGGGACTGCTAGGTCCCAGTCATGATAATGGGTGGCCCATGTCTCAGTTATGGGTACCATATCCACTTCCCCATCCGCCATGAGGGCCTGTAACTCTGCTGTTTTTTTCCCTAGACTCCTAGCGTTCAAGGTCACTACCCTCCATTCTTTTTCCTTCGCCCTTCTCCTACTAGCTCTCCCTTTTTTTGACCCCCCCTTGACCTCTCCCTCAGTCCCCTGCTGCCAACATGGGGGTAAGCTTGTTCGGCTTCTCTGCCTGAGGATCCTGCTAGACCCTTGCCCTCTTGCCACCCCCCTCTAATAGTTTAAAGAGCAGGTTCCTAGTAAGGGCCCCCCAAGCACATAACATAGCCTACTTGCCCTTGAGTTGAAATCCTTAGTGCTGCCATTTAAACAAGTAAGAACACTTGTAAAATTGCCACAGGCACAACAGTCACAAATGCAGCCACTTCCATAATGCACCAACACGCCCCCATGCAGGCACACGCAGCCCCTGTTTTGTGATGTCATAAAACGAAGGCTGCATGTGCGCGGCCCATTGACTTGAATGGGGATGATTTTCTTAAATATTTTATCATTATTCAGTGTTTTGATGTAAATAAATCAAAGCAACCGCTTGACTAACAGTACCAGCACTAGTGCCAGAAGACCAAGTTCGGTGGCCAAGGGCCAAAAATAGGCGGGGCAGGGAAAGTGGTGCCCCTCTGGCCCCAGCAGCCAGTGCCCCCTCCAAAGCTGCCCAGTGCTGGGGGGTGGGTTGGGGTTATCTTTTCAACTTTTTACAACACTGACCCAGCTGCTAGTGGGGGTCAGCTGCATCACTTCTGGCCTCAGAAGTCTGTCATTACTACTGACTAGTGGGTCTTCAGAAGTGGTAGGCAGAGGGTCGCCTCTGGATTTTGAGGCTCTTCTACCTTAAGGACGCCATGCTCCTTGGGAGTCCAGGGTGTTGCAGGAAACCCTCTCCGCCCTCAGGGAGGGTGTAGCTCAGCTTCTTGCCAAAGGAGCAGTAGCCTGTGTCCCAGACGCCCTGGCAAGCCAGTGGTACATGTTTAGGTAGTTCCTGGTCCTGAAACAGATGGGGAGCTGGCGCCTCACACTGGATCTGCACAGTCTCGATCAGTTCATGCAGCAGTGCAAGTTCTGGATGGTTACCCTGAACCAGATTATACCATCCCTGGAGCAGGGCATGTGGTTCTGCTCCTTGGACCTCCAGAATGCATTCCTTCACACCCCAGTCCATCTGTAAACTGGCACTATCTTCTATTCTGCGCAGAGCGGTTCTGTACCAGTTCCTGGTCATGGTCCTTGGTCTCTTATCCACGCCAAGGGTCTTCACCAAATTCATGGCAGTAAGGGCAGCCTACTTGAGATGCAGTGGTCTTGGTGTATCCCAATCTGGATGACTAGCTGATAGCTGCGTCATCTAAGAAGGCCTCCAGACCTGCAGAGACTTGGGCTTTTTGGGGTCAGGTTGTGTAGGTCCAGATGGACAACACCACAACCATGTTCTGCCTGAACAGGCAGGGTGGAACTCCCTCCTTTCTCCTGTGCCAGGAGTCTCTTTAACCTGGACACTTGTGCACAGCCTGGGTGCAGATCTCCTGGCGATTCATGTCATGGAAGTTCACAATCAGTTGGCAGATGCTCTCAGATGGGTAGGAGAGATGTTGCAAGAGTTGTCCCTGCATCAAGAGGTTGTACGCCACTTGTGCTCCCAGTGGGGCACCCCTCTGGTGGACCTGTTTGCCTTCTGGGAGAACAGAAACCTGAGGCTGTTTTGTACCCCCCCCCCCAAGTCTGGGACAATTTTGGGGAATGCCTTTGCGAGGCCCTGGACCCCAGGCCTTGGGTGCGCCTTCCCTCCCTTCCTCTTGAATCACAAGGTGGTGGTCAGGGCCTGGAAAGTCAAGGCATGGATGATTCTGATAGCTCCAGTCTCGTCCAGTCAGTTCTGGTACTGTCAGCAGCAGGCCATTGTGGTGGTTGCCTCTTCACCCAGAACTACTGACCAGACAACAGGGGAAAGGTCCTTCACCCGGATTTTCAATCCCTGTACCTCTCTGCCTGGTTCTTGAGTGGCTAGAGTTTCTAGACCTTTGGTCTCTTGGAAGATGTGCTCCACATTGTGGCGGCATCGCAAAACAAGTCAACTCATAAATGCTATCCATTAAGTAGAAGAGGTTCTCAATTTGGTGCCAGGGCAAGGAGCTTGATTCCCTAGCCTGCCCTTTGGCGAGCAGCCTCGACTACCTTTGGTCCCTCTACCAGTTGGGCTTGCGAGCGACGACCCTGGCAGCCATCTCTGGTTACTGGGCGTGGGCTAGTAAGCTGTGTTCTTTCACGTGCACGTTATTAATGACGCTGTTAACTTATGTGTAAGTTTGTGAGTTAACCTTAACGTATGTGTCGATGCTTTGTGATACATCTTATATAATATGTTGTGTGAACAGGATGGTCCTGAAAACAGGCTTCTGCCTAGTGCCTTATCCTGGTGAAATATAAAATAAACTTGAATTTAAATCTGACGGTGGTCCAGGAGAAGGTGATCGAGTGCATTTTTAAAGGCCTTGTTCACTTATCTCCTCCAGTGCGCAAGCCTCTGCCACCTTGGGACTTAGTGCTGGCAATGACTTTGCTCATGGGCAAGCCTTTTGAGCCTGTGCATAGATGTGAGATGTCATGGAAGACTGCCTTCTTCGTGGCTATCACATCGGCCAAAAGGATTTGCGAGCTCCAAGCTGTCTCGATGAAGTCTCATTACCTGGTCTTCCACAAAGACAGGATCCTCCTTCTTATCCACCTGAAGTTACTTCTGAAGGTTTTATCGTAGTTTCACCTTAAACCAGGTGATAAACCTTCCAGTATACTTCACCAACCCATCTTTGAAGACCAACAATAAGCACCATACTTCAGACATGGCGAGCGCTCCCTTACTATAAGGAGTGCTCAACTGGAGTTTGGGGTAAGGCTCACCAGCTGTTTGTAACATACACTGAAGCCGCGCCTGGCCGACCTGCAGCTAAGCAGATGATTGGCAGGTGGACAGCATCCTGCATCAACCTCTGCTATATTTTGGCTGGTAGGGAACGTCCTAAATGGCTTAGAGCTCATTTCGTCGGATATCCAGCTGTCTCAGTGGCTAATTTCAGGGACATTCTGATACAGGAAATCTGCAGGGCTGCTACTTGGAGTAAAGCACACACCTTCATGTTCCATTACAATATTGACATTATTTCTCATCAGAATAGAAACATAGAAATGTGACGGCAGAAAAGGACCACCTGGCTCACCCAGCCTGCCCAAGGCAGCTAGCTGAAGGCTAGGACTTTATCCAGTGCCATACTCCTTCAGCATCCAAGCTGTCATGCTGCTTTTGGGTCCTTGGATCTACTTCGAGAAAGCTCTTGCAGCAGCGAATACCGATAGGACTTAGCTGGCAGGCGCCAGGACCACACAAAAATTTTCTAGCTAGCAGTGTACCGTGGGGGACCACCCACCGCCCGACATCACCCCTGATGTTGGCCTATCCTATAAAGGTGGGTGGTCCCCCACACTCTCCCCAGTTCTTTTCTGCATCGACCCGCGCACATCGGACCACTGAAGCCGCCACAGGTCGACTGCCATTACTTGCACTTGTCGCGCTTTCTTATTTTTCATTGTTTTTCCAGTGCAATATCGAATTTTTGGTGTTGCCATCATCAGGTTTATGTCTTCTCCACCTGTCTCGTATTCCGACCGCGCCACTAAGTGTTCCTATTTCAAACAAATTCCAGAAAAAGATGGCTATCTTGTGCCTAGGCCCCAGCCACGACACTGAAGCCTGCCAGTTTTGCCAGAAATTCAACTAGGCTACTTAGAGATGTTGTATTAAAATTCTGGAGAGCCATCTTATCAAGCAGAAGCTCATTGCGATGGAAAAAGAGCTGTAGGCCCAGAGCTCGTCAGCCTCACCAGCACAGTCTTCTGGAGCTTCTTCTTCTTCTCAGTCCCTGGATGTAACCTAGGTTTGTGGGTAGACCCCAGCTACGACGTTCATTGTATAGTACTTGGTCAGAGACGACACGGACACAGCCAGGAGAGTTAGCAGATTTAATCAGCGCCTTGCCTTGAATTACACATTGATGTGGGGTCTCTCTCTTAGTGTCTTGAGAGCACCCACTTATATACATTTAGTCACTACTAGATATGCAAATCTCGCAGTCAGCCAATCATAAAACAGAATAACAAGTTGATACCAAGGTGTGGTGTACTTTTCCACAGCTTACTTCATCTTTTTACATAATATTTTTATACATATACCAGTGGGTCAATTTGACCTAGGTGAAACAATAATTCTAGGGACATGGATATGTTGTTCATCCACACTTATTGGCAGGTATCCTTGCCGCTTTAAATCTTGCCGGAAGGTCTTCAAGCTGGCTTCTCCCACCCACCCGGGTGGTAAAACTCTTGGCTCCGCCCCATGACGCCAGATCTTCCTTACCGCTTGGAAGCTCAGGTTCCCTCCTTAACGCTCTGCGTATAAGACTGGTTCCTATTTCTTCGGTTTACCCGAAATTACTTTTAAGGTTTTCAAGACTTCGGTCACTTATTTCCCTCGTGGCTGCGATGGACAAATTGACTCCCGGTTTCCGGAGGTGCCCATGCGGGCAGAAGATGTCTCGGACGGATCCACACTCCACGTGCGTCTACTGCTTGGGCCTTGGGCACGACCCGCAGGCTTGCGACCTGTGCTCTTCTTTTTCGGCCTACATCCTGGAAGACCGTGTTGCCCGTCTACAACTTGGGCGACCCGAAAAATGTTATCCTCCGGTAAAGTCGAAGGAGGCCCGGTTGGTGGTTTCCACGGTGGCGGGCTCGGCGGAACAGCTTGAGCAGATGATCGCCCTCAAGGAGGAGGCGGCGCAGGCTGCATCTTCGTCCTCCTCGGCCGTGGCCTTTATCCCGCTTTCCCTGGGATCCTCCTATTCAGCTTCTTTTAAGGAGCTCTGTCTGTCCCTCTCCACTAAGGGAGAGGGACCAACATCTTCAGGGCCTTCCTCTTGGTCCAAGAAGAAGGACCACAAAGGTAAGTCCCTCCGTCGACGCTCTTGGGAGCGGGAGAGGTCCTTCTCACCAAGTAGTCGACCATCGACTTCGGTCGATCCTTCGGCTTCGGCCACTGGCTTCACGGTGTCCCCGTCAGGTCAGTTGTCCAAGACTCCCGTAGACGCAGTCGAGATTTTTCTCGACCCGTTGGATGGGCTGTCGACCGGTGAAGCCAAAAACCTTCACTCCCCGGTTCCCGCGGCGGTGGTTGAGGTGTCCGTGGACTTGCCCATGCCTCCGATTCCGGAGTCCATGGTTGAGCCCTCTGAGCCGAGGGGAGAGCGGGTTTCCCCGCCCTACCTCTGTACCCTCCTCGGAAAAGCCGAGGTTCGCGGTCTCGGTCTCGGACTTCTTCTCGGTCCACCCGATCCGCCCGTCAGGCGTCTCGTCTCTGCACCGTGGCAAGGCGCGCCGCTCGTCCTCCTCCTCCTCCTCGGATGAGGAGGCTTCGACGCAAGATGCGTCGGCGATACGAGGACCTCATGTGGCAACAGTTCTTCTGTCCGGGAGCAAGCCGACGTCGTCGCCTTCCCCGGCTATCAAGTGACTGTCACCAGAGCGGCCGAAGCAACCCCTCGCCTTAGCCGAGGCGCCTGCTTCCAGGCCTGTTGCTCGGCCGAAACCAGCTGCCCCACCGATTCCGGTGGAACCTTCGCCTCCACAGCCGTTGTTTGGGGCTCCGACCAAGAATTCTCGGTCGGCCCAGGGTTTGCCCCATAGGCTGTCTGTCACCCTCACTCCCGATCGCCCTCAGCAGGTGGAGGGTGGCTCAGGCCCAAGGCAGCTCTTTGCGGACTCCTCTGAGCCACGGCGATTCCTCCCTGTTCTCCAGGCGGGTCGACTTGGAGTCCTCAGGAGGTCAGTCACTGGACGATAGCCCTTCGTCCTTCATGGGTTTCTTAGGCTCATCTCGGAGTCTACCAGGATGCAGCTCGAGCCCGTATCCAGCGGCCAAAGTATCCCTCACGGAGATATTGGACTGAGGATTCTCCTATCAGGAGCCTTTCCGGTGGCCGAGGCCATTGTAGGCCCGGCCTTGGAGCTCTGGCAGCGTCCTGCTTCCTGTCCTCGCCTTGGCCAGGATGGCAAGGAATATCGCGGTCCTACCGGTTCCCTGTCCGTTTCTCGGAACACCCTCAGCCGAGGGGTTGGTTACCGACAGCGTCTTCCGGTGCTGCGGAAGCCCAGGACGTGAACAAACCTCCCGACAAGGAGTCCAAGAAGTTGGCTACGCCCGGGCGAAAATCTACGCTCGCCTCCTTGGTCTTCGTCCAGGCCAGCTCGGCCGTGCTGATGGCACATTTCTCTCACGCCTGTTGGGCTCCCTGGACGAGTTAGTCCCTCATCTCCCGGCTGACCTGCAGACCACGGTTAAGCAGGTGCAGGACCAGGGCAGGGCAGTGGCCAAGCAGCAACTTCAGACTGCTTTGGACATTGGTGACTCATGCGCCAGGTCAGTCGCGGCCGCAGTGGCTATGCGCCGTCGGGCATGGCTGAGGATATCCACCTTCACAGCGGATACCCAGCACAAGTTGGCGGATGTCCCCTTCCTGGGGACCGACCTCTTTGGCCCTGGAGTGGAAGGTCACTTCCAGAGGATCGAAAAGTCCAATGCCACTCTGGACTCGGTCTCATCCGCTCAGAGGGACAAGGGCCGCAGACCGCAACCTAAGCCCTTTCGTCCATCTGCGCCCGCGGCACGTCCGGCCCAGCAGTGTCAGGGCCAGCAGGCTTGCGCTTGGCATCCCAAACCCAAGCGCGTGGCTTCCTCTTCCAGGAAGCAGGGAGGTAAAGGCCCAGGTGGTCCCTCGGCCGGTCCCTCCTCCAAGCCTGCTCAGTGACAGGTTGAGGGGTGCCGCCCCCAACCTCGTCACCTCACCCCAGGTTCCCGTGGGGATGGCTTCGCCACTTTCTTTCCGCCTGGTCTGCTATCACCACAGACCAGTGGGTGTTGGAAGTGGTGGGGAAGGGCCTGCCTCTGGAGTTCGAGCAGGCCCCGTGTAGAACCATCGCACCCGGGGAGCCTCGGGTCCCCAGCCTCACTGCCGCTTGCCGAGCGACATCGCTCTGCTTCGAGAAGGAGGGTGATCAGAGGTGGCGGACCTCCTCAGAACCAGGGTTTGTGTCCAGGTACTTCCTGGTTCAAAAGCGGATGGGGCTGGCGCCCCATTCTCGACCTGCCGACCGTAACAAGTTCCTAGGTCTTGGACCTTCAGGATGGTCACTCTGGCTCAGATAATACCATCCTTGGGCAGCGTGTGTCGTTCTGCTCTGGACCTGCAGAGACGCGTTTTTCACGTCCCTATCCGTCCATCTCACCAGAGATTCCTTAGCTTCCAGTGGAAGGATCCCTTTTCGATTCGAGCCATGCCCTTGGCCTGTCTCTTGCTGCCAGGGTCTTCACCAAATGCATGGCAGTGGTGACAGCATTCCTGCGGCGCCCAGGGGTCCGGGTGTACCCTTACCTGGACGATTGGCTGATAGCAGCCCCCTCCAGACAAGAGGTGGAGCGGTCCAAAGATCTGGCCCTCCAGGTTTGCTCTCAGGTCGGCCTCCTCATCAATGAGGCCAAGTCGGAACTCGAACCGAAGCAGGGCAGAGCTCGACTCTCTTCGAGCCAGAGCACGGCTCCCGGCGGGCAGGGCGGAGGTTCTTTCCTCCTTTGCCCAGTCATTTCTGGTTGGGCAGTCGCGCCCTGCCCGGGACTTCCTGCGCCTCCTGGGTCTCATGGCGGCCTGCACCAGTGTGGTCCATTGGGCCCGCTGGAACATGCGCCCCCTTCAATGGGGGTTGGCCAGCCAGTGGTCTCAACGCTGCGATCCATTGGACCAGCTAGTGACGGTGACCCAGGGGATGTGGAACGCTCTCCAGTGGTGGATCGTTCCAGCTCATCTGCAGGAGGGCATCCCGTTTGTCCGCCCCGAGCTGATGGTCTCTCTATCGACCGACGCCTCTCTGATGGGTTGGGGTGCCCATCTGGGGGAGCACAGAGTGCACGGCCTCTGGTCCCCACGGGAGTCCCGATGCCATATCAACCTGCTGGAGCTCCGAGCGGTCCTCCTAGCTCTCACCGCCTTCGCTCCGTTTCTACGGGGTCAAGTGGTTCAGGTCCAGACGGACAATACCACGACCATGTACTACCTAAACCGCCAGGGCGGGACGCGCTCCATGGCTCTGTGCAAGGAAGCTCTCCGCATTTGGTCACTCGTGCGCAGCCTGGAGGCAGATCTCCTAGCCATTCATGTGGCAGGAGCCTCCAACACCCTGGCCGATGCCCTAAGCCGGATAGGGGCTGTGTCCCACGAGTGGTCTCTCCTACCGGAGGTAGTACAAGATCTGTTCTCCCATTGGGGCACACCTCAAGTGAATCTGTTTGCCTCCAGGGAGAACGCGAAGCTGAGGCTGTTCCATGCCCCCCCCCCCAGCAGGGCTCGCTGCAGGGGGATGCCTTCTCAAGGCCATGGACCCCGGGCCTCTTCTACGCCTTTCCCCAATTTCCCTTGATCCACAAGGTGCTTCTCAAGGCGAGGAGGGACAAGGCGCAGGTGATTCTGGTAGCCCCAGACTGGCCCTGCCAATGCTGGTATCCAGATCTCCTCAGCCTCAGCTCCAGGCTCCCGAGGCAGCTTCCAGCTCGCCCGGACCTGCTTTCAGTCAATCAGGGGAAGGTGTTCCATCC
Source organism: Neoceratodus forsteri (assembly GCA_016271365.2). Lineage (NCBI taxonomy): Eukaryota > Metazoa > Chordata > Ceratodontiformes > Ceratodontidae > Neoceratodus > Neoceratodus forsteri. Next base: position 249,408,009 of record CM057457.1, read on the forward strand.
GGACCTTCAGTCCCTGCACCTGACGGCCTGGTTCCTGAGCGGCTAGAGTTCCAGGCCTTGGGTCTTTCCGACAAGGTCCTCAATGTAGTTGAGGCGTCCCCGTAAGGAGTCGACCAGGAAATGCTAGGCCTTGAAATGGAAGAGGTTTTCCATTTGGTGTCAGGGCAAGGGCCTGGACCCTTCCTCCTGTTCCTTGGCAAGCATCTTGGACTATTTATGGTCCCTTTCTCAGCAAGGGCTTAGGTCGACGACCTTAAGGGTGCACCTGGCAGCCATCTCTGCTTACCGGGCGCGGGCCGGGAAGCAGTCAGTGGCACTGGAGAAGGTGGTTGGGCGCTTTTTCAAAGGCCTTGATCACATTTCCCCCCTCCGGTGCGAGAACCTCCACCTCCGTGGGATCTACTGCTGGTACTGGCAAAGCTCATGGGCAAGCCATTCGAACCAATGCACAGGTGTGATCTCTCTCACCTGTCGTGGAAGACCGCCTTCTTGGTGGCTATTATGTCAGCCAGAAGGATGGGAGAGCTCCAGGCGCTTTCCATCGAGTCTCCTTACCTGGTCTTCCACAGGGACAAGGTTGTCCTGCGCCCCCACCCGAAATTCCTTCCGAAGGTGGTGTCGGAGTTTCACCTTGACCAGGTGTTGACTCTGCCGGTGTTCTACCCCAATCACACCTCGGAGGCCGAATATAGGCTCCATACTCTGGACCCTAGAAGGGTGCTCGCTTACTATAAGGAGCGCACGGCTGAAATTCGGGGAGAGGTTCGCCAGCTGTTTGTCACCTACGCTGAAGCCGCACCTGGCAAACCTGCAGCCAAGTGGACGATAAGCAGGTGGGTCACCTCCTGCATAGATCTCTGCTATAGGTTGGCGGGCATGGAGCCTCCCAGAGGGATAAGAGCTCATTCTACTCGCCATACTGCTGCATCGGTGGCTGCTTCCAGGGACGTCCCTATCCAGGAAATCTGCAGGGCTGCTACCTGGAAGTCAGCACACACCTTCATCACCCACTACCACATCGACTTTGAGTCACACCGGGATGCTGGTTTTGGGGCCTCAGTTCTCCAGTCTCTATTCACTAAGTAGGGGGTGTGCGCCTTGCCTCCCTCCTCCCAGAGAACTGCTAGGAGTCTGCCAATAAGTGTGGATGAACAACATATCCATGTCCCTAGAAATATAGGTTACTCACCTGTAACAGGAGTTCTAGGAATGATATATGTTGTTCATCCACGATTCCACCAACCTCGGCTTGACGCACAACCTGAGCTTTCCAGCGGCCAGATCTGGCGCCATGGGGCGGAGCGAGAGTTTACCACCTGGTGGGTGGAGGAGCCAGCTTGAAGACCTTCCGGCAAGATTTAAAGCGGCAAGGATACCTGCCAATAAGTGTGGATGAACAACATATACCATTCCTAGAACTCCTGTTACAGGTGAGTAACCTGTATGTTTCACTCACACCATAGCAACATACAACTTAAAACTTGCCTTCAATGCCTAAACATGCTGTTATCTTATACTTTGCACAGGCATGCAATCATTAGTTTGGAGCTGAGCTACTTAACTTACATACAGTGCTTTTATAAGCTAAATATTACAATTTTTATCTTAAAAAGAAATCAATTAGTACTGTTAGTAGAAAAACGGTAGTTGCTATCTTAAACAGAGTTAATAAGACTAGCTATACTTTCTTTCTAATACATTAATAGCTACTAATACTAAAGGAATAATGCATGACAGGGTGTGTGTCGTGCTGGGATAACGTCACGCCTGGGGTGATTAGGCACGAGGCTGCAGGCCGAGTGTGATTAATCACCCCAGAGGTGACGTTATCGCAGCACGACACACACCCTGGAGTGCATTATTCCTATTATACAATGGCTTAATTGTAAAACAAAGAAACAAAAAGATAAAAAATATATTAAAAGTAGATTTTTTTTTTCATTTTTGTAATGGGTAGGATTACATTATGCAAAAATAGTGCAGTTCTCTTGTTTAGTCAGTAGGTGGAGTTGTCCTGTTTTGTTGTGGCTTTGTGCTCCTGTTAGAAATCTTTGCTACTGCTGTCTTTTTTTATGAATAAGGGTTCCATATTAGCATAGCTCATTTGGGGGGGGGGTTACCTTTTTTTTTTGGTATAATTCCTGCAGTCGCTATGCATTGTAGAAGGCAGCCCCCCACACACACACACTCTCAGTTATTGCGTGCACTCGCTCTGCACTTCAGAGGACTGCTGTATTAAGGTAGGGACAGGCTGTAATATTGTTTTGGGTATTTTTGGGTGGTGAAGTTCTTGTTTTAAGGAGAACAGGAGGAAAGTGTTTTGTTGAAGCAAGCGAGTGGGAGCCGCGCGCTGACTGTTTGAAAGCGCGGTTTCTGATTCTCTCACTTAGCGCTCGTTCTGTATGTGGGTCCCGATGTCCTGTTTTTAAAAACTGAAAAACAGGAGATTTTGATGCTTGTGTTTATTGTGTTATTTGTGATGGCTGTGGGTGTTTCTTTGTGCCGTTTGTTGTGGGGTGATGGTAGGTGTTATGGCGGGTTTCCAGTTTTGCGATGACAACGGTAGCTGGCAAAGCGGAGACCAGGGAAGCTGCTCGTAGGCAGCGGAGCGATGTTTTTTTTAAACTGACATGCGGTCGTTTATGTGCTGGCACTAGAGCCGTGATGTTATGCCAGGATAACATCACGACTCCAGTGCCAGACTGACCAATGGGGATGCAACATTTGTTCTTGCCATTGTATAATCTTATATATATAATATTATATCATTATACTGCAATATTCTCAATGGCCAATAGATGGCGGCATTGTATAACTAATGATTTAAATGCAATGGCCTAACTATTAAGTAACTGTATGCAGTGACTGATAAATAAGTTTGTGTTTTGGTTATACAGAATAACACATAATTTATTATGCGTTGTGTTTTTGCATCTTTCACAATTGCTGCTGTTATAGAAACATAGAAAGAGTTGTTGGTAACAAAGCAGAAGTTATTTACTTGGTAGCATTTGAATAGGCAGTTACAAATATACCCTTGTGTGGGCTTCTCCCAGTATTTTAGCTTGGGGAGTCTCATAACCCATACACTACCCTGTCTCTTCATGAACTAACTGGTGATTTAAGGTCATATAATCTGTACGTTGTCATAGCTCCCTATGGCATACATATACTGACTGACCTCTCCTGTTAGTTTTATTTAATTCAGTTACGGCATTTATTATGTTTACTGTATCAGTGCATGTAGCTGCCTATAACTACCAACATTTATATACACTTGGCTAACTTTTTATTAATACCTAGACTGACAGTTGCAAACAGGTCACAAAGCCCTTTAGCTAATAGTTGCACAACGCATTGGAAAAACCCTAACTTTTAACGTATAATCACAAAATATAAAAATTATCTTAACTCTATTAAAACTAACTTGTTAGAGCAGCCAGTGGGGCAGTCCCATTGGGGTATTCCTGCCATATAATCTAAAAGCATATATTTTCAACAACTTGTTTGTACTTAGTGAATAACAAATATAGCAGCACACATAATTATATTATGGTTTGTAATAAAGAACAAAGAACATAAAACAGTTTGTTACAATGGTTGTGTTGTGGCCACACACTAAAACTTATCTTATGGTTACACTGGAGAAATCAAGCGGAAAGCATAAGCATCAGGACAAACACTGGGACAGAGCCCGGTCTGCTTCCCGCTCGCGGTCACCTCTCAAATCTTCGACTGCGCCTGGGTCTTCCTCCCATTGCCCACCCTTATCTCTGTCTCAGGTGGTGGCTCTTCAGGTCAGGGGACTCTGTCTCCTGCTCCTCAACCCGTGACGCTCAGGCCCCTTTCTTTCATGGGCTCTCAGCCAGGAGGCTTGGTTGGTGTGGGTGCGACCGGCGTAGACTCATCTACTGTCGCTCCTCTGGCCCCAGTGCTGCCTGCATTGCCCCCCCCCCCACAGGGGCCCTTGCCAGGCCTTCTCGGCAGCATCTGCAACAGGCTGTCTTTCTTCTAGCCCGGCGTCGCCTTTGCCTTCACCTAGGAGGTCTCCTTCCCCTCAGTGCCCATCTCTCTTCTCCTGGCTCCAGTGGATTACCCTCCTAGGCTTCCCCTGATGGTGCCTGCTGGCCCTGCTCCAGTGTTACCCTTGCCACAGCCAGTGGACCCAACCCTGGATCCGCAGCCTGCGCCTGCTGGTCCTCCACCAGAGTACTCTACACCGGCCCCGCCTGGCCCAGTGCCACCCTTTCCTTACCCGGCGCCGGCCTACCCCATCCACCGGTCTACAACTACCCAGCGTCAGTGGATTACAATGCTCTGTTTACTGCATGATGGCCTTTCATGCAGAAGGAAACCCCCTTCCCTCAGGGCATGCCTCCAGGTTCCCCTCAACATCCTGGCGGGGATTTTCATCCACCAATTGAAAGTGAGCCAGACGAGGAGGAAGAGGATGGCTTGGACTATTCAGATTCTTCCTCCCTCCAGGGAAACTCTTCTGAGAGTGAAGAACCCACTATGGTGGTTCCCAAATCTCCTCCTGATGATCCTTCATTCATGGATTTCACAAGGCATTATCCAGGCTACCATGGGCTGGGACACGGAGGAGCAAGATCTGGAACAGCGTCACTTGGCCATCTGTTTACGGTAGCCTGATGCCCTTCCTGTGGTAGTGCCTCCTTTTATCGACTCTTATGAAGACATCACCAAGGCGGCGTGGAATTGCCCTTTTTCCACCCCTGCAGTGCCTAAGAAAGCAGATAAGCTGTATTATGCCCCGGCTGGTAAGCCATTTTTAAGGGGACAATCTACAGCTGACTCGGTGGTCATCAGTGCGGCGCACAGCCGCACTAAGAAACCAAAGCATCTCAGCTCACCCCACCCCCCCGTAGGGTGTTGAGATAGCTGGACCACCTGGGTTAACGAGTCTTTGCTTTCTCGACTCTGGCCATCCGGGCCATTAACTATTAGGCCCACATGGTCCAGTATCAGAACGTCCTTTGGGACCAGGCCAGAGACCTGGTTCAGGCTCTGCTTGATGACCCATCCAAAAAGCAGCTAGCCCAAGTCCTTAAGGTGGGTTCTGATGTGTTGAACTATGTCTTTCGAGCCACCTATGATTCAGTTGATGCCTCGGGCAGAGGAGCGATTGCTGGTGTCTGTCTCTGGCACCACTCTTAGCTCCGGGTCTCCGGATTCACCTTTGATGTGCAGTCCTGCATTTTGGATACCCCCTTTTGGGGCAATGTCCTCTTCAGAGGGGATGTCCAGGACTTAATCTCCTCTCTTCAGGAGGCAGGCTGGGCCTTCCGGTCTGTTCACTAGCGGTATGATACCCACCTAGATCTGGTCAGTGGCTGGCCTTTCGCCACTCCTCCCACAGACAGACCTGTCCTTCTTCTAAATATCAGGGTAAATGCAAGGCAGCATCTGCCCCTTTCGCAGCAGCTGCCCGAGCTCCTCGAGCATCCACGGCTGCCCTCCCGGTGTCACCACTGCTTCCTGACTCCTTGCCCGACCCCTTACCCTCCAGACAGGGTTCTGGGGGAGGCGGTCGGGGGTCAGTTCTTCCTCCACCTCAGTGGGTGGAGAGGCATTACCTTGGACAACTGGGTGCTGCAGATTATAGAAAACGGCCACACTCTAGAGTTTCTTGAGTGGCTCCCAGAAACTCCTCCCGGCAACTCCTCCTATCCCCCCCCCCCCCGAGTCATGCTCTACTCTTTAGGGGGAATTCCAGGTCCTTCTGCAAAAAAGGGCCATAGAGTCCGTCCATCTGAGTCAGTGGGGCAAGGGTTCTACTCCCACTTTTTTCTGGTCCTCAAGAAGACGGGAGACCCCTGTCTCATTCTTGATCTGAGTCATCTCAACCTGTACATAGAGTACAGGCGCTTCCAGATGGTCACCCTGCAGGGTTTGTTGCCCCTCCTGCATCGGGGGGACTGGCTCTGTTCTCTGGAAATGCAGGATGCATATCTGCATACAAAAAATGTTTCCTTCTCACTGGCACTTCCTCTGCTTCCATTTCATGGGAGCCCACTTTCAATTCAGGGTCCTTCCTTTTGGCCTGTCCTCTGCCCCCAGAGTCTTTACCAAGTGCCTGGCGGTGGTAACGACCACCTTGTGTTGGCAGGGCTTTTACATTTTTCCCTACCTGGACGATTGGCTCTTAGCAGCCCCATCCAGGGACCGGCTTGTACAGAGTCTGGCACAGACCTTCCATCTTTTCCAGGACCCAGGCATTACCATCAGCAGACCAAAGTCCTGCCTGTCTCCCTGCCAGTGCCTCCAGTATATAGGGGCGGTCCTGGATACCTCCCAGGGCATGGCTTTTTTGCCCATGGACTGAGCGAACTTCCTGATGGCTCAGGCATCCTGGTTTCCTCCAGTCGACAGGTTCCTGCAAGGGTCTTCTTGGGCCACATGGTAGCCACCATCTCCACGGTTCCCTACGCTCGCCTGCACATGCGGGTCCCTCAGTGGACATTGCAAGTCTAGTGGGACCAACCATGGATGACCCGGAACGGATGGTCAGGGTTTCCAGTCCGGTCAAAAGAGTTCTGTCGTGGTGGCTAGAGCTGTCCAGCCTGCTTTGCGGGGGGAGGGGGGGTCCCTTTCAAATCTTGGCCCCTCATCAAATCCTCATGACGGATGCCTTGGGTCTGGGCTGAGGAGCTCACTTAGATGCTCACCAGACTCGGCATCTGGACAGATGTGGAACACTGTCTCCACATCAATGTGTTGGGAGATACACGTGGTTCTGTATACTTTGCAGGCCTTCCAGACTCATCTCCTTCCCGGTTCGCTCATGGTGCAGACATACAACATGTGCGTGGTACATTACATCAACAAACAGGGGGAGGGACTCACTCTTACCCCCTGTGCAAGGAGGTGATGAGAGTCTGGTATTGGACCATCAGGCACAGTCTGGAGCTCTCGGCTGTTCATGTAATACGTGTCCAAAATGTCCTAGTGGACAGTCTTAAGCCGCTCCCGGTCCAGGGCCCACGAGTGGGAACTTCTGACTCCAGTGGTCAAAGATCTCTTCAACCAATGGGGCCAGCCAGAACTAGACCTTTTCGTGTCCCCACTCAGAGCGAAACTGCCACTTTTTTGCTCACTTGATTCTGGGCCTGGAGTTTTCTGGCAACATGCATTGTTCCTTTCCTGGAAGGGGAAGTTTCTATATGCTTTTCCTCCCTTTCCGCTCCTCCAAGAGGGTACTGCTCAAACTCCAGTTAGAGTGGGCGGAGATGATCCTCATAGCCCCCTTCTGGCCACATTAGATTTGGTTCCTCTTACTGCAGCAGCTAGCGGTGGAACCTGCATTGCCTTTGCCCTGTGCACCGGCCTGCTGTTCCAGGATCAGGGCACCCTGGTCCAGTTGGATCTAAAATCATTACATCTCCATGTGTGGCTCCTGTGGACTTAGTCATGGCCTGCTTTGGAGTTTCCTCTTCAGGTCACGGATGTCTTGGTGGCTTCCAGGAAGCCATCGACTAGGGTCACTTATGCCATGAAATGGAAGCCCTTTACTCTTTGGGCTGCCCCGCACCAGTTCAACCCCTTCACCTTCTCTAGTGGATCAGGTGTTGAAGTATCTCCTCTTGCTCTCTGACTCAGGCTTGGGGTATTCGTCCCTTAAGGTGCATCTTTCTGCCACCTCTACGTACCATGCACCTATCGAGGGCAGAGCTGTGACTCAGCTGGAGGTGTCCTGCACTTTTCTACAAGGCATTTTGCATTTGAAACCTCCCATTCAGGACCCAGTCCCTCTGTGTGACCTCAATTTTATTTTGGAGAAACTCATGTTACCTCCCTTTGAACCGGCCACGAGCTGCGCTTTCTGTCATGGAAGGCACTCTTTTTAGTTGCTGTTACTTCTGCTCGAAGGATTTTTGAGCTACAGGCTCTCACATGTAAAGAGCCTTATTTGGTTTTCCACAAGGACAGGGTGTCTTTGCATACAAATCCTCAGTTTCTCCCCAAGGTGGTGTCGACGTTTACTTTGAATCAAGCCATCCACCTTCCAGTTTATTCTCCTGCGTATTCTAACCAAGGGGAGGCTCTGCTCCATACTCAAGATGTACATAGAATCTTGAGATACTATACGCACCAGACCAAGCCTTTCAGGAAGTCCGATCGGTTATTAATTTCCTTTGCCCCCAGGAGAGAGAGGGCACTCCAGTGTCCAAGCAGTAGCTGTCTAAATGGTTAACCAATTGCATTGTTTACTGCTACCTCAGATACAACAAGGACCTCCCGGGTGTGGTCAAGGGTCATTCCACCAGGGATATGGCTGCCTCCATGGCTTGTTTCCTTAATGTGTCTGCTGCTAACATTTGTGCAGCCACCACCTGGAGTTCTGTCCACACTTTCACCAGACATTACAGTCTGGACATTGCTTCTCGGAGCAGAGCCAACTTTGGCCTAACTGTATTACAGGGCCTTCTTTCTTAGGCCTTTGGCTGCAGTTTATCCTCCACCCGTTGCTATCTCCTCTAGGCTGCCAGAACTGTTTGGGACTCTGTCCTACTGGTGTTGACCTGCTGCAAGAGCTTTCCCAAAGTAAGATAGTACAGTTACGTAAGAACTTACAGTAACAGTAGATCTTCGAGAGAAGCTCTTGCAGCAGGCCATGATTTGTCCTCACTTGTTCCCCCTTTTCTCTGTCTGTTTTCTCTTTGCTGCATCTTTTTCCCTTTTGCTGAGCTGTCTGTCTTCCTTTTTTTCCTTTTTCTGGCTTTTGGTTACCTCCTTAGTTTCTTCTTCTGCTACCCGTTTTGGGTCTCTGGTGGGAGAACTGAGGAGGGTGTGGAGGACTGCCTGCCTTCATAGGATAGGTCGATGTCGGGGGTGATGTCGGTGGTGGGTGTTCCCCTGCGGTACACTGCTAGCTAGAAAGTTTCCATGTCGTCCTGGCACCAGGTGGCTAAGTCCTACCGGTGTTGACCTGCTGCAGTAACTTCTCTCGAAGATCTCCTATCACAGTAAGTTCTTACATAACTGTACTTTCTCCAGTCTCTGTCCACCAAACAGGGGTATGCACCTTGCACCCTCTTCCTGGAGAACTGCTTGGAGTCTGCCCAAAGTGTAGATAATGAACTGTATCCACGACCTTAGAGTACAGGTTACTCACCTGTAACTGTAGCTGTTACTTCGAGAGGGCTCTTGCAGTATGTAATTACATATAAGACTGAAGCCGGCAGGCATCAGGACCCCATGGAAACATTTCTAGCTAGCAGTCTCTGGCGGGGGACCGCCCCCATGTCAGGTGACCGACGTCAAGCGACGTCAGTATAAAGGAGTGGTCCCCCACGCCCGCCTTCCAGTTCTTTCCCGCTGTTAGCTTGTGAAAGCGCCTCGCCAATTAAAGTTCAACTGCTTTCGTCAGTCTGTTGTCAGTGAATTTTACTGCCGTTTTTCTTCGATTTCTAGAATTGTCATCAGATTTTTGTGCAGTGTATGTCGTCCCCTACTCCATCCGAGCACAAGAATAAATGCGACCCGTGTGGTGCCCAACTCCCGCACAAGGATGGACACTCCCAGTGCCTCTTCTGTCTAGGCCCAGATCACCCCGTGCCAGTATTGCCTGAAATTCAATGCTGCCACCCGCAGACGGAGGCAGCAGTTCCTGGAGGCCCACATACTTAAAAAGAAAATGACCTCCATGGAAAAGGAGCTGATGAAGCTTCGTCAGGTCTCAACTTCGCCCGAGGGTCACCGTAAAAAGAAGGAAAAGGAGAAGCACCAGGATCGGGACTCCTCTCCCTCGGCCACTGCGACTTCGGCTGGAGTCGCTGTGCTCAGGTAACGTCCCCTCCCCGGGGACTGCTCCCGCGGCAGCCGTCTTGGAGGCTTCCAGCGTCGACCCAACTCCCACCCTGGCTCGGCGCTTTCGGGCCGCCGGGAACCTCCGGATTAAAGGAAGCCCACTCCCGGCTGAGCCACCACCGTGCGGCTTTCTGATGCGAGTGGCTCCGTTGGCCGGGCGTCCGCTCCTCCGACATCCGCCCGGAGAAGGCCGGCTGTCACTTTCGACCCTTCAGGGTGGCGCATGGTCTCTTTACTGCCCGACCAGGCCGCCCCTCCTTCACGGCCTCCTCGAGCTGGCTCCGCCAAGTTGGACGACGGCTCCTCTGATGTCCGCCCGGACCCCGCTGGTAAGGCGAACGTCGGCCCCCCGATGGTCAGACGGCATTGGAGCCGACACCGGACCCTGACGTTCAGTCCGCCGTTCATGGCTCCCCGCAGCATTTGCTGCCTCCAAGGCCCCAGCTTCTCCTCAGCTAGACCCCGGGATTTTAATCCTCCCTCTCCGGGAGATACCGAGGATGCAGGCACGCTACTGTCAGGTCTCCCTTCCGCTGGGCCGGGTGACCTGACGTCGGACCCTCTGACGCCGACGCCGGTCTTGCCAGCGCCAGGCGGTATCCCACTCCCGGGCGCCGTCCCTACGCTGGGCCTTTTCCAGGGCCTTCTCCTGCAGACCCTCTGGTCCCTGGGTATCCGACCCCGTCATACCCGGGGCCACAGTATCCGGCACCCCAGTACCCGACGCCGGCCTATCCGGCGCGCAGTACATGGTGCCTAGTACCGGCGGCGGGTTACCGCCGTCGAAGTGCAGACTACTGCGCCCGTCACGGATACCCTCAGTATCGTATCCCCCTCCTCCTCCACCACGCCCCCTCAGCTGCGGTGGATTTGAAGAGACTCTGGCTTCCTGGTGTAGAGGTGAAGAGCCATCTTCCGCGTTCGGTTCCGGACCCCGCTAGAGACAAAGACTCCCTCCCACCTCCGGATATCAGAGGCAAGCCTCCGGTTCCAGGGCAGGGCAGGATACGCTTCCCCGAGGGCTTCCCAGGGGGTCCGTTCCTCCCCCACGTCAGGAGGAGGAGTCTTCTTCCTCTTCATCCTCCTCAGAGACCTTGGATGACTCTGATGGTCATTCCGACATAGACGATGAGCCCCACTCTCTGGATAAGCCCAGGCCGAGGACTCCTCCGAATTCTCCTCCGGAGGATCCTTCCTTTATGGACTTGCTGCGCAAAATCCAGGCAGTTTATCTGTGGCATTCCTTGGAGCTGGATCCACAGCATAAGAAACTCGCTGTGCACCTGGATCTGCCCGAGACCGCTCCTACCCTGGTGCCACCCTGGATTGAGCCTCATGCCGATCTTGTTTCCACCATTTGGAAGCAACTGTTGGCATTAGCCCCCCTTCCTAGGAAGTCGGATAGGCTTTATCAGGCTCCCAAGAGTGTTGACTCTTTGAATTTGCACTCTCGAGCTGAGTCGGTCATGATCAGCGCCGCTCGTGGCCGAACAGCTAACCCCAAGCACTTGAGCTCGTCACAACCCGACAAGGAATCCTGCCTTCTGGACCAGTACTGGAAGAAGGTCTATGCTTCTTCCACTCTGGGTATTAGGGCCCTGAATTACGTTGGTCATATGGGGGATTACCGGAAGGCGATCCTTAGCGTGGTGGAGGCTAAACTGGACTCCCTTCCTGAGTCTCAGACGAAGCAGGAAGTGGTGGATCTAGTCCAGTCTGTGCGTTCAGCCAATCGGCACATGCTTCGTGCCACGTACGACACAGTGGACGCTGCTGGTTGGAGCTCGGCTTTCGCCGTGGGTTTGCGGTGTCATGCCTGGCTTTGTGTGTCAAGTTTGGTCCCGGAGGTGCAGTCTGCTATCCAGGATGCACCCTTCAGGGGTTCGGTGCTGTTCGGTGGCGATGTCAGGGACATCATCACTGATCTGCAGGAGAAGGGTACTGCACTTAAGTTGGTCAACTTTTTATACAAACCCCCTCAGGCTCAGCGTCGTCCCTTTCGCAGACGTCCTCGGCAAAGGTGAAACCTCAGGAAAGTGGGCCAACAAGCGTCAGGGCCCTTCGGCTTCCAAGCCCCCCCCACCCAAAAAAGCAGCGGGGACTTCAGCTGTGACGCTGCTTCATACCTCCTGGCTCCTTTCCTCTCCCACAGCCTGTGGGCCTTCCAGAGGAACCGGTGGGAGGGAGATTCTCCCTTCATCTACCAGGTTGGGAGAGGATCACTGCAGACACTTGGCTGCTCCAGCTGATCACAGAAGGACACTCAGTAGAGTTTCTTCGGAAACCTCCTCGCACCCCCTCCCCCACCCGGTCGTCTTACTCCCCAGAGCATCATCTTCTGGTCTGGAAAGAAATATCCTCTCTTCTTTCGAAGGAGGCGATAGAGCCCGTACCTACACATCTTCGGGGGATGGGCTACTACTCCCATTTCTTCCTAGTCCCGAAGAAGTCAGGAGAGGTGAGGCCGATTCTCGACCTCAGCTCCCTGAACTTATTCATGGAGTACAAAAGGTTCAGGATGCTGTCTCTGCAGAGTCTTCTGCCCCTTCTTTAGCTGGGTCAGTGGTTGTGTGCTCTGGATATGCAGGATGCTTACCTGCATATCCCTATTCGCCCTTCCCACCGCAGATACCTGCGTTTTGTGTTTCAGGGGGACCACTACCAGTTCAAGACCCTCCCATTTGGTCTTTCCTCGGCACCCCGAGTTTTTACCAAATGCCTTTCGGTGGTAGCGGCCTACCATACCCGGGGGTGGGGGTGCAGGTTTTCCCGTACCTGGATGATTGGCTTCTGGTGGCCTCGTCAAGGGAGGAACTCCTGCGCTTCCTTTCCCTTACCCTGCAGGTTTTTCGCTGCCTGGGTGTTACCGTTAACCAGGCCAAGTCCCACCTGATCCTGTCCCAGGGGCTCCAGTTTATTGGGGCGATCCTGGACACTACCTTCAGCATGACTTTTCTGCAGCTGGATAGGCGGCCTCACTCCAGGCTCAGGTCAGCCTGTTGTCCAGCCGCAGGCGGGTCAGCACCAGGTCAGTCCTTCGCCTCCTTGGGCTCATGCCGACTGCTATTCCGACAGTCCCTCTCGCTTGGCTGCGCATGAGAATCACTCAGTGGACGCTTCGGTCTCAGTGGGATCAGCTGGTGGATGACTTAGATCAACTAGTTCTGGTCTCCAGCCCTATGGCTCGGGACTTGCAATGGTGGGCAGTTCAGAAGAACCTTTGCCGGGGAGTTCCCTTCTGCCTTTCTCCCCCCTCCCAGACACTGACCACGGATGCCTCAGGCGAGGGTTGGGGAGCCCACCTCGGGCCTCACAGGACCCTGGGCTCCTGGTCCCAGCTCGAAAAATCTCCACATCAGTGTGCTCGAGCTTCGGGCCATGATATATGCTGTTCGGGCTCTGCATCTTTTTCTGCTTCCCGGGCATCTGGCTGTCCAGACGGACAACATGTGTGTAGTCTGGTACACCAACAAACAGGGAGGAACTCGTTCCTACCCTCTGTGCAGGTAAGCGATGTGGGTTTGGGAATGGGCAGTGCAGCACAACCTTCACCTCACGGCCATTCATGTCCCGGGGGTCGAGAACACATTGGCAGACCACCTCAGTCGGTCGTCTGCTCACGCTCACGAGTGGGAACTAGATCAGGGGGTAGCAGACGACATCTTTCTACGCTGGGGAACCCCCTCAGGTAGACCTGCTTGCATCTCCTCTCAACGCAAAACTTCCCGCCTTCTGCTTGCTCGCTCCAGGGCGCGGCATTTTTTTGAGAGATGCTCTGTCTCTAGACTGGAAGGGAAGATTCGTCTATGCCTTCCCCCCGATCCCCGTGATTCTGAGGGTCTTACAGAAACTCAGCTTGGAAGGAGCTTGCATGATTCTCATCGCTCCTTTCTGGCCCAGGCAAGTTTGGTTCTCTCTTCTGCAACAGTATTCAGAGGAACCTCTGCTTCCTCTTCTTCTGTCGCAAACTTTGCTGACCCAGGATCAGGGGACCCTGGTCCATCCAGGCCTCAAGTCCCTTCAGTTGCATGCATGGCTTCTGCAGACGTAGCTCAAGCACGATTCGGGGTTTCCCCGCTGGTGGCTGAGATTCTGGTGAAGGCCAGGAAGACCTCCACTAGATCTACCTATGCCATGAAATGGAAACAGTTCTCTATTTGGTCCGCTTCCAAAGATTTCAAGCCTTTCTCATGCTCTGTTGGGCGGCTTTTGGATTACTTGCGACACCTCTTTGATCTGGGTCTCAGTCATTCTTCTCTGAAGGTTCACATGGCAGCCCTCTTGGCTTACTGTGTTCCTTTCGGGAACAGGTCTTTTGCACAGCTGGAGGTCTCCAAGACCTTTCTTAGAGGGGTCCTCCACTTGAGACCCCCTATTTGGGTTCCTGCCCCTCCTTGGGATTTGAATTTTATTCTTCAGAAGCTTACTGTGCCTTCTTTCGATCCGGCAGCCTCAGCAGACCTGAAGTTCCTCTCGTGGAAGACTCTCTTCCTTGTGGCCATTACTTCTGCTCGAAGGATTTCTGAGCTTCAGGCCCTGATGTGCAAAATCCTGTATTTAATTTTTCACAAGGAAAGTGTGGCTCTTCGTTTCCCTAAGTTTCTCCCCAAGGTGGTAGCGGAATCTATGCTGAATCAATCCATAGAGTTGCCTGCTTTCTTTACGCAGCACTCCAATCAAGGGGTTTACCTCTTGCATACTTTGGATGTTCACTGGATTCTGAGATGCTACACCAACAGGACAAAGGATCTCAGAAAGACTGATCAACTGTTTGTCTCTTTTGCTCACAAAAGAGAAGGCAATGCTGTTTCTAAGCAATGCCTTTCAAAATGGTTGGCTCATTGTATCACTTTCTGTTATGACAAGTATCACAAGACCTTGCCAGGTCAGGTCAGAGGTCACTCCACTAGGGGTGTCGCTGCCTCTGCTGCTTGTTTCAAGAATGTGTCGACGGTTGACATCTGTGCAGCCGCAACTTGGACTTCTGTCCATACCTTTACAAAACATTACAGTTTGGACATTGCCTCTCGCCGCAGAGCTGGCTTCAGGTTGGCTGTTCTGTAAAGTCTTCTTTCCTAAAGAGCTTCACAGCCAGAGGATCTGTGTATGAGTAGTTTCCTCCTCCTGTGAACTTCTCTTTGTTCCAGACTGCTTGGGACTCAGTCCTATATGTAATTACCTACTGCAAGAGCCCTCTCGAAGTAAGATGGTACAGTTACGTAATAACTTACTGTAACAATAGATGTTCGAGAGAGGCTCTTGCAATAGGTAATACCTTCCCGACTTCCATCCCCCTTAGCATTTTCAGCTACTTTTCCAGGATGGGAAATATCCGCTTCTCTCTCGTCTTGCCTTTTGGCCTTTGTCGGGAAAGAACTGGAAGGCGGGCGTGGGGGACCGCCCCTTTATATTGACGTTGGTCACCTGATGTGGGGGCGGTCCCCTGCCAGAGACTGCTAGCTAGAAATTTTTCCGTGGGATCCTGACGCCTGACGGCTTCAGTCCTATATGTAATTACCTACTGCAAGAGCCTCTCTTGAAGATCTGCTGTTACGGTAAGTTCTTACGTAACTGTACTTTCTAGAAATGGTGTACAGCTCACATCCACACCACCCCCACTGTGTCCCCTGGCAGTGGGGCACCTGGATCTCTGCTTCCAGTATGCAAAAATCTAACATCACAGGCCAAAGCTGAAGGATATACTGCCTGGGTGGTGGGAGGAGCTTAAGCCTGAAGATGTCTGATATCAATCTGTTCCAGGGAACTGCCAAAGTGTGGATGTGAAGTGTATATTACTCCTAGGACTACGGTTACAGCTAAGTAACCTAAATTTTCTGGAGAGGGTGTTCTGTTGATGTCACGTTGTGTGTATTACTCGGGAATGGAGGTGCTCCATGCAGCATTTGTTTCTGGAGAAGGGGTTCTTCTGATGTCATTGTGTGTGTGTTATGTAATAACTCCATGTTTTGATTGTTTTTGGAGAAGCGGTTCTGTTGATGTCATTTTGTGTGTGTTATGGGTGGAGGTGCTCTGTGTGGCAGAGGTTTCTGGAGAGAGGTTCTGTTGATGTAATTTTTTTGTGTGTGTTGCTCAACAATAGAGGCATTTCTTATTGCAATCATTTCTGGAGAGGGGGTTCTGTTGATCTAATTTTGTTTGTGTTGCTAAGGAATGAAGACGCTCTGTGGAGTGATCCTTCCTGGAGGGGGCTTCTGTTGATGTAATTTGTGTGTGTGTGTTGCTCAGCAATAGAGGCACTCCATATAGTAGTAATTTCTGGAGAGGGGTTCTGTTGATGTAATTTTGTTTGTGTTGCTGAGAAATGAAGATGCTCATGTACTGATTCATTTTGGAGAGAGGGGTTCTGTTGATCTAATTTTGTGTGTGTTGCTAAGGAATGAAGACGCTCATGTAGTGATAATTTCTGGGGAGGAGGGTTTTGTTGATCTCATTTTTTTTTTCCTGTATCAGTCAGGATTGGAGGCGCTCTGTCTAGCAGTTGTTTCTATAGAGGGGGTTCTGCTGATGTAATTTTGTATGTTTGCTCAGGAATGGCTACTCCATGTACTGTGCAGAGCTGATGGTAAACATGAAGGATGTTCCCAGCACGGAGAGGATGGTACTGTGCAGCAAGCAGTGGAAGGTGATGTCACAGAAGGAGAAGGACATGTATCAGAAGCGATGTGAGCAGGTAAGAGACACCAGTCACATGCATTCACATACCCCCATATATCAGAGACATCCACCCACACTGAATGTGTAAGGGGCATTACCAAAATAACCATATTTATAAAATTATGTTTCTGTATTTGATTTTTTGCCATTTTATAACTGGGTCACTGCTCTGTAGGCTTTGTGGTCGTACTCTAATACATGCACTTCATCAATGGTTGGAGGCACTCTCAAAAATCTTTGTTTGGACACTGATGTTGTTGACAGAATGGCAGCTAGCCGGCTGAGAGGTCTCCCTCTGGGGACAAGACCTCGTTTGCCATTCTTTTGGACTGTCTGTACACTGGAGGAAGTCCAAATGAGAGAGTCCTACCCACTGCTGGACATCCTGGAATGGTATCCTTCACTGGGGGAGGCCGTCCCCATTACTCCAGCAATAGTGGGCCCTGCGTTCCGCATCTGGCAGCACCCAGCCTCCTGACAGGCCCCACTATGCTGTATGGACTGCAAGTATGCTGTCTCCTTGGGCAGGTTATTCCGGTTCTCAGAACACCTGTCGCCAGAAGGGGCTCATGCCAGATGTGGTGTTCTGCAAGGGGAAAGTATAGGTCGAGCTAGACAAGTTGCTGGGACAAGGAATCAAAGAAACAGGACCACCTTGGCCAAAAAGTAGAAACTGCTGCATCCCTGGGAATCTCCCGGGCCAGCTACATGCTGTTAATGACTTGGTACAGCCATGAGCTCTTTGAGAGATTTCCTGACCTGTCTGTTTTGGCCCCAAAGAGAGCTAGTAAGAACATACATAGGAACATATGAAGAAGCCAGCAGAAGGCCATTTGGTCTATGAAGTCTGCCGTATTGCAGGGTCCACAGCTTGAGCTAATGTCCCTGCCCTCCCTACCCATGAATTCCCCCTGTGCCTATCCTGGCCTCTCTTAAAGCTGACCACTGTCTTCAATGAGATGACCTCTTCTGGCAGTGCATTCCAAGTGTCCACCACCCTCTCTGTGAAGAAGTGCTTCTAGGAGCGTGAATATGTTGTTCATCGACACTTCTTGGCATGTCCCTTTCCCCTTTAAATTTTGCTGGAAAGTCTTCAAGCTGGCTTCTCCCACCCACCCGGGTGGCAAATACCTCGGCTCTGCCCCATGACGCCAGATCTTCCTTTCCGCTGGAAGATGCAGGTTCCCTCGTGCTCTCACAGCAGTTTGTAGGCTCTGGATTCAAAGCGTCGGTTTTTACCAAAACTAACCTTAAAACTCATTTGAGTTAGCAATTCTGATTGTAGCACATCGGACATGGAGGATAAATCATCCCTCTGATTTCGCCAGTGTACCTGTGGCCAGAAGATGTCGCGCACTGATCCCTACCTAATGTGCGTTTATTGCCTAGGTGTCGGACGTGACACCTTGTCTTGCACTTTCTGCCTGGTCTTCCATCTCAATGTCCTGGACGACCGCAAGGCGCGCCTAAAACTGGGGAGACCAGCGAAAAGGAACCTGCCGGTGAAATCGAAGGAGGCGAGGTGGGCGTTTCCACGGCCATGGGATCCGCCAAGCAGCTGGAGCAAATGAAGGCATTTGAGGAGGAATCAGCTCAAGCTTCAGCCAATCAAAGCTTTTTTGTTCCGCTTAACCTTGGCTCCACTTTTACAGGCTCCTTCAAGGAGTTGTGCCAGTCTCTTCCCACCAGGGGTGAGGCGCCCTCGGGCTCGCACTCCTCCCGCCCTCGCAAGTGGGATAAGGATCCTAAGTCTTTATCTAAACGAAGATGTTCTTGGGACTGAGAAAGATCTGAGTCCCAAGAGCACACGGTCTCAGCCTAGGTCGAGATTGCATCCTCGGCCGCCGGCTTTTCGGACATCTCGTCTGGCCAGGGGACCGAAGAAATGGCCGATGAGGCTGAGATTACTCTCGACCCAATTGACCCTCTGTCGCTGACCCCAGTCGATGACTCCCTGGAATAGACTCCGGTCCTTGTTTTTCCGGATAAGGAGACCCAGTCTGCTGGTGTCCCCATTGAGGAAACTGTTCCGGACCCTTGGTTTTCACCGACACCGGTGTCTCCTGATCGATCTGGTTGACTCCCTCGGTCTTGATCCAGGTCCAGATCCCCTTCGGCCGAACGGCTGAAAAAGAGTCATAAACACTCTTAAGAAGAGGCGTCGTCACAGATCCTCATCCTCCTCGGACAAGGAGAGGCTTCAGCGGAAACTCCGTTGACGCTATGAAGATCTCATGTGGCAACAGCTGATTTTGTCCAGGCAGAAGCCGGCCCCGATGGCCACCCCAGCCATCACTTGGCTTCTGCCTCCAACGCCGATGCTGACCCCTCCGGAATCAAAGTCTTCGGTTCCCCCGCCCTTGGGGCCAGCCCGTATCTCGGTTCAGCCTGCCTCGGTCTCTCCACCGATTTTGGTGGAACCACCGCCTAAGCAGCCTCAGGAAGGGGCTCCCTTAAAAGAGGACTGTACAGGCACCGGGCTTCCCTGACGTCTGTCAATTACAGTCGTCCCCATCACCCTGGTGAATCTAGGGAGACCCAGGCAGGAGGTCGCTGTATCCCGACTCGACTCCGGACGCCACTGGATTACACTCCCATCCTGGGGATGATAAGTTGTCCATGGCGGGTTTGGAGGAAGGCCCTTCCTCTTGTCAGGGCATTCTCTGCCTGATCTCTGAATCCACCAGAATGCCCATGGAGTCTATCCAGAAGAAGGCGGAGTACCCCCTTACAGATATCCTCAAAAGGGGGGATACCCCGACAGAGGCCTTTCCAGTGGCCGAAGTGATTGTTGGCCCGGTCCTTGAGCTTTGGCAGCGCCCAGCTTCCTGCCCAGCACCGTCCGCCCACATGGCCCACAAGTACGCGGTGCCCAGTGGGGTCCCTGGCGGGGTTCACAGAACATCCTTCGGCTGAGAGCCTGGTGACCACTTCTGTGTTCAGGCGTACTGGTAGCTCAGCCGACACTGACTGACCCCCCCCGGACAAGGAGTCCAAAAATATGGACCATTCCGCCTGTAAGGTCTATGCAGCCTCTTTCTTAGGCCTTCATCAGGCCAGCTCAGCTGTTATAATGGCACACTTCTCTCATGCCCTCCTTGGGTCATTAGACGAAGTCCTCCCTCATTTCCCGGCAGACATGTAGACCACAGTGAAGCCAGTCCATGATCAGGGCCATGCTGTTTTAAAACAGCAGCTCCAGATGGCTCTGGACATCGGGGATTCTTGTTCCCGCTCTTTAGCAGCCACAGTGGCTACTCGCCGCAGGGCTTGGCTGAGGCTTTCCTCCTTCCGGCGGATACTCGGCACAAGTTAGCTGACGTGCCCTTCTTAGGCACCGACCTGTTCGGTCCAGGAGTGGCCGGTCACCTTCAGCGCATTGAGCAGTCCGGTGCCACCTTGGATGCTAGTTCTGCGAAGGGTTTTTCGGGCAAGAACCAGCAGAAGCGTAAGAAGAAGCCTTTTCAGCACTCTTCTCCTGTGGTCAGGCAAGCCTCCTATTAAGGAGGCCAGCAGCGGCAGCAGCAGGCTCAAGCTTGGTGCCTAAGGCCCAAGCAGGGTCCACAACAGCCCCGTAAAGGAGGCCAAGACGCAGCTCCAGGAGCCTCCTCCTCCTCCTCTGAGCCTCCTCCTCCTCTAAGCCTGTTCAGTGATGGGTTGAGGGTTGCTACCCCTACACCCGTCACGCCAGCTCTGGGTCCTCCCATGGGGGGCCGGCTCCGGCACTTTCTTTCCGCCTGGTCCGATATCACCTCGGACAGGCGGGTTCTCGAAGTGGTCAGTCAGGGACTGCCTCTAGAGTTCGAGCAGTACCCTCTCAGTCAAGCCCGCGCCCCTCAGGAGGAAAGAATCTCAGCTTGCACCCAGTCAGCTCTCCGAGACGACATAGCTCAGCTTCTCTGCAAGGAGGCAGTAGCTGCAGTGCCGAATACTCCTACAGACCCAGGCTTCATGTCCAGGTACTTCCTGGTGCCCAAGCGGACAGGGGTTTGGCGCCCCATCCTAGATCTCCACGACCCGAATCAATATCTCAGGTCTTGCTCCTTCCAGACGGTAACTCTGAACCAGATCATATCATCCCTGGAGCAAAACTTGTGATCTTACTTCGAGAGGGTTCCAGCAGTAGGTCTTCACATATAGGACTGCGCCCCCTGGCGTCAGGTCCGCATGGCAAACCTGTAGATAGCAATCATCTGCGGGTACTGCCCCTGACATCAGGGCATCATGATGTCAGCCCGACTATAAAAGGGGCGGTCCCATGCCCGCTCTCCAGTTCTTTCCTGCCATCACTTCAGTCACATTCGGCTCATGTCAGAACAGCAATCTAACGTCTACGTTATATTTGTCGAAGTGTTTCTTTGCCTCTTACAAAAATTCTTAAACATTTTTCTTCAATTTGATGTCTTCTAGACAGAAAAAAAAGAGCAATAAGTGCGGCGCTCAAATCCCCCACAGGGACAATCATTCCCTTTGCCTCTTTTGCCGTGGTTCGAAGCACGACGTCCAGGAGTGTTCCATCTGCCAGGCCTTCAACCAGGCGACCAGAACCAGGCACAAGAGGTCCCTTGAGGCCCATCTATTGACCCAATGCTTGGCGTCTATGGAAAGGGCACTCCAAAAACTCAGGGAAAGGTCGTCGTCGCCGGCCCTGAAGAAGAAGAAAAAGAAAAGTAAGGAAAAGCATCGGGACAGGAGTCCGTCGCCACCGGAGAGGCCTGCAACCGTGAGTACTTTTTCGGGTGCCCCATCCGCTTCTTTGTGTTGAACCCCTTCTCCCCCTCCTGCCGAGGTAAGCAGGCAGCCGGGGGTTGCCTCTTTGGAGGTGGTAAGTTTGTCCACTGATCCTGCCGATAAGTCACCCCTCGCCTCCGGTGAAGGGTGCACAGCCTCTGCCGATCAGCCTAGCAGCAGCCTTCTGACCGTCTCTAGCCCAGCCGGATCTGTTGCTTCGGACGCTGGCTCCTCCGACGCCCGCATAGATCTGTCCACTCTCCCATCGGGCTCCAGTTTGGCCCCCGATGTTGGACAGAGTGAGGGACTAGTTGACCCATCGTCTCCCAGGGTTCTCCACCCTAGAGACTCGCCACCCGACCCTTTGCTGTTTGTTTTAGCAAAGTCACGTTCAGAGCTGCCGTCAGGGGCCCCTCATGTGTCCCCCGCTTGCCAGGCCTTCCTCCGTCGCCGAATCTCATTCCGCTGCTGACAGGGAATCCGGGTATGGAGCCTCCACCCTCAAGTACTTCAGGCGTGCTCCCGGACCCGACGTCTTCTTCTGGCACCACGGCAATTCCCCGGTGGGACCTTTGTCTGGGTTCATAGACCAGGACCCCTCTTTCCCGCCTGCGGGCGCCCCTTCGTCGGTCTCTCATTATCCAGCGCTGGGCCAGGTGCCTCTGTCGCCGGGTTTTCTGACGCCGGGCTTTCTGACGTCTTCATTCCTGTCGATGGGTTATCCTACTCCAGGACATCCCATGCCAGGTTACCCTGGGTTCTCGTATTATCCGTCCTGGCACTGTCCTCAGTACCCGGGTTATCCGAGTTATCAGCCACCTACTCCTCTGGTGCTGGAACATGAGTCCGTCCCCCTGTGGCGGAAAGAGGCTAGAGCGCAGCTTGTGTCGGAGTTAAGACGGCTGATGAGAGAGAGACCCTCCTCAGGGTGGTCTCTCCACTGGCTCCTGTTACCAGAGCCACTACCTCTATCTCGGTAGGCATTACAGAACCAGACCCTTCTGTTCCTAGTGGCTCCAATTCCTCTGACACTGGTTCCGACTCGGACACGTCGGAGCCCAGATCTCCTGTGGAGGTCCCTCGGAAGGACTCCCTATAGTCCCCTCTGGAGGAGCCTTCTTTCGGAGACCTGTTACGTTCTATTCAGGCGGCTGGTGGTTGGCCGTCCAAAGAGGTTGATCCACAAAGAAAACGTCTTGCAGAGCACCTGGATCTGGGCACCTCGGACCCTATTCCCATTCCACCATTGATGGGACCTCACGAGGACCTTGTAACCACAGTCTGGCAACAACCGTCCTCCATTCCAGCGGTCTCACGAGAAGCTGACTGCACCTGTTATCCCCCGGAAGGGATTTTTCACTTGAACTCCCATCCCAAGGCTTACTCTGTGGTCATCACGGCAGCTCACGACCATTCAGCCTAGCCCAAACATCTGAATTCTTCGCCTCCTGACAAGGACTCGCGTCAACTGGACCAATTTGGGCGCAAAATTTCTTATTCTTCTTCTTGTGCGATACATTCCCTTAATTACGTCTCGCACATGGTCGCCTTTCAAAAAGCTTCGCTTTTGGATTTAGAAACGGACCTCCAGGAAGTTCAAGAAGAAACCTTGAGGAAGAAACTCTTGGATAAAGTACGGGTGGGTAAATCCTTGTGTCGCCACGCCCTTCGGGCTACTTACGACTCGGTGGATTCAGTGGCGAGAGCAGCTGCCATGGGGATCTGCCTCCGACGCCTCTCCTGGCTCCGTATCGAGGGACTGGTGCAGGACGTGCAGTCCTTTCTGTTGGACGCCCCTTTCAGGGGTTCCATCCTCTTTGGCGGCGACGCGAAAGACATCATTACTGGGCTGCAGGAGAGCGGACACTCCTTGCGGGACGTCGGTTCCTTATACAAGATGGGCCAGAAAAAGCCTTTTCGCTGCCAAAGAAGGTGGAGCAAATCCCAGGCTAAGCATCAGGCAAAGAAATGCGCACCTGGCTCGGGAGCTCAAACCTCACAGACCAGATTTCAAAAACAGGCCTCTGGGGCAAAAGCTCCCTTCCCCTCGGCATCCTGACTCCTTTCCCCTCCTTCTGCTACCTCCAGTACCTCAGGAAGAAAAGGCTGGAGGGAGGTTCGGCCTCCACCTGGAAGGCTGGAGGTAGGTCACCGCAGAAAATTGGGTGCTTCAGCTCATCCAACGAGGTCACTCGATAGAATTCAGCAAAATTCCAGCCCCTCAACCACCAGGACGATCCTTCTATCACTGGGATCAGGTCCCCATAGTCTCTCAGGAGATCCAGGCACTTCTTCTAAAGAAGGCCATAGAGCCCGTCCCGTTAAACCAAATAGGAAGGGGATTCTACTCCCATTTCTTCCTGGTTCCAAAGAAAATTGGCGACCTGAGACCAATCCTGGACCTCAGCACACTAAACATCTTCGTGGAGTACAAGACGTTTCGTATGTTGACCCTTCAGGGGCTCCTTCCTCTGCTCCATCCAAATTTTTGGCTGTGCTCCCTGGACATGCAGGATGCTTACCTGCATATCCCTATCCTCCTGGCCCACCACTGCTTTCTCCACTTTGTTTTCCTGGAGAAGCATTTCCAATTCCGAACACTCCCATTTGGCCTTTCTTCGGCCCCCAGAGTGTTCACCAAATGCCTAATAGTGGTGGCGGCCTTTTTGCGCTGCCAGGGCATTTATGTCTTCCCGTACCTGGACGACTGGCTCCCTCTCAGCACCCTCTCCTACCAGCCTGAAAGAGTCTCTCTCTTTCACTCTGAGCTTGTTTGCTTTACTGGGCATAATGGTCAATTTTCCCAAGTCCCAGCTAGTACCCTCACAGAGGCTCCAGTTCATTGGAGCTGTACTAGACACAGTTCAGGGCAAGGCTTTCCTGCCATCAGATCGGGCCAATACCCTTGCTTCTCAAGCCACACTTGTGGCACAGGCCCGATGGATCCCAGCACACTCGGTGCTTCATTTATTGGAACTGATTTCGACGGTCCCAGTGGCCAGGCGTCACATGAGGGTCACCAAATGGTTTCTTCGAGTCCAATGGGACCAGAGGACGGACGACATGAACCAAAAAGTCATGATCTCCAACAGCCTCCAGAGAGATCTCCGCTGGAGGCAGGATCTCTCGAACTTGCCGAAGGGGATTCCTTTCCTTCCGGCAGTTCCGTCTCATATTCTCACCACAGACGCCACAGATCTGGGCTGATGAGCTCATCTGGAGTCTCACAAGACACAGGGGTCTTGGTTCGACCAGGAGCTGATGCTCCTCATCAATGTTCTGGAGACTAGGGAGGTTCTTTACGCGCTCCAGGCATTCCAGTCGCTGCTGGTTCCGGGATCTCTCTTGGTACAGATGGACAACATGTCCACTGTCTGGTACATAAACAAACAGGGAGGAACCAGATCATACCCTCTTTGCCGAGAAGCCATGAGGGTGTGGTATTGGGCAATTCAGCACAGCCTTTACCTGACAGCAGTTCACGTTCTGGGTGGTTCCAGCGTCCTAGCGTACAGTTTCAACCAATCAGTGGCCAGGGCCCACGAGTGGGAGCTAAAGTCAGAGGTAGTAGATCATCTGTTTCTTCGGTGGGGTCAGCCAGAGATGGATCTGTTTGCCTCCCCTTACAACGCAAAACTACCCCTCTTCTGCTCGCTCGTTCCCGAGCATGGTGCTTTTTGGTGAGACGCACTGTCTCTTTCATGGACAGGGAGGTTTCTATACATCTTTCCTCTCATTCAGAAGGTTCTGGTGAAACTTCAACAAGAAGGAACCCATGCAGTCGTGATTACTTCTCTTTGGCCACGCCAAATTTGGTTCCGTCTTCTGCAGCACTTGGCACTGGAACCCCTGGTTCCTCGGCTCATTTCCCATTACTTTCTGACTCAGAAGCAGGGCACCCTGGTACATCCGAGCCTTCAGTCCCTCCACCTTCATTGCGTGGCACCTGTGGACATAGCAATTTCTCGTTATGGGGTCTCTTCACAGGTTGCGCACATTCTAGTGGAGGCCAGAAAACCCTCCACTAGATCCACCTACGCTATGAAGTGGAAGAGATTCACGATATGGGCCCAAGCAGGGGGCTGGGATCCATTTTCATGCTTGGCATCCCAGGTTCTAGAATACCTTGCACACCTGTCTGAGGCGGGCCTTAGCTATACCTCCATTAAGGTCCACCTCTCTGCGGTGTCGGCCTACCACCTCCCGGTGGAGGGCAAAACCTTGGCTTAACTGGTGGTTGCCAAAACCTTTTTGAAAGGCATCCTTCATTTGAAACCTCCGATACGGAATCCTTGTCCTCCCTGATACCTGAATTTCATGCTCAAGAAGCTGACCTTACCACCGTTTGAACCAGCTTCTTCTTGCGACTTACGCTTCCTTTTCTGGAAGACCTTATTTTTAGTCGCTGTTACTTTGGCCAGAAAGGTTTCCGAATTACAGGCCTTCTTCTGTAAAGAACCTTATTTGATTTTTCATAAGGACCGAGTAATCCTTCGGACTAACCCTTCTTTTTTGCCCAAAGTAGTTTCAGAAACCCCTTTGAACCAGAGCGTGGAATTACCGGTGTACTATCCACAGTATTTCAATAGGGAGGAACACCTGCTGCACACACTTGACGTGCACCGGATCCTGAGGTACAACATGTGCAGAACTAAAGAGGTTAGGAAATCTAGCCAACTGTTCATAGCCTTTGCCCCTCAGTGCCAGGGCAAGGCTATTTCCAAGCAGACCATCTCCCGATGGCTGCCTAACTGCATCCATTTTTCGTACACGAAATATGGGAAGTCCTTCCGGGGGCAGTCAAAGGCCACTCCACCCATAGCATGGCGACCTCTACTGCCTTTTTTAGGAATGTGTCCATGGCAGAGATCTGTGCTGCGGCCACCTGGTTGTCTGTTGACACCTTCACTAAGCATTACAGTGTGGACATTGCCTTTCGGCGCAGAACTGGCTTTGGTCTTGTGGTCCTGCAAGGCCTTCTGTCGTGATTACTCATGGCGACTTCTCCTCCTCCCGGATGCACCAGTGCCTTATTTTTCTTTGGAACTGCTTGGTATTCAGTCCTATATGTGAAGACCTGCTGCAGGAACCCTCTCCAAGTAACATATAGCAGTTACATAAGAACTTACCGTAACAGTCGATCTTCGAGAGAGGTTCCTGCAGTAGGTCTAGTCTCCCTCCCTCCGTCCATCAGTTTTTGGATGCTTTACTTTCCATCCTATCTAGTCCGGCTGGACTAGAGGAGAAGCAGGGTCTTGGGAGTTCACTCCGGTTTTCTCCTTACCTATCTTTAGGTCTCCGTTGGAAAAGATCTGGGGAGCGGGTACGGGACCACCCCTTTTATAGTCGGGCTGATGTCTGATGATTGCTGTCTACAAATTTGCCGTGTAGACCTGACGCCAGGGGGCACAGTCCTATATGTGAAGACCTACTGCAGAAACCTCTCTCGAAGATCGACTGTTACGGTAAGTTCTCATGTAACTGCTATGTTCTGTTCACTGGATCTGCAGGACGCGTTCTTTCACGTCCCAGTCTGTCCGTCCCATCAGCGGTTCTTCCACTTCGGGGTCAAGGGGACCCTGTACGAGTTCTGAGCTATGCCGTTCGGCCTGTCATCAGCCCCATGGGTCTTCACCAAGTGCATTGCAGTGGTGGCAGCCTATCTTCGGCGTCGAGGAGTACGAATCTACCCTTGTCTCGACGACTGGCTCCTGGCAGGTTCCTCCCTTCAGGAGGTGGAGAGGTCCAGGGATCTGGCTCTCCGAACCTGCTCCCAACTCGGCCTCTTTATCAACAAGGCCAAGTCGGAACTCGTGCCCTCTCAGGTGATGGGCTTCATCAGGGCAGAACTTGACTCTTGTCAAGCCAGAGCTTGGCTCCCAGTGGACAGAGCAGAGGTTCTCTCCTCATTTGCCTGATCATTTCTGATTGGGCACTTGCGCTCTGCCTGGTACTTTCTGCGCCTTCTGGGCTACATAGCAGCGTGAACCTCAGTGGTCCATTGGGCAGGTGGCACATGCGCCCCCTGCAATGGGAGCTGGCAGCCCAGTGGACTCAGCGCCATGGTCATTTCGATCAGCTGATCACTGTAACCCAGAAGATGTGGGATGCTCTCCAATGGTGGACCGCCCCAGAACGGTTGCAGAAAGGCATCCCGTTTGTCCGCCCCGAGCTGACAGTCATCCTTACGACCATTGCTTCTCTCATGGGCTGGGGAGCCCACATGGGGGACAACGGGGCCCACGGGTTCTGGACCCTCGAGGAGTCCTGATGCCACATCAACCTGTTGGAGCTCAGAGCAGTCAGACTGGCACTGTCAGCTTTCGCTCCTCAGCTCTGGGGTCAAGTGGTTCAAGTCCAGACGGACAATACCATGGCCATGTACTACCTCAGCAAACAGGGCGGCATGCACTCCCGTCTGCTGTGCAAGGAGGCGCTCTGCATCGGGACCATCGTAAGCCGGTTGGAGGCAGATCTCCTAGCCATCCATGTGGCAGGAGTCTCGAACCAGTTGGCAGATGCACTCAGCCACATAGGCCAGACATCCCACAAGTGGTCTCTCCGTCCAGAGGTAGCTTACAGTCTGTTCTCCCATTGGGGCAAACCATTGATGGACCTGTTTGCCTCCAGGGAAAACACCAAGCTGAGGCTGTACCACGGCCGCCCCCTCAGCAGGGCTCGCTGCAGGGGGATGCTTTCTCGAGGCTGTGGACCCCAGGCCTCCTCTACGCCTTCCCTCCATTTCCCTTGATCCAGAAGGTGTTACTCAAGATGAGGAGGGACAAGGTGAAGGTGATCCTGGTAGCCCCAGACTGGCCGCGCAAGTTCTGGTACCCATATCTCCTCAGCCTCAGCTGCAGGGCCCCCGAAGCGGCTTTGTACACGCCCGGACCTGATATCTTTGAACTAGGGGAAGGTATTCCATCCAGACCTTCAATCCCTGCACCTCACAGCCTGGTACCTGAGCGGCTAGAGTTCCAGGCTCTGGGTCTTTCCGAGGATGTCTACACTGTGGTGGCAGCATCTCATAAGGAATCGACCAGGAAATGTTATGCCTTCAAATGGAAAAGGTTTTCCATTTGGTGCCAGGGTAAGAGTCTGGACCCCTTATCCTGCTCCTTGGCTAACATTCTAGACTACCTTTGGTCTCTCTCCAAAGGGGGTCTACAGTTATCGACCCTTAGGGTGCACCTAGCAGCCATTTCTGCTTACCGGGTGCAGGCCGGTCAGCTGACATTGGCGCAGGAGACAGTGGTCGGGCACTTTTTCAAAGGCCTGGATCACATATCCCCTCTGGTGCGTGAACCTCCATCTCCACGGGATCTGTTGCTGGTTTTGGCAAAGCTCATGGGCAAGCCATTCGAACCCATGCACAAGTGTGAGCTGTCACACTTGTCTTGGAAGATGACCTCCCTGGTGGCTATCAACGTCAGCCAGAAAGACAGGGGAGCTCCAGACACTTTCGGTGGACTTCCCTTATCTGGTCTTTCACAGGGACAAAGTTGTCCTATGCCCCCACCTGAAATTCCTTCTGAAGGTGGTATCAGAGTTTTACCTTAACCAGGGTTGACTCTGCTGGTATACTACCCTAATTACACCTCGGACACTGAGTACAGGCTCCATACCTTGGACCTGAGACGTGCTCTCTCCTATTACAAGGAGAGGACAGCAGAAATTCATGGAGAGGTGTGCCAGCTGTTTGTCACCTACGCTGAAGCCGCTTCTGGCAGACCTGCAGCCAAACGGACCATAGCAAGATGGATTACATCATCCATAGGTCTGTGCTATGAGTTGGCGGGTAAGGAGCCTCCCAGAGGGATAAGAGCTCATTCCACCTGCCATACTGCTGCATTGGTGGCTGCTTCCAGGGATATCCCTATCCAGGAAATCTGTCGGGCTGCTAGCTGGAAGTCAGCAAACACCTTCATTACCCACTACCACATCGACCTTGAGTCACGCCGGGATGCTGGTTTTGGGGCCTCTGTTCTGCAGTCTCTCTTTCCTAAGTAGGGGGTGTGTGCCTTGCCTCCCTTCTCCCGGAGAACTGTTCGGAGTCTGCCAAGAAGTGTGGATGAACAACATATCCATGTTCCTCGAAGAATAGGTTACTCACGTGTAACAGTAGTTCTAGGAGTGGTATATGTTGTTCATCCACACGCACCTACCCGACCTCCCCAGCTTTAGGCGCACAACCTTGCTTCCAGCGGGCTAAGCGTTGGCGTCATGGGGCGGAGCTGAGTTATTTACCACCTGGGTGGGTGGGAGGAGCCAGCTTTAAGACTTTCCGGCAAGATTTAAAGGGGAAGGGATATGCCAAGAAGTGTGGATGAACAACATATACCACTCCTAGAACTACTGTTACAGGTGAGTAACCTGTTCTTCCTGACCTCCCTCCTAAACCTCCAACCCCCCAGCTTAAGACTGTGCCCCCTAGTGTTATGGTTTCTACTCAGCTTAAAGAGACTGTCCTTATCAACCTTATTTATCACTTTCAAGTACTTGATAGTCCCAGTCATGTCCCCTCTCTCTCTCTCTCTCTCTGTCCTGCCTTCCAGGGAGTACATGATCTTACTTCGAGAGGGTTCCTGCAGTAGAACATAATATGTAGGACTGCACCCCCTGGCGTCAGACCAGCATGGCAAACTTTTGCTAGCAACTCCTGGCAGGGGACCGCTCACCCGACGTCAAGTGACGGACGTCAGCATGACCCTATGTAGTGGGTGGTCCCCACGCCCGCTGTCCTGTTCTTTCCCACCGTTGACTTGCGCACAGTACTTCGGTAAACATTGCTCAGTCAATGGCCATTTATTGCCTTATTTCTCGAATTACAGTCCGTTTTTCAATTTGTTTATGTTTTCTCCACCTCTGACTCGGAAGACAAGAAGTGCGGTGCACAGATCCCTCATAAACACGGCCATCGTCGTTGCCTCTTTTGCTTAGGCCCAAACCACGACACCGTGGCCTGCCCCGATTGCAAGCCTTTCAATCAGCCCACATGC
Organism: Neoceratodus forsteri; assembly: GCA_016271365.2. Classification (NCBI taxonomy): domain Eukaryota; kingdom Metazoa; phylum Chordata; order Ceratodontiformes; family Ceratodontidae; genus Neoceratodus; species Neoceratodus forsteri. Next base: position 249,438,245 of record CM057457.1, read on the forward strand.
AAACGCAGGCAGCAGGCTTTGGAGGCCCATTTATTGAAGTCCAGAATGGCCGCTCTCAAAAAGGAGATGCAAAAATTAAGGGGCACTGCTTCTTCCTGTTCTTCTGAGTCTAGAAAGAAAAAGGACAAAGAAAAGCACAGAGAACGGGAGTGTCTGGAGGACCGGGACTGTGTGAGCTCCAACAAGCCTTCGACCAGCAAGGCCGCCTCCCTGCCACCTGCCCTCATGGCTGTCCAGGCTGTGTCAGGATCTACACCGGGGTTCCTCTGCTGCTTTTCAGCCTATCTCCACCAGTAAGTCATCCTCCGGCTTCTCTGGCGAATGCCCAGTCTCTGTTGATATATCGATCCCTGGCTCCTCCGGTGCCCACCCAGCCATCGCTAAGTCGGGTCCCAAAACTCAGCTGGAGATCCGCATGACTGTGACCGATAAGCTGGTCGAAGGGCCCTACCCTCTTCACCTGGTCCCTCTTTCGTCCGATAAGCTGGTCGCCTCTGTGCCAGATGACCGCCGGGATGTTGCTCACCCCTCAGGGGCTGACGCCACCTCACCTGACGTCCGGTCAAGCCCGCCAACTTCTCTCGGCCAGCCCTCTTCCCAGGTCCCCCCTCCCAGGTGGGAGCGTTCCTTACAACCTCCCCCGGTGGAACCTCCTGCCCCAGACATCACACCTGGGATGGAGGAGGAAGTGGGGCCCCTGGATATGTTTTTTTTTTCCCCCACTCCAGTGACTATGTCCCAGGTCCCCCCTATGGACACCTTTCCTGGGGTACCGACACCAGACCCAATCTTTACAAGGGCTCCTGGCCTCTTTTCTACTCTGTTGGACCTGCTTACGGACCCACCGGGTGCACCCTCTCTGACGCAGAGGGCACTGCCAGGTATGTTGCCCAACCTTCCGCTGTCAGGGCCCTTATGTCCGACCCCGATGCAGGCTATGGTGACGCCAGGCCTGACACCCAATACCCGGACATTAACAGGCCTGACATCAGTCCCTCTGACATCAGCTAACCCGATGCTGGATACCTTTCCAGGACCATCGAGACCACCAACAGACCAAAGACATCCACAAGGGTTCCTTCCTCACCTGGGGCCCCAAACACTGGCTTACGCTCTGTCTAGCCCGACGTTGGGTTCTCTCCCCTATTCTTTCTATTCTGGGTATCAGTCCTCTGGTTACCCCTGTTATCTGGGTTATCCTCATCATCACTATCAAGGGCTGGGCTCACCCTTTTACCATTACTTGCCCACCCCCATGCCTCTGCCACCTCAACCCCCTACACCTCCTCCACAACAGGGCTTCCAATCCTTGATTCAGTCCTGGTGGAAGGACGCCAGGTCCAAAATTAGTCTCAGACTTAGAGCGGCGTCTGCCAGCCCAGTAGTCCCCCACACTTGTCTCCTGTCAGCTCACTTGGTTCGGCCACAGTGCACATTTCTGGGGCAACCTCAGGAGGTCACTCTGCCAGAGATTGGGACCCCCGAGGAACATGATTCTGTGGACTCCGAGGAGGATTCCTCAAACGAGTCATCTGGTGAGCATTCCTCTGCAGCTATGGGCAAAGAATCATCTGAGTCCCCCTCTGAGGATCTCTCATTTATGGAACTTCTTTGCATTATCCAGCAGTCCCATGGCTGGAATGCTGAGGAACAGGATCCGAAGAGGAAATGTCTCGTAGAGCATCTGGATTTGGAAACCGTTTCCCCTAGTCCTGTCTACCCATGGACAGCCTCTCATGAAGACCTCACCACTACCATTTAGCAGCTGCCCCATTCCATTCTGGCCGTTCCTAAGAAAGCTGACCGGATATACCACATGCCTGAGGATATTCCTTTTCTGGATTCTTACCCCAAGGTGAATTCGATTGTCATCATGGCTGCTCATGACCATTCGTCTACCCCAAAGCTCATGAGCAACTCCTCCCCAAGACAAGGAATCTATGCAGCTCGACAAATTTGGCAAAAACATTTATTCTTCCTCTACGTGCACCCTTCGCTCGCTCAACTACGTGGCTCACATGGTCTCCTTTCAAAAAGTGACTATGGCCAAGCTCGAGGCCCGTATCCAGTCTATGAAGGCCTTGGATCTTAAGGAGGAGCTAACTAAAGATTTACGCTTGTTAAAAATCTCCTGCAGACATGTGCACAGTGCCACATACAACTTAGTAGACGTGGTGGCCCGTTCCTGCACCACAGCCGGTTCCCTTAGAAGACACGCTTGACTACGCATTTCTGGACTGTCCACTGATGTTCAGGCGGCAATCCAGGATGCTTCCTTCAGAGGTTTGGTCCTTTTTGGGGGAGACACCAAGGACATTATCATGGGTCTCTAGGACAGCGGCCAGGCCCTAGGATCCATGAAGTCCATGTAGCGATTGGGCTTCCAGAAGAAACAGCCCTTTTGGTGCCAAAACAGGAGGCAGGGTAAAAAGCCCTTAACAGCTGCCAGAACAAAAGAAAAGCTATGGGTTCTTCTTTCACCCCCCCACCTCAAAAACCCAGAGGGCAACTGGGGGACCTGGCCTCTCCTCTTTCTGACTCACAGCTCCTTCCCCCTCCTCCACCATCCAGCGAGGAGTCAGTGGGAGGAAGGTTCACCCTCCACGTGCAGGAGTGGAAGGGCATCACCTCAGACGTATGGGTCCTGCAACTTGTTTCAAGAGGGCACACCTTAGAATTTCTGGAGTTCTCTCCACACTCACCCTAGCTCAATCCCGGTATTCTCCGAACCAGGCAATCCTGGTCCAGGAGGAAATCCTTGCTCTCAGGCAAAAGTCAGCCATAGAGCCAGTCCCTTCATCTCAGTGAGGAAAATAGTTTTACTCCCACTTCTTCCTGGTTCCCAAGAAGACGGTGACCTCAGCAGGCTCAGCCTTTTTGTCGAGTACAAAAGGTTCCGCATGCTGACTGTACAGGGTCTTCTGCCCCTTCAGCAGAAAGACCACTGGCTTTGTGTGCTGGATATGCAGGATGCCTAGCTTCATATTCCAGTGTTCCCAGGCCACCACCGTTTTCTACGTTTCCTTTTCCGGGGGGTGGGGGGGCACTTCTAGTTCATAGCCCGCCCCTTTGACCTTTCCTTGGCACCCAGGGTCTTCACCAAGTGCCTAGTGGTGGTGGCAGCGTCTTTATACTGCTGGGGTTTTGAGGTGTTTCCTTACCTGAATGACTGGATCTTACCTCGAGATACAGCTGTTGCAGCAGATTACACCATTAGGACTGAAGCTGTCTGGTGCCAGGACCCCACGGAAATTTTCTAGCTAGCAGTCTTCAGCGGGGACCGCCTCTGACGTCGGTCCCGCCCCCGACGTCAGGCGTAGTGCATAAGGAGGCGGTCCCCCCACAATCCCCAGATCTTACTTCGAGACACAGCTCTTGCAGCAGGTTACACCATTAGGACTGAAGCCGGCAGGCGTCAAGACCACGGAAAAATTCTAGCTAGCTATCTTCAGCGGGGACCATCCCCGGTCAGGCGTAGGTATATAAGGGCGGTCCCGCAAATCCCAATTCTTTCCCGCCGTCGACTTGCATGTCTCGACCCTTGGTTCAGTTTCTAGCGCGCGACGCGTGGTAAAGTGTTTTCCTACAGGAAATTCGTTCTCTTCGTTCAGCTTTTTCTCTGATGTCCTCTCCGACCTTCGGTCACTCCTCGAAGTGCGCCTGTGGGAAGCAGATCCCATTCAAGGATCCGCGATCGGCCTGTGTCCGGTGCCTAGGCCCAGACCACGACACCCGGTCCTGCACCTTTTGCCAGGGTTTCAACAGCAGAACCCGGATCCGTCGTCAGAAGGCCCTTCAGGCATTCCTGCTTGAGGAACAACTCAAGACCATGGCTTCCAGCGGGGATTCTTTGCAGAAGGCCCGCAAGCATTCTGAGAAGCATAGAGAGACGGCCCCTTCCAGGTCCCCGTCTAGGGCCTCCGACTCGAGCAGCTCCGGCTCCAGGTCTGACCGCTCTCCTTCCCGGGCCAGCTCTCAGCCTCCCCCCACTGCGGTGAGAAAATCTTCAGGCTCCTCTTCTCAGGCCAAGACTCCCAGGCCTTCCTCATCCTCCAAGGCCCTGGCTAAGTCAGGGGATCGTCACCATCACCACAAGTCGGGTTCCCGCCATTCTGAACCTGACGTCAGGTCCGCCTCCTTGCCTCCTCCTCCCCAGCGGAAGACCAAGGAGCTCACCTCACTTAAGAGGCCGTTGGACCCAACGCCGGTTCGCCCGACGTCGATCTCTCACCACAGGTCCCCAGAGCTGTCGTCCGTCAGAAGACCGTCGCCGGCCAAGCCTACTCATCACCGGATGCCGGTAGGGGGACCGGCGCCCACACTGATCGAGAAGAGGACCCTGACGCCTCCGACCGACGTCGGTCAGGAGACCATCACTGAGGAGGTGTTGACTCAGCCCGAGGACCAGACAGGCGACCCCGGTCCTGTTGAGACTCCCACGGAACCCTCTCCGCAACCCGAGCCCCCTGTGGAGCCGACGCCGGGACCCGGCGACCGACCACCGGCGCCCGGTTCGTCGTCGGGCCTTTCTTTTTCAGAGGTGAAGGAGCTTTTCACTTACTGGTGGGATACCATTAAAAAGGACATGGTCTCCACTCCACCTCCGCTTCCACCTCCTCCTCCTCCTACACCGGTTACTCCTCCGGTTCCTGCGCCCCCTTCTCCATCTGGGTCTGCAGGCGGTTACCTCTTCCCCGGGAGCCCAGGACCCCTCAAGGGAGACCAGACAAAAGGAGACCTCCGTCCAGATCCTCTTCTAGGTCACCCAGCCCTAAGAGACCCAGAAGACGCCGCCGTTCGCCTTCGATGGAGGACACGGGATCAGAGTTTTCAACATCCAGATCTCCATCTCCTCTCTCCATCCCTTCTCCGGACCCACGTGAGCTTCCAAAGTCTCCTCCGGATGACCCTTCATTCTTGGATATCATGAGACACATCCAAGAGAACATGGGATGGGATGCGGAAGAGTTAGACCCCGAAAGGCTACGCCTTGCGAAGTATCTTCGGCAGAAGGACCCCAAGCCTGTGGTGGTGCCACCCTTGGTAGACACTGTGGATGTCACCAAGGCAGGCGTGGAAGCGCCCACATTCCTCCCGGTGATGCCAAGAAAGCTGACCACCTGCACAAGGCTCCAAGGGAAGACCAGTGCCTGTTCCAGCATCCTCAGGCCGACTCTCTGGTCATAACAGCCTCACATGACCGGTCCCAAAGACGCAACATTTGAGCACCTTGCCACCAGACCCAGAGTCCAAGCAGCTGGATGCCATGGGTAGGTGCACGTATGCTTCCGCTACCTGCGCCATCAGATCCCTGAATTATTTGACCCACATGGTGCAGTTCCAAAATGCCCTGTGGGGCAGGGTCTGGATGCGGCTGAGAAATTGCCAGAAGGTGAGCAGAAGGAGGAGATGTTGCAGCTCCTCCGTACGGGTTCGGACGTGGGAACCCAGGTGCTACGAGCCGCGTACAACTCCGCGGACTCCTCGGCCCGGGCAGCAGCTTCAGGCGTATGCCTCCGGAGGCACTCTTGGCTCCGTGTCTCCGGTTTTACCTCGGACGTCCAGAAAAACATCATGGACACCCCATTCGAGGGAGAAGTTTTATTTGGTTAACCCTCAGAGAAGATAATTACCAAACTCCAAGAGGTCGGGAAGGCGGTGAGGTCGGTTCAGGCCATGTACCGACCCAAGCTTAGTTCCTTTCATAGGAACCAAAGCCGATTTCGTGGACGGATGCAGAGGCAGCAGTCCGGCCCCGTTCCACAACAGAGGGGCTCCGGTTTCTGCAGAGCCCAGGGAAAACAACCCGCAGGTCGAGGCCAGCGGACTACTAAGCCGGCCCAGCCAGCGGGCCCCTCAGCCGCCACAGCCTGACTTCTTTCCGGCCCCCGCCCCTCATGATCAACGTGATTTCATGGTCGTGGGTCGCATTTGCGAATTTCCTGCCAGGATGGCAGTCTATAACCACCGACAGGTGGGTTCTCCAGATGGTCGGAAGAGGCCACTTTATAGAATTCACAGAAAAGCCACCCTCGAGGTCTCCTTTGCTCTCCCGGTACTCGGGTCAGCACAAGTCATTGATCAGACAAGAAGTACTCATGCTCCTGCAAAAGGGAGCGATAGAGTGAGAACCACAGAGGACACGGATACTATTCCCACTTCTTCCTGGTTCCAAAGAAAACGGGGGACCTCCGTCCGATTCTGGACCTCAGCGACCTCAATTTGTCGGTCGCCTACAAAAGATTCCACATGGTGACTCTTCTGGGTCTTATTCCCATGCTGAAGCAGGACGCCTTTTTAGCGTCTCTAGACATGGAGGACGCTTACCTGCACATCCCTATAGCTCAAATGCATAAGAGGTTCCTGCGCTTCGAGTTTCTCGGCCATCATCTTCAGTTCCGAGCCACTTGCATTCAGGCTGTCACGGCATCCAGGGTCTTTACCAAATGCATAGCAGTTGTGGCAGCGTCTCTAAGGAGGCGGCCATTATGTGTTCCGTACCTGGACGATTGGCTTCTCATAGCGCCTCAGAGAAGGCGTTGCTACGCGATCCAGGAGTACCCAGGACCTGTTTCGATCTCTGGGTATCCTAATCAACCACGAAGTCTCTCCTGGTACCGACGCAGAAACTGCAGTTCATAGGCGCAGTACTGGACACCGTTCAGGGAAGAGCGTTTCTTCTAGACGACAGAGCGGAGCGCATCAGATCCCTCATCAGGGATCTTTAGTCGAAGAAAACCGTCCCAGCCAGGTCGGTCCTTCACTTGCTCGGACACATGGCTGCGGCCATTCCTACTGTCCCTTTCGCAAGGCTTCACATGCGGATAACTCAGTGGATGCTCAAGGTGCAATGGGACCAAAGGCAAGACCACATGCAGCATCCGGTCAGAATCACGAATACCGTGATTCGAGACTGGCAGTGGTGGCTAGACCCAGGGACACTCTCTACGGGCGTCCCATTTATAGCGCTGTCCCCGGAGGTAATCCTCACCACAGATGCCTCAGGTCTAGGGTGGGGAGCACACCTGGATGGGGTGAAGTCCCAGGGAACGTGGACCCCTCAGGAGGCTTATCTCCATATCAGCGTCCTAGAGATGAGGGCGGTCCTTTATGCCCTGCAGGCATTTCAGTCAGAGATCCCACTGAGTACTCTCCTGCTTCAGACAGACAACACGGCGGTGATGTATTACCTCAACAAACAAGGAGGCGCACACTCTTACCCCCTTTGCAAGGAAGCCATGAGGGTGTGGGATTGGGTAATCCGACACGGCCTTGAACCTGATCACAGTACATGTTCTCGGGGTGGACAACACAGTCATGAGCAGCCTATGAGTCGTTCCCCAGGCCAGAGTCCTAGTGGGAACTTCTTCAGGAGGTAGCAGAGGATCTGTTTCTTGATGGGGAACTCCAGAATTGGACTTGTTCGTGTCCCCATCCAATGCAAAACTGCCCAATTTTTGCTCGCTAGATCCAGGGCCTGGTGTTTTCTGGCGAGGCCGTTGTCCCCCTCCTGGGCGGGACAAATTCCTCTCACGCTTTCCCTCCCTTCCGTTGATCCAGAGAGTTCTTCTCAAACGCGCGAGAGCATGCAACAATGATCCTGGTGGCCCTTTCTGGCCCCAGACAGATCTGGTTCCCTTGCTAATACAGCTATCCCGGGAACCTCCGCTACGTTGTCATTCAGCTCCCATCTCTTGTCTCAGGAGGAGGGTTCACTGGTCCACCGGACTTCACGTTCACTGAACCTGCATGCATGGCTCCTAGAGACACAGCCATCTTGCGACACTGGGGTCTCACAAGAGGTTGCGGAAGTTCTTTCTGCAGCCAGAAAGCCTCGACAGCGCATCGTACGTCACGCCATGAAATGGCGCCGTTTTTGTCTATAGTACCGCAATCCGCGGCCTTTCCACTGGGTTGTCGGTGAAAGCGGTGTTAGATACCTGCTCTCCCTTTTCCGTTCGGGTCTCGCCTACTCCTCTGTTAAGGTGCACCTTTGCTATTTCTGCCTTACCACCTCCCGGTGGGAATGAGCGCCTGATGAAGCGCAATTAGATGCCCTGTCGAGGGAATTCTTGAGAGGTGTTACATCTTAGGCGCCCATTAAGGACCCAGTGCCTCCATGGGACTTGCTCTTTGTCCTGGAGCAACTCACGCTCCCCCTTTGAACCTGCTGCAGATTGCGAGCTGCGTTTTCTGTCGTGGAAAACGTTGTTTTTAGTTGCTATTACGTCAGCGAGAAGAGTTTCTGAGCTTCATGCTCTCATGTGTAAAGAGCCTTATTTAATTTTCCACCGGGACAGAGTATCCCTGAGGACGAATCCTAAATTCTTGCCTAAGGTGGTTTCCACACTCACTCTCAATCAGGACATTGACCTGCCTGTCTACTTCCCTAATTATTCTAATAGAGGAGAGGTGCTGCTCCACACCCTGGATGTTCACCGCAGCTTAAGGTACTACCTGAGCAGAACTAAACAGCTTAGTAAATCGGAACAACTTTTCGTTTCCTTTACTGAGAGGATGGTGGGCCAACCAATATCCAAACAGTCCCTGTCTCGCTGGCTTGTCCAGTGCATATCACACTGTTACGATATCAAACAAAAGCCCCTTCCGGGTTCTGTCCGGGGTCATTCCACTAGGGGAGTGGCCACCTCCTTTGCAGCACTTCGAAACGTTTCCATTTCTGCCATCTGTGCTGCAGCCACTTGGAGCTCTGTACATACCTTCATCAGGCATTATAGCCTGGACATCGCTTCACGGCGAAGGGCCGGCTTCGGTCTGGCTGTGCTACAGGGTCTCCTGTCCTAGTATCAGGACCTGGAATGAACTTTCTAATTTCCTCCTCCCAGAGTGTTTGCAAGCGCTACTGCTTGGGAATCAGTCCTAATGGTGTAACCTGCTGCAAGAGCTGTGTCTCGAAGTAAGATAGTACAGTTACGTGAGAACTTACCGTAACGGTAGTTCTAGGGACATGGATATGTTGTTCATCCACACTTATTGGCAGGTTCCTTGCCGCTTTAAATCTTGCCGGAAGGTCTTCAAGCTGGCTCCTCCCACCCACCCGGGTGGTAAAACTCTCGGCTCCGCCCCATGACGCCAGATCTTCCTTACCGCTTGGAAGCTCAGGTTCCCTCCTTAATGCTCTGAGTATAAGACTGGTTCCTAATTCTTGAGGTTGAAATCAAAAGTTTTTGCTAAAAGACTTGGTCTTCTTTTCCTCAGCGGCCATGATGGACAATCGACTCCGTTTCCGGAGGTGCCCCCGCGGCAGAAGATGTCTAGGACGGATCCGCACTCCACGTATGCCCACTGCTTGGCCTGTGAGCATGACCCGCAGGCCGCACGACTTGTGCTCGGCCTTTCGCCCACGCCCCTGAAGACCGTATGTCTCGACACAACTGGGGCGCCCAGCAGACCTACCAGCAACGGAAGAGGCCCGTTGACGGTGTCCGTGGGCGGGCGGCTGGGCGGATCAGTCGAGCAGATGATCGCCCTCGAAGAGGAAGGTCGCGGGCCGCTACCACCTCGGCTGCGGCATTTGTCCCGCTCTCTCGGTGCCTCGTGATTCGGCTATCGATGGCTTTGTGCTGACCTCTCGACGAAGTGTGAGGGTCCAACTTCTTGGACCCTTTCCAGGTCCAAAAGAGCAAAAGTAAGTCTCACCGTTGTTGGCTCTTGGGAAGCGGAAAGATCCCCCCTTCCCGTCGACGACTCGACGGGTCGACCCTCAGCTTCGCCACTGGCTTCACGGTGTCCCCTGCCAGGCCAGTTGACTGAGACTCCTGCCGGCGGTCGAGAATTTTCTCGATCCGTTAATGCAGTTGTCGGCTGGAGAAGCTGAGAATCCCTCTCCCGGTTCCCCGGTGGGAGTTGAGGATCCTCGGCTTCGTCTGTGCCTCCGGTTCCGGAGCCTTCAGTGGATAGCCCGAGCCGAGGGGAGTGCCGATCGACACTTCTCCTCGCCTTCCTCGCCTAGTTCGAGACTCTCGATGCCTGGACATCCTCGCCGGTCCAGACGATCCTGCCGTCATAGGCGGTCTCGGCTTCCAGGCTTAGCGATGCCGCCGCTCCTCCTCACCGGGCGAGGGAAGCCGGCGCCAGTTAGCGTCGGGAGGTGTATGAGAACTCGTAACAGCTTCTTTTGACATCGGGAATAGACGACCCAGTCGTCTTCCCGGCCATTAAGTGGTTGTCACCGAGCCGTCGAAACAACCCCTCGCTAGCCGAGGAGCTTGTTCCCAGGCCGGGTTGTTCGGCCAATTCCAGCTGCCCCACCGATTCTGGTGGAACCTTCTCCTCCACAGCCATTAGTTGGGGCTCTGACCAAGAATTCTCGGTCGACTTTGGGTTTGCCCCATAGGCTGTCTGTCACCCTCACTCCCGATAAACCTCGGCAGGTGGAGGGTGGCTCAGGCCCGAGGCAGCTCTTTGAGGACTCTTCCGAGTCCGAGGATGATTCCTCCCTTTTCTCCAAGCGATTCGACTTGGAGTCCTCGGGAGGACAGTCAGTGGACGATAAACCCCGTCCTTCTCAGGATTGCCCGGCTCATCTCGGAGTCCACGCGATGAAGCTCGAACCCATTTCTAAATGGGTCAGGTATCCCCTACGGAGTTCTGGACCGGGGGATTCTCTCACGGAGGCCTCTTCCGTGGCCGAGGCCATAGTGGGTCCGCCTTGGAGCTTTGGCGCCCTGCTTCCTGCCCTGCGCCTTCAGCCAGGATGGCCAGGAGTATCACGGTCCCCGGTTCCTGTCGGTTTTTCGGAACACCCCTCTGCGGAGGGGTTGGTTACCGACAGCGTTTTCCGGCGTGCCGGGAACGCCAGGGATGTGGACAAACCTCCCGACAAGGAATCCAAGAAATTGGATTATGCCGGGCGAAAAGTCTATGCTGCGCCCTCTCAAGGCCGCGCCAGCCAGTTCGGCCCGCCCTCATGGCACATTTTTCACATGCCCTGTTGGGCTCCCTGGATGAGGTCGTCCCTCATCTTCCCGTGGATCTGCAGACTACGGTCAGGCAGGTGCGGGACCAGGGCAGGGCAGTGGCCAAACAGCAGCTTCAGACTGCTTTGGACTTTGGGGACTCATGTGCCAGGTCGGTGGCGGCGAGTGGCATGGCGGTCGCTGGGCTTGGCTGAGGATATCCACTTACCTCGGATACCCAGCACAAGTTGGCGGATGTTACCTTTTGGGGACTGACCTCTTCGGCCCTGGGGTGGAAGGTCACCTGCAGAGGATCGGGGGTCAATGCTACCTTGGACTCGGTCTCTTTCGCTCAAAAGGACCAAAGCGCAAGCCACAGCTATGAAGCCCTTTCGTCCTTCTGTGCCAGCAGTGCCGCCAGGCCCAGCAACGCCAGGGCCAGCAGGCTCGAGCTAGGCATCCCAAACCAAGCTGTCGGCTTCCTCCAACAGGAAGCAGGAGGAAAAGGCCCAGGAGGTCCTCGGCCGGTCCCTCCTCCAAGCCTGCCCAGTGACGGGCTGTGGGTGTCGCCCCCATCCCCACTGCCTTCTAGTTCCCCGCGGAGGATGGCTCCGACTTCCTTTTCCGCCTGGTCCGCCATTACCACGGACAGGTGGGTTCTGGAGGTGGTGGGAAAGGCCTGCCTCTGGAATTGAGCAGGCCCGCCCTTCAGACGTCGCACCTCGGGGCCGAGGTCGAAGTCTCACTGTCGGCTCGTCTCGAGCCGAATCGCTCCTCCTCCAAGGAGGAGGTGATCAGGGAGGTAGAGGACCCCCTTCAGACCCGGGTTAGTGTCCAGGTACTTCCTGGTTCCGAACGGACGGGGCTGGCGCCCATTCTCGACCTACACGACCTGAACAAGTTCCTAAGGTCTCGAACCTTCAGGATGGTCACTCTGGCACAGATAATACCATCTCTGGAATACGGCATGTGGTTCTGCTCTCTGGACCTGCAGGACGCGTTCTTTCACGTCCCTATCCGTCCGTCACATCGGAGATTCCTTCGCTTTCGAGCGGAGGGATCCCTCTTCGAGTTCCGAGCCATGCCCTTCGGCCTGTCTCCAGCTCCCAGGGTCTTCACCAAATGCATTGCAGTGGTGACAGCTTTCCTGCGGCACCGAGGGGTCCGGGTGTACCCTTACCTGGACGATTGGCTGATAGCAGCCCCCTCCAGACAGGAGGTGGAGCGGTCCAGAGATCTGGCCCTCCAGGTTTGCTCTCAAGTCGGCCTTCTCATCAACGAGGCCAAGTCGGAACTCGAGCCGAAGCAGGTGATTCTGTTTATCGGGGCAGAGCTCGACTCTCTTCGAGCCAGAGCACGGCTCCCGGCGGACAGGGCCGAGGTTCTTACCTCCCTTTGCCTGATCATTTCTGGTTGGGCAATCGCGCCCCTGCCGGGACTTCCCTGCGCCTCCTGGGTCTCATGGCGGCCTGTACCAGCGTAGTCCGTTGAGCCGCGCTGGCGACACGCCCCCCTTCAGTGAGGGACTGGCCAGCCAGTGGTCACAACGCTGCGATCCATTGGACCAGCTAGTGATGGTGACCCAGGAGATGTGGAACACTCTCCCGGTGGTGGACCGTTCCATCTCATCTGCAGGAGGGCATCCCGTTTGTCGCCCGAGCCGGCGGTCTCTCTATCGACCGATACCTCTCTGATGGGTTGGGGTGCCCATCTGGGGAACACCAGTGCACGGCCTCTGGTCCCCATGGAGTCGATGCCACATCGACCTGCTGGAGCTCGAGAGCAGTCCGCCTCAAGCTCTCCCACCGCCTTTCCTCCGTTTCTCCGGGGTCAAGTGGTCCGAGTCCAGACGGACAATACCACGACCATGTACTACCTGAACCGGCAGGGAAGGGACGCTCCATGCTTCTATGCAAGGAAGCTCTCCGCATTTGGTCACTCGTCGGCAGCCTGAGGCGGATCTCCTAGCCATTCATGTGGCAGGAGCCTCCAACACCCTGGCCGATGCCCTGAGCCGGATAGGGGCTGCATCTCACCTAGTGGTCTCTCCTGCCGGAGGTAGTACAAGATCTGTTCTCCCACTAGGGCATACCTTTGGTGGACCTGTTTGCCTCCAGGAGAGACGCAGGCTGGTCTTTCATGCCCCCCCTCAGCAGGGCTCGCTGAGGGGATGCTTCCGAGGCCCTGGACCCCGGCTCTTTTACGCCTTTCCCCATTTCCCTTGGTTCACAAGGTGCTTCTCAAGGCAAGGAGGGACAAGGCACAGGTGATTCTGATAGCCCCAGACTGGCCCCGCCAGTTCTGGTACCCAGATCTCCTCAGCCTCAGCTCCAGGCTCCCGAGGCAGCTTCCAGCTCGCCCGGACCTGCTCTCAGTCAGGGGAAGGTGTTCCATCCGGACCTTCAATCCCTGCACCTGGCCGGCCTGGTTCCTGGCGGCTAGAGTTCCAGGCCTTGGGTCTTTCCGACGAGGTCCTCAATGTTGTTGAGGCGCCTCCGAAGGAGTCGGACCAGAAAATGCTAGGCCTTGAAATGGAAAGAGATTTTTCCATTTGGTGTCAGGGCAAGGGCTTGGACCCTTCCTCCTGTTCTGTGGCAAGCATTTTGGACTATTATGGTCCCTTTCTAGTCAAGGGCTTAGGTGACGACCTAAGGGTGCACCTGGCAGCCATCTCTGCTTGCAGGGAGCGCGGGCCAGGGGGCAGTCGGTGGGCGCAGGAGAAGGTGGTCTGGAGCTTTTCAAGGCCTTGATCATTTCTCGGTAAGAGAACCTCCACCTCCGTGGGATTTACTGCTGGTACTGGCAAAGCTCATGGGCAAGCCATTCGAACCAATGCACAGGTGTGATCTCTCTCCACCTGTGGTGGAAGACCGCCTTCTTGGTGGCTATCACGTCAGCCAGAAGGATGGGAGAACTCCAGGCGCTCTGCATTGGAGTCTCCTTACCTGGTCTTCCACAGGGACAAGTTGTCTCGCCCCACCCGAAATTCCTTCCGAAGGTGGTGTGGAGTTTCACCTAACCAGGTGTTGACTCTGCGGTGTTCTACCCAATTACACCTCGGAGGTCAATACAGGCTCCATACTTTGACCCTAGAGGGCTCCGCTTATTATAAGGAGCGCACGGCTGAAATTGGGAGAGGTTCGCCAGCTGTTTGTCACCTACGCTGAAGCCGCATCTGGCAGACCTGCAGCCAAGCGGACGATAAGCAGGTGGGTCACCTCCTGCATAGATCTCTGCTATAAGTTGGCGGGCATGGAGCCTCCCAGAGGGATAAGAGCTCATTCTACCCGTCATACTGCTGCATCGGTGGCTGCTTCCAGGGACGTCCCTATCCAGGAGATCTGCAGGGCTGCTACCTGGATGTCAGCACACACCTTCATTACACATTACCACATCGACCTTGAGTCACGCTGGGATGCTGGTTTTGGGGCCTCGGTTCTCCAGTCTTTATTCCCTAAGTAGGGGGTGTGCACCTTGCCTCCCTCCTCCCGGAGAACTGCTAGGAGTCTGCCAATAAGTGTGGATGAACAACATATCCATGTCCCTAAATACAGGTTACTCACCTGTAATAGGAGTTCTTGGAATAGTATATGTTGTTCATCCTACATTCTGTTCTCGGCTTCGGACGCCAACCTGAGCTTCCAGTGGGCCAGATCTGGCGTCCATGTGCGGAGCCGAGTTTTACCACCGGGTGGGTGGGAGGAGCCAGCTTGAAGACTTTCCGGCAAGATTTAAAGCGGCAAGGAACCTGCCAATAAGTGTGGATGAACAACATATATCATTCCTAGAACTCCTGTTACAGGTGAGTAACCTGTATATCTTCGAGAACAGCTCTTGCAGCAGGTACCTTCCCGCCCACCTTCCCCCTTGGAGGAGGCATGGCTTCAGCCTTTCTGAACAGGGATTTATACCCTTCCGTCTTCTGACGGCGGATCCTCGGTCTCCTATTTCTGTGTCAGCCTACGGCTGGAAGTCTCCGGCGGGAGAACTGGGGAATCTGGTGGGACCGCCCCTTATATACTACACCTGACATCGGAGGCGGGACAAGATAGCTAGCTAGAATTTTTTCGTGGGGTCCTGACGCCTGCCGGCTTCAGTCCTAACGGTGTAACCTGCTGCAAGAGCTGTTCTCGAAGATCTACTGTTACGGTAAGTTCTTACGTAACTGTACTTTCTTTTCCCGCCGTCGACATCGCAAGCATTGGCCTCTCGGTCACTTTCTAGCGTGCGACGACTAGGAACTACGACGTTCTCCTTTTTCTCATTCAAACTTGGATTCATCTGTTATGATAAGCGCAATAAACCCTTACCAGGCGTGGTTAAGGGTCATTCCACGAGAGGAGTGGCCACTTCCTTTGCGGCGCTAAGGAATGTCTCCACCTCAGCTATTTGCGCTGCAGCCACTTGGAGCTCGGTGAATACCTTTATTAGGCATTACAGTCTGGACATTGCATCAAGGCAAAGAGCAGGTTTCGGCCTAGCCGTCCTTCAGGGACTTCTGTCTTAGGCTCGAGTAGGGTTGTGATCCCTACCTTTCCTCCTCCCTGTGGCATAAGATTGCCACTATTGCTTAAGAATCAGTGCTAATGGTGTAGCCTGCTGCAAGAGCTGTATCTCGAAGTAAGATAGTACAGTTACGTAAGAACTTACCGTAACAGTAGATCTTCAAGAACAGCTCTTGCAGCAGGTACCTTCCTGCCCACCATTCCCCCTTTTTGTGGAGGTAGGTAGTAGCCAAGCATCCATCTTAGGGGATGGGAAGTTCTTTTTTAGTGTTGGCCATCTGGTGGCGGATCCTCTGTCTCCTCTTCTGATGTCATCCAGCGGCCGGGAGTATCCGGCGGGAGAACTGGGGATTGTGGGGGACCGCCTTCTTATGTACTACGCCTGACGTCGGGGGCGGGACTGACGTCGGAGGTGGTCCTCGCTGAAGACTGCTAGCTAGAAAATTTCCATGGGGTCCTGGCGCCTGACGGATTCAGTCTTAATGGTGTAACCTGCTGCAAGAGCTGTCCTCGAAGATCTACTGTTACGGTAAGTTCTTACGTAACTGTACTTTCTTAGCGGTCCCATCCAGGGCCAGCCTTGAGGAAACTCTCTCCTCCACACTGGAGCTTTTTTCCTGACTGGGAATTACAGTCAACTACTGCAAGTCTGTCCCTGGTTCCCTCTCAGAGGCTTCATTTCATCGGAGTGATCTTGGACATGGTTCACTGCAGAGCCTTTCTGCTCCCAGACAGAGCAGTCACTCTATGGGAGTAGATCGGTCTAGTTATTTCATCCAGGCATATTTCCGCCAGGGTGTTCCTATGCCTCCTTGGCCTTATGGTGGCATCCATCTCCACGGTTCACTTTGCCAGGCTACACATGAGGATGTCCCAATGAACACTTTGTGTCCAATGGGATCAGCGCTCGGACGATGAGGACCATCCTATCCTGGTGTCCAGCACCTTCAAGAAGGACCTTTTATGGTGGCTGTACCCTCAGAATTTGTCTCGGAGTTACCTTTCAGAACCCCCCCCCCTTGTGGACCCTCACCACAGACGCTACGGGTCTGGGATGGTGAGCCCACCTGGGGAACCATCGAACACAGGGATAGTGGTCTCAGCTGGAAATGTCTCTCCATATAAACATACTGTAGATGAGGGACGTTCTGTATGCCCTTCAGGCGTTCCATCCCTTTCTGTTCACAGGAACACTACTAATTCAGAAAGACATGTTGGTGGTCTGGTATATCAGCAAGCAGGGAGTCACCCGATCGTACCCCCTGTGCAGGGAGGTGATTCGGGTGTGGTTCTGGGTGGTCCAGCATGGCTTGTTTCTTACGGTCGTACATGTTCTAGGCGTGCAACATGTTCTGGTGGACAGCCTCAGTCGGACATCTTCTCAAGCTCACGAATGGGAAATAAGTCAGGAAGTGGCCGATTCATTGTTCCATCGATGGGAAGGTCCAGAGATAGATCTCTTCACTTCCGCATCCAACGCAGAACTTCCCAGGTTTTGCTCGCTCGTTCCAGAGCCTGATGCTTTCTGGTACAATGTGTTGTCTCTATGTTGGACAGGGAAGTACTTGTACACCTTCCCTCCCTTTCCCATTCTACAGCTCGTCCTTCTGAAACTTCAGGCAGTGGGGTCTTGGATGCTTCTTATAGCCCCTCTTTGGCCGAGACAGATCTGGTTCCCATTCCTGCAACAGCTGGCTGTGGAAACCTCAGATCTTACTTCGAGAGGGCTCTTGCAGTAGGTAATTACATATAGGACTGACGCCGGCCGGCGGCAGGACCCCACGGAAAAATTTCTAGCTAGCAGTGCCTGGCGAGGGCCGGCCCCATGTCAAATGACCAGCATCATCATCGGCGTCGGTATAAAGGGGCGGTCCCGGCGCTCCGCCTTCAGTTCTTTCCGCCCGTTGCTATTGCAGCTCCTCGCGGTAAAGTTACGTGCTTCGTCAGCCCTGCTGTTTACGTCGGTTTAGCAAAATTAAAGTATTTTTTCCTTCTATCGTCAGGTCATCGTCGGTGTATGTCGTCCCCTACACCCTCCGAGCACAAAAACAAGTGCGACTCGTGCGGTGCCCAACTGCCACACAAGGACGGCCATTCCCTCTGCCTCTTCTGCCTAGGCCCCGACCACCCAGTCGACAAGTGCCCGCATTGCCTTCACTTCAGCGCGGCTACCCGCAGACGACGCCAACAGTCCCTGGAAGCCTATCTTCTCAAGAAAAAGATGTCTTTGATGGAGAAAGAATTGAAGAAGCTCAGGCAGGCGTCTACTTCTCCGGAAGGACATCGCAAAAAGCGGGACAAGGAAGAGGCACCGGGAGAAGGCCTCCTCGCCTGCAACTCCGGCCGGAGTCGCGGCCCAGGTAACATCCCCTCCGGGGACCGTCCGGCAGCAGCCTCCAGGGTTTGGAGGGCGTTGGCCCGCTGTCTGGCTCAGCGCTTGGGCCTTCTTGGGCGCCTCCGGGCAAGGAGGCCTCTGCCCCGGTTTGGCCGCAGGCTTCAGGCGACTCCCATAAGTCAGGCGTCGGTTCCTCCGGCGTCCGCGGAAGAAAGGTCGATAAGACACCCGACCCTTGAGGCGGCACGGCGTCGTCCCCCTCGGACCGGGCTGCTCCTTCTCCTCGGCCCGCCTCCGATGAGGACACTGTAGAGCGGACATCTGCTCCTCCGGCGCCTGCGAGAACTAACCCTAAGTGCCGTCGGCTCCCCGGCGTCGCGCGAGGCGTCGGAACCTCACGATGGACCCTCCAACACCCGTCGTACCGGTTCCCCGCAGCCTCGCTGCCGTCCGGGGAGCCAGAGTCACCCAGCCTGACCCGGAGTTCCTCCCCATCCCCGGGCGATGCAGGGGATGTTCCACCTCCATCAGACCCTCCTCCTAAGGAACCGGCTCTTACGCCGGCCCCCTGGACGCCGGTCCCGACACCAGCCCTACCGACGCCGTCAGGGGATTTTCCCCTTCCGTCGAGCCCTGCTCCCTCCGGGCCTCTCCATGTTGACCTGCCCCTGGGGCCACCTTCTGGGCTGTCTGCTCCGGCAGCTCCTCCGGCGCCTGGGTACCCTCCATCCTATCCGACGCCGTCGTACCCGGGACCGCAGTATACAGTGCTGCAGTACCCGACGCCGGTCTCTCCAACGCCGCAGTACCCGGCGCCGGTTTTCCCGCAGCCGGGTTTCGGATACTCACCTTACGGATACAATTCATATTCCTTTCCCCCTCTTCCTCCACCTCCACCGCCCCCTCGGCCGCCGGTGGATCTGCAGGAGACTCTGGCTTCCTGGTGGGCTGAGGCCAAGGCTCAGCTCACCAAAGAAGTAGAGAGCCGCCTTACAGCGATGGTACCGTCCCCGGCTCCCGTACGCCCGAGACGGCACACTCCCTCACCACCTCCGGACTCCAGGGCCCTTTCCTCTGGATCCCGAGGGGGGCAGGACACGTGTCCAGGGATCTTCCCCCAAGGAACCCGTTCTCCCCCCAGCCGTGTTAGGGAGTCTTAGTCTGCTTCCGATTCTTCTTCTTCCCTTTCGGATTCCCCGGATTCTTCCGATGGATGCTCCAAGAGAGGTGACGAGCCTTGCTGTCCGTCCAAGCCCCGGCCGAGGACCCCTCCGAAGTCTCCTCCGGAGGATCCTTCCTTTATGGAGTTGCTCAGAAAAATCCAGGAAGTACATCAGTGGCGCTCCTTGGAACCAGATCCTCAGTTGGTTAAACTCGCTGAACATCTGGACCTGCCCCTGACAGCTCCAACTTTAGTGCCACCCTGGATCGAGCCTCACGCCCACCTTGTTTCTACTATTTGGAAACAACCGTCGGCGTTAGCCCCGCTTCCTAGGAAGTCTAACAGGCTGTACCAGGCTTCTGAGGGTGTAGACTGTTTGGACTCCCACCCTTGCGCAGATTCGGTCGTGATTAGCGCCACTCACGGCCGGTCAGCGCATCCCAAACATCTAAGCTCGTCTCCTCCGGATAAGGAATCTCGCCTCCTGGACCAGTATGGAAGAAAAATTTACACCTCTTCCACACTGGGAATTCGGGCCCTGAATTACGTTGCTCATATGGGGAATTACCAGAAGGCCATCCTTACCCAGGCGGAATCTAAGATTGACTCCTTACCTGACTCTCAAGTCAAGCAGGAATTAGCCGATTTAGTCTGTTCTGCTCGTTCAGCCAGTCGCCACATTCTGCGGATGACATACGATGCAGTGGACACTGCTGGGTGGAGCTCTGCTTTCGCCATGAGTCTACGGCGTCATGCCTGGCTCCGTGTGTCAGGTTTGGTCCCGGAGGTGCAGTCCTCGATCCAGGAAGCACTTTTCAGGGGTTCGGTGCTTTTTGGTGGTGATGTCAAGGACATCATCACCGACTTGCAGAAGAAGGGGACGGCTCTGAAATCTGTGGATTCCATGTACCGTCCCCATCACCTGCAGCGCCGTCCTTTTCGCAGACGCAGTCAGCCGCAAGCGAAACCCCAAGGAAGGCAGGCCACTAAACGTCGGGCCCCGCAGCTGCCAGGCCCCCCCCGCCCAAAAAAGCAGCGGGTGCCCCAGCTGCGGCGCTGCCCCACACCACCTGACTCCTCCCCTCTCCCACTGCCTCTGGACTTACCGGAGGACCCGGTAGGAGGGAGGTTCTTCTTCCATCTTCCGGGTTGGGAGAGGGTAACAACGGATTCCTGGGTGCTCCAGATTATAGCGGAAGGGCACTCTATAGAGTTTCTACAGAAACCACCCCACCACCCAGCTCTGAAGTTGTTCTACGCAAGGGACCTTCTTCCTTTGGTCCGGGAAAAAATCTCTCCCCTCCTCGCGAAGAGGGCCATAGAACCCGTGCCCCTTCATCTTCAAGGGATGGGTTACTATTCACATTTCTTCCTGGTCCCAAAGAAGCCGAGAGATCTCAGACCCATTCTCGATCTCGGCTCCTTAAACCTTTATGTGGAATACAAAAGGTTCAGGATGCTCTCCCTGCAGACCCTTCTGCCCCTTCTTCGGCCGGGCCAATGGCTTTGTGCGCTGGATATGCAGGATACATATCTGCACATCCCCATCTGCCCTTCTCACCGCAAGTATCTTCGGTTTGCGTTTCAGGGGGACCATTACCAGTTCCGGGCGCTCCCATTTGGTCTTTGCTAGGCACCCCGAGTATTTACCAAATGCCTGGCTGTGGTAGCGGCCCACCTGCATGCTATGGGAGTTCAGGTGTTCCCTTACCTGGACGACTGGCTCCTGGCGGCCTCGTCCAGGGAGGAGCTCCTGCATTTTCTCTCCCTCACCCAGCAGGTTTTTACTTGCCTGGGTATTACCATCAACCATTCCAAGTCTCATCTGGATCCTCCCAGAGACTACAGTTCGCCGGGGCTATCCTCGAGGCGACAGTGAGCAAGGCCTTCCTGCCTCCGGACAGGCGGCTCTCTTCGATCACAGATTTCCCTGCTATTAGAGCATGGGAGGGTTCAGTGAGTCAGTCCTCCGTCTCCTGGGGCTCATGGACGCTATTCCAATGGTTTCCAGGGCTCGACTCCACATGAGGATCTCTCAGTGGACTGTTCGCTCCCAGTGGGATCAACTTGTAGACGACCTAGATCATCTTGTTCTGATCTCCTCGCCGATGACACGAGACTTGCAGTGGTGGATGGTTCGAGAAGAAACCTGTTCGGGGTCCCCTTCTGTCATCCCCAGACTCTGACCACAGGCGCATCAGGCGAAGGTTGGGAGCCCATCTGGGTCCTCACCGAGACCAGGGATTATGGTCCAGATGGAACTAGCTCTCCACGTCAATGTGCTCGAGCTTCGAGCAGTACTATATGCTCTCCAAGCCCTTCACCAATACATTCTTCCTGGTCACCTAGCCGTCCAGACGGACAACATGTGCGTGGTGTGGTACATCAACAAGCAGGGAGGGACTCGATCCTACCCTCTATGCAGGGAAGCAATGAGGGTTTGGGACTGGGCAACTCAACACAACCTTCACCTCACTGCGATTCATGTTCCAGGAGTCGACAATACCCTGGCAGACAAGCTAAGCCGCTCCTCTGCCCTACCACGAGTGGGAATTAGACCAAAAGGTGCTAGACGATATCTTTCAACTTTGGGGGGCTCCACAGGTAGACCTGTTCGCCTCTCCCCAAAATGCAAAACTTCCCACCTTTTGCTTGCTCGTTCCAGAGTGAGACGCTTTCTGGACCGACGCTCTGTCTCTAGACTGGAAGGACAGATTTGTCTATGCTTTTCCCCCAATTCCTCTGGTCCCTCGTTTATTGCAGAAACTATCCACAGAAGGAGCGAGAATGATTCTGATCGCTCCTTTCTGGCCCAGGCAAATCTGGTTCTCTCTTCTACAACAATTCTCAGAGGTTCCTCCTCTTCCTCTTCCTCTTCCTTTATCTTGAGGTTTGCTGACCCAGGATCAGGGGACCCTGGTCCATCCGGGCCTCAAGTCCCTACAACTTCATGCATGGCTCCTGCAGACCTAGCTCAATCTCATTTTGGTGTCTCTCCAAAAGTGGCGGAGATTCTGGTGGAGGCTAGAAAACCCTCCACTTGGTCCACTTATGCCATGAAATGGAAGAGATTTTCTATTTGGGCCGCCTCTAAGAACATGGAGCCTTTCTCCTGTTCAGTGGCCGTTCTGCTGGAATATTTACGTCATCTCTTCGACCTGGGTCTCGGTCATTCCTTCTTGAAAGTGCACATGGCCGCTATTTCAGCCTGCCATGTCCCTTTCACAGATAAAGCGTTTGCCCAACTAGAGGTCTCTAAGACTTTTCTTAGAGGGGTCCTTCATCTGAGGCCCCCCATCCGACCTCCTGCTCCCCCTTGGGACTTGAACTTTGTCCTCGAAAAACTTACCCTTCCTCCCTTCGAACCTGCGGCAACTGCAGATCTGAAGTTTCTTTCATGGAAGATGCTCTTCTTGGTGGCCATTACTTCTGCTCGAAGAATTTCCGAGCTCCAGGCCCTTATGTGTAAAATCCCCTGTTTGATTTTTCACAAAGAACGAGTGGCTCTTCGCACGAACCCTAAGTTTCTACCTAAAGTGGTAGCAGAGTCTACCTTAAATCAGTCCATAGAGTTACCTGCCTTTTTCACGCAGTACTCCAACCAAGGAGAATATTTACTCCATACCATGGATGTTCACCAGATTCTGAGATACTACACCAATAGGACAAAGGATCTCAGAAAGACTGATCAGTTGTTCGTCTCTTTTGCTCACAAAAGGGAAGGCAATGCTGTTTCCAAGCAATGCCTGTTGAAATGGTTGGCTCATTGCATCACTGTTTGTTATGACAAGTACAACAAGACCCTTCCGGGTCAGGTCAGAGGCCACTCCACTTGTGGAGTAGCGGCCTCTTCGGCTTGTTTCAAGAATGTGTCTGCGGCAGACATCTGTGCTGCCGCCACCTGGACTTCCGTCCATACCTTCTCGAAACACTACAGTTTGGACATTGCCTCTCGCCATAGAGCAGGCTTCGGGCTAGCTGTTTTGCAAGGCCTCCTGTCTTGAGGCTTGCAAGGCTACTGCTACTTTCTGGAGTAATTTCCTCCTCCTGGTGCCTTTTTTGTTCCAGACTGCTTGGGATTCAGTCCGTATATGTAATTACCTACTGCAAGAGCCTCTCGAGTAAGATAGTACAGTTACGTAGAACTTACGTAACAGTAGATCTTAGAGAGGCTCTTACAGTAAATGTCTTCCGCCCTCCATCCCCCTAGGCTTTTCAGCTCTTTTTCCAGGAATGGAACATCTGCTTCTCTCTCGTCCGGGCCTTCCGGGCCTGTGGCGAGAAGAACTGGAAGGCGGGCGTCTGGGACCGCCCCTTTAGACCCAGCGTGTATGGCCTTCGGTCACCCCAACGATGGGGCGGTCCATCGCCAGGGACTGCTAGCTAGAAATTTTTCCGTGGGGTCCTGCAGCTGGCCGGCGTCAGTCCTATATGTAATTAACTACTGCAAGAGCCTCTCTCGATGGTCTACTGTTACGGTAAGTTCTTACGTAACTGTACTTTCCCCTCCCTCTTCAACACGATCTGTTGATGCAGGATCAGGGCAGGCTTGTGGATCTGGGACTCAGGACCCTGCATCTGCATACGTGGCTCCTTCAGACATAATCATGTCTCACTTTGGGGTCTCCCAAAGGGTAGCTTAGGTCCTGCTGGAAGCAAGGAAACCGTCCACCAGATTCACTTACGCTATGAAATGGAAGCACTTCTCCATCTGGGCTGCATCTAAGGGCTGGGACCCCTTCATTTGCTCAGCCCCTCAGAACTTGGAGTACCTGTTGCACCTGTCTGACTCTGGTCTAAGTTATTGTTCCCTCAAAGTGCACCTTTCGGCTATTTCGGCCTACCCCTCTTCGGTGGAAGTGAAACCTGTAGCGTAATTGGAGATCTCAAAAACCTTTCTGAAAGGGATCTTCCATTTGAAGGCCCCTATCTGCAACCCCACTCCACCTTGGGACCTTAATTTGTTTTAGATAAGCTTACCCTTCCTCCTTTTGAACTAACAGTAAGCTGTGACATGAGCTACCTTTCTTGAAAAGCGCTCTTTTTGGTTGCTATTACTTCTGCTCAAAGGATTTTCAAGCTCCAGGCTCTGATGCATAAGGAGCCTTATTTAATTTTTCATGAGGACTGGGTGGTCCTGCTCACTAATTCTAAGTTTCTTCCCAAGGTGTTTTCCGAGTTTACCCTGAATCAATCGGTTAAGTTACCAGTGTATTATCCGGCTCATTCAAATAGGGTTGAGGCGCTTCTCCACATGTTAGATGTGCACAGAATCTTGAGGTGCTATGTCCACCGGACCAAAGAGTCCCGAAAGTCTAACCAGCTTTTTGTCTCATTTGCCCCCAAATCCTTAGGGTCTGCATTTTCTAAGCAGTGCCTCTCCAAATGGCTGGCTAACTGCATACAGTTCTGTTACCAGAAATATAGCAAACCTCTTCAGGGGGAGGTCAGAGGTCACTCTACCAGAGGCATGGCTGTGTCCACAGCCTTTCTCAGAAATGTTTCTGCAGCAGAGATTTGCGCAGCAGCAACCTGGAGCTCAGTCCATACCTTCACGAAGCATTACAGTCTGGACATTGCCTCTAGGCACAGGGCCGGATTCGGTCTAGCCGTCTTGCAGGGCCTACTGTCCTAGGCCGGTCCTGGTCTGTTTTCAGTTGTTTCCTCCGCTCTGTTTTTTTATCTGGGTCTCTAGGAGACTGACTGCTTGGGATTCAGTCCTACATGTTATGACGTACTACAGGAATCCTCTTGAAATAAGACAGTACAGTTACATAAGAACTTACCGTAACAATAGATCTTCAAAAGAGGTTCCTGCAGTAGATCACACTTTCTGTCCCTCCTTCCCCTAGTTTCTGTATTCTCCTTACAGGTCATTCTGTACTGGGCTGCAAGATTTCCATCTTTTCTCCTTTCTTATCCTCCTTGGATCTCCAGTGGGAGAACTGGAAGGCAGGCGCAGGGACCCCCCACTATATAGGGTCACACCGATGTCTGTGGGTGGTCCCCCGCCAGGCATTGCTAGCAAAGGTTTGCCATGTGGTCCTGATGTCAGGGGGCACAGTCCTACATGTTATGACCTACTGCAGGAACCTCTCTCGAAGATCTGCTGGTACCGTAAGTTCTTACGTAACTGTACTTTCAGTGCCCTCAACCTCTCCTTAGATGCCTTACCCTGCTGACCCACTGTCATCTTTGTAGCCCTCCACTGGACCTTCTCCAGCAGGTTAATGTCCTTTTTGAGGTGTAGGCAGCAGTACTGAACTCCATACTCTAGATGTGGCCTTACCAGTGACCTGTACAAGGGCTGTATAACTTCCTCTCTTATACTACTGATCCCCCTAGATATGCATCCCAGCATCTTGTTTGCCTTTGCTGCTGCTTTCCTGCACTGCATGGAGTGCTTCAGGTCGCTAGTGATTATCACTCCCAGGTCCTTCTCCTCCTCTGATGCAGATACTCGGACTCCACCCAGGTAGTACTCTGTTCTGTGATTCTTGGCTCCAGTATGCATAACTTTACATTTCTTGGCATTGAAGCCAAGCTGCCAGATCCTGGACCACCTCCCCAGCTTTTCCAGATCATCCTGTAGGTCCTGTATCCCTTCAGCTGTGTCCACTCTCCCACAGAGCTTGGTGTCATCCGCGAATAGACACATTTTGCCCTTAATGCCATCCCCGATGTCATTGATGAAGACATTGAACAACACTGGCTCCAGCACAGAGCCCTGTGACCTTTGTGACCAGAGACGTTTGTGAGGTACAAGATCTTAGGTTGACAGTGACCAAGGGCCAGCTGCAGGTCACCTTGGACTCTGCCAGTGAGTCAGCCCGTGTGGTAGCAGTGGTGGTCTCCATATGCTTGGTTATGGCTATTGCCCTTCACTCAGTAAATCCAGCAAAGGGAGGTATATTTTCCCTTTGTGGGGACAGATCTCTCTGGGCCAGGGATCAGGGAGTATCTCACAGGCATTAAAAGGTCTGGTGTACTGGCTCGTCGGCGCAGCAGTTGGATTTCCGCTTGTGATGCTGGTGACCCGGGTTCGGGAGGGGGACCCATCTGGCAAAGGGTTAGACTGGGTTACCGGGGGCGCTATGATGTGGGGTGGCGGTGGCTGCATTAGTACAGGGTGGCAGTGAGGGGCATAGGCGGCCCAAAGGCGAGGCTGGCCAGGAGCCGAGGGGAGAAAAAAAAAAGAAAGGTCCAGTATGACCCTGGATTCAGTGACATTAGTAACCTAAAGCAGCAGGCGGACCTTGGCCACAAGACTCTGCCTCCTTTTCTGGCACCTAGCAGGGCTTGCTGAACTTGCAGTCACAGAGGCAGCAGTTCCTGCAGCACCACCCAGCTAAACCCCAATAACTCAGGGGTCAGGACCAGTGCAAAGTGAGGTGGAGGCAGTTCCTCTTGTGGCAAGTCCCGGGGGTCATCTCCAGAAGCAGGAAGTGCTGACATGTGGGCCCTATCCCATCTCGATATGTACCTCTGCTGCTGCTCCAAGACGGGCTGAATCTCCCACTTCCTGCTACAGTGGTTTACTATTACTACCGCATTCAAGAACTGGTGGAATCAGGGTTGTCTCGAGTTCACAGCCTTATCCCCTTTTCGGTTTCAAGTACCGTTGGAGGATGCACTTTTGCTTGAGTCTCTCTCCCCTACTACAGAGCAAGGTTCAATAGCTCCTGCAGTGGCATGTAATAGAGTCTGTCCCAGAAAATGAGCTCAGCAGGATTTCGTATCGTGGTACTTTCTGGTACCTAAGTGTACAGGGGATTGGCCCTTCATTCTAGATCTGCGAATCCAAAATCAGTTCACTCTCATTTGGAAGTTTTGCATGGTTACATTGAGTCAGATCATTCTACCCCTGGGGAGCCTGGAGCTTGACTTTGCTCCCTGGACCTCCAGGATGTGTTGTGCCACATTCCCACCCATCTGTTCCACAAACATTTCCTCTACTTTTGGGTTGTTGATGGAAACCTATATTAGTTCCAAACCATGCTGGTTGGTCTGTCATCAGCACCCAGGTTTTTCAGCTAGTGCCTGTGGGTTGTGGTTTTCCTCAGGTGCATAGGGATCAAGGTATTTTTGTATCTTGAATACTGGCTCATCGCTGGCAGCACCATTCGTAAAGTGAAACTGTCCAGGGACCTGACCATCCAAAGATTCCAGAACCTCTGCCTTTTGGTCAGTCTGGTCAAGTCTGAGCTGACCCTGAAACAGGAATTCTTGTTGACTGGCTTTAAAATGGATTCACTGCAAGCCAGAGCACATTTGCTTCTAGACAAGGTGAGGACTTGTCCTTCTTTGCCTGATGATTGAGCACTTGTGCCTAGTCTGGGACTTCCTTTGGATTCTGTGCTTCATGGCCTCAGCTATGGTGCGCTGGGCCTGCTGGCACATAATTCCCATCCAGTGGGAACTGGGGCACCAGTGGTCCTAGTCGCATGCATCCCTGAATCAACCAGCCCAGATAACCCAACCCAGCTGATGCTAGATGTTCTTCATTGGTAGCTTTTCCCAGAAAACCTTTTGGACGGCATCTTGTTTGTCTGAACGGTACCCTCAGTCACACTGTTGACGAATGTACCCCTAGTGAGCTTAGGTGCAGGAATTTTCTGGTCACCAGGCAAAACTTGTCTACACATCAACCTGCTTGAACTCTGCCCGATATACCTTGTGCTAGTGGAGTTCACAACCTTGGTCAGGGATTGAGTTGACCAGGTCAGCACAGCCACCATGTTCTACCTGAACAAACAGTGTAGCATGCACTCCTTTCCTGTATGTCAGAAAGCATTGTGGTTGTGATCCCTGGGTCGCTTCCAGCACACAGATCTGGTGGCAGTCTGTGTCGAGAGGGCATACAACCAACTAACGGAGGCCTCCAATCATGTGGGAGGGGCTTCCCATGACATGAGTGGCAGCTGCTTCACGGTGTGGTGACCTAGGTGAACATCGGCTGTGGATCTATTCTCTTCCTGGGAACACAGGAAACTGAGGCTGTTCTGTGTGTGCTCCCCTCAGCAGGATACTCAGAGGAAGGATGCATTAGACCAGTTCTGGGTTCAGGGGCTTCTGTGTGCCTTCCCTCTAATTCAAAAGGTGGTGCTCAAGGCACTGAGGGACAAGGTGTTCTGATACTTATTGCCCTGTACTGGTCACACCAGTTCTGGTACCAGAATCTCTTCAGTCTTTGCAGCAGACCATTGTGGCTGTGTCCACTTCTACCATGCCTGCTGACATAGTCTCTACACCTCACTGCTTGGCTGTTGAGCGGCTAGAGTTCTAGGCTACAGGGCTTTCTGAGGATGTTCTCAGGGTGTTGGAAGCATCTCAGAAGGAGCCGATTTGCAAGATTTACACTTGCAAATGGAAGAGATTCTTGTGCTGGTGTGAGGAGTGTTGAGTACTGCCCCTCTCCTGCTCCATAATGCACATTCTTGACCTTTGTTCCGTGTCCAGTCAGTCTTACAGCAGTGGTGGTAACATTAATGGAAACTCTGTTGATAGAAAGGCTAGTGGAATATTTTGAATCCAACAGATTGCAAGACCAAAGGCAGCATGGATTCATGGGGGGGGAGGTTATGTGCCAAATGAATCTGATTGAGTTGTTTAACTGGGTGACCAGGGAAATAGACCCGGGGAGGGTAGAGGACGTGGCTTGTCTGGACTTTAGCAAGGCCTTCAACACTGCCGCACAAGAGACTGATTAAGAAATGTAAAAGCCTTACTTATTTACATTATTAATATAGTGTGCGTTTTTACTCCTGATTATCAGAAATATGATAACGTGAACTTTGTCATTTTTTTTATTCAGAATTGTAACCTTGAGATTTTTATTTTGTAAAGCTTGCCTTATTATACCACTATCATGTAGTAATGTACTGTGTGATACATCCTGAGAATTAAATTGTATAAAAAAGAAATTTAACAGCTGCCGGCCCGGTGGCGGACTCGAGAAGCCGGGGGTCGGCAGGGTAGGGAGAGGATGGAGCATCCGGAGGATTGCTCTCCTCTCCCTGGGGTGGGATCCAGGGATGGCAGGTGTCCTGGCGGCCCCCAATGGAGATCAGGGATACTGCAGGTTCACTGGTCGATGCAAAGGGGGTGGAGTGTGGCAGACGCCAGCAGGGTCGCCATGTGCAGGCGTCATTGCACGCTGCACTCCTCGGGAGGAACCAAAAGTAGAAAATCCCCTCCCTCAGGGATAGGTGAAGGCATGTCTGCCCAGGTCCACACTCCCCAACACCAGGCGCTCTCCTCTCCATGGCCTGCTCGCTCGGCCCGGCACTCTACACTATACATAGAGTGCCCTGGGGCGCCTCCCTGCGGGGTTCAGAGCCAGGGGATATGTCAGGATGGAGTGATGGAGAAGGAGAAGAGTCTCAGGTGGGAGGTAGTGACCAGAGGTCAGAGGATGCCGGGGGGGGGGGCAAAGAACTAGAGTTTAAAAAAAAAATGTAACAACCTAGAGGTCAGATCTAAAGTGGTGAATTGGAAGTCCATCAAAAAAATACAGAATCTCCCAGCTGACAACCGGTGACACTAGTGGCAGCTGTTGAAACATGTTTTTTCACTCAGCTTCCCCATTTTTGATGCCGTCGTCTTCTCTTCTGCTTGATGACTTTTGAATTTTTTAAAGTAGGGTGTTTAAGTCTTTGGGATTATTATAAATACATGTTTGTCCGTCCCACTGCAGTTCCAACTTTGCTGGATACATGGAGGTAAAAGGGATGCCTAGTTCTTGTAACTTCTGCTTACACGCAACAACTGGGTTTGTGGCACATTCCTTCTTGCCTTCCTAGGAGTCACCCTGTACAGTCTCTCAATGTTAAGCTGCATTTGTTCTCGAATTCCCAAGGCTCCCCGTAGCCAAGTCAGTTCTGTGTCCGAGGCTGTCACCAGTGCCCCCTAAAATCCTTTAGGCAGTCCATTAATACAGACATTCATTTCACTTAACATTCTCTGGATTTTCTAATCTAGACTTGAGGAGTATATTTTCATGTAGAAGGTCCGTTGCTAGGCAACGTGCCCGACCCACCACTCTGGTTTCCTGTGTCACTCCTACATGGTTCTCCTCCACCTTTATTTTGATCACCTGCATTCATTGTGTGTAAGAAAGAAATGTATTACTAAATAGTTCAAGTGATTTATGCATTTGTTACATTGTGTGTTGCAGCAAGGCCAGCGTTACCTCCTGATCGCTTGAGCTTAGGGACTCTGCCATTTTAACTGCATCTTTTCCTGTGGTCTTTGGCTTTAAGAAATCCTGAGAGGCCCAAACTGTATTTTTCAATTTTCCCATAGTCGTGTCCAAACTTCGTTCTATACGAATGTGTGTACTCTGTTATTTCTGAAAGAAAATTGTCAATGTTAACGCAGTATTTCTAACTTTATAAGTCCTTCAAAGGGAGTGCTCACTAGAAATTTTCTATGAGACTCAGTAGTCTGGCTCTGCCCCCTCTGTCAGTTGTTTCCAATCTACCCGGACCCCACCCTAGGCAGACCAGCAGTCATGCAGACCGTTGGTAGGTAGCTTACATTATCAGTTGGCTTGGGAGGAACTGACCATGGGGTTGAAGGTGCAGTCTGCTAGAGATAGTGCTGTCACTGTTGCTGCTTGCAGATGCATTTCCATTTCGGAGATTTGTAGAGTTGTCTACCTGGTCAAATGCTCACACACAATTCATATCCAATTATACTGTAGCATCGACTTGCTGACTTGTTGTGATGCTTCTTTTGGGTCCTCAGTCCTCCAGTCTACATTGGTCTGTTTTGTGGTGCATGCCTTGCCCCTTCTCCTGAGGACTGCTGTGAGTCTGTCCAAGTGTGGATAAAGAACTGAATCTAGGTTGTTTGAAATAGAGGTTATTTACTAATTGCCATAATTCTACGCCTGGTATTCATATCAAGACAACAACCCGCCTGCACTTTCCTGGCACATCTAAATAACCCACTTGCACTCCCCAGGCAAGACTTGCCAGGGATTCTTGTTCCAGCGTGCAGATCTGAGTGCAGTGGGGACGGAGCTAGAGGACCACATGGTTGGCTGATAGGAGGAGCCAAACTCCAAGACTTTTCTGATGACTAAGCATGCTCGGTGGATAGCTGTGTAAGTGTGGATGTGAACTGAATACTAGTAGCAGAACTATGGTTTACAAGTGCGTAATCCCTATTTCATAAACACAGACTTTAAAGCACTGAAAATAGCTTGTGTTTACAGGGTCAGGTAGCAGATTTTAAAGCCTTTGTGATTTTCTTTTGTGTTCCAGAAAAAGAAGCAATATGAAACTGACCTACAGCGGTTCCTGGTGGTAGGTTTGTGTATTTTTATTTATCATTTTATTAAATTTTGTAAGGAATGATGTTTTCTTGTTCCTACTGGGGTTAGCTCAACATCCTTTGTTCTATAAAGGACCACTGTTAACCCCCGGGCTGATTTTGTGTCCGTTTAAACTAAAACTTGGGGCTGGGGGTTGATTGTATCCTAAAACACAGAGTTCATTCTATAATTGTTGGAAATGGAGTTATTTTTATTTATTTTTTTCTTACAAATGGTGGCATACTAGTATTGTTTGGGAATGTCAACGAAGCATAGGTCAGGAAGCACAGGAAAACCAGGAGCAGTTATAAAATTTGCGAGTAGCGTTTTATCATTTTCAATAACAGTAAAGTAAAAAGTAAAATTGTTCAGGATAGCACTTTACAAAGGCAGTACAAACAGAGAAAACAAATTGTTTCATCTTAGGGTATCTCTAATTCTAAATTTCAGTCTCTCAGTCCAGAAAAAGTTTGCTCCCTTTTTATAAGAAGTCTTTGCCTGGCAGTGAACTTCTGTATGCTCATCTCGTTAACAGACATACTGTTTTTCTCAAAATGTATCAGAAGTGTCAGTTTCTTTCCTTGCAAGTGCAACAAAATAGAACATAGTGTCCCAGAACTGACCTCCTGTTGACAGCTCTGCAAATGAGCTATATCAAGGTTAACCCCTTGAGTTCCAAATATCTTTTTCAGTTGTTTCAGCAATATAGCTATATACATTTTCAAACCAAGGGATTCCAGTTTCAGATAATGAGATTTACATATAGTTTATAACCAAAGAGACACATGGGTGAAGAAAAGATAGAAACAGCAAGTGAAGGCAGGGATATATTGGGAGTGGGAGAATCATGAGACCATCGGAGTGATCAGTTCCTAGGTCTCACAAGAAAATTTGATTTCACAATCAGACAGACAAGAGACAGAAAAGGAGAGGGCAGAACAGATCATTGCTGTTAACCCTCTCTATACAAGAAATGGGACAGGGTCTTATTCAACCCTGTCACAGGTAACACACTCGGTACAACTAAACGAGGCACTGAGTCTGCTTGTGGTAACATAAACACTTGGACAGTGAGGTATTTGTAACTATTTAAGAGAATAATAAAATTAGATTCTTCAAAATGAAATGCAGAATCGAACTCTCTTGTTTTGAACAGCGCAGTGATATACCTACCTGTGTAACGGCCATAAATAAAGGGAAACATTTTAGGTGATTACAGGGCAGTGGCTGAAAGTGAAGTACTCTGATTGGCTGACACATTCTACAGTGTTATGTTAATTGCTGGAATCCTTCATGTACAGTAAATGAATTAGAATTGAATCCATAAAAACAAAAATATATAACCAACTGCAGATTTTCTTCAGATATGGCATGTGGCAAACCACTGTAAAAAAGCAACATCCCTATTTACTAACATAACTCCCGTTTGGAATAATGACGTGTTCCCTACATTCCCCTAGGATCCTGGGTTTCAGATATTTATCTGTGAATCTGAGATTCTGAAGATTCACTGATCAATACTTCGTTGGCAACAGCCTGTTATGAGAGGTCAAGGATTTTTTTTTCAGTTTCTTTCCAAATGAAGATGATACAGTATTTCATTTTTATTGGGGTCCTGCTTGGTTCACTTAAGGTGACAAGTGAGTCATTTGACAGTATTAGTATTTGAACTTTGGTCTCCTGGTTTTCACTCCTGTGCTTTACCTGCTTAACCATCCTACCTCCTATTGAATTGAATGGGCATGGAGTCTGAACTGCCCTCTCACCCATATGGTGGTCTCCCCATGACATGGTTAAGGCACATTGGTGGGGATGGTTGCTCTGTGATTGCTTGTTCTCTACCTGTCATGAGGATAAATAGAAGGCCTTAGTCACCAAAGCTGCCATTGTGGCAACTTTAACAGTACTTGGCCAGGAAAGCAGCTTCAGCTGAGAAGAGTGTGTTCGCAGGTGTGTACTGGGGAAGCCGATAATTCCTTGTTCAGGACTCTGTACCTGCCTGGACCTACTGAGGAAGAGACCCAACCTGTTGGGAATCTCTTTCTCGGTCACCGTTCTTGATGTGAAGGAGGCGCAGTTCTCCCCAACTCCTTCTGAGCACCCCCAACGCCCCCCACGACAGTTGAGGTCTAGGTCTCAGATGCTGGTCGAGGAAAACCCATAAACACCATTCTCAGGCGTTCCAAAAAGTGGTGCTGCCACTATTCACCCTTGTCCTCCCCGGAAGAAGAGAGGCATCGGTGCAAGTTGCATCAACACTACGAGGATCTCGTGGCAACAGTTGGTGTTGGCTGGTCCAGCTTCCACGCTGGCCATCACATGGCTGTCACCCTCTAGGCCGACTCCTCCAGAGCAGGCCGACACCATCCCTCCACCTGCGGAGCCGGTGAAGGCCCTCCCGGCTTGGCCAAAACAGGCTTCTCCACCGATTTGTGGTGGAGTCGACACCTAAACAGCCTCCCTCTGGGACTTCTGCCAAGGAGTCTCTGCCCGCTAAGAGCCTCCCGCAGAGGCTGTTGGTCACCCTCACTTTTGACCATCTGTGGCGGGTCAAAGGTGACTCGGGTGGTCGGCCAATCTGTCTGGACTCCTTGGAGTCAGAGGACTCCGACTTGCATTGTCATCCGTTCGACAAGTTTTCACTTTGGGGTCTCCCAACAGAGGAAGGTCCCATGTCCTTCATGGGCTTTCTCCATCTCATCTCCGCATCCATGGGGATGCCTTTGGAGTCTGTTCAGAAACTGTGTCAATATCCTCTGACAGACATTCTGACAAAAGGGGATTCTCTGACAGAGGCCTTCCCAGTGACCAAAGCCATTATTGGCCCTGGAGCTTTGGTAGTGCCCTGCCTCCTGCCATGCACCTCAGCCAGGATGGGCCCGCAAGTACATGGTTCCCATCAGCTCCCTTTCTGGGTTCACAGAGCACCCCTCAGCTGAGGGGTGGTGACTGAATCTGTGTTTTGGCACTTGGGCAATTTGGGAGACATCGATGGACCTCCGGACAAAGAGTCCAAAAAATGGGACCATTCTGCCAGAAAGGTCTGTGCTGCCTCTTCACCTGCTCTCCATCAGGCAAGCTCAACTGTCGTCATGGCACACTTTTTCTCATGCCCTCCTGGGCTCTCTAGATGAGGTGCTTCCTCATCTCCCCGTGGACCTTCAGACTGCGGTCAAGCAGGTCCTTGACCAGGGTTGGGTCGTTGCTAAGCAGCAACTCCAGCCGCCTCTGGACGTCGGTGATTCATGTGCCCGTTCGGTGGCGACCGCAGTCGCCATGCACCACAGGGCTTGGCTGAGGGTCTCAATCTTCACGGCAGACACCCAGCATAAAGTGGTGGATGTTTCCTTCCTGGGCACCAACTTGTTCGGTCCAGGAGTTGA
The DNA here is from genome assembly GCA_016271365.2 of Neoceratodus forsteri. Lineage (NCBI taxonomy): Eukaryota > Metazoa > Chordata > Ceratodontiformes > Ceratodontidae > Neoceratodus > Neoceratodus forsteri. The sequence continues at coordinate 249,472,868 of CM057457.1, forward strand.
TGGTCACATTCAACGCATCGAGAAGTCCAGTGCCACCTTGGTCTCAGTTGCTTCCGCCCAGAAGGAATCTCAGAGTTCCAAAAAGGAGACACATAAGCCCTTTCGGCCTTCTGCCCCTGCAGCCAAGCAGCCCCAGGACCAGGGGCAACAGCAGCAGCAGGCTCAATCTCGGTGCCCTTGGCCCAAGTCATGTGCTTCTGTGGCCCATAAGCCTGGACGGAAAGGTCCTGGCAGTCCCTTGGCCGGATCCTCCTCCTCCAGGCCTGCTCAGTGACGGAATGGGGGTTGCCATCCCCATGCCCGTCATGTCCACTCTGGGTCCTGTGGTGTGGGGCCGACTCTGCCACTTCCTTTCCGCCTAGTTCACTATCACAATGGGTAGGTGGGTCTTGGAAGTGGTCAGCCAGGGGCTGCCTCTGGAATTCAAGCAGTACCCACCAAGCTGAGCCCGTGCCTCACAGAAGGAGAAGGTATCTGTGCACACTCGCTTGGCTCTCCGAAATGACATCGCCCTCCTCCGCAAGAAGGTAGTCGTCAGAGTCACAGATCCCCCCTGTCAACCCAAGGTTTGTTTCCAGGTACTTCCTGGTCCCAAAACAGACGGGGGGGTCTGGCGCCCCATTCTAGATCTGCATGACCTGAACCAGTTTCTCAGGTCTCACACCTTCAGGATGGTAACTCCGTCTCAGATTATACTATCTCTCGAGCAGAACATGTGGTTTTGCTCCCTGGATCTGCAGGATGCATTCTTCCACGTCCCAATCTGTCCGTCACACCAAAGGTTTCTCCGCTTCAGGGCAGAGGGAACCCTATACGAGTTCCAAGCCATGCTCTTTGGCCTGTCATCGGCCCCCAGGGTCTTCACCAAATGCATTGCAGTGGTGGTGGCCCATGTTCGGCATCAGGGAGTCAGAGTGTACCCCCTAGCTGGACGATTGGCTTATACCAGGTCCCTCAAGACTGGAGGTGGAGAGGTCCAGGGATCTGGCCCTCCAGACCTACATCGACCTTGGCCTCCTGATCAGTGAGGCCAAGTCAGAACTCATGTCTTCGCAGGTGATCTGCTTCATCAGGGCAGAGCTCGACTCTTGCTGAGCCAGAGCCAGGCTCCCGGTGGATGGGGTGGAGGTTCTCTGCTCCTTTGTCCGATCATTTCTGGTTGGGCACTTGCGCCCCTTTCTGGGACTTCTGCAACTTCTGGGTTACATGGCAGCCTGCACTGCCATGTTCCAATGGGCCTGGTGGCATATGCACACCCTTCAGTGGGAGCTGGTCAGCCAGTGGACTCAGCGTCTGGGTCATTTTGACTAGCTGTTCACCATGACCCAGAAGATGTGGGATGCTCTCCAATGGTGGAACATCCTAGAGCATCTGCAGTAAGGGATCCCATTTGTTTGCCCCGAACCGACGGTCATCTTGATGACCAACACCTCTCTCATGGGCTGGGGTGCCCATATGGGGGAACACAGGGTTCACATGCTCTGGCCCCTGAGGAGTTCTGATACCACATCAACCTGCTGGAGCTTCGAGCAGTTCGGCTGGCACTAACTGCATTCGCTCCGTTCCTTCGTGGTCAAGTGGTTCAGGTCCAGATGGACAACACCACGACCATGTACTATCTCTACAAACAGGGCGGCATGCACCCCTGGCCTCTGTGCAGGGAAGCTGTCCGCATCTGGACCCTTGTGAGCTGACTGGAGGTGGATATCCTAGCCATTCATGTGACAGGAGCCTCGAATCAGCTGGCGGATACCCTCAGCCTTGTGGGCGAGGCGTCCCATGAGTGATTTCTCCATCTAGAGGCAGTACGCAGCCTGTTCTCCCAGTGAGGCACCCCTCAGGTGGATCTGTTTGCCTCCAGGGAGAAGGCAAAGCTGAGGATGTTTTGTGCCCGACCCTTCAGCAGGGCTCGCTGCAGGGGATGCCTTCTCGAGGCCATGGGCCCCAGGCCTCTTTTATTCCTTTCCTCCATTTCCCTTGATCCACAAGGTGCTCTTCAAGATGAGGAGGGAGAAGGCACAGGTGATCTTGGTGGCTCCGGACTGGTCCTGCCAGTTTTGGTACCCTGATCTCCTCAGCATCAGGCCCCCGAGGCATCTTCCAGCATGCCTGGACCTGCTCTCAGTCAACCAGGGGAAGGTCCTCCACCTGGCCCTTAAATCCCTTCACCTGACAGCCTGGTTCCTGAACAGTTAGAGTTCCAGGCACTGGGTCTCTCCGAAGATGTCCTCACTGTAGTTGTGGCATCTAGGAAGGAGTCGACCAGGAAGTGCTATGTGTTTAAGTGGAAGAGATTCTCCATTTGGTGTCAGGGCAAGGGCCTGGACCCTTTGCCCTGTCCAGTGGCTATCATTCTCAACTACCTTTGGTCTCTCTCCAAAGGGGGTCTTTGGTCTACTATTCTTATGGTGCACCTGACAGCCGTCTCTGCTTACCGGTCACGGGCTGGTCAGCAGACAGTGGCACGGGAGAAGGCGGTCTAGCATTTCTTCAAAGGCCTCAACCATATTTCCCCTCTGGTGCGTGAACCACCACTACCATGGAATCTACTAGTACTGACAACGCTCATGGGCAAGCCATTCAATCCTGTGCACAGGAGTGGTATCTCACACCTGTCGTGGAAGACCGTCTTCCTGGTGGCTGTCACGTTAGCCAGAAAGATCAGGGAGCTCCAGGTGCCCTCTGTTGAGTCTCCCTATCTGGTCTTCCACAGGGACAAGGTTGTCCTGCGCCCCAACCTGAAGTTCCTTCCGTAGGCTGTGTTGGAGTTTCACCTGAACCAGGTGATGACTCTGCTGGTGTATTATCCCAATTACTCCTTGGAGGCCAAGTACAGGCTCCATACCTTGGACCTGAGACGAGCGCTCTCTTATTATAAGGAGTGCATGGCTGGAGTTCAGGGAGAGGTTCGCAAGCTGTTTGTCACCTACACTGAAGCCGCACCTGACAGACCTGCAGCCAAGCGGACGAATAGCAGATGAATTACATCATGCATCGATCTCTGCTGTAGGTTGGTGGGTAGGGAGCCTCCCGTAGGGCTAAGGGCTCATTCCACCCACCATACTGCTGCGTCAGTGGTTGCTTCTAGGGATGCTCCTGTCCAGGAAATCTGCAGGGCTGCTACCTGGAAGTCAGCAAACACCTTCATTTCCCATTACCACATTGCCCTAGAGTCATGCTGGGATGCTGGTTTTGGGGCTTCAGTTCTCCAATCTTTGTTACCTAAATATTGGGTGTGTGCCTTGCCTCTCTCCTACCAGAGAACTGCTAGGAATCTGCCAACAAGTGTGGATAAGAACAACATATCCATATCCCTAGAAACACAGGTTACTCACGTGTGACAGTAGTTCTAGGACTAGTATATGTTGTTCATCTACACTGACCCACCCAACCTCCCCAGCTTTGACACACAACCACTGCTTCCACTGAGCAAGATCTGGTGTCAAGAGGTGGAGCCAAGGGACATACCGCCCGGGTGGGTGGAAGGAGCCAGCTTTTAGACCTTCCAGCAAGATTCTTACAGGGAAAAGGACATACCAACAAGTGTGGAGGAACAACATATACCACTTCTAGAACTACTGTTACAGGTGAGTAACCTGTGTATCTGATTTGTTACAGATAGCACATGATACTCCTATGGCTAGTCATTCAGAGAGGGAATCACACCCTTACCAGTTTGCTGTACAGATTTTACTGGCCTGGAGTTCATGAAGATGTTGCTACCTATTGCCGTTTTTGTGCTGAGTGTCAGAAAGTAGCCCCAGTGACTAAAAAGGACAAAGTGCCCCACTGCCCCTACCCTTGATAGATGTGCCTTTTGAGAGAATTGCAGTGGATGTGGTTGGCCCCTTAGACAAAAGTAAAAAGGGCAATTGATTCATTTTGGTAGTATGTGACTATGCTATTCAGTACCCTGAGGCAGTTCCATTGCGTACTGTCACAGCCTCAAAAGTGGCAGCAGAGCTTGCCAAAATTTTCAGGAGGGTGGGCATACCTAAAGAGATTATTACTGTTCAGGGTAGTAATTTTGATGCTGCATGGCTGAAGGAGCTGTACCTACTACTAGGTATCACTGCCATAAGAACCTCCCCTTATCACCCTCAAGCAGATGGTCTTCTTGAGCGTTTTAATCAAACACTAAAACGCATGTTAAAAACGTTAGTAAAAAGGGAAGGGAAAGACTGGGACCAATACTTACCTTACTTGCGTTTTGCTGACAGAGAAGTGCCACAGGCATCAACAGGTTTTTCACAATTTAAAATGCTGTATGATAGACAACTTAGAGGGCCACTAGATGTAATAAAAGGGACATGGGAACATAACCCCCATAATATCAGAAACAATCTGTTACATTTTATATGTGTACGCTGAGAAAGGAACTGGCAAAATATGTTGAAATCACCCATAGTAATTAGGAAGAGGCCCAAAACCAGCAGCAGGTGTATTATGACCATGGGGTAAAGGAAAAAGTTTTTGAGCCAGGTGAAAAGGTCTCGTTACTGTTACCCACTACAGAAAATAAACTGTTAATGAAGTGGCAAGGGCCTTATAAAGTGCTTAGATATACTGGCACTTTTAACTATTTGATTGAGACCCCTGATAGGAAAAATCCTATTAAGATATACCATGCTAACCTGCTCAGGAAATGGGTTGAAAAAATCACCAAAAGTTGTTTTGCCAGAAACTGATAACGAGGTTATTGATGTAGTTTATGACATACTGGAACACACTGTAATGCTGATGCTGTAAAGGTGAATGTTTACTTACCCTCCGAATAAAACGCAGAAATGTGTAACTTGCTAAAGACCGTTAACAGTACTTTTACCACAGTACCAGGCTGAGCAAGGGGTCAAGTAAGCAATAATACCCAACAGGGTGGGCGGTATTGTGCTATACCGGACCGCCCAAGGGGCGTAATGAGGCCCGACGCCGCAGGCGGAGGTCCTTATAACCTGGAAGGTCCGGCTAGCACAATACCGCCCACCCTGGAGGGTATTATTGCGCTTAGAAAATGGGCACTGTCAAAAAAATTACCTTTAATAAGATAAATGTTAATGAAAATTTTATTTCAAGTAAGATTTGTCACAAAATAGTTCCTCCGCCTGCATTTTTGGAGGTGGTTGCCATGGTCACACACACAATCATCTTTCAGACTTACTTGCCCCCAAATGAGGATTTACTATTGTCCAGATCCAGTTTAAACCCAGAAACACAAGCAGGACTGTGGAGTATATCTGTCATTTAGATGGTGACCTCAGAAATCATGACGCTGTCTGCTCTTGTCCAACGGATCATACCTGCTGCAAAAAGCAGCATACAAAAACATTCGGTTTTGGTGCACAGTTACTGAGGAGAGGGTGTTCTGGTTGATTTTAGGCGTTTGCGTTTAAAATGGGGCACAGAATCACAGTGGGCGTGACGGTCTCCCGATTTAAAATTTACATCGGGAGAGCAGCTGAAGGTGGCAGGCAGGCGACAAGGACGCTGTACATCAGCCGAGTACAGACATCGCGGAAGGTCCATAGGTTTTGTGGCAGGAGGTTGAGCGAGGTGAAAGAGAAAATAAACCTGCAGAAAGCAGGTACATTCGTGAGCTTTTGGTGGCTGGCATAAGCCAGTGGGGAGGGAGACTTCGCACAAGGAAGCCGACAGGACCAGCGGCTTTCATTTACTCTTTGTCACTGTGACAGTGTGAGATCGTGGTCAGGAGAGTGGTGCCATACTACAGAATATGGCTGTGACAATTTCTTATCTCTCCCGGATGCAGAATGAGTGTGCTTTCTTTTTTTTTTTTTAATGAAGAAGCAAGTAAGTAGTGTTGGGGGCTGTAGCTCTCGCTAAGCGAGAGAAACAACATGGCGGAGATTTGTAGTTTTCTGGGGTGCTTTCAGCCAATTACAAAGCAGGCTGGCACCACTGGAGAATGGTATTTGGTGAAGGGGCACTGTTGGCTGGCTCTCGTTTTTAGGTGGGCATCTATTGTCTGATAGATGCCCACCTAAATAAGTGTCTCAGCCAATCAGGAGACAGAATTGTCTTTGCCCATTTTCTAAGCATGTAATAGTGACAAGGAATGCTCGCCCTATTAGACAGAAGGCATACAGATAACCAGAGCGGTTAAGAGCAGACATGGTTAAGGAAATACAAAAAAATGAAAGAATTAGGTATCATAGAAGAGTCGAGAAGTGCTTGGTCATCACCAGTGGTGACTGTAAACAAAAAAGATGTGGGTGTAAGAATCTGCCTTGATTTTTAGGAAACTCAAGTGTCAGAATTTGACAGTTATCCTATGCCCAGAATAGATGATTTGGTCGACAGACTGGGGCGTGCCAAGTATATCAGTACCCTCAATCTCAACAAGGGTTACTGGCAAATCCCCCTAGCTAAAGAATTCAGAGATAAAACTTCATTTGCCACTCCTGTAGGATTCTGTCAGTTCACCACCATTTGTGGTTTTGTTTACATGGCGCGCCCACAACATTCCAGCGGTACACGGATGAGATTTTATCCCCTCACACTGGTTATTGTGCTGCATACTTGTGTGATGTTGTGGTGTACTGTCTAGACCGGAAAAGCCACCTGGAACACCTACGAGCAGTTATCCAATCAATCAAAAAGACAGGTCTGACAATTAATCCTACCAAGTGTGCACTGAGCATGCAGGAAACCAGATATTTGGGCTATATTTTAGGAAATGGAGAAGTCAAGCCAGAGATTTCCAAGATAGAAGCTGTAGCTGACAGTGCTGTTCCCAAAACCAAGAAACATGTCTGGGGTCATTTTTAGGGCTGGCTGGTTATTACTGGAGATTTGTTCCCAGCTTTGCCGAGTTAGCTACTCCCCTCACTAAACTCACGAAGAAACTGTTTCCGAATAATGTGAAATGGACCCCAGAGTGTGATGAAGCTTTATGAGCCATTAAGGCAGCATTATGTTCAGCCACTATTTTAAGAAGCCCAGACTTGAAGAAATAATTTCTGTTATGGACTGATGCATCAGAGGTTGGCCTAGGTGCAGTCTTGCGTCAACATATAGATGGGAAAGAACATCCTAGTCTGTACATAAGTAGGAAATTGCACAGCGGGGAGAAAAGATACTCCTTCATTGAAAAGGAATGCCTTGCGGCAAAGTGGGCCATAGAGTCTCTTAAGTTTTACTTATTCGGAGGTGACTTTGTATTTGTAACAGATTGTAATCCTCTCTGTTGGCTTAATCAAATGAAGGATAAAAATTCCAGAATCACACGTTGGTACTTGGCACTGTTGCCATTTAAATTTAAAGTGATGCACAAATCTGGGAAAGAGAATGTCAGTGCTGATTTTCTGTCAAGATATGGATCAGGAATTGAGAATTCCAAAGGTTGAAAAACTGTAAGTTGAAACTTCTCTGTTTGCTATGCTGCATATGCAGTGTACTGTAAAGGTTGTAAGCTAATGCTAGAAGATAATTAAAAGAAAGTTTTGGAAACCTGTTTTCTAAAACAGGTTCCCTCTTTGGGGGGGGTATGTGACAGGGTTGAATAAGGCCCTGCCCATTTGTTATGCAGAAAGAATTTTAAATGCAAGGGGGTCTGTTCTATCCTCTATTTTTCTGTCTCTTCTCTGTCTGGTTGCACAACCAAATGTTCTTGTGAGTCCTAGGAAATGATCACTCCGATGGTTTCATGATTCTTCACCTCTCGCTGTCTCTCTGCCTTCCCTTGCTATTTCTGACTTTTCTTCCACCTTGCATATCTGTGGATACAAAAATGTATGTAAATCTTTATGTGGAAATGTCACTGATAGTGGGATCCCTTTGTTTAAAACCATATATAGTTATACTATTGAAATGATTGCAAAAACTATTTGTTTTTCTTATAACTTTTTATTTTCAGATTTTCCAGTACTTAACAATCAACAGTTTAACAGTACTTATACACAATAAAATTCAAGGATAACTTAAATTATGAAATGCATGTTAACTCAGACACATAAATACACATTTTACCTGATGATGCTCTCTTATTGCTTTAGTGGTTGTACTTCATTGTATGTTAAAATAAAACAAACTTCATTCCATCTAATTCCTGTTTCCATATAGCTCTTGTGGTGTATAAATCTAATTTTATCAAATTTTTATATCTCCATTTGAGTCAAGGTATAAAGTCCGGTCTCTGCAAGGAAACATACAACACCCATCTTCTCCATATTAATTCAGATCTCTCCTGTAGTTTAACTACTGCTGGTAGTTGCTCCATTTTATGAACTTTAATCGTCAGATCATGCCACTGATTCAAATGTAAAGGAGCTGGAGAGAGCCAGTTTTTGGTAATAACTTTTTTGTAGTAAGCATGCAGATAGTTATCAGTTTCTTTGTTTGTGGATCTCTGCAATCCCTCGGATATAAGGAGAAGAGGAATGTGTGGGGTGTGAGCTGCAATAAGGATGGGAATATTTATGACAGTGCTGATGATAGTTCCAGTAAAAAAGGCTGCAGTTTTGGGGCATTGCCAAAATATATGACCATGTGTAGCCAAAAGATTGCCGCACTGCTTCCAACAAGAGACATTAATATGAGCCGAATATTTGGCCTGTATGGCTGGGGTTCAAAAGAATCACAGTGTCAGTTTTCAAGAAAATTATTTCCATGTCGGGGATGTCATTCCCGAATGGAGGAACTTTAGATGTGTATCCCAAGCTTTTCCATCTATATCAATACCCAGATCATTTTCCCATGCAATTTTCAGCTTCTGTAAGGAGTCTCTCCTGTATGTGAGCACTCCTCGATATAGATAGGTTATCATGTGTGATAGTGAGGCTCTGCCATCCAAAGCTAACTGGAACATTTCTAATATCAGAGGTACTTGGATGTCCACTGGAGCCCTCCTCTGCTGCTCCCTGATGAATGCATGTACCTGCATCACTCGGAAGCGGTCTTGTGGACAAATAGTATAGAGAGTGCTAAGCTCTTCAAAAGGAATCAGATTCCCATCCTTAATTAAATAGCTCATCAAATGTAGCCCCATCCTCTCCCACCTTTGAAAACCATGATCTCCAAGTGACCAGGCAGAAAGGGTTGGTGGAATGGTAGAGAGAATAACATTTATGCCTTGTTAATTGTTTAGCCTCTAGCACTATTCTCCAGGTTTGTATGATGTTAATAGTGTAGGGGTTATCTGTTATTCCCTCCAGTGGGTTTTCAGGTTGTTGTAATAAAACTTTATTAATATTAACTAAATCTTCTGTCCTAAGTTCCAGATATCTCCACTTTGCCGGATACTGAGGGTGAAGCCAGTAAAAGACCATTCTTAATTGAGAGGCTATATAGTAGGCCTCATAATCGGGTAAAGCCAGCCCCCCCCCCCCAATTTGTTTTGGCACTTGTAATACCGAGTATCTGATTCTTGGGCACTGTGAGTCCCACAAATACCTAGAAATTTTCTTATTTAAATCCCTTAGTACTTTGGAGGATAAGGGAATCGGCAATGTCTACACCAGGTATAGAAGCAAAAAGCTATTTGTAACTCAAGGGGTTAACTTGAGATGTAGTTTTTAAGCCCTTTGCCGAGTTGTCAACAAGAGCTCAGTTCTAGGACACCATGTACTGTTTTGCTGTAACTGCAAGGAATGAAACTTACAAGAACATACTGTGAGAAGCAGGCTCTCTTAACGAGCTCACCACTCTCATGAATAAGCAGACATAAAATCCAGATATCAGACTTGAATAAAGTGCCTTTTCATTATATTACAAAGTGCCAGTACACCATACCTCTCACTAGGACGCCATGTGTATGGCCCTTTTAGAGCCTTACTTAAAATAAGGATCACACATCATCTCAGGCACTCCCTGATGATGTGTTGAGCGAAACCGGTTGGAGGTGGTTATGCAGGGATCATGCTGGCGTCCTAGTGAGAGGTATGGTGTACTGGCACTTTGTAATATAATAAAAAAGCACTTTATTCAAGTCTGATATCTGGATTTTATGTCTGCTTATGGATGAGTGTGATAGATGGTGCAGGGATTTTCTAATTTGATATAACTTTTTACCCTAGCACATCCTGCCACTGGGGCGGTTACTGTTTGCCTTACTCTCTTAACAAGTTCCCAGATAAAGACATAAAAAAGAGCAGTGATGGTTTTTCTAGGGAGACCAGGAGAGTGAGAGACTGAGAGACTGAAACTTGGAATTAAGAGATGCTCTCAGAAGAAGGACTTAGTTTTTTGAGTGTTTGTACTGCCTTTGTAAATAGTTATACTGAATAATTTTAATTTTTTGTTTTGCTGTTATTGAGAAAAATAAAATGCTATTTGCAAATTTTGAAACTGCTCCTGGTTTTCTTATGCTTCCTGATCTGTGCCTCGACGATAGGGCCTTTTCTCAGTCCATAGATTACCAGCATGCAAGGGGCTTCAGGCACGCGCACAACAGCGTGTCAAGGCAAAGCCTGTCTGGTGTCCTTCCTGCCACAATATCACCACTGCACACCATTCATGGTCACCAAGGTGGCACTTCAGAAATGGTCAAGTTGGAACCCTCCCTCCCTGGAGGAGGAGGAGGAGGAGGAGGAGAGCATCTTCTGGGAAGCTCAGTCCTTCTCCCCCTTCCGGCTTACCAACATTTTGGTTTCTGGTGTGTCACCTGCACATTATTGTGGGAATCTGACCTTTCTTCTCCTAACCTGGACTGAAGATGGTAATCGATGTTTTTGTGGCCACTCAGTTATAGTATACTGTATCTCATACCATCCTGGTCTTCCCAAATGCTACATTTGTCACTTGGAAGCAGTTCAGAATGTGGTAGCATGACATCTATCTGGCGTTGTAAGGTGGAAACCTATTGCTCCAGTCCTGTATGACTTGGCAGGTTACCAGTGCAAGCCAAAACTGATTGGAAGATGCTGGTCCTACCTTTTTGGGGTTTTTTTTTGTATCTAATTGTCTTGTGAAGCACATTACAAACCATTCACAATCAAGGATACACAGCATGTACAGCAGTGCATTTGCACAGAATTGCACTAGGAGGTTATAGTCACTTGCTCTTTTACTGCCTGTTATTAAATTGGGGGATCCCCTGCCCTCTGTGGAGCACGTGACAATGAAATTAAACAAAAGGAGCATTTAGCAGCAATCCTAATTGACCTGGTAAAGATAATCTACAAACAACTACCAATTGCACATCTGTGCCTATGTGCCAAAATCCAAAATGGGAAAAGTAATTGGAACAGAATACATTCGTACTAGGATTCATACTAGGAAGGTAAGGAGCTAGGGGGCTTGGGGGCCCATAGATGGTCCTATAATAAATAATATTTGACATTGGCATTAGAAAGAATGTATTTATCCACTCTGTTCTTGAATGTTAATTTTGAATCACTAATAATAATATTCAATGGAAGTGCATTCCAAGTGTTAATAACTCTGACTGTAAATAAATATTTACGGGGCACGAGATTGAAACCAGTACTTTGCAATTGGAGGGGGTGTCCACTAATATTAAAAATGTTATTTTTAAAGTCCATACCCGCATTAAACATGAGGAGGGGGTCCTGAACAATATCAAATGTAAATAACAAGTCACCCCTCAGACGTCTGGTGGACAACGACATTAAATTCAGGGATGTAAGCCTTAAGTCATATGGCATCTCAGAGTACCCTTTGATATATTTAGTAAATTTTCTCTGGACTTTTTCAATTAGAATAATATCTTGCTTCTTGAGTGGATTCCAAAACTGGGATACGTAATCCAAATGGGGACAAACATAAGCTCTATATAAAGGCATTAGTACTCTTTCATCCCGAGATTTAATATTCCTAAGTAGAGACCACACGACACTATTAGCTTTTTGTATAGTTTTATCTGTGTTTTTGAGGAAAAATCTTGTGTAATATAAACACCAAGATCCTTTTCCACTAAGGCACTTGCAAGAGGTTTGTTATCTAAACTGTATACATGACATAAGTTGTTGAGGACCCAAGTGCATAACTTTGCACTTGTCATGGTTAGGTTTCATATCCCACGTCTTGACCCAATCAGTTATGAGGACCAAATCTTTTTGAATAGTCATGACATATAGGATAGTGCATAAGTACCAGTTAACAACAGGGCTATCTATTCTTTCACCGAGTTGGTACTATGACGACCGATTACCTCGAGAGCGCAGCTCGAGAGGTAATCAGTCGTCATAGTACCAACGAGGAGAAAGAACAGCCCTGCCGTTAAATAGTACGCATGCACTGTTCTGTATTGTGTGTAGTGGAATCTCGTTGCCTCAGAAAAAAAAAATTACTAAATCTTTCTGTTTAAAATAAGACTAACTGTCAGACTGCTGCTCGAGGACACCATGTGTGATGTCCGCACTACAGCAGAACTGTTCTGTGGACGTCACTTTTTGGTTCTGCTGCACTACGGACGTCACTAGTGCAGCAGAACAACATTTTTGAGAGCACTAGATTTCAGTGAACAACGACATTCCACTATACACTGTACTATTATAATCAATACAAGGTCCACCAATTTTAATATCATCAGCATATTTTAAAGATTTTGTGTGACAATTCTGAGTTAAATCAGAGATAAAAGCTTGAAATAAACATGGACCCAGGACAGACCCTTGTGGTATACCACTATAGACTTTACCAATATCAGAGAGATGACCGTTAATCAGTACTTGCTGAGTTCGACCAACCAGCCATTGTGCTCTCCAGCTTATGATATTGTAGTTTATAAAAATAGTACTTAACTTTTTAATAATAGCCCAGTGGGGAATGGAATCGAAGGCTTTACTAAAATCGATAAACACTATATTATAGGGTATTCTGTTGTCCAGATGAAGGCTGACATCTTCATAAAAACAGAGCAGGTTGGTCAAGCAACTGCAGCCTTTTATAAAATCATGCTGACTGGTATCCAACTCATTCAAAGTTACAGAAACTCTATCTTTTATGAGCCCTTCCAGTAGTTTACATAATAGTGAAGTAAGACTAATAGGTCTATAATTCTCCCAGTTGTTGCGGGAACCTTTCTTATAAATGGGGTCACAAAGGCTGTCTTCCAAGGTTCTGGGACATAGGATAAGTTAATACACAGCTCGAAAAGCAATTTTAATGGAAGAGACAATCAGCTAGAAGGAATAAAAGATGACAAGAGATATTATCTGGTGAGACACTGGTTTTACCCTTAAGCGGTATACATTTCTTATAAATTACATTTTCAGACATTGATGTAGGATTGTCCTGAGAGTTACTCAGTGTCACATTTTGCTGATTTTTTTGAAAATGTTCACAGAATTTAGAGTTCACTAAATTAGCCAAATCACTGGGGAAATGAATAATACTATTGTCAGACTGTAACGGGCCCACACGGCAAGTTTTTTTTTTTTTTTTTTTAAAGAATTGACATAAGAAAAAAAGGATTTAGGATTGTTTTTATTAGCTTCAGATGCTAATTTGTGTTCCCATTTTTTTCTTAGCTTTTTGGATGTTATTTTTACATTTTTTTGAATCAACAAATACGAATTCCAATTTGCTTGAGTGGGAATGTTTTAATATTTTGAATGTCCTGTATTTTTTTGTTTGATAAGTTTTTTTATATTGAATATCATCCATTTAGGGTGGTGACGGTCACTTGTACTTTTTATTTTGAAGGGGATGTATGCATCGTGTACTTCACAGATGGTATCATTAAGTTTAGTATAATATCCCCTTATATCAGTTGTAGACAGAATATCCATCCAATTTATTTTATTTAAGTGAGCCTTCATACTAATGATGTCTGCTTTTTCATATAAATAAATTTTAGTGGAATTATGAGTGATAGTTAAAGATTGTTCTAATAAAAAACTAATGGATTTGTGATTAATGTTGCCAATAGGATAGATTCTAACATTTTTTTACATTTAAATTTTTGTTATGAAATACCAAATCCAAAATATTATTCCCTCTAGTAGCTGTTTTACCACATTGTGTAAGATTACATTATTCACTAGTATCTAATAATGTTTTCTGTAATCCTGATCAGCCGTAAGATTCACCCAATCAACATCACCAATATTAAAATCACCCATCAACACAATATCCCCCAAGGTACAAGCCGTGTCAGTTTCATGGACAATACTGTCGAAGTATGCAGGGCTAGTGTTAGGAGGGCAATAACAGGTTCCAAAAATGACAGATTGAACTTTATTGATCAAGACTTCGACCCAAATGGATTCTGTAATAATAGATGGATTTTTTTGACTTTGTCAGAAATGTCGATAGAGTGTAATGTGTGTCTCAATAATATGGCCACTCCACCACCTTTCCTATCCTTTCGGTTGAGATAAGAAGATGTAAAGTCAGGAATATAGCAGACCCAGTCAAGTTCATCATTACCCCAGGTTTCCGTAACTGATATTACATCAACATTATCAAGAGCAACAATTGCTTTTAATTCATCTAATTTGTTGGAGAGATGCCTAACATTAAAATACAAACATTTTAACTCCTTGAGGTGATGACAGTTATGTTTGTTATTGACCATAACAAAATGGGGGTGGGCCTTAGGTTTCACCCCCAACTCTACAAGTTTAAATTCTTAGACACCTAGTCAAGGATATGTTTACTAAGGAGTGATTCTAGGGACATGGATAATGTTGTTCAATCCACGCTTACTGGCAGGTTCCTTGCCGCTTTAAATCTTGCTGGAAGGTCTTCAAGCTGGCTCCTCCCACCCATCCGGGTGGTAAAACTCTCAGCTCCACCCCATGATGCCAGATCTTCCTTACCACTTGGAAGCTCAGGTTCCCTCCTTTGCGCTCTGTGTTTTAGGCCTGGATCCTACCCAAAACTAATCTTAATATTTACAAGACTTCGGTCTTTATCTTCCCTTGCGGCTGCGATGGACAAATCGACTCCCGGATTTCGTCTGTGCCCCATGGGCAGAAGATGTCCCGGACTGATCCGCTCTCCACTTGTGTGTACTGCCTTGGGCTTGAGCACGATTTGCAGGCCTGCGACTTGTGCAAGTCCTTTTCGGCCACGCTCTTAGAGGATTGTGCTGCCAGATTGCAACTTGGGTGCCCCGAGAAACTTTATCCTCCGGTCAAGTTGAAGGAGGTCCGTTGGCGGTGTCATGGCCGGAGCTTCAGCTGAGCAGCTCAAACAAATGATCGCCCTCAGGAGGAACGGCCCAGGCCACATTATCATCTTCTTGAGTTGCGGCATTTATCCCGCTCTCTTTGGGCTCCTCCTACACGACTTTGTTCAAGGAGCTTTGTCAGTCCCTCTCCACCAAGGGAAAGGGGCCTTCGGGACATTCCTCTCAGTCCAAGAAGAAGGGCTCCAAGGGTAAGTCCCACTGTCGATGTTCGTGGGAGCGGGAGAGGTCCCCTTTCCCGGATAGTCGACTCTTGACTTCAGGTCGAGGTTGCGGCTAAGGCTGCTGGCTTCACGATGTCCCCGTCAGGTCAGCAGGCCGAGACACCCGTTGATGCAGTCGAGATGTTTCTCAACCCGTCAGATGGGCTGTCGACTGGAGAAGGTTCCCCCGGTGGAAACCGAGGGCTTGCCTGTGCCTCCTGTGCCGGTGTCCCCGGTTAAGGTCCCTGAACCAAGGGAGGAGCGGGTTTCCCCGGCCCCCTCTCAGACCCACCCTTGGAAACACTGAAGGTCTTGGTCTCGGTCCTTTTTCTGGTCCAGCCGATCCTGCCGACATCGGCGGTCTCGGCACCATGGAAAGCGGCGGCGCCGCTCATCCTCATCTTCGTCCTCTTCGGAGGATAGGCTCCAGCGCAAATTGCATCAGTGTTATGAGGATCTGATGTGGCAGCAGCTCCTTTTGACCGGGAATAAGCCGACTCCGTAGCCTTCCCTGGCCATTAAGTGGCTGTCACCAGAGCGGCCACAACAACCCCTCGTTGTAATCGAGGAGGCGGCAGTACGGTTGTTCGGCGCAGCTGGCCACCACCCTGTGGTGGAACCCCCACCTCCACAACCTAAATTTGGGGCCCGACCAAGGATTCTTGTTCGGGTCAGGGCTTGCCCCATCGGTTGTCGGTCACCCTTACTCCCGATTGGCCTCGGCAGGTGGAGGGTGGCTCAGGCCCTTGGCAACTGTTTGCAGACTCCTTGGAGTCTGCTGTCCTTGGAATGCTTCGGCTCTTCTCAGAGTCCACTGGGATGAAGCTCGAACCCATTTCAAAGCAGGCCAAGTATCCCCTCACGGAGATACTGGACCGAGGGGATTCCCCGGTGGAGGCCTTCCCGGTGGCTGAAGCTATTGTTGGCCCGGCCCTGGAGCTATGGCAGCGGCCAGCTTCTTGTCCAGCACCTTCGGCCAGGATGGCTAGAAAGTATGCCGTTCCCACTGGTTCACTCTCCGGTTTCTCGGAGCACCCCTCTGCGGAGGGGCTAGTGTCCGAAAGCGTTTTCCGGCACTCTAGAAATGCTCGGGATGTGGACAAGCCACCCGATAAAGAGTTCAAGAAACTGGACTACTCCTGGCGGAAAGTCTATGCTGCTTCCTCCATAGGCCTTCATCAGGCCAACTCGGCCGTTCTGATGGCACGCTTTTCGCATGCTCTTTTGGGCTCCCTGGATGAGACGATTCCTCATCTCCCTGCTGACCTCCAGACAATGGTCAAGCAGGTGCGGGATCAGGGAAGGGCGGTGGCCAAACAGCAACTCCAAACTTCCTTGGACATAGCTGACTCATGTGCCTGGTCAGTAGCGGCCACAGTGGCCATGCGCTGCAGAACTTGGCTGCGGATCTCCACTTTTACAGTGGATACCCAGCACAAGCTGGCAGACGTTTCCTTCTTGGGTACCAACTTTTTCGGCCCTGGGGTGGATGGTCATCTGCAAAGGATCGAGAAGTCCAGTGCCACTTTGGACTCTGTCATGTCTGCCCAGAAGGACAGTGGCCGCCAGCAGCAGCGTAAGCCGTTTCTGCCTTCAGCCCCTGTGGCACGTCCGGCCCAGCAACACCAGCATCAGGGCCAGCAGGCTCACATTTGGCATCCCAAAGCCAAGCCTGCAGCTTCCTCCAGCAGGAAGCCAGGAGGGAAAGGTCCAGGAGACCCCTTGGCCGGCCCTTCTTCCAAGCCTGCCCAGTGATGGGTTGAGGGGTGTCGCCCCCAAGCTCATCACTCCTCCCCGGGTTTCCCACGTGGGGGGACGGCTCCGCCACTTCCTTTCTGCCTGGTCCAATATTACCACGGACCGCTGGGTGCTGGAAGTGGTAGGAAAGGGTCTGCCTCTTGAATTCGAGCAGTCCCCACCCTATCAAGCCATCGTCCCACGAGCTGACATTGTCCTGCTTCTCCAGAAGGAGGTGATCAGGGAGGTGGTGGATCCTCCTCCAGACCCAGGGTTTGTGTCCAGGTACTTCCTGGTCCCAAAACGGACAGGGGTCTGGCGCCCCATTCTAGACCTGCATGACCTGAACAAGTTCCTAAGATCTCGTACCTTCAGGATGGTCACTCTGGCTCAGATCATTCCATCCTTGGAACGAGGCATGTGGTTCTGCCCTCTGGACCTCCAGGACGCGTTCTTTCACGTCCCAATCCGTCCATCTCTTGAGTGATTCCTCCGCTTCAGGGCAGAGGGATCCCTCTACGAGTTCCAGGTCATGCCCTTTGGTCTCTCTCCAGCTCCCATTGTCTTCACCAAATGCATGGCAGTGGTTACAGCATTCCTGCAGTGCCAAAAGGTCCAGGTGTACCATTACCTGGACGGCTGGCTGACTGCAGCCCCCTCCAGGCTGGAGGCGGAGTGGTCCAGGGATCTGGCCTTCCAGGTCTGCTCTCAGATTGGCCTCCTCATCATCGAGGCCAACTCGGAACTCGTGCCAATGCAGGTGATTCAGTTCATCGGGGCAGAGCTCGACTCTCTTCGAGTCAGAGCACAGCTCCCGGCGGACAGGGCCGAGGTTCTTTCCTCCTTTGCCCAGTCATTTCTGGTTGGGCAACTGCACCCTGCCTGGGACTTCCTGCACCTCCTGGGCCTCATGGCGGCCTCCACCAGTGTGGTCCGTTGGGCCTGCTGGCGGCCTCCACCAGTGTGGTCCGTTGGGCCTGCTGGCATATGCGTCCCCTGCAATGGGGGCTGGCCCTCCAGTGGTCACAGCGTTCCAGTCCTCTGGACCAGCCAGTGATAGTGACCCAGGAGATGGGGAACGCTCTCCAGTAGTGGATCGTTCTGGCTCATCTGCAGGAGGGTATCCCATTTGTCCGCCCAGAGCTGACGGTCACTCTAAGAACCGATGCCTCTCTGATGGGTTGGGGTGCCCATCTGGGGGAGCTCAGCGCGCACGGCCTCCGGTCCCCTCAGGAGTCTCAATGCCACATCAAACCTGCTGGAGCTTTGAGCGGTCCGACTAGCTCTCACCGCCTTCGCTCCATTTGTACGGGGTCAAGTGGTCCAGGTCCAGACGGACAACACCATGACCACGTACTGCCTAAACCGCCAGGGCGGGACGCACTCCTTGCCTGTGTGCAAGGAGGCTCTCTGCACTTGGTCTCTCGTGAGCAGACTGGAGGCAGATCTCCTTGCTATCCATGTGGCAGGAGCCTCCAACACTCTGGCCGGTGCCCTAAGCCGGATAGGTGCTGCATCTCATGAGTGGTCTCTCCTACTGGAGGTAGTACACGATCTGTTCTCCCACTGGGGCACACCTCGGGTGGACCTGTTTGCCTCCAGGGAGAATGCGAAGCTGAGGCTGTTTCATGCCCGCCCCCCTCAGCAGGGCTCGCTGCAGGGGGATGCCTTCTCGAGGCCGTGGACCCCGGGCCTCTTCTGTGCCTTTCCCCCATTTCCCTTGATCCACAAGGTGCTTCTCAAGGCAAGGAGGGACAAGGCGCAGGTGATTCTGGTAGCCCCAGACTGGCCCTGCCAGTTCTGGTATCCAGATCTCCTCAGCCTCAGCTCCAGGCTCCCAAGGTGGCTTCTAGCCCGCCCGGAACTGATCTGAGTCAACCAGGGGAAGGTACTCTACCCGGACCTTCAATCCCTGCACCTGATGGCCTGGTTCCTGAGCGGCTAGAGTTCCAGGCCTCGGGTCTTTCCGAGGAGGTCCTCAACGTTGTTGAGGCACCCCGTAAGGAGTCGACCAGAAAATGCTATGTCTTCAAATGGAAGAGATTCTCCATTTGGTGTCAGGATAAGGGGTTGGACCCTTCCTCCTGTTCCTTGGCCAGCATTCTGGACTAGTTATGGTCCCTTTCTCAGCTAGGCTTCGGTCGACGACCCTAAAGGTGCAGCTGGCAGCCATCTCTGCTTAGCGGGCACAGGCCGGAAAAGAGTCGGTGGCGCAGGTAAGGGTGGTTGGGTGCTTTTTCAAAGGCCTTGATCACATATCTCCTCCGGTGCGAGAACCTCCACCTCCGTGGGATCTACTGCTGGTATTGGCTAAGCTGATGGGCAAGCCATTCGAACCGATGCACAGGTGCAATATCTCCCACCTGTTGTGGAAGACCGCCTTCTTGGTGGCTATTACGTCAGCCAGAAGGATGGGAGAGCTCCAGGCGCTTTCCATCGAGTCTCTTTATCTGGTCTTCCACAGGGACAAGGTTGTCCTGCGCCCCCACCCGAAATTCCTTCCGAAGGTAGTGTCGGAGTTTCACCTTAACCAGGTGTTGACTCTGCCGGTGTTCTACCCCAGTCACACCTCAGAGGCCGAATATAGGCTCCATAGTTTGGACCCTAGAAGAGCGCTCTCTTATTGTAAGGAGCAGACGGCTGAAGTTCGGGGAGAGGTTCGCCAGCTGTTTGTCACCCACGCTGAAGCCGCACCTGGCAGACCTGAAGCCAAGCAGACGATAGGCAGGTGAGTCACCTCCTGCATAGATCTCTACTATAGGTTGGCGGGAATGGAGCCTCCCAGAGGGATAAGTGCTCATTCTACCCCCTATACCGCTGCTTCGGTGGCTGCTTCCAGGGACGTCCCTATCCAGGAAATCTGCAGGGCTGCTACCTGGAAGTCAGCACACACCTTCATTAACCACCACCACATCGACCTTGAGTCACGCCGGGATGCTGGTTTTGGAAACTCTGTTCTCCAGTCCTTATTTCCCAAGTAGGGGGTGCGCACCTTGCCTCCCTTCTCCCGGAGAATTGCTAGGAGTCTGCCAGTGAGTGTGGATTGAACAACATATCCATGTCCCTAGAAATACAGGTTCTAGGGACATGGATATGTTGTTCATCCACACTTATTGGCAGGTTCCTTGCCGCTTTAAATCTTGCCGGAAGGTCTTCAAGCTTGGCTCCTCCCACCCATCCGGTGAAACTCGGCCCGCCCCCATGACGCCAGATCTTCCTTACCACTTGGAAGCTCAGGTTCCCTCCTTAACGCCCATGATAAGACTGGTTCCTAATTCTTCGAAGTTCGAAATCAAAAGTTTTTGCTAAAAGACTTCGGTCTTCTTTTCCTGGTGCCGCGATGGACAAATCGACTCCCTGCTTCTCGGAGGTGCCCTTGCGGGCAGAAGATGTCTGGGGACGGATCCGCACCCACGCGGCGTCTACTGCTTGGGCCTTGAGCACGACCCGCAGGCCTGCGACTTGTGCTCGTCCTTTTCGGCCTACGTCCTTGAAGACCGTGCTGCCCGATTACAACTGGGGCGCCCCGAGAAAAGAATTCCACCAGTTAAATCTAAAGAGGCCCGGTTGGCGGTGTCCGCGGCGGCGGGCTCGGCGGATCAGCTCGAGCAGATGATCGCCCTCGAAGAGGAGGCGGCGCGGGCCGCTTCCACCTCGGCTGCGGCTTTTGTCCCGCTCTCTCTCAGTGCCTCGTACTCGGCTTCTTTCAAGGAGCTTTGTCTGACCTCTCGGCCTAAAGGTGAGGGTCCAACTTCTTCTGGACCTTTTCAGGTCCAAAGAGCAAAAGTAAGTCTCACCGTCGGCGCTTTTGGGGGCGGGAAAGATCCCCTCCTTCTTGTCGACAGTCGACTTCGGTCGACCCCTCAGCTTCGGCCACTGGCTTCACGGTGTCCCCGTCAGGCCAGTTGACCGAGACTCCCGCTGACGCGGTCGAGATTTTTCTCGATCCATTAGACGGGTTGTCGGCTGGAGAAGCTGAGAATCCCCTCTCCCCGGTTCCCCCGGTAGGAGTTGAGGATCCCGTTGGCTCGTCTGTGCCTCCGGTTCCGGAGCCTTCAGTGGGATCGTCCGGGCGAGGAGTGCGATTTCCGACACTTCTCCGCCTTCCTTGGCCTGGCGAGACTCCTCGGTCTCGGACATCCTTAGGTCCAGCCGATCCCGCCGTCATAGGCGGTCCTCGCACTGCGACAGCGCGCCGCCGCTTCCTCTTCCTCCTCCTGGACGAGGGAGGCTTGCGCAGTTGCGTTGGCGGTATGAGGAACTCATGCAACAGCTCTTCTGACCGGGAATAAGCCGACCCAGTCGTCTTCCCGGCCATTAAGTGGCTGTCACGGAGCGCCAAAACAACCCTCGTTGTGCCAGGAGCCTGTTCCCAGGCGGTTGTTCGGCCAATTCCAGCTGCCCACCGATTCTGGTGGAACCTCCGCCTCCACAGCCATTGTTGGGGCTCCGACCAAGAATTCTCGGTCGGCTTTGGGTTTGCCCCATAGGCTGTCTGTCACCCTCACCCCCATAAACCTCGGCAGGTGGAGGGTGGCTCAGGCCGAGGCAGCTCTTTGAGGACTCTTCTGAGTCCGAGGATGATCTCCCTTTTCTCCAAAGCGATTCGACTTGGGAGTCCTCAGGAGGACAGTCAGTGGGCGATATTCCTTCGTCCTTCTTAGGGTTGCTTGGCTCATCTCGAGTCCACTGGGATGAAGCTCGAACCCGTTTAAGCGGGCCAGGTATCCCCTCATGGAGATTCTGGACGGGGGATTCTTCTCACGGAGGCCTTTCGGTGGCCGAGGCCATAGTGGAGTCCGGCCTTGAGCTTTGGCAGCCTGCTTCCTGCCCTGCACCTTCGGCCAGGATGGCCAGGAAGTATCTTGGTCCCTACCGGTTCCCTGTCTGGTTTTGAACACCCCTCTGCGGAGGGGTTGGTTACCGACAGCGTTTTCCGGCGTGCCGGGAACGCCAGGGATATGGACAAACCTCCCGACAAGGAATCCAAGAAATTGGATTATGCCGGGCGAAAAGTCTATGCTGCAACCTCTCTCGGCCTTCGTCAGGCCAGTTCGGCCGTCCTCATGGCACATTTTTCACATGCCCTGTTGGGCCCCCTGGATGAGGTCGTCCCTCATCTTCCCGCGGATCTGCAGACTACGGTCAGGCAGGTGCGGGACCAGGGCAGGGCAGTGGCCAAACAGCAGCTCCAGACTGCTTTGGACTTTGGGGACTCATGTGCCAGGTCGGTGGCGGCCGCAGTGGCCATGCGTCGTCGGGCTTGGCTGAGGATATCCACTTTTACTTGATGCAGCACAGTTGGGGGATGTTCCTTTTAGGGACTGACCTCTTCGGCCCTGGGTGGAAGGTCACCTGCAGAGGATCGAGAAGTCCAATGCTACCTTGGACTCAGTCTCTTCTGCTCAAAGGACAAAGGCCCGCAAGCCACAGCCTAAGCCCTTTGGTCCTTCTGCGCTCACGCACTTCAGGCCCACAACATCAGGGCCAGCAGGCTCGAACTTGGCATCCCAAACCCAAGCGTTGTTCTCCAACAGGAAGAAGGAGGAAAAGGCCAGGAAGTCCTCGGCGGTCCCTCCTCCAAGCCTGCCCAGTGACGGGCTGTGGGGTGTCGCCCCATCCCGTCACCTTGCCCTGGTTCCCCGTGGGGGTTGGCTCAATGCTTCCTTTCCGCCTGGTCCGCTATTACCACGGACAGGTGGGTTCTGGAGGGTGGTGGGAAGAGCCTGCCTCTAGAATTCGAGCAGGCCCCGCCCTTCAGAGCCGTCGCACCTCGGGGGGCCTCGGGGTCCGAGCCTCACTGTCGGCTCGCCGAGCCGACACGCTCCTCCTCCAAAAGGAGTTGATCAGGGAGGTAGAGGACCCCTTCAGACCCAGGGTTCGTGTCCAGGTACTTCCTGGTTCCAGAAATGGACGGGGCTGGCGCCCATTCTCGACCTACACGACCTGAACAAGTTCCTAAGGGTCTCGAACCTTCAGGATGGTCACTCTGGTGCAGATAATACCATCTCTGGAACACGGCGTGTGGTTCTGCTCTCTGGACCTGCAGGACGCGTTCTTTCACGTCCCTATCCGTCCGTCACATCGGAGATTCCTTCGCTTCCGAGAGAAGGGATCCCTCTTCGAGTTCTGAGCCATGCCCTTCAGCCTGTCTCCAGCTCCCAGGGTCTTCACCAAATGCATTGCAGTGGTGACAGCTTTCCTGCGGCGCCGAGGGGTCCGGGTGTACCCTTACCTGGACGATTGTCTGATAGCAGCCCCCTCCAGACAGGAGGTGGAGCGGTCCAGAGATCTGGCCCTCCAGGTTTGCTCTCAAGTTGGCCTTCTCATCAACGAGGCCAAGTCGGAACTCGAGCCGAAGC
Source organism: Neoceratodus forsteri (assembly GCA_016271365.2). Classification (NCBI taxonomy): domain Eukaryota; kingdom Metazoa; phylum Chordata; order Ceratodontiformes; family Ceratodontidae; genus Neoceratodus; species Neoceratodus forsteri. The sequence goes on from CM057457.1 coordinate 249,496,282, forward strand.
AGGTGATTCTGTTTATCGGGCAGAGCTCTACTCTCTCTGAGCCAGAGCATGGCTCCGTCAGGACAGGGCCGGGGTTCTTACCTCCTTTGCCCGATCATTTCTGGTTGGGCAATCGCGCCCTGCCCGGGACTTCCTGCGCCTCCTGGGTCTCATGGCGGCCTGTACCAGCGTGGTCCATTGGGCACGCTGGCACATGCGCCCCCTTCAGTGGGGACTGGCCAGCCAGTGGTCACAGCGCTGTGATCCATTGGACCAGCCAGTGATGGTGACCCAGGAGATGTGGAACACTCTCCGGTGGTGGACCGTTCCATCTCATCTGCAGGAGGGCATCCCGTTTGTCCGCCCCGAGCTGACGGTCTCTCTATCGACCGATGCCTCTCTGATGGGTTGGGGTGCCCATCTGGGGGAACACCGAGTGCACGGCCTCTGGTCCCCGCGGGAGTCCCGATGCCACATCAACCTGCTGGAGCTCTGAGCGGTCCGCCTAGCTCTCACCGCCTTTGCTCCATTTCTCCGAGGTCAAGTGGTCCGAGTCCAGACGGACAATACCACGACCATGTACTACCTGAACCGCCAGGGCGGGACGCGCTCCATGCTTCTATGCAAGGAAGCTCTCCGCATTTGGTCACTCGTGCGCAGCCTGGAGGCGGATCTCCTAGCCATTCATGTGGCAGGAGCCTCCAACACCCTTGGCGATGCCCTGAGCCGGATAGGGGCTGCATCTCACGAGCGGTCTCTCCTGCCGGAGGTAGTACAAGATCTGTTCTCCCACTGGGGCACACCTCAGGTGGACCTGTTTGCCTCCAGGGAGAACGCGAAGCTGAGGCTGTTTCATGCCCGCCCCCCTCAGCAGGGCTCACTGCAGGGGGATGCCTTCTTGAGGCTCTGGACCCCGGGCCTCTTTTACGCCTTTCCCCCATTTCCCTTGATTCACAAGGTGCTTCTCAAGGCAAGGAGGGACAAGGCGCAGGTGATTCTGATAGCCCCAGACTGGCCCGCCAGTTCTGGTACCAGATCTCCTCAGCCTCAGCTCCAGGCCCCGAGGCAGCTTCCAGCTCGCCCGGACCTGCTCTCAGTCAATCAGGGGAAGGTGTTCCATCCGGACCTTCAATCCCTGCACCTGACGGCCTGGTTCCTGAGCGGCTAGAGTTCCAGGCATTGGGTCTTTCCGACGAGGTCCTCAATGTTGTTGAGGCGTCCTGTAAGGAGTCGACCAGAAAATGCTACGCCTTCAAATGGAAGAGATTCTCCATTTGGTGTCAGTGCAAGGGCTTGGACCCTTCCTCCTGTTCTGTGGCAAGCATTTTGGACTATTTATGGTCCCTTTCTAGTCAAGGGCTTAGGTCGACAACCCTAAAGGTGCACCTGGCAGCCATCTCTGCTTACCGGGCGCGGGCCGGGGAGCAGTCGGTGGCGCAGGAAAAGGTGGTTGGGCACTTTTTCAAAGGCCTTGATCACATTTCCCCCGGTGCAGAACCTCGCACTCCATGGGATTTACTGCTGGTACTGGCAAAGGTCATGGGCAAGCCATTCGAACCAATGCACAGGTGTGATCTCTCTCACCTGTCGGGAAGACCGCCTTCTTGGTGGCTATCACGCCAGCCAGAAGGATGGGAGAGCTCCAGGCGCTTTGCATCGAGTCTCCTTACCTGGTCTTCCACAGGGACAAGGTTGTCCTGTGCCCCACCGAAATTCCTTCCGGGTGGTGTCGGAGTTTCACCTTAACCAGGTGCTGACTCTGCCGGTGTTCTACCCCAATCACACCTCGGAGGTCGAATATAGGCTCCATACTCTGACCCTAGAAGGGCGCCGCTATTATAAGGAGCGCACGACTGAAATTCGGGGAGAGGTTCGCCAGCTGTTTGTCACCTACGCTGAAGCCGCACCTGGCAGACCTGCAGCCAAGCGGACGATAGGCAGGTGGGTCACCTCCTGCGTAGATCGCTGCTATAAGTTGGCGGGCATGGAGCCTCCCAGAGGGATAAGAGCTCATTCTTCCTGTCATACTGCTGCATCGGTGGCTGCTTCCAGGGACGTCCCTATCCAGGAAATCTGCAGGGCTGCTACCTGGAAGTCAGCACACACCTTTATTACCCATTACCACATCGACCTTGAGTCACCTGGGATGCTGGTTTGAGGCCTCGGTTCTCCAGTCTTTGTTATTCCTAAGTGAGGGTGGCCTTGCCTCCCTCCTCCCGGAGAACTGCTAGGGAGCCTGCCAATAAGTGTGGATGAACAACATATCCATGTCCCTAGAAATACAGGTTACTCACTGTAATAGGAGTTCTAGGAATGGTATATGTTGTTCATCCACACACTCCACCCGACCTCCCCGGCTTCGACGCACAACCTGAGCTTCCAGCGGGCCAGATCTGGCGTCATGGGGCGGAGCCGAGAGTTTTACCACCCGGGTGGGTGGGAGGAGCCAGCTTGAAGACCTTCCGGCAAGATTTAAAGCGGCAAGGAACCTGCCAATAAGTGTGGATGAACAACATATACCATTCCTAGAACTCCTGTTACAGGTGAGTAACCTGTATTTGCTCACCTGTAACAGGAGTTCTAGGAATGGTATATGTTGTTCATCCACACAACCTGACCGACCTCCTGCTTCCCGACGCGGGCTAGATCTGGCGTCACGGGGCGGAGCCGAGAGTTTTTCCACCCGGGTGGGTGGGAGGAGCCAGCTTGAAGACCTTCCGGCAAGATTTAAAGCGGCAAGGAGCCTGTCAGTAAGTGTGGATGAACAACATATACCATTCCTTGAGCTCCTGTTACAGGTGAGTAACCTGTATATTTCCACTATGACTTAAGTGAAGACCATTTCTAGCAAATAGATAAGGTCTATAAACAAATTCTTCCCAATATGTGATACAGGTCTGGGACTGTCAGAGACACCATTTATGCAGCCACTCATTGTAACATTTGATTTTACAATTAATCTGATAAGGTGTTCTAGGGACTGGTAACATTTCAGAGAGTGCAATATCACCAGTGAAGTTATATAAGTGATTGAACAGAGCCACCGTGTCTTTTTTGATATCAACTAAATCATCGTACATGATACTATTTGTGCCTACATGGAGCACTAATAAAGGGGTAGGCTCACAGTCTTTAAGAATGTTACTGACCATTCCAGTGATATCAGAAATTCTAGCCCCATGGAAAGGTGAACAGGTGTGATTAACCTTATCTTCAGCGCAAATAGCCATATCTAAATGTTTTAACAGAGAATCACCAAACACAGAAACTTATCTTTTCAGATCAGTTATACTAGGGGCTGTGTCCATAATGAAATCATGATAAACAGGTGAACTATTACAGCTTGTCTGGATGGGACTAGGACCAGCAGGCAAAGGGATAAGGGGAATGGTGGATGGGAGTGGACATATGCCAGCTGATTCTTGTGTTTTTAGAAGAATCGTCCATTATGCCATGTGTATCAACAGTACTTATCAATGTGTTAACTTTTCACTCCCTCAAGGGGTGTGTTAAGAGATTCTCTATCAAGGGTGAGGGGGTGAAACCTATTAGAAATATCTAATAAAAAGGCCGCTGCTTTACGCACCTTTTTAAATGTTCTTTTGCTCTGAACTTCATACCAAACTGCATTGGAAGTATCATCACATTCATTTTCGCCTTCTCTAGGTCTTTTTTTAAAAGATGAGTTACAATTTGTACTTTGTACTGAATGAGTACTTCACCTCAGTTTTCACCAAGGAAAATGGGGCTGCTGCATCATACATGGGAGGAGATAGTGATACTGAGGAGGGGGGACCCTTACAGATCGGCGGGTCTGGGGAGAGGAGGAGGAGGCATCACTGGCAGGAGGGAGGAAGGCTAAGCTGGGAAAAGGGGTAGCGGAGGTGGAAATCACAGCAGAGAGAGTGGAGGAAGCCCTCAGGTCCCTTAAGACGGAGAAAGCACCGGGGTCGGATAAATTACATCCCAGAGTGCTGAAGGAACTTGCGGATGTCCTGGCGAAACCCTGGTGGAGCTTTTCACCATCTCTCTGAGGACAGAGTGGGTGCCCCAGGACTGGAAGATGGCACATATAGTGCCTATCCACAAGGGGGGGGATCAAGGGAGGTGGCAGGGAACTGCAGACCTGTCAGCCTGACATCGGTGGTGGGCAAGGTGATGGAGGGCATTGTTAAGGAGAGGCTGGGGGGACCTGGAAAATTCAGGGTGCCTGGATGATAGACAGCATGGATTCGTCCCAGGGAAATCGTGTCAGACAAACCTTGCGGAGTTCTATGACTGGTTGACGAGTGCCTTGGACCTGGGTAGACCAGTGGACGTCCTCTTTCTAGACTTCAGCAAAGCATTTGACTCTGTTCCTCACGAGGGCCTGTTGGATAAGCTGGGAGAAATGGGGGTGGGGAACCAGATGATCGGATGGATAGACAATTGGCTCCAAGACCGGACCCAGAGGGTCGCAGTTGGCGGGATAGTCTCATCCCCAAGGAGGGTCAATAGTGGGGTCCCACAGGGATCAGTCCTTGGGACCCTTCTGTTCAACGCCTACGTCTCTGACATAAGGACAGGTATCAGGAGGAGATGAGTCTCCTGCAGATGACTCAAAACTGGGGCGGTGGATGGGGAGGAGGGGAGGGTGGCCCTACAGGGGGACCTGGAGGCTCTGGAAATATGGTCTGGAAAGTGGAAGCTGAGGTTCAGTGCAGGGAAATGCAAGGTACCGCACTTGGGGACCAGAAACCCGGGTCAAGTGTGCACCTTGGGAGGGGGGGATGCTACAAGTCTCAATGGCTGAGAGGGACCTGGGGGTGGTGGTGGATGTCAAGATGAACAACTCTGAGACTTGTAGGAGGGCAGCAGCCAAGGCCAACAGGATGCTGGGATGCATCGCTAGGGGGATCACCTCCAGAAGGAGGGAAGTGATACTCCCTCTGTATAACTGCTTGGTGAGGCCACACCTCGAGTACTACATGCAGTTTTGGAGGCCACACTTAAAGAGGAACATTAAACTCCTGGAGAGGGTCCAGAGGAGAGCAACTGAAATGATTTGGGGCTTGGGGGACAGGACCTATGGGGAGAGGCTCGAAGAGCTAAATATGTACACATTGGAAGAGAGAAGGGACCGGGGGGACATGATAGAGGTCTTCAGGTACATGAAGGGGGTAAATAGGGGAGGAGCAGTCAGGGTGCTAGATGGAAGCTGGAGGGGGGAAGATTCAGGGGAGAAAGGAGGAGGTGCTACTTAACTGAGAAGGTGGTGGAGCCATGGAATGCGCTGCACAGGGGGCTGGTGGAGGCAGAGACAGTGGAGGGGTTCAAGAGGGAGTGGGACAGGTACAGGGGAAGGGTTCTGGAAGCAAAATCCAGTGCAGCGAGAATATCTGGAACTGGGAAGGGAGAAGCCAGAGAAGGCAAGGGGGGCTGCAAGGTCAGCTCCCAGGGTGGGGGCTGACCAAATGAGCAGACACGAAAGACCGTTAGGCCTATTCTGCTGGCATTTTAGTATGTTAGTAATTTATTACAGATAAAGGACCAGAATCAGTATGTTGTCCAGATAAAGGTACATTGACAGAGGTAACTAGGAAGTCGAAGTTAACAATAGGAAAACATTTTGAGCGCTGAGAATAATTAGAGCTATATCTAAATTGCATTTCCATTTGACTTTCTTCCAGTGCCAGCAATCTAGTACTAAACGACTGAAGCTCATTATTTAAAAACACTTTTTCAGAACATTTAACACAAATATCTCTGCCCTGTGTAAAGGAGCTTGGAGTGAAGGCATACATTAAACATTTTGTGCGTTGAATGCATTCCTTTCCATCTATGCACTTTATAATTTCTGCCATTGTTTGGAAAGCGCAGATACCTTAGCAATAAAAAGCAGAATGGAAATACTAATCAAATAAGAGAACTGGCCTATTTAATGATGTTACAAACTTACATTAAAGATGGCAAATGCAGTCAGATTAGTTTTGCACCTAGGGTAACATTTGAATGGTAAACACAAGCTAGGAATGTAAATGGACTTGACGTTAAAGTTGGAAAGACAGTAACACTCTAACCATGCTGAACACGTGCAGGCGCGCGTGTCTCTGCGCTCGGCCCCGCACATGCTTGCTCTGCTCTTTATTGCTATTGCAAGTGTATTTGAGCTGCAACCCGGAACTATTGGGTGTCGAGCCGTCCAATCAGGCTCCACAGCCTTGAATTTAATCAGCATGTCAGAAATCCCCCTTAAAGAGCCCCGGAGGAGCGGTAATAACTCCTTCAGTTAAAAAGTGTATTCAAACACAGTACGCCCAAAGGGAGCTGTACTCATACAGCAGTTTGAATCTTTTAGCAAGCACAGTAAGCCCCAGAGGAGCTATACACATACAGTAGTTAAAAGTTATATCAAGCTCTAGAGAAGCCTACCTATATCAGCCTACCATCAAATCTATTAGAGGTTCCTAATGTTTAATCATTTTAAAATGGCATGGATCGGTTCCTATTTGACAGTGGGATAAAGAGGTATGCACATACTGCATGACTAATTGACATATTCGATAGGAGCCTATCTTCCCTTTGTCTTTAAATTATATTGTAGCTTATCCTCCCGTGGCTCTGCCAGTTGAGCTGCAGCGACTCTTGGCCAGGGTCCAGCCTACCTCCTCCTCTTCTGTTGGTGTGGGGGGGGGGTGAGTGGTTGATCCCATCAGAGAGGGTAGTCCACACTCGCACCCAACGATCAGCACTCCTGTATTTGGATTTGGGCTCTTCCTCTGTTGTCTCTGCCCCATGTAGGCAGGAAAGTGACTCGCCAACTGCCTGGTCACCCCATGGGACTGGTTTTCAATTGCAACCCTGTTGGACCATGTGCCCATGGCTCTGGACAAGCTCTTGTTGTAGATCCTGAAGAAGGAAACTTGCCCCCACATGGACATCATCAGGAGGGAATTCATCACCTGGGGTGGCTTTCCCAACTGCTCAAGCCTAAAAGAGCCAGGGCGGCTTGAAACGCTGGAGTTTTCTCCTTGGGGTTATGGGGGGGGTACCTTTTTTGTTATCCATAAATAAAGCTGTACCAGTGGAAGAATATATGACTTCTGTGCTTTTATGTGGAGAGGAGTGTTGCAGACCAGCTTCTTATGTGAGTAATAGATTCCAAGAAGCAGGCTGCCCTTGGCAGTAAAGTTCATGCAGCTTCTTCCATGGGCATCCACTAGGCCAGCTACATGGCTTTTTTTGTGGTATTATTTCTTTATTCTCCCCACGTCTCCCCCGTCGGCCTCTCCTTCAGGCTATCAATGTTCTTGTTCCCCTACCGCTCATTTGCACTCCTGACCATTGCCACCATCTTTCACCTCAAATGGCAGCCACCCTTGGGGTAATCCGGTGTAACCCTTTACCAGATGCATTCTCCTCCTCTGTGGAGAAAGGCGCTGGTGGGGGCCATCCAGTGCAGCACTTTGCTCTTCAGGTGCTGCTGAGGTGGTCTCTGGGGCCCGACCAGGGCACTCATGGCGGCAGAGGGACCAGATGGCCGTCATCCGGTTGAGCGGAGGAGAATTTTCACTTTCTTCCCTGGTGGCGCGGCGTGCCATGACATCAAGGTATATGCCCATGTCTGCAATGCCCCCTAGTTAGTTGTTCGGTGCACTGTTATATCCCGGTCTCCATCGAGGGTCAGCAGGGGCCGAACCACATCCCCACCCTCCCCCCTGGAGAAGGCGAGCAGTCGTTGGATGCTCAAGCCTTCTCCTCCGGCCAGCCCTTTAACAACCCAAGTCCGTTCCCGAACCCGGGTCGCCAGCATCACAAGTGGAAATCCAGCTGCGGCGCAGACGAGTTGAGTTACATGGCTTTAATGGCAAAATTTGGCCATGAGCTCTTTCAGAGACTCTCTGACATCCTGGTACTGCTCCTGGCGGAGAACTGGTCAGGAGTGTGGGAGATCTGTGACATAGGAATTTTTTTATTTAAGCACCAGCTGCAGGTGGAACTGGACTCGGCAGTTGTGTCGGCTAGGTGGTAGTGGCATCTCTATCTGCGGGGGGGGCTTGGCTGTCCATGTTGCCATTTATCTCCAAAATGTAGCAGAACATGGCAGAGCTGTACTTTCTTTTTGAAATTTCATTTTGGGGTGGGGGGCATGATGAGCAGTTAACCGGATAGACGTGCCTGAATGCTGCTCGAGCCAACAGGCTAAGTTGCTTTTAAAATTAAAACTGAATTGTGTGCAACAGCAGTTAAGTTGTAGGAGTAACCATGGGCCGAGTTTCTCAGGTCAAATCGGGGAAAGGACAAAGAACGGCAGGGAAGCTGGGAAGAAGTCGGCGGCCTCCACAGTGGCGGAAAGCGCCGGGATCATCTCACTATTGGCAGCAGAAATGAGTGCTTTGGGCCTCGAGGTGATGGGACAAGTAATAGCGGTGCTGGAGCCCAGGCTTTTAAAGTTGGAGAGCAAGATAGATCTAAAGCTGCAAGAGGAATTAGAGCAACAGACTTTGCATGCCAGTAGGATTGCTGAAACGGAGGATCGTATATCCAGATTAGAGGACGAAAATCTGGAGATTCCTGGACAAGTCGCGACATTACAGAAAGAGATGGAAGAGCTGAAAGAGGCATTTGATTACCAAGAAAATTATAATTGGCGCCTGAATTTGCGTTTGAGAGGCTTAACAGAAGGCATGGAAAAAGGGGATGTGATGGGATTCTGTGCCAAAGTTTTGCCTGAACTATTGGCACTTCAATTGAAAAATGATTTATTCAAACTAGAGAGAGCCCACGAGCCGTCATGTTTCGACCACCAGGGGATCAGCCCCCACGGCAAATCATAATAAAATTTAATGCATTCCAAGATAGAGGGAGGCTCTTGAAGGCATACAGGGAGAAAGGGGTGTTGAAATTTGAAGGAACACGCTTATTCCTTTCCCAAGATTATTCTGCACGACTTCTGAAAAGGAGGAAATTATTCTGCCCACTCATGAATCGGCTGAGAAATTGGAAGGTGGAACACTTTCTCGTATACCCTGCGACCCTCGAGATCCAGCATGAGGGAGCTACGTACTCCTTCTGGGAGATCACTAAAGCAGAGCAATTCATAGCTGATCTGCAGAAGAAGCTGGGTATGTAATGGGACTGGGCTAGGTCTGAGGCCTTTTGTTGGTTTTGAGGGCACACAACCTGGTTGATCAGTCGTTGTTCTCCCCTCTATTGCCCCTTTTCTTTTTTTGTTTGTTTAAGGAGCGACCGCTTGGGGACTTGTTTGTTGGACTTTACCCGGAAAGCGATATTACTGGAATGACCCTGGGTAGCTGGATATGGTTAATAAGGCTCCACTACGGAGATTCAGATTTGAGGGGAAAGAAATGTTTATTTTACGTCCTTTTTCCTCGTGGAGATGAGAGACTGTGTCTAATTTGGCCCTGAAAGTGCCTTTGGGTCTGAGGAATGGGAACTGCGCCTAGTAGGGCCTATGTGTGGACTCGTGGCTTCTGGGACAATGTTTGACGCAGCATTTCTAGGTAGATCAGTTCAGATTGAGCCTATGCAGATTAAAGGAGGATGCACGCAAGATGGGAATGGCTCAGTAGTGATACTTTGAACTGGGGCTGAGGGAAGGCTTAGCACGTGAATTGAGAGGCGGCCTGTTTCCTTCATCATGGTACCCACGGCAATCGGTCTCTGGCAGAAGTAGAGGCTGGATACTCCGCGAGTATATGGATACTGGACTTAAAGCATTGCCTGTTTTTCCCTTTCCTACTTTCCCTTTTAAGGTACATGTTTACTGTATAATAGGAACAGTACAAATGGAGGAGAGGGACTGCTATATTGTAAGTTAGTGCTTTTTGTTAACAGGTTTGCAGATGAATATTTCACACTGTTTCCTTTTTTTTTCTTTCTTAAAAAATGTACATGTTAAATGGTTACTAGGCAATAGGCTGTTGTGATGTGGAAGGGGTTTTACAGATTGTAGCCGGCAGGGGCGAGGCACTAATATCTACAGAGGGAATGTTGACACTCATGCTAGAATGGCAATTGGTGTCAGAGTTCGGGGGGGGGTACAAGATGGATAGGGATTGGAGAGATGGTTACAATGGTTGATAGTAGGAGGAGGGTTGGGGAAGTGACGGGGACAAGGGATATGGGTATGTTGAGAGGATGGGGGGAGGGACTTCATAGTTGTAAATAGTTTAAATATATGTTGTTTCTCTGTGTTAAGTGGTGCGATACAAAAGATGCAAAAGATATCACAGCTACTAGGACTTCGAATGCTTCAACGTTTTAAATGTGAGGTGAGAGGAGGGAAAGGAAGGAGACATCTGGGGGAACACTGGTTGCATAGACATGGCTAACACACAGGAGATGACAGTGGTCTCTTGGAATGTGCGAGGGATTGCCAATCCAGTTAAAAAGTTGATGTTACTGACAGCCCTTAAAAGGAGAGGCACACAGGTGGCGCTACTCCAAGAGACACACTTGTCGGATAAGGAACATAATAAGCTTTTTTGGGGATGGGTTGGCAAATGTTTTGTGGCCTCTTACTCCGCTTACAAGCGAGGGGTGGCTATATTGCTGAATAAGCACCTACCGTTGGAGGTCACTAGCATGGTGAAAGATAATAAGGAGGGGAGATGTGTCTTTCTGGTGGGGCAGTTATATGGAGAACAAATTACACTTGGCAATATCTATGCACCAGCTGTCTGTGATCCCAAGTTTTTCCCTCGCTGTTGGATTTGCTTATTAAGGAACAATTTCCAGGTTTAATTCTGGGGGGAGATTTGAGCAGCATGATGGACCCGGTGTTGGACCACTCCAAAAATAGGGGTAGAATGATGGAGGGACTTAGACAGTGGCAGGTAGGGATGGTTGATGTGGATTTGGTGGACAGCTGGAGGATGGTGAGCCTGGGAGCCAGGGAATATACTTTTTTTCCTAACCCCCATGGCACCTGGTCTCAAATCAATTACTTGTATGTGCCAAGGGGATGGAATGATAGGATATTGGACGTAATGCATGGTCCAATACACATCTCCGACCATGCCATGGTTATAGCTTGAATACAGATGCAGGGGAAGAGAGAGCTAGCACCACAGTGGAGGTTTCCTTCCTACATGCTTCTTAATAAAGAATTTAAAGATTTTTTTGGGACCCAGTGGCAGTTATATAAGGAAACCAATGAGAATAGCGATATCTCACGTGCAATATACTGGGAAGCAGGGAAAGCCTTTATGCGAGGGTCTATCATAGGGTTTATGGCACGGCTGAAAAAGGAAAGAAGGGAGAATAGACTGGGGTTGGAAAAACAACTAAAAGATCTGGAAAAACGGGTGGCTAAGGGGGAGAGGGGAGAAATAGCAAAGCTATTAATGGTCATGAGGGAAGCATTGAACGCATTGGTGTGGGGAGAAACAAAGACCAATTGGTTTTGTTGTAGAAGATGAATATTTGAGTGGTTGAATAAACCGGGTCCACTTCTGGTGCGACTCATTAAGGGAGGGCTGGCAGTATAGCCTAGAGATTAGAGGAACGAGGTGTGAACAAGCTTGATACATCCAGCAGACCAGACCTGAGTTTGATTCTCACAACCTCCACTTGCATACTGTGTGACTCTGAGCAAGTCACTTAACCTGCCCAGTGCTCCCAGGTCGCCCCTGAAAACAGGCACTTGTGCCTAGTTGGCCTTACCTGGTTACCAAAGACTAAAATAAATAAATAAAAGGTAGGTGTCCCACCAGAGTGATGGGGGTCAGGGATAAGAAGGGGATACTGCATAGGAACCTAAGGATATTGGGAAATGTTTTGGGAATTTTTATAGTCAGTTATATAAAGCTGAATGTAAAGGTAAAAGCCATTTGGCAAAGGATTTTCTGGATAAGGTGGTACTTCCTAGACTTACACAATCTCAGGAAAGGACATTAAATCAACCCATTACGAAAGAGGAAATCCTTAAAGCTATAGGGAAATTACAGCAAGGGAAAGCAGGTGGCCCTGATGAATTCCCTGTGGAATTTTATAAAGTGTTGGCAGGCCAGATGGCAGAGGCTTTGAGGGAGGTGTTTCAGGTAAAAGAAGGTGAGGCACACCTGGATTTACCCCAAACTTGTTATGATGCTATGATATGCTTAATTCCAAAGCCAGGCAAAGATAAAACAGAATGTGCATCGTATAGGCCAGTCTCCCTTTTAAATTATGATCTCAAAATTTTGGGGAAGGTGTTGGCACTGTGGCTGGAAGATCTCCTGCCTATGTTGGTTCACCCAGATCAAACCGGGTTCTTCAAGGGGAGGTCTTCCTATCATAGTATGCGGTGTCTGTTTAATGTGGTGTGGAAAGCTGGACGAATGCAAGGAAGAACATATGTCCTTTCCATGGACACTGAAAAAGCATTTGATAGGGTGGAGTGGGAATACCTATTTGAGGTGATGACCCGGTTTGGTCTGGGTGAATCATACATTCAGTGGGTTCAAGCCATGTGCCGTGCCCCTAAAGCCCGGATCTTGGTTAACGGGTCGCCCACGGATTATTTTGAGCTGGGTAGAGGTATGAGGCAGGGGATGCCCACTTTCTCCCCTGTTATTTGCAATGGCATTGGAGCCCTTGGCTGCAGTGATTCGGCAGTGTTCAGGGTATTGAGGGGGCAGAGGGAACTGATCATAAGATCACCCTTTACGCGGATGATATGCTTTTATTTGTAAGGGACCCCCGATATTCTATGCCCTCACTGTTAGAATTGGTAGACTCTTTCGCTGCATTCTCTGGGTATAAGATACATCTTACCAAATCTGAAATGTTGTGTTTCCCTAAGTCTGAAGGGGAGGATACTCAGTGTGGGGTCCAGGTGGCTCAGAAGAGTATTACATATTTGGGGATGTAAGTGGGAAAGACAGTGGAGTCCTTGTATGGATTAAATTATACACCAGTAGTCGAACAGGTGGAGGCAGATTTGAGAAGGTGTATGCAACTTCCTATTTCATGGTTAGGACGTATAAACCTCATTAAAATGAATGTCCTGCCAAGGTTGTTATACCCCATGCAAATGTTGCCAATGGGTCTTGCGAGGGGGGATATTAATAGGGTGGAGAAAGCGTTTTCCAGATTTATTTGGCGGGAAAAACGACCAAGGGCTTGCCTCCAAAGATTAAAAGCAGAGACAGGGCAAGGGGGACTCAACTTCCCAGATCTGTTGAACTACCATCTCTCTGTCCAACAACGATATGTGGCAGATTGGGTGCACCACCCTGCAGTGGCCAGATGGGTGGATTTGGAACAGTGGGGGTGTCCGGGCCATCTATCAGCATATCTACTTAGCAGAGGCTTCAAAGCCTACTCCATCCAAGTTGGAGGTAATCTGATGGTGAGGGTGGTGTTAGAAGCATGGGAGCATATTACGAAGAAAAAGGGAATTAAAGGGGAGACCTTCTTGCTTCCGGTGGTGGGAAATCCCTTTTTTCTTCCAGGATTGGAGGATAAAGGCTTTTTGGAGTGGGAGAATAAGGGGGTAAGCACTATAGGGAGTCTATTAAGGAATTGGGTTATAGGCCGAATAGGATATATTGTGCAGGGACTGGGATTAGAAGGACAACTGTTTCGCTATATGCAGATTAGAGCATTTATACAGAGCATGGGAAGAGAGGGGAACCAAACACAGGGATGGCAATCGACGGAAACCTTAATAAATCTGTCACAAAAGGATCCCAAGGGGTTTATTCGGAAGGCAGCAAAATTGGGAAAACAAGGTTATCCAGATCAGACCTACAAAGTTAAGCAACTTTGGGAGAAAGAGACTTGGGCCGAATTATTATGCAGGAAAATTGGCAGCTATTGCTGGATGGACAGGCGGGACTTCTGGTATGTAATAGATTCAGGGAAGCTTTTTATAAATTTTTACATAGGTTGTATTACCCCCAAGTAATATTCCATAAGGCATACCCCTCAATTTCTCCCCCATGTGGTAGATGTGGGGAGGAAAGGGGAACATACATACACTGTTTTTGGGCATGTAAGGTGTTACAGACTATTTGGAGAGGGGTATTTGGAGAGATCTCTAAAATGGGGGGCTCCCCTTACCCGTGGACCCAGTTACCAGGGTTGTTCGGAATGATGCAAGGAGAAGAAGGGGAGTGGGAAGTACTTCTGAGATAGAGTAGGGTGTTAGTGGTACTAGCAAGGCATAGCATACAGAATACATGGGTGACCTGTGAAGTGCCTACCATCCAGCGGTGGCGCAGCCTGAGTATTCAAACTTTAGCACTTGAAAGGCTGGCTCTGGTGATCAAGGATAAGGAGGAAGCATTTTACAGGGAGTGGGCTCCCTTCCTTGCCTCGCTTAGTACTCAAGAGGAAGCTACCCTCCGTTTGGATCTGAGATAGGGTGGACAATAGCAGGGGGAATGGTGGCCCAGGTGTGAGAAATTCTATCAGTTAGTGATGACTGTATTATGAAAATGCAGTCGAAAACACTTTCTTTTTTCCTCTTTTTATATAATATGTGGTTTTAGGACTATATGGATTTGTAGAGAGAAAGTATGATGTGATTTTAAAGATGGAACTGAAATGTATCATGGATTGCACCTATTTGTTTATATGTTTGTATGTCGGTGTTTGTATTGTGTCTGATGTCAAGATATGTAATGTTATCTTTTCTGAAAATGTAATGACAAGATTATACACACAAAAAAAAATGTTATTTTCCAAAGGGACATAAAAAAGAACAATACAACATATAATACAAAATCAACGTGCTGCATTCTGAGCACACATCTTTTTTTTCTTTCTATTTTGTCCGGTTCCCCCTATCGTCGGACCCACTTCACCCACTGCTCCCATGCCCAGGCTTGTCCCCCTTGGGCGGGGCCACTGAGGGGGCTCCCCTTCCCCCTCCCAATGGACACTATTGGCAAGCCCCGACCCCCCCCATCAGAGCCACAGGAGTGGGATCTCCAGTGGACGGTGGGGCAGAGCTGGTCATCATGCCGGGGGACCAGGTGTTTTCCATGCTTGCTCCCTGGAGGCGGGGACATGCAGTGACACCCAGCGTCTGCCCCGACCCCCTAATGTGACGGTGCTGGTCGCAGTGGTACCCCCAGCCTCTGCCAGGGGTCTGTAAAGCGCCGGACAGTCTTCTCCTCCTTCCCCTCAGCGAAGGAGAGCAGTCTCCGGGACGCTAGATCCTTTTCCCTTGTCTGGCTCTATGACTCTCGGGTCTGTTCCTCAACCCGGTCATTACGCCGCAAGTGGAAATCCTAACACTGGCACTAAGCGGATTTGGCACCACACATCTCCTTGCCATCTGCTGTGTTTGCTAATAATAGAACCAGTCAAAATATCATAGGGGGAGGCCACCCATGGTACAAACTGGATTTCTTACAGTGTTATACGTCACCCATCTCATCCTTCACGGCTCAGATTTACGCTATTGGTTATTAAGTTGGACCGTAATTTTTTCCATATGGTAAATAAGCGTCCATTTGTCCCGGGGTCGTGTTAACCATAATTGGCTCATAGTTACTCCTTTCTTGGCTGCAACCACTGCAATATTAAATAATTTCATATTGAACTGGAGCATCTAGAAACAACAGCTCTTCATTGGGGGTATCTCAGTCATCAGGTCACACATATGGAACTTCACCGTCAGTGAAGTAGGATCCCTACTGAAGATTTTCAGCAGTACCACTTTATCTGCCCACGCCGACGTCGTCTGCCAACGTCACCAACCCTATAAAGGCATGAGCAGCTCCGCTCCCTCCTCAGTTCTTTCCACCATTGACTCTGCGCGCATTGGTCTCCGTAGAAGCTCAGATGCAGGTTTTTTTTTTTGGTTCTTTTTTAAATTTCTCTTCATTCTCCCCTGACGCCAAAGCCCCACTTTGTCGGGAGATGCACATGCACTTTCCCCGCTTTGCTGCCTTACCTAGAATACCCAGTGGACCCCCATGGAGCCGTGGCTGTACCCCCCAGGCTGTTATGAGATGGGGCCCGTACACTCCGAGAATTCAAATTTTGTCGGGTTCCTCCAGTGATCAGGCAGGAGCCATTAGGGTCTGTGCTTTTGGCACTCCTTCCTCTTGGCAGTCCTGCGTATTTTCCCCTGTTCTAGGGGCGTGGTGTGCGCTCGACGTCAAGGCGTCGCTGCCGTGGTCCACCACTTCCCAACTCCTCCTTGTGTGCTCTGCGCTTGCTGTGCCTCTAGCCTCCACCAGAGGCCAGCCAAGTGCTGAGCCTGTACCCTCCTCTCTACCTGGGAGAGGAGAACTTTCCTCCGGATGCTTAATCCTCTTCCTCCCTGCTGACAGCCCGGGCTTGTTCCCGAACCCGGGTCGCTGGCTTGGCGCAAGGTGTGCCATCTGGCGCCTCAACCCTCAGCGCCACTGGGCTGGCCCTCAGATGCAGTTTTGCGCCATTTTTGCCTGCAACTTTATTTTATTCAGTTTTTCAGAATGTCTTTTTCAATTGGATACTTTTGCCATGTTTATGTCAAGCGTTACTCCTTCTACTTCTCTCTTCCATCACTGCCGCTGTAGAAAGAAGACTGCCTCTACAGACAAACATTCTCTCTCTCTCTCTCTCTCTCTCTCTCTGTCTGCTGTTTTGAGCCTGACCATGATGTCTCAGACTGTGAGCTGTGCCATAAAATCAACCAAACCACCCTCAAGTGATGGAAAAAGGTTCTCAGACAATTCCTGATGGAACAACAGGTAGCCAGTTCTGGGCAGGGGTCCTTGGGGTCCTTCCTTCCCAGTTGCTGGCAGGTTTGTCGAGCTCCCAGGCCTCTAAGGCCTGAGACGAGTCCTCGGGGAGGGGGGAAAGTCATAAAAAAGGTCGAGATTGGGATTGCTCTCCTGGTGGCATTCCGCTCCCTGACAGCTTCCTCTTCTTCCTCTGGGGGTACTTCGGTGGCTATGGCTGCGCAGGCGCCCTGTCTTTGTCTCGTCCTTCTACCAGACTTCTGCCGACGACAGTGCCGTTTGCCCGTTCGCGGGGCAGACTGTCGTGACCTGAGCTCGTGATGCCTGGTTCATCGACAACAGCCCTCCCGTTGAGGCCTGATGCTTCCCCAGGTATTCGGGCTTCAGGCTTCCATGGCCCGATGGATGGGTCATCGTACCCAGTGCCATTGATCCCTCCTCTGTTGATGCAGCAGTCTACTGTCATTGACCTCAACAATATTTTGACCAAGTTTACTTTGGTCTTGGTGTGTCAGCTTTGTGCTTACAGGCCTGGGTCCCCTGCACCATCTACGGCCCTTTCATCATCAACACCACTTCGGCCTCCACGAGCTGTTTTCCACGGGCCGCTATCAGTCCCTCGTTCACTGGACCTCGAGTTGGAGCATGTTGGCGTTGAGGAGGAGTACCATTCTGACCTCATCTTACCTGAGGAGGAGGAAGAACCTCTTTCCTCTGAGGGGTCCACTGCCTCCTCAGTGAGTGAGGACTCCATCAAAGATACTCCCAGGTCTCCTCCAGAGGACCCTGCTTTCTTCAGTGTTATGAAGCAGCTGTCCACAGCCTTGGGTTTCCATACCAAAGAGGATGATGCTACCAGAAGAGAGCTGGTTGACTTTCTGGAAATCCCAGAATCTCCTCCCAGGGTCATTCCTCCTATCCTTCCAGCCCTGAGGAATGCCACGACTGCTGCCTAACACAGACCTGACATGGTTCCGGCCATGTCCTGCAGGGCGGATGAGTTATGTCATGCCCCCCCCCCCGGGCCTTCCACACTATACTGCCCAACCAGAAACTTGATTCTGTGGTTATAAAGGCAGCCCATGACCGGTCAAAGGCACCTAAGTACCTCCGCTCCCTTCCCCATGATAAGAAATCCTGTAGGATTGACCTTCCGGGTAAGAGGGTATATGCTTCCTCCATCTTGGGGCTGAGGATTGCCAGCTGTTTCTCTCTCACATGGTTAAATACCAGAGTACCATTTGGAAGAAGGGCAAGGCTGCTGCCCAGGCCCTCCATTATTGCTCCCAGTAACAGGAGGTTCTCAAATACTTGAAGAGTGCAGAGGATATCAGCAAGCAGCTCCTTGGGGCTGTCTGCAATATTTCAGATACTGGTGCCAAGGCTGTTGCTACAGGCATTTGCCTTTGTAGGCACTCCTGGCTGAGGGTCTCTGGCTTTCCTGCCAAAGTCCAGCAAAAGGTGCTTAATGCCACTTTCAGTGGCTCTAAACTATTTGGACCAGATGTTCAGGACATCATAAATGAGCTACAGGCATCTGACAAGGCTATTATGTCTGTCCACGTGCTCTACTACACTCAGCCTAAGAGCAGACAGCACTCTTCCTTTTGCAACATGTCCCACAAATTGGGAGCAGCCTCCCGGCCCCAGGGCAAGAGAAGGGCCTGCTCCACCTTGCCTACCCCCTCCTTCTCTGGCACCGCAGCAAAATGCCCTGGGGGAATGGATTAATCCCAGTGGCTGGATCCACGTCTGCTTGACTCCTTGCTGAACCCCCCTCTTCTGGTCACCAACCAAGAGGCATTGGTCGGAGGTCGGTTCTCCCTCCATCTCAATCGATGTAGAACCATCACTTCAGATGCCTGGATCTTACTTCGAGAAACAGCTCTTGCAGCAGGTTACACCATTAGGACCGAAGCCGGCAGGCGCCAGGACCCCACAGAAATTTTCTAGCTAGCAGTATTCAGCGGGGACCGCCTCCGATGTCGGTCCTGCCCCTGTCAGGCGTAGTACATATGGAGGCAGTCCCCCATAATCCCCAGTTCTTTTCCCGCCGTTGACGCGCCAGCATTGGCCTCTCGGACTCTATCTAGCGTATGACAACTACAGGACTTTTGGTGAATTTTTCTTTTGCTCAACTGATGTCCTCTCCAACTCCATCACTTGAGGGTCACCTTTCTAAGTGTGCCTGTGGAAAACAGATCCCTTTCAAGGATCCTCACTCTTCCTGTGTGTGTTGCCTAGGCCCGGACCACGACACCAAGGCCTGCATCTTTTGCCAGGGATTCAATAGCCGCACCAAGATCCACCGTCAGAAGGCACTACAGGCATATCTCCTCAAAGAGAAATTAAAAAGGATGGACCAAGAACCTTCCTCCAGGGGAGAATCTTCTTCTAAATCCCATAAACACTGGGACAAGCACCAGGAGAAGGTGAGGTCTAGGTCCCCAACTCGGGCCTCGGACTCCCGCAGCTCCGGCTCCAGATCGGACCGCTCTCCCTCCAGGGCTCGGTCGCAGCCCCCCCGGTTAAGGTTCAGACTTCAGCGGCTCTTCCTCGCCTCCAGCTGATCAAGACATCGAGGCCCTCTGCTTCCTCCACCCCATCCAAGGCCTCTTCGAAGTCTTCTGAGCGCCATAAGTCCTCTTCTTCCACCTGACGTCGGGACACCGACTCCAGGTCAGTCTCCCAACCGCCCAGAGGTCCTGATCCTGCGCACAGAAAGGCCAAGGACCTGACGTCCCTGAAAAGGGCATCGGACCCAACGTCGGCTAAACATTCCAAATTAGCCAGGCGCTCACAGGAGCCGACGACACCTGCGGACGCCAGTCACCGGCCGGCATTCGCTGGATCTGAAGGCGCTGCCAGGAGACCGACGTCGGATCTCCGGAGTGGAAGACCGTACCACCCCGTCACCGGCAGACGCTGGTCATAGGGAATCGATGGAGGAGGACACCCCACAGCCCGAAGACCAGGCAGGCAACACCGAGGATGCCAGGCTCCCACGGGAACCCTTCCTGGACCAGGAGACACCCGGCGACCCAACGCCCGACCCCGGCGACAGATCACCGGCGCCAGGTCCGTCGTCAGACAAGAATATCGCAGAAGTAAAGGAACTCTTTACTTTTTGGTAGGACACCATCAGAAAGGATGTGGTCCCCGTCAAACCTCCTCCTACCCCTTCACCACCTATGCCCCTTCCTCCACCTAAGGGGCCAGTAGGACAGCCACCAACCCCCAAGGAACAGACTTCACCTCCTAGGGGCAGATCTACAGACAGGAGAAGGCCTCCCACCAGATCTCCATCAGGGTCACCCAGTCTCAAACGACCGAGATGACGCCGGTATACTCCGTTGGTGGAGGATTCAATATCGGACACCTCGGAGTACTCCATATCTCCTTCTCTGCTAAGCATCTCCTGTCCTGACCCACATGACCTCCCCAGGTCTCCACCGGATGATCCCTCTTTCGCTGAGATCATGAGGCACATCCAGGACAACATGGGGTGGGATGCTGAAGACCTTGACCCCGAACGACAACGCCTTGCCCACTATCTTCGGGAAAAAGAGCCAAAGCCTGTGGTAGTCCTTCCCTTGGTGGACACCTTTGCGGACGTCACCAAGGCTGCGTGGAAGCATCCGCACTCTACTCCCGCAGTGCTGAAGAAGGCTGACCGCCTGTACAAGACTCCGAGAGAAGATCAGTACTTGGTGAAGCAACCTCTGGCAGACTCCCTGGTCATCACGGCCTCACATGACTGGTCTCAAAGGCCCCAGCATATGAGCACTCAGCCACCGGACCAGGAATCCAAGCAATTGGATGCCCTGGGGAGGCGCACATACGTGGCTGCTACATGCACCATCAGGTCTCTGAACTACCTTACCCATATGATACAGTTTCAGAACGCCTGTGGGAACAGGGCCAGGACCTGGTCGAAAAGCTTCCCGATGGTGACCAGAAAGCGGAGCTCCTCAACCTACTCCGCACTGGGTCAGATGTGGGGACCCAAGTACTTAGAGCCGCATACAATTCTGAGGACTCTTCTGCCATAGTTGCAGCTTCAGGCATTTGTCTTCGGCGACACTCCTGGCTCCGTGTCTCCAGCGTCACCCCGGATGTACAGAAGAATATTCTAGACATCCCATACAACGGCGAGGTACTTTTTGGTGAATCCTCGGAGAAGGTCATCACCAAGCTCCAGGACGCAGGGAAGGCAGTCCGATCTGTACAGGCCATGCACAGATCCAGGCCTAGTTCCTTTCGTAGGAACCAGAGCCGTTTTCGCGGCCGGCAACAAAGGCATCAGCCACGTTCTGGCCAGCAGCAAAGGGGCACTTCTTTGCGCAAGGCCCAGGCCAAGTCATCCCCACGTTATACTTAGCCGGCCCAGCCCGCAGGGACTAATGCTGCCACAGCATGACTCCTTCCTGGCCCCCACCCCTCCTCTGGATCAACGGGCAAGGAAAGTCAAGGGTCGCATCGCTCGCCACTTTTTAGGGTGGCAATCGATCACCACTGACAGGTGGGTTCTCCAGTTGGTCAAGAAAGACCATTGCATAGAATTTCTAGACGACCCACCTACAAGACCACCCCTGCTCTCCCGTTACTCGGGTCAGCATGCCCTGCTCATACAGCAGGAAGTGCTCACGCTTCTGGAAAAAGAAGCCATAGAGCATGTACCAAGGAACCAGAGGGGACTAGGATATTATTCTCACTTTTTTCTGGTTCCAAAGAAGACAGGGGACCTCCGTCCGATACTGGACCTCAGCGACCTCAATGTCTCGGTCCTGTACAAATTCTTCCGCATAGTGACCCTCACCTGTCTGATTCTCATGCTGAAGCAGGGTGCCTTTCTAGCGTCCCTAGACATGCAGGATGCTTACCTGCATATTCCTATTGCTCAGGCGCACAGGAGATTCCTGCGCTTCGAGTTTCAGGGTCGCCACTATCAGTTCCGAGCCCTCCCCTTCGGGCTGTCATCGGCACCTCGGGTGTTCACGAAGTGCATGACGGTCATAGCCGCATCTCTGAGGAGACAGGGCCACTATGTGTTCCCCTACCTGGATGATTGGCTTCTCATGGCGCCCTCCCGGGAGGCCCTAATGTCTGCCATTCACTGCACTCAGTCTCTGTTTGAGACATTGGGCATTATCATCAGTTACGAGAAGTCAAGCCTGGTTCCATCCCAGACTCTGCAATTCATAGGTGCAGTTCTGGATACTGTCCAAGGGAAAGCTTTCCTTCCCCTGGACAGAGCGGAACACATAAGATCCCTAATCAGGACTTTTCAGCGAAGAAGACCGTTCCTGCCAGACTGGTGCTTCGCCTGCTCTGACACATGGCTGCGGCCATTGCAACAGTCCCGCTAGCCTGTCTCCACATGCGGATAACCCGGTGGATGTTATGGGTACAGTGGGACCAAAAGCAAGACCATCTGCAGCATCCAATCTGGATCATGAAGGCCGTAATTCGAGATCGGCAATGGTGGCTAGATTCGAGGAATCTCTCAGAGGGAGTCCCCTTCATAGCGCCGTCCCTGACTTTGACACTCTCCACAGATGCCTCAGGGCTCGGTTGGGGAACACACCTCGACGGTGTCCGGTCTCAGGGCCTGTGGACGGACCAGGAGTCTCATCTCCACATAAATATCCTGGAAATGAGGGCAGTTCTTTACACCCTGCAGGCCTTCCAGTCGGAGATTCCACCGGGTACACTTCTGTTACATACAGACAATTCCATGGTGATGTATTACCTCAACAAACAAGGAGTCACCCATTCCTACCTGCTTTGCAGGGAGGCCATGAGAGTGTGGGATTGGGTCTTACAACACGGCGCAAACCTTATTGCTGTTCATGTTCCGGGAGTGGACAACGTCATCGCAGACAGCCTGAGCCACTCTCAGGCCAGAGTCTATGAATGGGAACTACTGCAGGAGGTGGCAGAGGATCTTTTTCGCAGAAGGGGTACTCCAGAACTAGACCTTTTCACGTCCCCATCCAACGCAAAACTGCCTAATTTTTGCTCACGAGATCCAGGGCCTAGTGTTTTCTGGCGAGACGTGTTGTCCCTCTCCTGGGCGGGCAGATTCCTCTAGGCCTTTCCCCCTTTCCCGTTGATCCAGAGAGTTCTTGTAAAACTTCGTAGGGAGCAAGCGACGCTTATACTGATCACGCCCTTTTGGTCCAGACAGATCTGGTTCCCTCTCTTGCATCAGCTATCCCGGGAACCTCCAGTGCCTTTACCAATCAGCTCCCATTTGCTGTCTCAGGAGGCAGGTTCTTTGGTCCATCTGGACCTACGTTTCCTGAACCTGCATGCTTGGCTCCTAGAGACATAGCCATGATGCGACACGGGGTCTCGCAAGAGGTGGCAGACATTCTCACTGCCGCCAGGAAACCGGCTACCCATGCGACCTACGCCATGAAGTGACGCAGGTTTTGCTTATGGGTTCAAGCACGTGGTTTGTCGCCTTTGGACTGCCCAGAGAAGCTGGTATTGGATTACCTGCTTTCCCTTTTCCACTCTGGTTTGGCTTACTCCTCGATTAAGGTACAACTCTGTGCCATTTCAGCCTGTCACGTCCCTATAGGCCAATGCACTGTAGCTCAATTGGACACGACACGCACCTTCCTGAGGGGTGTCCTCCACCTTAGGCCCCCGATTAAGGATACGATTCCACCATGGGATCTACCCTTCGTCTTGGAGCAGCTCACGCTGCCACCTTTTGAACCAGCTGCGGATTATGCAGCTATGTTTCTCTCTTGAAAACGTTATTTTATTTGCCGCTACTCCCCGGCCAGAAGAATTTCTGAACTACACGCACTTATGTGCAGAGAACCTTATTTGGTTTTCCACCAAGACAGGGTATCCCTAAGGACTAATTCTAAATTTCTGCCTAAGGTGGTCTCAGCTGTCACCCTCAATCAGGACATCGATCTACCAGTGTATTTCCCAAAATACTGTAATCGGGGAGAAGCCCTTCTGCACACTCTAGATGTGCATAGGTGTCTCAGATACTACCTGACCAGAACCAAACACCACCGAAAATCGTACCAACTTTTCGTCTCCTTTGCCCACAGGATGATGTGAGCTCCTATTTCAAAACAGTCGCTGTCTAGGTGGCTCATTCAGTGCATTAAGTTCTGTTACCAGAAATGCAACAAACCCATACCGGGCACGGTTAAGGGCCATTCCACCAGAGGGTGGCTACCTCTTTTGCAGCTTTAAAGAACATATCCACCTCAGCTATTTGTGCTGCAGCTACTTGGAGCTCCGTACACACTTTCATCAGGCATTACAGCCTGGACATTGCATCGAGGCGAAGAGCAGGGTTTGGTCTAGCAGTCCTTCAGGGACTTCTGTCCTAGGCTTGATGTAATTTGAGGATTTTTACCTTTCCTCCTCTCGATGGTGTGTGATTTCCAGTATTGCTTGGGAATCGGTCCTAATGGTGTAACCTGCTGCAAGAGCTGTTTCTCGAAGTAAGATAGTACAGTTACGTAAGAACTTACCATAACAGTAGATCTTTGAGAACAGCTCTTGCAGTCGGTACTTTCCCTCCCACCATCCCCGCTAGAGGTAGGTTATAGTCACAACATCCTTCTCCTAGGATAAGGCATTTACAGCCTCTTTGTTTGCCATTTGATGACGGATCCTCGGTCTCATCTTCTGATGTCATCCAGCGGCCGGGAGTCTCCGGCGGGAGAACTGAGGATTATGGGGGACCGCCTCCATATGTACTACACCTGACGTCAGGGGCGGGGCTGACGTCGGAGGTGGTCCCCGCTGAATAATGCTAGCTAGAAAATTTCCGTGGGGTTCTGGCACCTGCCGGCTTCAGTCCTAATGGTGTAACCTGCTGCAAGAGCTGTTCTCGAAGATCTACTGTTACGTTAAGTTCTTACGTAACTGTACTATTCTTGAGATTATAGAGAGGGGTCACACTCTGCAACTCATAGAGCTGCCGCCAGAGACTCCTCCATACCCTCCATCTATACCTGACCCACCTGTCTGTCCTCCGGAAGGAGGTACAGTCCTTTCTGCGCAAGAAGACCTTCTAGCCAGTACCCAGGTGCCAAAGGAATGGGATTTTTTTGCAGATTCTTCCTGGTCCCCAAAGAACTGAGGCCCATACTAGATCTCAGGTACCTCAGTGTATGTCCAGTACAAAAAATTCTGCATGGTAAACTCTGCCAGGCCTGATGCCCTTACTCAAGCAGGGTGACTGGCTGTTTTCCCTGGACATGCAGGATGTTTACCTGCATATATCTTGGTGTTTCCACTACACAGGAGATTCCTCTGATTTGTTTTTCAGGGCCAGCACTTCCAGTAAAGAGTATTGCCCTTTGGCTTATCCTCTGCATCGCGAGTCTTTACCAAGTGCTTAGCAGCAGTAGCTGTAGTTCTCAGGAGAGAGGGACTGTATGTTTTCCCCTATCTGGATGACTGGCTCCTAAAGGCCCCATCTAGAGAGCAGCCCCTTCGGGGAAGGGGGACTTCCATCTGTTTCTCTTCCTGGGCATCATTATCAACCTGCCCAAGTCTGTCCTGATCCCATCCCAGAGGCGGCAGTATATAGGGGCGGTTCTGGACCTTGCGCAGGGCAAAGCCTTCTTGCCTCAAAACAGGGTGTAGTGCCTCATTGCCCAGGCTCAGGAGGTCACCCAGAGCCATTATATCCCTGCGAGGGTGTACCTTGAGGCTATTGGACCTGATGGCTATGGTTATTCCCATGGTTCCGTTGGTCAGGCTGCATGTGCGAGTCCTTCAGGGGACACTAAGGGTGCAATGGGACCAGTGCATGGATAAATTAGATCAGTTAGTTCTGATCTCCTCCCCATTCCACAAGGTGCTCCAGTGGTAAATGGACCCACATAACCTGTTACAAGGGATCCCATTCCAAATCTCCTTCCCCCTACAAATCCTCACCACGGATGCTGTGGGCTGGGGAGCACATCTGAGTCCCTTTCAGACTCAAGGGACATGGTCCAGATTGAACTGTCCCTGCATATCAATATGCTGGAGATGTGGGTGGTCCCGTATGCCATGCAGACTTTTCAGAACCATCTCCTCCTGGGTCAACTGTTGATCCAGTCTGACAATCTCAGTGTTGTCTACTATATCAAAAAAGTGTGTGGGGGGGGCAATGCATTTGTATACCCTATGCAGGGAGGCCATGAGAGTATGGTACTGGGCACTATACCACAGTCTGTTTCTCTCGGCAGGCCATGTCCCAGGCATGCTAAACACCTTGGCAGACAGCCTCAGCCAGACACAGTCCAGCATGCATGAATGGGAACTTCTCTTATCCGTCACAGAAGATCTGTTTCCCAGATGGGGTCATCCAGAGTTGGTCCTTTTTGCATCCCCACTCAACACAAAACTGCCCAGTTTCTGCTCAGTAGATCCAGGGCCTGGAGTTTTTCTGGCGAGTCGCGTTGTTCCTCTCCTGGAGTGGAAGGTTCCTTTACACCTTCCCTCCTTTTACTCTGATTCGGAGGGTGCTAAACTAGCTGCAGATGGAGAAGCGAGCAAGATCCTGGTCGCACTCTTCTCTCCATGGCAGATATGGTTTCCATTATTGCAACACTTAGCAGAGGAACCGCCAGTCCCTCTGACCCTTTGCAGGGATCTGCTGACACAGGCTCAGGGGACCCTGGTCCAGCCCAACCTCAAGCCCCTTCGTCTGCATGCCTGGCTCCTGAGGACATAGCCATTGCCCAATTTGGGGTATCTTAGAGAGTGGCGAGTGTCCTTGTGGCAGCTCAGAAGCCATTTACTAGAGCCACCTATGCCATGAAGTGGAAGAGGTTTGTTATCTGGTCTTTCAAGCATCACCTGGACCCATTTACTTGTCCGGTGAGCCATATTCTGGACTACTTGATATATCTGTCAGAGTCAGGCCTCTAGTACTCCTCCCTCAAGTTGCACCTTTTGGCTATCTCTGCCTTTCATGAACCCATGGGTGGCCGCACCGTGGCTCAACTGGATGTTTCCCATACCTTTCTGAGGGCATCCTGCATCTGAAGCCTCCCATCCATTCCCCTGTCCCAACTTGGGATTTGAATTTTGTTTTGGAGAACTTGACCCTGTCTCCATTTGAGCCAGCCGTGACTTATGAGTTGCACTTTCTGTCCTGGAAAGCATTACTTTTAGTTGCTGTTATTTCTGCTTGAAGGATTTATGAGCTTCAGACTCTCTGGTGTAATGAGTCTTATTTGATTTTTCACCAGGGCAGGGTGTCTTTGCGCACGAATCCTAAGATCTTACTTCGAGAGGGTTCCTTCAGTAGGTCATCACATATAGGACTGGCGCCACCTGGCATCGGGCCACACGGCAGACTTTTCTAGCAATCCTTGACGGGGAACCGCCCACCTGACGTCATGTGACTGACGTCAGCGTGACTGTATATAGTGGGCAGTCCCCGCATCGCCCTCTAGTTCTTTTCCTCGTTGAGCCTCATGTCAGTCGCATTGCAGACTTCATGTAGCGATCGTTGTGAAAGTGTCTTGCGTCGGATTTTCCTTCGCCAAACATTTTCTTTTTTTTTTTTGCTCATGTTCATTGAAGTGTTCGCCCAAGAAGAAGTGCTCGTCCTGTGGCACGCAGATTCCACACAAGGATGGTCATCTCAAGTGTGTCCTCTGTCTAGGCCCAGACCACCCTGTCTCCTGTCCAGAGTGCCAGACATTTAACCAGGCTACTAAGAAAAGGAGACAGCAGGCTTTGGAGGCCCATCTCTTGAAAGTCCGCCTGGCTTCTCTAGAGAAGAAGATGGATCGTTTGAGAAAGTCCTCAGCAGACGAATCTTCTGCATTGAAGAAGCACAAGGAGAAGTCTCGGGAGCGGGATCACTCCACGGACGACACGCTGTCCTCGACGAGCAAGGCCCAGCCGCCACCCAGGAAATGAGTTGGCAAGATTGGTAAGCCCATAGTGGGTCAGTCGATTGTCGTCTCCTTCGGCGACCGCACTGCTCCAGCCAATAAGTCGGTCCCCGGTTCCTCTGGGGACTGCGCGGCAACCGGTAAGCCAGCTCCCCAGCCTATGAGGACCCGCCTGGCACCCGCTGATAAGTTGGCCAGGGACTCCTTCCCCGCTCGCCCAACGCCACCTGCTAAGAAGCCCATCCCAGACGGCCACTCAGGTGTGGTTCCCCCATCGGGGTCTTAATGGTACCTTACCCGGCAGAACTGGGGGAGAAGGCCCTTCCCCCCTTCCTTCGCCTGTACCCTCTCCTCTGGCGGGTACCTCCAGTGAAGACAGCGGAGAACCCCTCGACGGAGTTTACTCTGCGGGGTCTACTCCACGCTCTCCCCTTACGGGAAAGGAAGCTCCTCCTTGGCCGGCTGGCCTATCGGTGGAGACCCCTCCGGGTGGTATCCCTATAGAGCCAACTCCGGCCAAGATCCCGCCAGTGGACCTGGCGAACCCTGTCCTGACGCCAGACGTCCTGACTACTGTTCCTCAGCCAGGACCCAGCGATCGGCCTCAGCCGTTGACTCCCGACGTCAGATGTCCCGATGCCAGTTCTTCAGCCAGGACCTAGCGATCAGCCATTGGCCCTGATGCCAGATCCGGCCCTGCCTTCAGGGCCCCTTCGTCCGGCTCCGACGCCGGCCCCTCCGACACTGGATCCGTTCCCGGTGCTGGATCGGGTGGTGTTGGTTCCCCTGACATGGGCTATCCCAACGCCGGACCCCCAGGCTATTCTTACAACAGTGGGTCTGATGTGGGTACCCCCGGCG
The DNA here is from genome assembly GCA_016271365.2 of Neoceratodus forsteri. Classification (NCBI taxonomy): domain Eukaryota; kingdom Metazoa; phylum Chordata; order Ceratodontiformes; family Ceratodontidae; genus Neoceratodus; species Neoceratodus forsteri. The sequence goes on from CM057457.1 coordinate 249,524,675, forward strand.
CCAGACCTGACGACTGGGATCTACTCCAGACTCTGAACTGTACCCCATTACCCGTTGGGTTTCCCTGGGGACCACTACCTGGCTTGCCCACCTCCGGACTGGAGCCACTATGGACAGTTCTACCCTGGGTTCAATCCCTACCCTCACTACCAGGGATTCCAGGGTTACCATTACCCACCCCCCACTGGTAATACCACCTCCTCCGCCTCCTGCTCCACCCCTTCAGCCCCAACCTCCTCCGCCTCCCCCTCCACCCCCTCCGGTTACACCAGACTTCAAGATTCTAATCCAGTCTTGGTGGCAGGGGGCTCGGTTGGAGTTGGTATTGGGCCTGGAGACGAGACTCCCTCTCCCATGGTCTCCGTCCCCGAGTAGTTCTTCAGTGGCTATGGTGCACGTTTCGCGGAAGGCTCGTCAGGACGTCGCTGTCCCTGGTATCCGCCACCGTTCTGATGAAGGGGCAGATGACGATGATGATGAAGGGGCTGACGATTCTACGGAGGATGTCTTGGAGGAGTCTGAGGGCCTGTCAGGCAAGGTTTCCCCAAAATCCCCACCAGAGCACCCTACCTTTTTGGACCTTCTGAGGTCCATGAAGGATTTCTTTGACTGGGAGTCAGACGATCAGAATCCTATGAGACAGAGACTCGCAGAACATCTGGATTTAGAGTCTCTGTCTCTGGTCCTCATTCCTCTATGGATTGGACCTCATCAGGACCTCATCTCTACCATGTGGCAGATGCCTCATTCCCTTCTGGCTGTCCCCAAGAGGGCGGACAGGCTATACCAGGTGCCGAAGGATGCCCCGTTCTTGAAAGCGCATCCTAAGGCCAACTCTCTGTCGTTTCTGCTGCTCTTAACCGCTCCGCTGCACCCAAGCACATGAGCACCTCTCCTCCGGACAAAGAGTCGAGGCAGATAGACCAGTTTGGGAGAAAGATTTATGCTTCGGCCACATGTGCTGTCCAGTCCTTAACTACGTGGCCCATATGGTGTCTCACCAGAAAGCTACCTTGGCCAGGTTAGAGGCTCGGGTCCAGGCCATGGATCTTCGCCTCTCCAAATTCTCTTTTAGGCATGCTTTGCGAGCCACATATGACTCGGTTGATTCTGTGGCTTGCACCTCGGCAGCTGCCATTGGCCTCAGACAGCACTCCTGGCTTTGCCTTTCCGGACTTGCTAACAAAGTTCAGTCGGCAATTCAAGATGCCCCCTTTGGGGCTCGGTACTCTTTGATGGGGACACCAAGGACATTATCACTGCCCTACAGGACAGAGGTCTTGTCCTCAGGTCGGTGAAATCCATGTACCGATCGGGCAACCAACAACAGCAGCCCTTTTGGAAATGGACCTGGAGCTAGAGAAAGCAAATCCCGGCGTGCTGCCAGGGAAAGTTTAAGGCCACGGGTACAGCTACCTCTCCTGCCTCCAAGAACCAGAGATGTGCAGGGAACCCTCCACCTGAACGTCCAGCCACTTCCTGACTTCCCATCTCCTCTGCCTCCTCAGTCTCCCAACGGGGAGCAGGTGTGGGGGGGGGAGGTTCACCTGCCATGCGCAGGAGTGGAGGGCGATAACCTCCAACAAATGAGTCCTGCAGTTAGTGTCCGTCGGACACACAATAGAGTTTCTAGACTTTCCTCCAGAAACTCTACCAAAAAGATCCTCCTGTTCAAGGGATCAGGCTCTTCTCGTCCGAGAAGAGGTGGACAGTCTCATGCTCATGGAAGCAATAGAGCATGTTCCCTTCCAGCAAAGGGGAAGGGGGTTTTATTCTCTACTTTTCCTGGTTCCAAAAATGTTGGGGGATTTCAGACCCATACTCGACTTAAACAACCTAAATCAGTTTGTCGAGTACAAAAAATTTCGGATGTTGACTCTCCAGAGCTTCTTTCCGCTCCTTCTGGAGAATCATTGGTTGTGTGCTCTGGACATGAAAGATGTTTACCTGCATATCCCCATCTTCCCCAGCCACTGCCGGTTCCTGCAGTTTCAGTTTCAGGGGGAACACTTCCAATTCCAGGTGCTCCCCTTTGGTCTGTCATTGGCACCCCGGGTCTTTACCAAGTGCCTGGCAGTGGCTGCGGCCTTTTTACGCCACAGAGATATTGCAGTTTTCCCTTACCTAGACAACTGGCTGATCTCAGCCCCGTCCAGGGACTCTTTACTAGAGGCTCTTTCTTTCACTTTGGACCTTTTCAACAGGCTAGGGATTTCTGTCAGTATTCCCAAGTCCTCCATGACCCCGGCTTAGAAACTTCAGTTCATTGGGACAGTATTGGATACGGTCCAGTGCAGAGCCTTCCTCCCTCCAGACAGGGTGGAGATGCTCATCTGTCAGGCTTCCTGAGTGGCTTCTTCCAGGACCATCCCGGCCCGGGAGATCCTTCACCTTCTCGGGCCTGATGGCAGCCTCCATCACCACTGTTCTCCTTGCAAGACTCCACATGAGAGTAACTCAGTGGTCCTTGCGTGAGCAGTGGAATCAACTCCTAGATGACCTGGACCATCCAGTACTGGTCTCCTCAGAGGTTAAGAAGGAATTGCTTTGGTGGAGGGATCCCTGCAATCTTTCTTTGGGTCTTCCCTTTCAGAACCCAGCTCCCTTAGCATTTCTAACCACAGATGCCTTGAACATGGGATGGGGAGCACATCTAGGGGAAAACCAAGCCCAGGGACTGTGGTCCAGCTTGGAGACTACCTTACATATCAACGTTCTGAAGATGAGGGCTGTCCTGTACGCCTTACAGGCTTTCTAGACCCTCCTTCCCAAGGGATCACTGCTGGTCCAAATGGACAACATGTCAGTAGTTTGGTACCTCAACAAACGAGGAACCCGCTCGTACCCCTTGTGCAGGGAAGCGATGCGCGGTGGAAATAAGCGGTCCAGCACAACCTAGTCCTCGTGGCCGTGCACGTACCAGGCGTTCTCAGTATCCTGGTGGACAGTCTCAGCAGAGCTTGGACCCTAGCTGACGAGTGGGAATTACATCAGGAAGTGGCGAATCCATCTTCCCTACGCTGGGGAGTCCAGAAATTGACCCTTTCGCACCAATCAGCGCAAAACTTCCCAGTTTTTGCTCGCTCGTTCCAGGGCATGGTGCTTTCTGGCATGACATGCTGTCTCTCTCTTGGACAGAGAAATTTTTGTATGCCTTCCCTCCATTTCCCATTCTCTGGAGGGTCCTCCTCAAACTTCAAGCAGAGAAGGCAAAGATGATTCTCATCGCGCCTCTCTGGCCGAGACAGATTTGGTTTGCGCTGCTGCAACAGCTTTTCAGGGAACCATCGGTTCCACTTCCAGTGACCCACAACCTCCTGACTCAGGATCAAGGTTGGCTTCTGCATCCGGGGCTTAGGACTCTGCACCTTCATGCATGGCTCCTGCAGACATAGCGATCTCTCGCTTTGGGGTCTCCTCCTGTGTCTTTTTTGACTAGTTAGTTGTAGACTCCCAAAAAAACTCCTGTAGTTCTTGTGATGCTGCAAAAAAGGGCTGGAGAACTGGGCAAGACCAGAGGATGTACCCATAGGTGGCCTTCATCTCTCCATATCAATTCCAACAACTAGCGGCCTGAGCTGGCTGATATTTTATTTGCCTCCGGTGTAAAAAAAAAAAAAGAATTACAGTTTTCCATGACATCTCCCTCCGAATGTGAGAAGAAGTGACCTTGTGGAGATTACAAAGGCAGTGTTTCTGTTGCAGTTCCGTAATGGGGGAGCAGAGGTTCCTCTCCCAGGCCTCCCTGGCATGTCGTGTGCTGTAGTTCTGTTGTGCTAATAAAGCCTGATAAATATGGGAAATAAGAAATCGAGTATCAAATTGGCTCCTAAGAATTGCGGTGATCAGTTGTGTTAATGGAGGAGTCACTCCACCAGGTGGCCAAGATTTCATCTGTGTTTGGATAAAGGCTCAGGCCTGCAAATATCTAAAGAAATGGAGATAAAAGGCTGATGTAAAATCATCAGATGTCCAAACCTCCTGCCCCAGCGTAGGAAGTGGAAGATGTAATTCAGTCCTAAACTCGCCCAAGGTCTGAACCCAGTATTATAAGTAGTTGGGAGAAATGTTACCATATCTGGTACTGAGTAAAGGAAGACTCTACTAGGTGCCATAGATTTTATACGAGTCGCCTGACATCACTGGGCAAGTTTAGATTTAGTGTATGGATTGTCTTCTTGGGTTGGTGTGATAATGACCAGGTTTACAGATAGCACTTTGGGTAAATCCAGCATATGTCCTTCAGTAAGTTCCAGTGCTTTCCAGTGTGCTTGGTATATAGCAACCAGCCAATGGAAGACTGTCCAGATCTGGGCTGCCTTATGATGTCATTTCAGAGTAGGTAAGGGTAAGATTTGGGAAGGTGGAGTAACTTCATTTGAATCCTAGGTCACTTACCCTGCCAAAGGTGGCGGGATATTTGTTTATTCCAATTCCAAAAATAGTTATCAGGTGCGGTTACCGGGCGTGTCTGTGTCGAATATAATATTCTAGGTAGTAAATGCATTCTGACGTTGTCCACTCTGTGTATAAGAGAGAGGGCAGGTGCATCCAGACTTCTGTATATTGGTCAATGCTTGTGAAATTTGGTCATAATTAAGAGAGATGACTATCTTGTGTTCTGTAGCCCAGGAGACACCCAGGTATTTGAAGGTAGAGAGATCCCATTTAAACTGAAAGCATGCCCTAATGTCTGCAGAGGGGGTATAGTCAACCTGCAGTACTCCAGTTTTTGTCACGTTTCGTTTATAACCTGCCAATTCTCCGACCTGTTGTAAGGTATCCCACGGGGTGGGAGTGCCGCCTCCATGTCAGTTAAATAAATTAGGAGATCATTTGCATATAAGGCCAGCCTTTGCTCTCTATCTCCTAGCTGAATCCGTGTGATATTGTTATGCTGTTGAATGGTCTGTGCCAAGGGCTCTAAATACAGGGCAAGTAACAAACAGGATATGGGGCATCCCTGGCGAGTTCCCCTACCCAAGAGGAATAAGGAAGAGAGCCTTCCATTAACTGTCACATATGCTGCAGGTGACTGACAGATGGCTTCCACCATATTCACAAATTCTCCAGGAACACTTGTGTGCCTCAGAACCTGAAACAAAAATGGCCATGCCACCTGATCAGAGACCTTCACTGCATCCAAACTTAACACTAGAAATGGGGTCCTGACTGTGTGACATGATGAATTATGTGTAAAAGTTCTTTTTTTAATAATATTCTGTGTCTGCCTTGATGTCACGACCCTTAGTTGGTCTTTATCAATAAGGAGGGGCAGTAGAGGCTCCAGACGTTTTACCATGACCATGTGAAAATTTTATAGTCCACATTAAGGACTGAGATCGTGCGGTAAGGTGTATTTTTATTTATTTATTTTTTAATTTGGTAACTAGGTAAGGCTCACTAGGCACAAGTGCCTGTTTTCAGGGGTGACCTGGGAGCACTGGGCGGTTAGTGACTTGCTCAGAGTCACACAGTATGCAAGTGGAGGTTGTGAGAATCAAACCCAGGTCTGGTCTGCTGGATGTACTAAGCTCGTTCACAGCTCATTGCTCTAACCTCTAGGCTATACTGCCAGCCCGTATAGCAGCCTCTATCCTTACCCATTTTGGGATAGCTGAGATTGTAGCTTGTCTCCATGATTGGGGAGACCAGGTTGCCTTCCATTATTCCCTTACCTGTACGTAGCAACAGCGGGCTTAAAAGCTCTCGAAATATTTTTTAAAAATTCCCCCATATAGCCCTGGACATTTATTGTTTTTTTAGATTTGTAATGTCCCTATCTATTCATCTTGTGTCAAAGGCAGCAGCAGCTGTTGATCTTACTTTGAGTGGGAGCTCTTGCAGCAGGCTATTACAATTAGGACTATGCCACAGGCAGTAGGACCCATTGGAAACCTTTAGCTAATGGTCTGTAGTGGGGGGACACCCCTGACGCTGGCTCCACCCCGACATCACCCAGTGCTATATTGGGGCAGTCCCCAGCACCACCTCAGTTCTTTTTCCGCCGCAAACCCGCTTCTGTTGACTCCTCAGTTGCCTTTAGAATGAAACCTAGTAGTTTCTAGCAAAATTTGTATAGTTTTTCTTGTTTTCTTCTTGAAAAGTTTGTTTTTCGTTACGACTACTACTGCATGTCGACCTCACTGACGTTGGTCTCCTCATCCAAAAAAAGAGGACACTGTGCGCCTGTGGCCGCCAGATCCCGCAAAGGACACCCATGAGGCTCAAGGCTTTGCCTTGGGCTGACCACGACACTAAGGCCTGCTCAGTTTGCAGCGGCTTTACAGGCAGGACCAGAATTTACCACCTTAAGGCTCTCAAGGCCCATCTCCTTGAACAACAGGTGGCCGTGATGCAATGCTCGCCAGCGGAGAATTCCTCTTCCTGGTCCACAAAGCACAAAGAAAAGAAACGGGAAGCGGACCAACATAAGTACCATGAAAAGGACTGGGGCCGGTCAAAGGGGCGTTCGTGCTCCTGGTTACCCCATAAGAAAAAGTCCTGCTCTGGGTCGGGCGGTTCAGATCATTCCCGCCACTCCCAGCACTCCACAGGGCGGCAAGGCAGTACCACTCCTGCCAAGCCACCAGTGTTGGGCAGCGGTAGTCAGGGCCCAGTCTCCGTGCCGGCCTCTTCCACCTCGAAGGTGAAGGCGGCGGCCACCCTCCACCTCAGGAGTCGGGACCTCTGATTCTTCTTCCGGGGCTTTGGCCCTGCCGAAGAAAATCCCTACTTTGGTCGTTCCGGGGGCTCCGGGCAAGGCCTCTGAACTTAGGGAGTGGAAGTTAGGTTCAAAGCCGGCATTGGCTCACCACCCCTCTATGGCTCAGCTTTCTAAACTGAAGCCGATGATGGTTTCCAAGACGGATGGCTCCAAACCGCTGACGGCGCAAGAGAAGGAACGAACATCGGCTAAGGCGTCTCCGGTTGCCAAACGTTTGCCGGTCCACAGTGCCTCCACTCCTGATAATCAGGAAGATGATTCCTCTCCCAGGGACCTATCTGACCTTCCATCCTCACCTATAGCTCCTCACATGCCGAACAAGCCCAGCCTTCCGGTGGGGTCTGCTGCCACCCAGTTTACCAAGAGGAGCTCACAGAGTTTTTACAGTTCTGGTGGGATCAGGTTAAAAAAGATGTACTCCCACCGCAGCCAGACCCAACTCCGACTCTGGAGGAAGTAGGGGACAAAGGCAGGGTCGAAAAAAAATATTATCCCGCGCCTAAATGTACCTCTCCTTAACCAAAGCACAAATCTCAGTCACGCACTTCAGCAGATACCCGTGGCCGGACTTTACACAAGGAACGTTGGCACCGTTGACGATCCAGGACTAGTAGCATCACCCACCGTTGCTCCCCCTGCAGGAAACGGTCCCATAGCCGATGCTGATCTGAAAGCCATCCGTGGTGCTCGACTAGCCGTCTCAGGTCCCACAGCCATTGTCGGTCCCATAGCCGAGGTCGGTCTGCTAGCAGGCGACATTCATATGAGAGGAGCAGATCCCCCACTCATTCAGGATCAGGTTCCTCTTCCTCTGTGGGCCACGGTTCACGTCCCAGTTCCTCTGGGTCCGACCGTTACCTCTCATGGGAAAGGCCAGCGTCCCCCAGTGAGAAGGACATTCCAAGAGCTCCTCCTGACGAGCCAACCTTTGTGGATGTTATGAGGCACATCCAGTCCTCCAAAGGATGGGAGATGGAGGACTTGGATCTGGAGCACCAGAGGTTGGCAAAATACCTGAAGCAAAAGGAGCCAAAGCCTTTGGTAGTTCCTCCTTTTGTGGATACCTTCCAGGACCATACTAGGATCACTTGGATGCATCCCTATCCCACCCCAGCAGTTCCCAAGAAATCGGATAGGTTGTATCAAGCCCCGAGGGAGGAGCCTTTCCTGGTGGAGCACCCTCAGGTGGACTCTGTGGTGATTACGGCTGCCCATGACAAATCTAAAAAGCTGTCAAATTCTATGTTTCTATGTAACTGTAGATCTTAGAGAGGAGCTCTTGCAGCAGGCGCTGTTTTCCCTCCCTCCTTCCCCCGATAAGCTGTTGTTGCATCTTTTTTATGGCAAGTTTCCACTTGGTCCGCCTGTCGGGCCTTATTCACAAGTCTTCAGCGGGTGAACTGAGGTGGGGCTGGGGACCGCCCCCTGATATACCATTGGGTGACTTTGGGGGCGGCCCCCACTGGAGACTGCTAGCTAAAGGCTTCCCTTGGGTCCTAGTGCTGTGGCATAGTCCTAATTGTAATAGCCTGCTGCAAATGCTCCTCTTGAAGATCTACTGTTTCTGTAAGTTTTTATGTAACTGTACTTTGTTGTGGTTCAGGTAATGTTTGGAGATTTAAAGAATTAGATATGTAGTTATCTTTTTCCAGAGGAGGGTCAATTTCCGCCCGATACAAGTTCATGTAATAATCAAGAAAGGCCTACAAAATAATATCTGGTGTGGTCTGTTTCTGCTCGGTGACTAGATGTATAATTTTAATCTGTGTTACTGTAGTTTGTGCTATTTTTTGCAGCAACTGGTATGCCAAGACCTGAGACACATGTGCGTCCCCTGCATTAGTACCTTTGGTGGAGAAATTGGAGGGCTATCTCTGTCTTTAGGTCCAGGATACTTTGAATTTTTATGTTTCACCTGTTCACTTGTGAGAGAACTGATTTGTACCCCTGCATATGAAACTGCTGAAGGGTATGTAACTCATCCTGCAACTCTCTGTTCCTCCCCTCTGTCTCTTAAGTGTGGTTGCATACTTTATGTTGTCCCCTCTGAGGACCGCTTTTAAAGTGTCCCACAATGTGGAGGGACTCACCTCCTCAATATCATTGTCTGTTAGAATCTGCGGGATTCTTTTCTGTATTATCTCCTTGAATTCAGTAATGTTCAGTAAGGAGTTATTAAGCTTCCAGAGGGAGGAACCTTTCTCATTTACCAAAGCAAGCTCTACACACAGCAGGACATGATTAGATAACAAGGTTGGGAGTATCATACTATGATTTATCATATGGGTATGCTTCGCTGATACAAGGATACAATCAGTTCTGGTGTAGACACCATGTGGGGCCCAATAATGTGTATATGATGGGTCCTGTGGATGCTGGGAGTACCAGACAGCAATCCAGGCCAATCTCTCGGAAAAAAGAGTGATTGTGTTTTTGTGCAGGGCTGTCCCTAGGGGGTTTCTTATTAGTCATGCCTCTAGTTGATAATATAAAATTTAAATCCCCTCCAGGTATAAGTATGCCCTCTTGAAAGTCTGCTATCTTTCTATATAACTTTTTAATAAAAACAGAGGTGGAACTCAACAAAAGATATAAACTCACTCAAGTAATTATGTGGCCAGAATATATGCCCTTAACCGTAGCCAAACAGCCCTGGGTAGCAGTAGCCATGGGCTGAAAGGGAGTCTGCTTGGGTTCAAGCAGTGCCGTGCCCCTACGCTTGCCACCCTGGAAGGAAGTTGCCACAACATGGGAAAATCCATATTTCTTCAACTTATCATGCTCTTGGAGTGCCAAATGAGTTTTCTATAATAGAACGAATGCTGATGATGTTTCTGTATCTCTGCAAAGACCTTATATCTTTTTACAGGATGACTTATTCCATTGACATTAACGGAATCTACTATAGCAGCCTTCCTCCTATCGTATTATGCCATATTGTCTGTTAAAAATAGCCGTATCTGGGCTGGCCCGGTGGCGCTGAGGGTTGAGTCAGTGGACACCACACCTTGTGCCATGTCTCCCTGACAAGATGGTGGGAGCAGAAACTGTAATGGGATTTAAGAAGGTATGGGATAGGTATAAGTGAACCTTAGAAGCAAAGAAAGGGGTGGAAAAGTCGGTGATCAAATAGGGCCTACAGTGTGACTGTAGGTAGGTAGGTAACATGGGCAGACTAGGTGGGCCAGGCAGTCTTTATCTACCATCAAATTCTATGCTTGTGACAAGACCGTGCCGATATTACGGTAATGTCATCACTGCATTGTGTGTTCGCTCAGTCCCTATGGAACACCACTCCACTGGTTGTCCAAGTTTCCATAGAAATTGCCATGGAAGTTTTGCCCTACTTTGTCGTTTCCCTACTTTTTGAGCTTTGTGTTTCAACCCTTAATTTGTGTAAGTGTCCATGACCCCTCCCCCAAACAAAAGGATCATTTTTGTTGCCTTTTTTCCTTAGTGCATTGGTTGGTTGTGGGCAAGACTAGTGCATCCTCTGGATTGGCTGACACTCCATCACAGGCCATTGTCATCATCTTCATGAAGTTTTGCTGTCAGCAGGGGTGCACACTGCTAACCCTTTCACCAGTCCAGAGTTGTGTGATAGTTATTCCTTGCTAATCACATAACTATCCAGTAATATGGGGTATAATTTTTGGTGGGGGAACATCTAATTTATTACGTTCCATTTTAAACCTGCTTTTTCCTTTTATTGTTTCAGAGCCTACCAGAAGAGGAGCGAGAGAGGGTGCTGATGGAGGAGAAGTTGGGAAGCTCAAGATTGGGGACCCCTGCACAGACAAGCAGCCCACCCAGGGCGAAGTCACCATCAAGTAAGGTAGGATCTGTTTAAAATAACCCCAGCAAGGTGAATGCTGCTATGGGTTTTGAAGAGAATAAGTATAGTGGGGAGGTAGCACGAAATTTCAGCACAGCCTCTCGGGGAATTCTGTTTTGACTATTTAGTAAAACATCTTGGGAAATGGCTAGGAGCCTTATATAAACTAAAAAACAGCATGGATAGGGAAGTTAGAAAGCATACAGTGAATACAATGATTATGCCCCTTTTTGACTACAGAGATGTACTGTTTTCTGGAGCTGCGGGAAAGGAGTTGGCCAAGTTAGACGTGGCATGTAGTAAATTTACCTGTTTTACCCTAGACGCCCCACAACTAACCCATAGTTGTGATTTATACAGAACATTGGATTGGTGGCAACTGAGTGACCGAAGAAAATATCACATTTTCATGTTTATGTATAAATGTGTTAAGAACCTAGTGCCCAGTTATATATTGTATCATCTCAAATGTAGATCTATAAAATCATGTCTTCAAATAGCATCTGGTTTAGAATTTCGCCCAGTGAAATGTAATTTAGAAATAGGAAGATCTCACTTTTTTGCAGAGGGGCCTAATCTTTGGAACAGTCTGCCCCTGAATTTGAGGCCTCAGGTTGGTAAGATCTCGAGAAGTAACATTCATAAATGGACGTACAGTTAGACTAAACAGATCTTGGCTTGCTGTCTCACCTAGGGCAGTGGGTGAAACGTGGTCTTTCATGTGCCTATCTATATTGTATGCACTATTTTATGATGATTGTGCATTTTTATGCAATACCGTATTCAATTGTTCATGTATTACTTATTGTGTGTATTTTATGCTAAGGACCTCAGTTAAATTAGCTTTGCTCAATTGAATCTCTTGTTCATATTTGATATGAATAAAGTTTTACCTACCTACTTACCTAGTTCACTTTGGGGGGGGGGGTTGACTTTCTATTTCTGCATTTGTTTTCCACCCTCATCGCCCGATAATCCACCTGCCTGGCATGTGCTCCTCGGATGAAACTCTCTGAGCCTCTTGGGCATCTCCCTATTTCCTCTATTGCTATGGACAGATAACGGAGACTTTGCAGCTGCCAGGCGGAAAGACTTAAGGTGATTAAAGGCTCAGGCCTTACTGTGTGTATTCAGGAAAGCCACACGTTAAGCTGCTGTGCCACTCCAGTGTCCCTTTTGAGATGCAAGTTGTACGCTGCAGTGTTCTCTGACTACTGGCTTACCAGGAACTGTGGAGGATGGTCTGGGCACCCGTCATTAGGCAGTGTACCTAGTAACTAGGCAATGCCGGGGTGGACTGATGCCACCTCCTGACTGTGGTACCCCCTGCCAGTAGGTCCTTGAGGGCTAGGCACTGGAAAACCTATCCTACCCATTTGTAGCCCTCCTCTTGGCTACAGAGGGACAGGCATATCTTAGATGAGCCATCCTACTACTCAACTGCAATCTGGGTTCAAAGAGAATATATGGAAGGAGGGTAGGAACAATAATGAAACCCCTCCACAGCCTCAGAGGGGGAACTCATCTCTGGGATTTAAATAGAATATTATTTATTTTGTTCATTTTTGTTTGCTGGGTGAGATACATTAGACAAGTAAATGTCTGTTTACAGGTACAACCCAAGGATACAGCAGTGTGAACAATAAGCACAGGATGAAACATTGCACAGAAAAATAGTCTGGGGTCAGGCAAACAGCATACAACAGGAGCAAAGAACAGTTCAAGAAATCTATATATATGGATATGCAAAAATAAATATACAATCAGATATGCTATATACAGTCAGCCATACAATGCACAGGCTTAGGATAACTGCAGGTAGATGGGAGGAACAAGCAATTAATATTTCTAAGTCACAAATTATTGTGTTTTTTTGTCACCATCATATACATAAAGTAAAAAATAAAAAAAATTTAAAATAGAAGCAGATTCCTTAAAGGCAAGCTTGAATTTGTAGCCAGCTATGAGCATTTAGGTCTACCATTTACAGAAAGAAACACATGGACAGAAGATGAAGCTAAAATAAACATGAAAACCACTAAATCTAGACTTGGGCGTACTCCGTTTCAGTACAGTGTATGGTGGGCAAGATCTGAGAGCACTGATTTGGGTAATGTTAGCAGAAGCCAAGACTGGCATTTATATGTGTAAGACATCTGCGGGACTTATTTTTTGACCTTGCAGCCCCCATTAAACTCATATTGGAGATCCTTTCGATTGCCCCAGTATGCTCTGATTTGTCTGATCAGGGTCAAACTGGACTTAGTCCCTTGGATATGTTAAAAGCTTTAAGATGGATTTTATATTTGCTTAAAATTCTTCCTTTGTCTGATATTCACCTGCCCTTTCTTTGCCGAAAGGAAGCCAAGAATCTGGAAAATTCTCCAAACTTCTAAATATGACTAGTTAGGGTGAATTAAAAAAACAAAAACCCTTTTTATGAACAGTCTTGGGGAATGGTGGATTAAATAAAGTATCCAGACTTCTGCGAATCCTAATACTTTATTTTTTCGCCAGCATGGGACCCTGAGCACCCCATTCCTTCAGGCCCATAGCTCCTGCTTCCCACTGGACTTGTCTCCCAATGCTAGCTTTCACCTCCACACTCCCTGGGCAGTCTGTTTTCCTCTCAGTTCTGGCGTGTCCCTGCTTCCACCAGGGCAGGAAATGAATGCACCCACTTTGGGAAGGACTGTTGTGTGTGTGTGTGTGGGGGGGGGGGTGCACTGAGACGGTCAGGTGGTGTTGGAGTAACCACAGGGGGCATCGTCTGGTATGTTGGGATGGGACATTTTACATCTTCTCCACCCATCCATTTCCCTGTGTGTGCTCGTATACTGCAGGTCCTGGGGATATGCAGTGAAGCATGGTCACTGAAATAAATCAACAAGTGCACCACCAGAAACCTCCACCAAAAGCCATTTTAAGAGTGATAAGACTTCAGTCCCCCCTCACAGAGGAGAGAGGACAGTCCTTCACCCTCCATGTCTGCCCCCATTCCAACCGTCCTGGGCTCGAGTCAGGAAACTGGGTTGGCAGTGGGCCAAGTGGATGCCCCACAACACAGCGCCAAATAGTCAGCCCTGAACCATGGTGCTTTGTGAAACAGAGGCCCTGGGACATATCCCGTCAGAAGAATCTTGACCTGAAAAGTCAGCAGAAGGTGTGCCCCTGGCTGGCTCAAAAAAAAAAATCATTTTCATTTGGAACCATACCCACTGTCTGATTCAAAATCCCAAGGAAAGGAAAACCTTTACCACCCTAAGATTTGAGTTTTATGAGTCGGCTGTTAAGGAAGGCGGATTCATGAAATTACCGAAAGAAGAGGACATATGTCCTTATCAGATGGGACAAATTGAAGACGCCTAATGGAATGGGCTTCATGGTCTGTAATTGGTTAACACATATCACATGACCAGACATCAAGTCCCCACATATGAATGGCTGTGTCAGCAAACGTGTGTATAGTGTATGACTGATCACACAGAAAAAGCAGTGACATCTCTGCCTTGTTGTACACACAGTGTGATGTCAGGATGCTGCTGCACCAAGATTATGATGTCATATCAGTGGTACAACTGCATTCGAAAGTCAGAGCACTGTTGCAGGAAGAATGGAAAGTGAGCTCCAGTTTCATGGTTAAAACTGAAAGAAATGGGTGCACTGCCAAAAAAATGGATTCTCTATTAAGGAAAAGTGACCAGCTCTGTAGTATAGAACGGTAACTTGTGGGCGGGGAAATGTATGGCTCAATGGATTGGTAGTGAGTAAGGAGCCTTTCTGCTCTAGGTCACAGGTTCAGATCAGGCACAGGTCAGTAGTGGTCGAAAGCCATTGTCACCTGAGGGCTGTTCAGTGGCCTGTGTGAAATCAGATGTGGCAGTCTCGGTCCAGTTCCCAGTGGGGAGATGTCCACATCACAAAACCACCAACCCAGCTGGCACTAATTGGTACCCTTGTTGCCAGTCTCACATGAGAGGCCAAGGAGTGAATGGGCATGGAGTCTGAACTACCTTCTCATCTACATGGTGGTCACTCCACGGCAGTGTGCCGGTACATTGGCAGGAGCACTGTGGGGAAGCTTGCACTGTGGCCGCCCGTGCTGTACCTTTCTTGTGGAAAAATGGAGGACATCAGGTTCCGGTGCTTTCAATCCAGCACTTTTCACGAGCACCAAAATTCACAAATAGAAAAAAAACTAAGGCTATGTTCCCATCTTGGGGTTCCTTTTGACAGTAAAGACTAACAGAGCTTTGTTCTTGCGGTTTAAAATTTAACATGGTTCCTGTAGATGGGAAAACAGCCTTCTTGTACAACAGCCTATCCATTATTATATTTAAATGTAAACAAAAAAAGTGTTTTGGAAACTCTCTTTTTTTTTTTTTTCTGAAATTTTCAGAAACTACAATTTTATAAATGGAATCAGCCCCTTCAGAGTGGGCATTGTTGGGAATTACTGCACTCCTGGATGGTTGAAAGCATTCTGCTATACCACATGCCTCACAGCTCACCCATAGTGTGCATAGATTTTCTACAGTGCTCTGCCTGGCGTTGCTTATTGCTTACATACAGTACATGTGCTGTCTAGATGTGTCTTCTATAAAGACGTACTGTCAAAATTCCTCCTCCCACTAGCAAAGAAATTAGAGGACTTTGGAATGCCTCAGTTAAATAATATACTTTCCTCAGTGCATAAATCCACCATATTACCCTAGGTGAAAAATGGTTCAGATCATTCAGGAGGAAGTGCCCTAAAATTGAAAATTCTGTGGATATTGATTGATTTGTTTGTTTGTTTACCAGGTGGGGCAACAAATCGAGGGTCCTTTTTCAGGCCTGACCCGGCAAGAACTTGTGATACAAATTAAACAATATAGTAAATATGAGATACAAAACAAGAATTAAACATAATTACAATTACATAAACAATTTTTGTACAAATATTGTTTAAAATTATTCTTAAAAACATAAAATGAGGAGGGTAAATGTAAAAAATCAGGCAAACGATTCCACAAGTATGGGGCACGAACCTTAGATTTGCAAGATTTCACAGCCAAAATGATCCCCAGAGCAGACCTTAAGCTAGGTAACACCTTTCTAATAGAAACTAGGTCAGAAAGGGCACATGGAACAGGTGAAAATACAGTTTTATGAACCAAACCAAAAAACTACTTGGTACGTAAGAACGGAGATAACCACCCAAGCTGAGAGTACAGTGAACAATGATGGATACGCAAAGGGGCCAGTAAAACATAATGTAAAACGTTATTATAAACAATAGAAAGATTCTGACATTCTCTAACACCCAAACCATAAAAAATATTAACTACATAATCAAAATGTGGTAAGAGAGAACCTATAGCATTTGCTTTTCGAGTGTACAAAGAAAAAACTGTTGAACTTGTATGGTGTGCCTATTGTCTAATAGTTCGATAAACTATTTTCAGATAGAAACATAGAATTTGACGGCAGATAAGGACCGCTTGGCCCACCCAGTCTGCCCATTTCCCTACCTACTGGATAAGCTGCAGATCCTAGTTAACCAGCAGCCTACTTCTTCCTACCCCAACCCCCCAGAACTGCCTTATGACTATCCCATGCATGCTTGAATTCCACCACTGATTTTGACTCCACAACCTCCTCCGAAGGCCGTTCCATGCATCCACAACCCTCTCTGTGAAAAAATACTTCCTTAAATTACCTCTGAGCCGCCCCCATTATCTTCAAATTGTGCCCCCTTGTTCTTGCACACCTCTTTTTCTGAAAGATGCTACCCTCTTGGACTTTGTTGATTCCCTTGAGGTACTTGAAAGTTTCTATCATTTCCCCCCTCTCCCTCCTTTCCTCGAGGCTATACATATTAAGCTCCTTAAGTCTCTCTTCATGTGTCTTCTGGTGCAGACCCTGCACCATTTTAGTTGCCCTCCTCTGGACAGCTTCCATCCTGTCTATGTCTTTGCGGAGATTGGGTCTCCAGAACTGCACACAGTACTCCAGATGGGGTCTCACCAGCTGTCTGTACAGAGGGATAATAACTTCCTGTTTTCTACTGGTGATGCCTCTCCCTATGCATCCCAGTATCCCCCAGCCCTCCTTGCTGCCCTCTCCATTACTTGCCCACCTTTGGGTCATCTGATATGACTACCCCCGGTCCCTTTCCATTTTGTTGTTGTTAGTATCTCACCCCCATTGTGTACTCTTCCCTGGGTTTTGTTTCTCAGGTGCATTACCTTGCACTTCTTAGCATTGAATCAAAGCTGCCATACATTTGACCATTCCTCTAACCTTGCCAAGTCCCTTCTCATCCTTTCCACCCCACCCTGTGCATCAACTCTGTTGCAGATCTTAGTGTCATCTGCAAAGAGACATATTTTTCCTTCCAGTCCTTCTGCAATGTAAGCATAAAGACATTGAAGAGGACCGTCTAATACTGAACCCTGCGGTACCCACTAGTAACCCTCCTTTCTTCTGAGTGGACTCCGTTTACTATTACTCTCTGTGTCCTATTCTCCAGCCAATTCTTTACCCAGGCTGTCATCTTGGGACCCACTCCCAGGCTGGCTAACTTGTATATTAATCTTTTGTGTGGGACTGTGTCAAATGCCTTGCTAAAGTCTAGGTAGGCCATGTCCACAGCCCCTCCCTGATCTACTACTTTGGTCACCCAGTCAAAGAAATCTATCAGATTCGTCTGGCATGACCTTCCCGCTGTGAATCCATGCTGCCTAGGGTCCTGTGCCCCTCTGGCCTCTAGATACTTGACAGTTCTTTCCTTTAGAAGTGATTCCATCATTTTCCCTATCACTGAGGTTAAACTAACAGGTCTATAGTTTCCTGCTTCTGCCTTGCTCCCACTTTTGTGAAGGGGAATCACATCTGCCCTCCTCCAGTCCTCGGGTACCACCCATCCTCCCATGATTTGTTAAAAAGGGTAGTCAGTGGTGTCACTAGTTCTACCCTTAGTTTTTAGAATTCTGGGATGAATCTCATCAGGCCCCATTGCTTTGTCCACCTTCAGTTTTAAGAGTTCTTTCAGAACCCTTTCTTCTGTAAATGGGCGGTATCAACTTCTGTATCCAGCGTGTTACTACTGTTTGTTTTATATGTCCCCCTCTTCCTTTGTAAATACTGAGCAAAAATATTTGTTTAGTATCTCTGCCTTTTCACAGTCTCCTCTGCCCACCCTCCCTCCCTTTATTAAGCCTCACTATCCCTCCCTTGGTCTTCCTTCGCTCCTGATGTACCTATAAAGGTTTTATCCCCTTCTTAACTGAGTTGGCTATCTTTCTCGGTTTGGGCCTTTGCTGTTCTGACTGCCTTCCCAGCCTCCTTTTGCTTTAACTGATACAGTTCTCTGTCCTGCTCCTTCTACGATTCCTTGTACTTCCTGAATGCTTTCTTTTCTCTTGAACCTTCACTGCCACTTCCTTTGAGAGCCATAGTGGTTTCTTACATCGTCTTGTTTTGTTTATTTGCTTCACAAAGGCTCGTTACCTCTGTGATGGCAGTTTTATTTATCCCCATTGTTCTTCCACCCCTCCTTCCTGCCCATTTGCTAGTGCATTCCTTAGGCACTCACCCATTTAGCAAAGTCAGCCTCCTAAAGTCCAGTACTTTTGTCTTTGTGCAATTGACTCTATTGCTGTGTTTATTGTGAACCATACTGTTCGATGGTCGCTAGTTCCAGACAGCTACCCACTTCTACATCTGTAATCCTCTCTCCGTCTCCATTTGAGAGAATCAAGTCTAATATTGCTCCCTCTCGAGTGGGCTCCAGTACTAGTTGTCTTAAGGGCATGCCCCCTGTAGGGCATCTAGAATAACTGCACTCTTCGAAGTGGCAGCTGCAACTGCACTCCAGTTAACATCTGGCATATTCAGATCACCCATCAGCAATATCTCCCCTTTCAAACAACATGAAGTCTTGCTATATTATGACAGTAGCAGTTTGTCCCACCACTAGAACTGCTCCGGAGATGAAATGGTTAATACCGTTCCAAAATAGAACTTTGAGCACGAGCTCTAAGAAGCAGCTCTATCTGTGTAATTTCAAACCTGAACTGTCAGATTCTTTACTCCACCTCAGTGAACAGTCGCTCCGGAGATTTCTCCTACTGCTCGGTTCATTTCTCGGTTTAAACAGTGTTTTCTCGGTTCGATTCAACCGAGAATAGTTTTATTTTAACCTCAAAACCGTTCGGTTCAAGCTCTGTCTGTGGTAATCGTAAGTAAATCAAAGGTTTTGTCTGTGTGGAACTTGTAAGTTTATCGGTTCGGTTTTGAACCGATCAGCTGGGTTTAAAACTTATTAACTTTAAAGTTTAACATTTTAGAGTGCGGTTCCCGGTTCTTATCGGTTCTAAAAAAAACGGATTTTATTACGGTTTTTTCCAATACCCGTGACACGGTTAGGAACCGATAATGGTGTCTTGCCTGGCACTGCCGTTTAAAGGGCAAGTTTTTCTGGTTAGGCTGGCATTATGTCTGAGAAACCCAAAGAAACCGGGCCCACTGGGTTTCAACACTGTGATGTCTGTGGAAGTCTTTGCCAAGGCTGACCACACACCATGTGTCTATTGTCTGGGGTTTGACCACCTCCAGTCAGACTGCCAGATATGTAAGAATTTCCTGCAGCCACCCTGGAAAAGAGATTGGGCAGGCTCAGGAATGAGAGACTAAAATCCGCTGACCGGATGGCCAGCCCGGTTCGGTGCCAACCGAACCGGAGGGAGTGCCCTCTGACCAGGGCGAGACTTCCTCGGGCAAAAGAAAAGCTGGTTCTGAGGAACCAATTCCAGTAAAGAAAACAAGAAAGTCAGCAGGTTTGGAGTCCAAAACCCCTTCTCCAACTGCTGCAGAGATAGCAAAAGCCATACAAATTGTCCAGTCACTGTCTCAGGTTCCGTCCGAACCGCCACTATCTGGCAAAAGGTCGGTTCGTCCGGTTCCAGTGGTTCAGGAATATGATGTTGAGGAATTTTATGAACCAGAGGAGGGGGAGGATGATTATGAACAGTATGAATGTGGCTGGGAAGGTCTGGGTGTGCCCATTGAACTGGACATTTCCCCAGACAGACCTCTAGAATCTCCCCCTATGCTATCTGAGTCCCCATCTCATTTTATGTTTTACAAAAAAGTTGCTGAAACCCTCCAGCTTCCCTTGGAAGAAGCTGTGGATGAGCAAGAGGAGCCTGATTTTGTAGAAATGATGGATATTCCAGAGTCTAGGAGATTGTCTATTCCTTTGCATAAGTCTTTTAGGAAGCAAACAATAAAAATTTTAAAAGCTCCTAATTCTGTGCCTCCTGTAGATAAAAAGATGGACAGAAGGTACACATTGTCAGGTCCTGATACAGAATTTCTTTCTCAGCAATGCAGTCATGTTGGGGTGGCTGCAGCCTGTGATAAAGCTAATATCCCCCTGGCTTCACATCCTCCTGTCAAGGATTCCAGGAAGATTGATGCCATGGCGAAAAAACAGTATATGGCAGCCTCTCTGGGACTCAGGCAAGCAAATTATATGGCTTATGTAGCTAGGTATCAGAAATCTAGATGGGATACTGTTATGGAATTAGCCAAGCAAGCCCATGGCCAGCTGGCTAGCGAACTAGAACAGGTGGCTGCTGATGGCATTGAGGCTTCTAAGGTACAGTTTCATGCTGCTGTGGATGTTAATGATGTTTCCTCTAGGGTCATGGCCACATCTGTAGCTTTTCATAGGTTGGCCTGGCTCAGGTGTACTAGTCTGTCACAGGATACCCAGACTAAGGCTATGGATTTTCCTGTGGTGGGAAATTCTCTGTTTGGGGAGCAGACAGAGAATTACATGAAAAAGATGGATGAATATAGGACTACTTACAAAAGTGCCCAAGCTAAGGAGCGGCAAGCCACTCCTCAGAGGCATACCCCCAGGGGTAGGGGTAGGCCTTTTCACAGGCCTTTTTACCAGACTCAGGCCTCCTCTGCCTATGCTCAGAGGGGCTTCTTCAGAGGCAGAGGCAGACGAGGGGTGGGCAGGCCTGCTCCCACCCTCAGCCTAAAGCTCCTGCTAAGCAGGCACCCTGATGGGGTGCCCAGGGCCGATTCTCCTTTACCGGTAGGGGGCAGGCTGGCTTACTTCAGTCAGAACTGGGCTTCTTTAACCTCAGACAAGTGGGTTCTGGAAGTAGTAAGCCAGGGTCTGGTTCTCAGCTTCAAAAAGTTTCCCAAGTTGAGAAGCAGACTTTTTCTACCTGCAAGTGCTTCAGAGACCTTTGCTCTGGAAGCAGAGGTCTCAACCCTGTTGGCTCTCAGAGCAGTGGAAAGGGTTCCTCCCCTGCACCAGGGCAGGGGTCTGTATTCCAGATACTTCCTTACCCCAAAAGGCGGAGAATGGCAGCCCATATTAGACCTCAGATATCTGAACAAGCATCTTTTGAAACCAAAGTTCAAAATGGTAACTCTGGCAATGATTTTACCCTCCCTAAGGCCAGGGGACTGGTTAGCCTCCCTGGACCTCAAGGATTCCTATTTCCACGTCCTAATCAGAAGCTCCCATCGAAAGTACCTCAGATTCGAACTACCCTCAGGTCATTACCAGTTCAGAGCAATGCCCTTCGGCCTTACCTCTGCCCCAAGGGTATTCACAAAGTGTCTAGCAGTGGCAGTGGCTCACTTAAGGAGGCAAAGGATTGCTGTTTTTCCTTAGCTTGGATTGGCTCATTCCCTAGACGATTGGCTCATTGTAGGCCAGTCCCCAGAACAGGTAAAATCTCACCTGCAAGTTACCCAGCAGCTTCTCACCTCCCTGGGCTTTCTGCTAAATCTACCAAAGTCGGTTCTGGAACCAGTCCAGGTACTCACCTTTATAGGGGCAGAGTTGAACACAAAGCTAGCCAGAGCTTTACTTCCCTTAGAAAGGGTGACGAATTTAGTGACTCTGGCCTCCTCCTTCACCCTGCAGGTCTCTCGACCAGCAAGACACTTTCTGCAGCTCCTGGGACACATGGCTGCATCCACAGCTGTTGTGCAGGGAGCAAGATTTCAGATGAGAGACATTCAGTTTCACTTGAGAACCTATTGGTCTCAGAGAAGAGACCCCCTTTCCAAGTTGGTCCCAGTGACTCGAACCTTGATCCAGGCCCTCCAGTGGTGGCAGGATCAGAGCAATTTAAGATTGGGGTTCCCCTTCATTCCCCCTGCTCACAATTTGACTCTCACTACAGATGCTTCCCTTCTGGGTTGGGGAGCCCACATGGGCGACCTTTCCACTCAGGGAGTGTGGTCCCCAGGAATCTCTGCTCCACATCAATTTGCTGGAACTCAGAGCTGTCTTTTAGCTCTTCAAGCATTTCTGCATCTGTCCACAACAAGGTGATACAAGTCAGAACAGACAACACCACAACAATGTGGTACATCAACAAGCAGGGGCACTCGGTCTTGACCTTGTGCACGAGGCAATGAGTTGTGGTCTGGCCTATTCCCGAACACTTCCTCATAGCAGTTCATCTTCCAGGGAAGGACAATGTCCTAGCGGATGCTCTCAGCAGGATTTCCCAGGGCCATCACGAATGGTCCCTGGATCCTCAAGTGCTGGGGGGATAGTCTTTGCCAGATGGGGCACCCCTCAGATAGATCTTTTTGCAGCCCCAGACAATCACAAACTTCCTCTGTTCTGTTGCAGGCCTCCAGTGTTGGGCTCAGTCCCCCTGGATGCCCTTCTCCTGGATTGGGAGGGGAAGTTTCTTTATGCTTTCCTCCCTTCCTCTCCTATTCAAAGTATTAGTCAAAATCAGATCTCAGCCTTGCAGGGTGATTCTGATTGCCCGGATTAGGCCAGGCAGCCCTGGTACCCTCCTTCTGTCACTGACAATCCATCTTCCCTTTGCCTCCCAGGATTCACAACCTGTTAACTTGTGCCCAGGGAAGGGTTTGGTATCGGACCTCAAATCCCTCAACCTCAAGGCCTGGCTCTTGAGGAGTTAGAGTTGCTGATTTACACCTCTCTCAAGGTGTTCTTGAAATCCTAAAGGCTTCCACAAAGCCTTCCACTAGACTACTTATAGTTCTAAATGGAAAAGGTTTTCCATTTGGTGTGCTGGGAAAATATTTCCCCAGAATCTGCTGATTTGCCCATTGTATTAGATTACATGGTCCATCTTAATTCCTTGGGTCTCAGACCAGCTACCCTGAGAGTCCATTTGGCAGCTGTATCTGCTTTTGTGTCAGCAGGAAAGTCATCCCTCTTTCCACTCACCCTGTGTTTTCCAAGTTTTTAAGGATTACTCCATACTAATCCACCCTTCGGGAACCGCCCTGCCTGGGACCTTAATGTTTGTATTGCCCAGTTAATGCAACCCTTTTGAACCTCTGTTTTCTGCAGAGCTTAAGTATCTAACTTGGAAAACTGTTTTTCTGGTGGCTATCACTTCTTCTAGACGCATAAGTGAGTTGCAAGCTTTGTCAGTGGAAACTGACTTTATTTCTTTCCACAGGGATAAGGTAGTCCTTAGGACTAATAGGAAGTTTTACCTAAGGTGGTTTCAGATTTCCATCTTAACCAATCTATCTCCTTCTAGTATTTTCACTGATCACTCCTCTTCTGGTGAGGAGGTTGCACAGCCTGGATGTTAAGAGAGCTCTTAGTTACTATATAGAGCGTACCAAAGGTCTGCAGGTTGAATCCTCCAACTTTTCCTTACCTGTGGTGAAGTTGGGAAAGGCAAACCTGCCACTAAGAGATCAATTGCCAGGTGGATTGTCTCTTGTATCCAATTTTGTTATCAGAAACTGGGCAGAGATCCCCGCTCTGGCTTGAGGGCTCATTCTACCAGGGGTACAGCTGCGTCTCCAGCTGCTGCCAGAGACATCCCTATATTAGAGATATGCCAGGCTGCTACTTGGAAAGCGGTACACACTTCGCAAAGCATTACTCCCTGGATGTCCAGGCCAGGAGAGATGCTGGTTTGCACAGCTGTTCTTCAAAGCCTATTCCTAAGTAGGTTCTCCCCTCCTCCATGGAGGTACTGCTGTGTAGTCTGCTACTGTTCATAATATAGCAAGACCGTGTTGTTTGAAGAAAAAATTACTCACCTTAGTAATGTTGTTTCTTCTAATGGAGTCTTGCTATATTATGACCTCCCCCCTAGCCTGCCCCTCTCAGAACTTCTACTTAGGTGGGGTGCGGGCAACTTAGTGTGGGCACTATTTTATGCCCTTTTAGCGTTTCTCCCCTTTTGGGAGTTTGGGGTGTGTGTGTTTTATTATACTGTTGTTTTATTCTCATGTTGTTAGAATTATGTTAGTAGTTCTGGTCCCCTGACTTGAGTCTTGGGTGTTGGGACCAGCAATGGTTGTTAATATTTAGGTAGCCATTTGGCTAGTGTAGGTTACAGCTTCCACACAGACCTTAGTGAGTTTTTGCTCGTAAAGATCTGACAGTTCAGTTTTGAAATTACACAGATAGAGCCGCTTCTTAGAGCTCATGCTCAAAGTTCTGTTTTGGAATGGTATTAACCATTTCACCTCTGGAGCAGTTCTAGTGGTGGGACAAACTGCTACTGTCATAATATAGCAAGACTCCATTAGAAGAAACAACATTACTAAGGTGAGTAATTTTTTCTTTTCTGCCATTCTAAGCATACTTTCTATCATTTCCCTGTCCATTTCCTCCCCCCTGAGAAGGGGGTCTGTATACAACCCCTGTGCGTATTGTGGTGCCATTGCCTGTCTCCAAATTACCCACAGTGTTTCTTCTCCTCCTGTTTACCCTTTTGTTCTGTTGCTTTTATTCCTTCCCTTATGTAAAGAACTACTCCTCCTCCTCTTTACCCTCCCTGTCCCTCCTGTAGAACAGTGTATCCTGGTATGTTTATGTCCCAGTCATGGTTTGTGTGTACCATGTTTCTGTGACTGCCACGATATCCAGATGTTCCTCCTCCATCAAGGCCACTAATTCAGGAAGCTTGTTACCCAGACTACGGGCATTAGTCGCATTGCTCTCCATTTTTGATGGCTTTACCTTCTGTAGCAGCATCCCCCACTGACCGTTCTACCTCAGTCTTTTCTCATTTAGTACCCTGTTTTGTAGGGAGGCTGGGATTTTCCTGCTGCTTGTCAGTGCCTCCCTTGACTAGTTAAAGCTTCCCAATGAAGCATTTAAACTGATTGCTCAAAGACTTGTTCCCTTCCTGGACAGATGCAGACCATCCTGCCAGTATAGGCTGGTGTCCTCCAGGTGGAACCCCAGTCCCCAATGAAGCCAAACCCTGTGCTCGGCACCATTTTTTCAACCATTCATTAAACTGCATGGTGCCAATTGCCCTTGCCTCCCCCATGCTTTTGACAGGCAGCACCTCTGAGAAGGATACTTTGTGTGCTACTCGTCTTAGGTCCCTCCCCAACTCTGCAATGTCCTCCTCAGTCCAGTGGCCCAGAAGAAGTGCTGTACATTACTCTTCCATGCAGGTGACCCGAGTCCCTACAGATGGTTGACCAGGGCTACAGTCCGGCACTGCTAGCTCCGTCACAAGAGTTAGTCCCTCTAGCTGCCACATGCATATTAGGCCATAAGCATTTTCCATGGCACCACCGCTGAGGTTGTGGGAGGGTCATAGGGCACTTTCAGGTGAAATGTAGTAGGAAAACGGAGATGACCAAGATGAATACCCTGGCACACTCAAGCCCCCTCACACCCTCTGTATCCTCATGACCTGGAGGGAAGGTAAGCAGGAGCAACAGAGACTGGGAGATTGCCAGGGTATTGGGGGGTGAGGAGGTGTTCTGGGCCAGTAAAATATGTACCTTAATTAAAAAAAAAAAAAAAAACACTGAATGTGATCCCGTTTGAAATGACGTCCTATGGTCTATGTATGTCTTTATCAGTGCTGTTTATTGATAAACCATTACTCTGCTGAGTGTTTTGCATTTTTTAGATTGTGTTTGTTTATTGCTTTTGTCACAAAACTGCTCATTCTCTGGGTGGTCGACTGTCTGGCTTGCTTGCTACATCAATGAGTCCCTCAACCTGGTCACAACTCACTCGGGCTGATCTCTTCTTGTCCCATCACAGGCTCTTAATATACACAGTGCAAGACCATTTACACATAGGAACTCCCTTAGTCGTTCCAGGTACACCTTACCCCTGGTCTGTACCATTTACATATAGGAACTCCCTTAGTTGCTCTAGGTACACCTTACCCCTTGTCTGTATCAGAATCAGCTTTATACTTTTAAGTTAGTACCTGCTCTCAGAGGAACTTCCCTGTGCTCCCAGGACACCTCTAGAAACAAACCCTCGGCAGTACGTGTTTGTCCTGGCCAAACATTGCAATTTTATGCAAATTGGTTAGAGGCCCAGTAGGGGCCTTTTCTTTACCCCCAGACATCTCAACGCCCCTTATGATTCCTCACAGTCAGAATTAAATGGTCAGTTTTAGGATTGATTAGCTTGTTAGTTGAGGGCCTTCAGGGGCAAAATAGCAGTTCTAGCAAAACACGTCTCCACACAGCCGATATTTTTAATATTCAAGCAGCAAAAAGAAATTCACATGCAGTCTTCCTGGACTAAAAGTCTCTACCACTCATTCACTCTAATGGGACTACGCTGGAGGCTCTAGGACCTTGTGGGGGCCAAACATCTTCAGGCGGGCCGGCGCCGGGATAGGACCGCGCATGCATGACACCGCAAGACTAGCTCATGCCATATAGGTTATCTTGATATCGACCCTCCATCCGCCTCAGTTCCTTTTCTCCTGCTGCCGAGTGCGTTTCAATGACGACGTCGCTCGCCTGCCGGGAGTTATTTCTTCATCTATACGACAGCAGCTATAGCTGGTCAGTATTCATTTAACTTACCGTTTTTAGGGTTCTTTTTTCATTTAAAGAAGAAAAAGATGATGAAGAAGAAGAAGAAGAAATTCTCAGCCTACCATCAACGAGGTCGACCTTGGACAGTAGCAGTGATGGTAGGGAGACTTCATTTGAAAGCTATGATGGCAGTGGGGCTGTGTCCGGTCCGCTGCCATTTGTGGAGAGCGGGGGGGGGGAGTCTGACCATGGGCAGTCTGGGGAGGGGGGAGGGCAGTCCGCCCGAAGCACAAAAGTAGCGGTTCCGGGACCCTGCTCCGTTTGATCTCGAGCTCTTCCTCCTCCTGTCAGTGGAAGAAGAATCGGTACCGCTTCGAGGTTGGCCTCTGGTACGTCTGTATGGGGATCATCGGTGATGGAGAGTGGTAGGCCTGAACCAACTTTGAGGGGTTCTTCTGTGGCTCTGCTCTTAATGGCCATGATATTTGATACCGGATCCCATCTCTGTCTTCGATGGGGTTCCGGTGAGCAGTTTCACCTCTAAGCTGCTCTTTTAGAGCAGGGGGTATGGCGTCTGCCAAGTTGTGCTGGCCAGTGGACCTGGTTCTGGGGCCCTTGGGTCTCGGAGCTGCTGGGCCATAGCCAGGTCGGTTGGATCAGGATGTGCGCGGTACCCTCTCCGGTGCCAACGCCATCAACACCTACCTCCCTCTCCTTTTTCCCTGCAGGGATTGTCACGGGTACCGCTTTCCTTCTCCCCCTTTTTCTTCAGGTCTAGCAGCGGTTCTGATGCCTTGTGTGGGGTAGAAGTGGATTTGGATCAGTCTCTTCTTAGTCTTCTTTATCGAAGATGCAGTGGATGACTCATTTTATGGGCTGGAATGCAAGCCTTCTGTATCAGTGTGATGGACGATCTTCTTTCCAGTTCTTTTTCCTCAGGAATATGGGGTCCACCATAATATTTCAGTCTTCATCTGTGGACCAAAGCAGACTTCTACATCTTGAGTTCCTACCTTCCTCAGTACGAGTACACCCTGTGGAACATACCCAGTGCAATGGTAGAGAGCCTCCCTTAATCTAACGCTCCATTGCTAGGGGCTTATAGCCCAATAATCAGCTGAAAGGTTTTATGGACATCTGCAACTTTGCCTCTAGGGCAAATGCTGCTGGCAGCAGGTGGTTAACGTCTCCTTGGCAGTACTTATCTGTTCGGCCCTCAGGTTGAGTTCTGGGGACCACTCAGAACAATACGGCTGCCATTTAAACAACAGGCGGCACCTGCTGCCTCTCAGAGGGATGGGACCGTCGACATTCTTGTACAGGCAGTCCTTTCAAGGTAAAGGCCTTAGTGCCTTTATCATTAACCAAACCAGTAAAGGACATGGCCCCAAAGTGCCCTGTACCAACCTCTGTGGAATCAGCCCAGGTCCCACCTCAGCTGTCTGAAGGAGATGCCTCTTGGCGTTAGGAGGGGCGTCTAATTAGTTTTTTACAGCCAGTGGAAGTCCATTACAGCGGACATATGGGTCATCAGGATTGTCCGAGAGGGATACTCTCCCAATTTCGCACATTTCCCCAGACCTTCCATCCAGACGGCAGCCCAGTCTGTTCGCCTCTCAGTCACACTCTCTTGCTTCTGAGATACGGGGCCTCTGTGGGAACTGGGCAGTAGAAGTTGTTACACAGCAGAACAGAGCACACCTTCCTGTTTCCATTGCTTCTGGTTCCAAGCTAACAGGTGACATGCGCCATTTGTCCACTTTGGAAGGTTAAATAATTACCTGTTCGGGGAGGAGTTCACTAAAACCTCTGCGTTCAAGTATTCAGTTCCCGGACATTTGGCTCCTAGCTAGCCCATCCAAGCAGGAGACACAGGAGGCAGTTGCCACAGCTTCTCAGTTCTCTTCAGGGATTTTTCTGATTCGGGGAAGGTGCCAGTTTCATCTTCCCAGTAGCTCCTCTTCTTGGGAGCTCTCCTGGATACCTCCAGGGCGTCATTTTTCATTCCAGAGGACGGGAGAAATGACATCTTCAGATGGCTCATTACATCATGGAAAACGACTCTTTCAGGCCCCTTTCGGTTGAGCAGATGCTGGGACTCGGGGCGTCCCCCACAGCAAGCAGTTGTCTCCGACCACGCATTCGCAGTCCTCCGTTCAAAATGACGGAGCCTCAGACAAAGTCTCTCACGGGGCGCTCACTGTCAAGATCTCCACACTCAGGTGTAGAGCCAGAAAGGAACCTCATTTTTTCGTAAATTTCTTAGAGATGAGAGCTATCTTATAAATGAAGTCCTACAGGATGCCCTCTGCCATGAAGTGATCCTACTATGGGCGGATGACAGAGCTGTGATGTATTACATCAGCAAGCAGGGTGGGGCGTTCTCCCACCCTCTCTACACAGTTCAGATTTCGTGCAGTTGCTTTTGGCGAGTGGGGCAGTTCGGATCTGCGCCTTTTTACGTCCAATTTCAACGCAAAACTGCCTCTATCCTGCTTCAGAAATCCAGACCCTGGTGTTTCCTGTCAGGATGTATTCACTGCAGTAGACAAGACGTTCCCTGTACATTTTCCTCCTCTTCCCTTAATTCAGAGGGTGCTGCACATGTTGTAGGCACAGGGGTGTAGGATGATTCTCATTGTCCTAGACTGGCCTCGGCAGACATGATTGCATTGATCAGCAGTCTGTCAGAAAGCCCCCCGAGGCAATTCCCTCTACGAGCAGACCTCTTGACACAGGGACTTAAATCCATCCTAACCTGCGTTCTCTTCATCTCCATGCTGCGCTCCTCAGGAAATGGAAGTGGGCAAGTTTTAGCTTTCCCAGACCATCGCAGACATCTTCTAAGCCACGCATAGGCCTTCCACCTGGAGGGCTTGTGCAGCTAAGTGAAAACCCTTCTCCTTCTGCGGCGCAAGTCCCGTCTGGACCCTCTAGTTGCCCACCAAGTAAGGTGTTAGGGTGCCTCTTGAACCTGTCAAACGCAGGTCTGCATTACTCAGCAGTGAAGGTACTCCTCTGTGCGTTTTTGGTCTATTTCGAGCCAGTAGACAGCATGTCACTGGCTCAGTTACTATTAGTCAGGTTTAATTCTCCCTACTTATGTCGTTAGCTCTAGGATGAAGGAGAGCACGCCCTCCATTTCTCTGGAAGTTAAGAGGATTCTGCGATTCTACATTGACAGAACGAAGAGATATGTATCTGAGCAACTATTGTATCTTTCAGCATGCCTCAGCTGGGTCAGCCTGTTGCCACGAGATGTATTTCGGCTTGGTTAGTTGTACGTCTTTGACAGTACTAATCTATGGCACAGGTCAATCAATCAATCAATCAAATCTTTATTTATTCAGGCGATCATCATTGAGCAAGGCTTATTTACAAGATGGACCTGATAAGGTCAAGATTCGAGTTGATGCAGAGCAATTACATCACATACTTATGAGACAGTTATACATACAGAAAAAAGAAAATGTTATTTATAACACAATAATATACAGAGAATTCACATGTTAAAGCTTGGCAAGAGAAAGTTAAACTAACATCTACAATATGTACAGTACATATGTATCACAATGAGGGCCATGACAGTCACTCACATAATGAGTACAAGGATGGTGAAGGGAATATTGGGTGCCATATACTGGCGGTGTCTGGCTGGAAGGAATATGCCATATGTGATTGGAATATGGTTTGTGGGATGACTATTCTATCTCTAGCGGTAACAACTGCATTTCTCTGTGAAGAAGGCTGTACAGTGCTGCTTGAAGGATGTAAATGGAATGATAATGGACAGTTTTAGGGATTTTGTAGGGTGTTCCATGCTATGGCTAGAGAATAGCTGATTGCTGCCCTCCCTATTTTGGTGTCGACTTTGGGCAATTTGAGCAGGATGATATTGTTGCTTCTTAGGGCATAGGAGCTGGGAGTGGTCAGGTTGAAGCAGTCCAGGATATAGCTTGGAAGTTTTTTTTGATAAAGCTCTGTAGATCCATAGAGCTGCATTTCTGCTCTTCCTGACATGAAGGGAAACCCATCCAATTGCATCATAGAGAGAACAATGGTGAGTATTATATGGCAGGTCTGTAATGAACCTTATTGCTCTATGGTATAAGGTATCCCAACTTTTGAAGGTAGGGAGTGGGGCAGTGACTATAGAGGAAGTCTGCGTAGTCAATGACTGATAGAAAGATGGCCTGGACTAATCTCATCTTTGAATCTCTATTAAGGAAGGGTTTTAATCTGTAGAGGAGGCCAAGCCTTAGGCGTAACTTTTCAGCAGTTGTTCTAGATGCTGAGTAAAGTCAAGTCTGTTGTCAATCCACACACCTAGGTATTTGAAATTTTCAACATACTCCAGATTTTCTCCAAGTATAGTGCATAGCTGGGGAGACTGATTGAAGAGGATGTGTTGGTGGAGTTTTGGGTTGTGAACATCATTGCTTTTGTTTTCTTTGCATTTAGCAGAAGCTTTTCTCGAAGCTGATGTTGTAACAGGGAGAATTCTGCTTGTAGGATTTCATGAGCAACTTTGGGTGAAGGGTTGCTGACATACAGTACAGTGTCATCAGCAAAGAGATGTACTGAGGACTTGGTAAGGGTTGAATCAATTTTATTTATATAAATGGCAAAAGGATAGGACCCAGAATAGAGCCTTGGGGACTCCTCTTGACAGTGGTCTTAATGGGGAGAGGTCACCTTCAGCTTTTACCTGCTGTGATCTACGGAGGTAGCATCTGAACCACTTAAGGGAGGATGGATCTAGGCCAATGGAGTGTAGGGATGAGAGTAGCAGTTCATGGTCCACAGTGTCGAATGCTTTGCTCAGGTCCAGGAATACAGCACAGACATTGTTCTTTTATCCAGTTCGGTTTGCCAATCATTGGTGACCTTGGCTAATGCAGTGATAGTGCTATGTTTGGCCCTGAATCCAGATTGAGCTGGATTTAATAGATTAGCATTGTCCAGATATTCCCTTAACTGAATACTCACTAATTTCTCCAGCATCTTGGATAACACAGGTAGGATGGAAATGGGCCTGTAGTTATTAAGATCCATAGGGTCCCCTGATTTTAGAGGGGACCACTTGGGCTGTCTTCCACAGTGTGGGAATAGAGCCAGAGTTAGGAAAGGTTAAAAGGTGAGTTAAGGGACTGCAAGCACATGACACGCAATCTTTAGAAAGAATGGGTCCAGAAGATCTGCTCCTGCACTTTTTTTGGTATCTAGATGCCATAATAGATCCTCAACTTGTTTCAACAGTATAGATTTGAAGCTAAAGGAGGAGTCAACTCTTTGTTCACCAGTATAGTGGGAGCTTAAATGATCCCTTAATAGGTTAGCTGGGGAGGAGTCAAAGGCAAGGCCAGCTGTTGTGAAGTGGTTGTTGAATGCATCCAGGATTTCCAATGTGCCAGTAATGGGGCCATAGTTATTGTGTAATTGGGTTGGAAGGGGGTTGTTAACATCCTGGCCCATCATACCCTTGATGGTGCCCCAAAATCTAGCAGTATTATGGTAGGAGGAGTCGAGCTGGGCCAGGTAGTAGGCAGCCTTTGCATCCCTAACTTCCTAGTGCATTTATTCTGGCTTTCCTAAAGATCATCCAGTCCATGATATTCTTAGTTTTTCTTGCTACTTTCCAAAGTTTATCTCTCTTCAGCAGTGCAGCTTTGAGGTCAGCTGAAAACCAGCGACAGGATTTGTTTTTATTCGGATACTAGAGATTGGGGCATGGGTGTTAAGGGCATTTAATATAATGCTATTTAGCACCTGCTGAGCTTTTCTACAGAATGTGCAAGATAGAACTTTTGCCAGTGTGGAGAGTAGGCTAGATCATGCAGATATCCTTCAATATTGATGTTTTTCGTGGATCTCCTCATGAGGAATTTTGCAGGATCTGTTTTAATGCTGTTGGATCTTACCCCTGCGATGGGGCAGTGGTCACTTATGTCGCATAAGAACACTCCAGCATGTGTGAATAGATGTGGTTTACTCACTAGCATGATGTCAAGTAGAGTACTGTTCCTACTATTCCTTGCATTTAGTCTTGTTGGTTCATTAATTAACTGTGTGAGCCCATAGGTGTCACAGAATGATACCAGAGGTGTAGCTGCCTGGGTGAGCCAGTTGAAATTCAGGTCCCCTATGATAATGACTTCTTCAGTACAGGACTTGACCAGGTTTCCCAGGTGGGATAAGAGCTTGTGTTCAGCAGAGGGGTCTGTAGCATCCAATTAAATGGAAAGCTGCTGTATTGGGGAGAGACTTTTAGAGATAGACACTCAAATTCCTTGGGCATAGATGTTGCAGCAGTACAGGATACAATTAAACCAGCCTTTACATATATGGCTACTCCGCCTCCCCTTGTTTGGCGATCAGCTCTGAACAGCTGATAGGTAGGTTAACTTCCCTGTCCATTGTGGTGGTCTTGAGCCATGTCTCAGTTACCACAAGAAAGTCTGGCAAGGTATGGGCAACCCAGGCTTGTAGCAATGTAAATTTTTTCAACAGACTGCAAACATTAATATGCAGGAAACCGAAGCCTTTAATTGAGGATAGGTCTGATGGAGAGGTGATGCTTTCAAGAGGTCCAGGGTTGATTTCTACATTACCAATACAGAGCAGTAGGAAGATCAGTAATTTCATAAGGGCTGCCAGTGATAGGGAGAGGGGGCTGTCTTTGGTCCTCCTTTTTTTATTCTGTTGCCACTCTTTGTTTTGGGTGCTCCCTGTGGATTTAAGGTAGTGTGTCGGGATACCAATTAGCAGTTTGACGACTAGGCTCAGTGGGGATCTATATACCCAGTAGTGGGGCCTTGGCTGAGACATATATGTGGTGATATGTGTAACTTTATGGTGATTGTACCACTGTAGTCGATGCAGCAATGGCAAGACACATATGAGGGTATGGGTGTCAGCCAGGGGATGTTCCAGAGAAACTAGGCGGGTTGCCCACTTTAGATTGAATAATAGGGTCATCTTCATTGTAGAACCCTATGGCTGATAGTGACAGGAGTATCAGTAGCAAGCTCCCCATTCTGAGGGGGATATTGATAGTTGGCAACAGGGAGTAGCGAAGTTGCTGATTGGTTGGATCAGCAAGCTGGTGTGGCTCTCTGTTGGTTTATAGAAAAGTACTGTGGTCGGGGAAGAGATTTCGGCGGGAAGATGCGTATAAATTAACACACAAGAGGAAGGAAGGGCGGTTGTAAGACCGGGTTCACACCACTGTACTGGAGTGGTTGCAGCTTTCCTAACGGGGATTTATAATGTACCCGTTGCAGACTTCCGCAAGGTGGCGAGTTGGAGCTCAGTGCATACCTTTGTAAAAGCACTATGTTTTGGATGTCCATGCCAGACAGTTCACTTTCTTCGGCAGGACAGTCCTTATGGACTTCTGTCGTGAGTGAACTCTGTCTCCTACCGCCCTACTTGGGGGTTTAATTTTCAGCTTGGTACTCTCCCATTAGTGTGAATGAGTGGTGGAGACTTTTAGTCCAGGAAGATATGGAAATTATGTACTTACCGTAATCCTTGATCTTCTTGGATGAAGTCTCCACCACTCATTTACATGCTTACCCACCATCTCCCGAGTTCACTTTTTCTGTTTTGGTCTTCACTTCCTAGTTTCTCGGCTGTGAAGACATTGTTGAATTGACCCTTCTTACATGGTTCATCCGGACCTTCATATGCCCGGAAGTTAGGATTAGATTTTCTTTCGTTAGTTTATGCTGCACCTCCTTGGTCAAAAAGGTACTGAGGCGGTTGGAGGGTCAATGTCGAGATAGTCTATACGATGCGAGCTACTCTCGTGGCGCCACACATGCATGGTCCTATCCTGGCGCCGGCCCTCCTGAAGATGTTTGGCTCCCGTAGGGAGGGTCCTAGTGTATGTGTATTCATAGATATCTGCCAGCAGAAAAGGACCTTCTTGGCTCAGCGAGTCTGCCCATTCCCCCTCCTTTACTTGTCCCCTCCCCATGGATTTCTCCCTCCGTACCTTAGACATCCCTTTGTGTTTGTCCCATGCCCTCTTGAATCCCTCCACTGTTCCAGCCTCCACCATCTCTTCTGGCCGACTGATCCAGGGTGCCACCACCCTCTCAGTGAAGAAATGTCCCCATATGTTTCCTTTTCCATTATTTGTTTATCCTCCTTCACCCTGCCGGCATTTCTCTCTTTCCCCCTCCGATTCCCCCAGCCAGCCTCTGTTGCCCCCCCCAGGCCCTGTATCCCCATGAATTACCCCCGTGGCGGGGAGGATGTGAGGGCATCCTCTCCTCACCGAGGCACATATCTGGAGGCGGGCCCGTTGCTTTCACGATGAGGCCGTGGCCTAGGAGCAGTGGTGGAGGGGCTTCCATGGTGCTGGCAAACAATATTTTCACTTTTTCTAGGTCCCTCCCCCGCAGCCATGAACGCGCGTGTGTGTGGAGGCGCACGCCACAGTACCACGCTTCAAGTCTCCTTGACTCTGGTGCTACCCCCCCAGCCTCCATCGGAGGGCAGCCAAGGAGTGGGTTGGCATACCCACCCTTCCCCGGGGGAGGAGAGCTGTTATCGGACGTTTGATCATCTCCCTTCCCTGCCTACCCCTGATGGCCCGTATTTGTTCCCGAACACGGGTTGCCAGCGTGGCATGAGGTGTGGCATCCAGCACCTCAACCCTCAGCGCCACCTGACCGGACCCTCACGTTTCTCTTAAACCTACCACCCTCAGCCCATGCTCTATAGTTTTAGTGCCTACCTTCCCTGTAAATAAGCTCCCTCCCACTTTATTGAACCCCTTCATATACTTGAAAGTTACTATCATGTCCCTCCTCTCTCCCTTAAGTTCTCCAGCGGGTACAAATCCAACACCCTCAACCTCTCTTCATATGGTTTCCCACTTACTCCATGCACCATCTTAGTGGCCTTTCTCTGTACTCTTTCCATGACATCTGTGTCCTTGCATAGGTGAGGTTTCCAAAACTGAACCCCGTATTCCATGTGGGCCTCACCATGGATTTGTAGAGTGGCATCAGCACCTCCCATCTCGTATTAGTTATCCCCCTCCCTATGCATGCCAGCATTCTGTTGGCTTTACCAGGCTCCTTGCTGCACTGGGTCCCCACCTTAAGCTTGTCCGTGATTATGATTTCCAGATAGTTTTCCTGCTCAGTTGCATTCATCCCCATCCCCCAGTATGTATTTTGGTTGTGGATTGTTCCGCCCATGTTCATCACTGTGCATTTTTTGGCATTGAATTTTAGCTGCCATATTTCTGACCACCCCTCCAGCAACCTTAGATCTTTCCTCATTACCTCCACCCCCTCTGGGGTGTCCCCCCTGTTGCAGATCTTCATATCATCTGCAAAAAGGCAGACCTTCCCCTGCAGCCCCACTGCTATGTCGCTGATGTAGATGTTAAAAAAGATGTGCCCCAGCACCAACAGGGACCCTGCTTATCGCCCCTACTTCCCCTGAATGCATCCCGTTTACCACTACCCTCCTGCTTCTACCTGTCAGCCAGATCTTACTTCGAGATAGCACTCTTGCAGCAGGTAATAACCAATAGGACTATGCTGTCAGGCACTAGGACCACACGGAAAACTTCTGGCTAGCAGTCCAAGGCACCGCTGACACCGGCTCCTCCCACAACATCAGCCTCTGTATAAAGGAGGAGGCTCCCCGGCGCCATCTCAGTTCTTTTCCCACCGTCGACTCAGCATCTCAGCTTCACGGATGCCTCCTGCTTCCCGTTGACCACCTTTTTTTCAGACGCTCTGCACAGTTAATTTTTCTCGAGTATTTGGATCGCCTCTTTATGTCTGCTGAATCTACTACTACTACAACACAGTGGTACAAAATGAAGTGTGCGTGTGGCAAACAAATCCCGCCGCCTAAAGACGGCCATTCGTTACCTATTGTGCCTGGGACCACAGCACAAATCAGACGATTGCCCGCACTGCCAAAGCTTTAATAAGCGTACCCGCATCCACTGCCTCAACATAGAAACATAGAATTTGACGGCAGATAAGGACCGCTTGGCCCACCCAGTCTGCCCATTTCCCTACCTGATGGATAAGCTGCAGATCCTAGTTAACCAGCAGCCTACTTCTTCCTACCCCCACCCCCTAGAATTGCCTTATGACTGTCCCATGCATGCTTGAATTCCACCACAGTTTTGACTCCACAACCTCCTCTGGAAGGCTGTTCCCACATCCACAACCCTCTTTGTGAAAAATACTTCCTTAAATTACCTCTGAGCCGCCCCCTTCTATCTTCAAATTGTCCCTCTTGTTCTTGCACACTCTTTTTTTTGAAAGATGCTACCCTCTTGGACTTTGTTGATTCCTTGAGGTACTTGAAAGTTTCTATCATGTCCCCTCCTCCTCCTTTCCTCGAGGCTATACATATTAAGCTCCTTAAGTCTCTCTTCATATGTCTTCCGGTGCAGACCCTGCACCATTTTAGTTGCCCTCCTCTGGACAGCTTCCATCCTATGTCTTTCGCAGATTGGGTCTCCAGAACTGCACGCAGTACTCCAGATGGGGTCTGACCAGCTGTCTGTACAGAGGATAATAACTTTTGTTTTCTACTGGTGATGCCTCCCCATGCATCCCAGTATCCCCAACCCTCCTTGCTACCCTCTCACATTGCTTGCCCACCTTTGGGTCATCTGATATGACTACCCCCAGGTCCCTTTCCATTTTTGTTGTTGTTAGTATCTCACCCCCCATTGTGTACTCTTCCCCTGGGTTTTTGTTTCCCAGGTGCATTACCTTGCACTTCTTAGCATTGAATCTAAGCTGCCATACATTTGACCATTCCTCTAACCTTGCCAAGTCCCTTCTCATCCTTTCCACCCCACCTTGTGCATCAACTCTGTTGCAGATCTTAGTGTCATCTGCAAAGAGACATACTTTCCTTCCAGTCCCTCTGCAATGTCGCTTATAAAGACATTGAAGAGGACAGATCTAATACTGAACCCTGTGGTACCCCTAACCCCTTTTTCAAGAGTGGACTCCATTTACTGTTACTCTCTGTGTCCTATTCTCCAGCCAATTCTTTACCCAGGCTGTCATCTTGGGACCCACTCCCAGGCTGGCTAACTTGTATATTAATCTTTTGTGTGGGACTGTGTCAAATGCCTTGCTAAAGTCTAGGTAGGCCATGTCCACAGCCCCTCCCTGATCTACTACTTTGGTCACCCAGTCAAAGAAATCTATCAGATTTGTCTGGCATGACCTTCCCGCTATGAATCCATGCTGCCTAGGGTCCTGTGCCCCTCTGGCCTCTAGATACTCGACAATTCTTTCCTTCAGAAGTGATTCCATCATTTTCCCTACCACTGAGGTTAAACTAACAGGTCTGTAGTTTCCTGCTTCTGCCTTGCTCCCAGTTTTGTGAAGGGAATCACATCTGCCCTCCTCCAGTCCTCAGGTACCACCCCATCCTCCCATGATTTGTTAAAGAGGGTAGTCAGTGGTGTCACTAGTTCTATCCTTAGTTCTTTCAGAATTCTGGGATGATCCCATCAGGCCCCATTGCTTTGTCCACCTTCAGTTTTAAGAGCTCTTTCAGAACTCTTTCTTCTGTAAATGGGCTGGTATCAACTTCTGTATCCAGAGTGTTTCTACTGTTTGTTTAGGTACCTCCCCTCTTCCTTTGTAAATACTGAGCAAAAATATTTGTTTAGTATCTGCTTTTCACAGTCACCCTCTGCCCACCCTCCCTCCCTTTATTAAGCCTCACTATCCCTCCTTTGTTCCTGATGTACCTATAAAGGTTTTATCCCCTTCTTAACTGAGTTGGCTATCTTTTCCTCGGTTTGGGCCTTAGCTGTTCTGACTGCCTTTCCATCTTCCTTTTGTTTTAACTGATACAGTTCTCTGTCCTGTTTCTTCTGTGATTCCTTGTACTTCCTGAATGCTTTCTTTTCTCTTGAACCTTCACTGCCACTTCCTTTGAGAACCATAGTGGTTTCTTACCTCGTTCGTTTGTTTATTTGCTTTACACAAAGGCTTGTTACCTCTGTGATGGCAGTTTTATTATTCCCATTGTTTCCACCCCTCCTTCCTGCCCATTTGCTAGTGCATTCCTTAGGCACTCACCCATTTTGGCAAAGTCAGCCCTCCTAAAATCCAGTACCTTGTCTTTGTATGGCTTGACTCTATTGCTGTGTTTATTGTGAACCATACTGTTCGATGGTCGCTAGTTCCCAGATGGCTACCCACTTCTACATCTGTGATCCTCTCTTCATCTCCGTTTGAGAGAACCAGGTCTAAGATTGCTCCCTCTCGAGTGGGCTCCAATACTAGTTGTCTAAGGCATGCCCCCTGTAGGGCATCTAGAATAACCCCACTCTTAGAAGTGGCTGCTGCAACTGCACTCCAGTTAACATCTGGCATATTCAGATCACCCATCAGCAATATCTCCCTTTATCTGCCATTCTAAGTATACTTTCTATCATTTCCTTGTCCATTTCCTCCCCTGAGAGGGTCTGTATCTAACCCTGTGCTGATTGTGGTGCCATTGCCTGCCTCCAAATTGACCCACAGTGCTTCTTCTCCTCCCTGTTTACCCTTTTGTTCTGTTGTTTGATTTCTTCTGTTATGTGAGAGCTACTCCTCCTCCTCTTTTACCCTCCCTGTCCCTCCTGTAGATAG
The DNA here is from genome assembly GCA_016271365.2 of Neoceratodus forsteri. Lineage (NCBI taxonomy): Eukaryota > Metazoa > Chordata > Ceratodontiformes > Ceratodontidae > Neoceratodus > Neoceratodus forsteri. The sequence goes on from CM057457.1 coordinate 249,563,673, forward strand.
TGTATCCTGGTATGTTCGTCCCAGTCATGGTTCTGTGTGTACCATGTTTCTGTGACTCACAATATCCAGATCTTCCTCCTCCATCAAGGCCACTAATTCAGGAAGCTTGTTACCCAGACTACGGGTATTGGTACTCATTGCTCTCCATTTTGATGGCTTTACCTTCTGTATGGCAACCCCACTGACCTTTCTACCTTGGTATTTTTCTCATTTAGTACCCTGTTTTGTAGGGGGAGGCTGGGATTTTCCTTCTGCTTATCAGTGCCTCCCCCCTTGACTAGTTTAAAGGCTTGCCAGTGAAGCATTTAAACCGATTGCCCAAAAGACTTGTTCACTTCCTGGACAGATGCAGACCATCCTGCCAGTATAGGCTGGTGTCCCTCCAGGTGGAACACCAGTCCCCAATGAAGCCAAACCCCTGTGATCCACACCATTTTTCAACCATTTGTTAAACTGCATGGTGCAGTAGCCTCGCCTCACTCATGCCACTGACAGGCAGCACCTCTGAGAAGGATACTGTGTGTGCTACTTGTCTTAAGCCCCTCCCCAACTCTACAAAGTCCTTTTGCACTGCTCTAATCTCATGATGAGCCAAGTCATTTGTCCCTAGGTGGACAATGATGTCCAGCTCAGACTCCCGTGCAACTGTTCTCGTGATCCTAAGGATGCGCTTCCTGTCCCTCCAAGCCATGGCACCAGGCAGGCACCTTACTTCAGTTTTCCCTGCTCCCCCCAGTTCTATCCCCCTAATAATTGAGTCCCCCACCAGGAGCTGCTTTCTTTCCCTGTGGTGCCCTCTGCCTCCTTCCTGAGGGCCTCCCTTGTGACAGTTGTCTTCACCCTCCTTAGTCTCCTCTGCGGGTGCATCCATAGGGGAACTATGCTCCCCCAGAATGGTGTATGGATTGTGGAGTGTAACAACTGACTGGGTGTGCCTCTGTTCCACCACCCTTACCCTCCCTGACTCTCAAAGCCTATCTACTGGAACAGCAAGTGGCCGCTATGAAGAAGTCGCACTTTGGGCACAGCTCCTCCTCGTCCTCCACCCAGGACACCTCTCCCAAAGAGAAGAAGCATTCAGGAAAGCGTTGTAAGAGGACAAGGACAGGTCCCGTTCCCCGCTTAAGACTAAGGCATTTGCCTCTGGCTGGAGTTCAGACTCTGCCCCCCCAGGTCGCTAGCCCTCACGGGGGTTTCGATCACTAGGCCTCCTGCTTCTTCTCAGACATCAAGCGGGAGTTCCGGGGCATGGGCCTTCTCAGGCCCCATCTTCAGTTTCTTTGGCCATCAGACCCCATAAACATTCATTAGGGTTTAGGTCCAAGGACTTGGCCTCTTCTTCTTCATCTCTGACGGGGGTCCGTACGGGCTCCACCATCAAGGCCTCGTCCTCAGGGTCGTCAGCCAAGACGGCCGACTACGATAGATGCCAGGGTGCTGAGCTCTCCAAGACAGCACCCCAGCGCCTGATCTGTCGTCCGCCTTACCTGCAGATCAATGATGGCCAGTGTCTGCTGCTGTCTCCTCCACAGTGGAGTCTGACAAGACGTCTACCTCTCAGCTGTCAGTGCCCCAAGGGCCGACGCCAGAGGATCTGACGACAGTTGACCTAATGTCCGGCCCTGCAAAGCCTCTAACCACAGGACCCAATGACCAGGCACCAGCCAACCCACTTGATGCCTGGCCCCTGGGAAGAGGATCAGATGCCAGTTGAGGGGACTGACAACAGCCTGTTACCAGGGCTCCTGCAGATGCCAGGCCTTCCTCCGGTCCCTTCGGGCCCAGCCAGTGACACGCCAGATCAGCCATCCGGTTCGGTGGTCGTCTTGGCCGAGGTAGGTGCACTCTTCACAAGCTGGTGGAACACCATTAAGGGTGACCTCCTTCCCAAACCAGAACAGGAGCGCCAGGCATTGTCTGTCAACTGCAGCAGACACCTGCCCCAGGTCTCCATTGCCTCCCCCGATGCCTGCCCGCCCGACTCTAGGTGGCACGGATCATGGCTCCGATGGACATCAGAGCCATGGACACCATACCTCCTCAAGATCTTCCTCACGCAGGAGGAGCAGGTCCAGGGACAGTTGCTGCCGCTGATGGAGTAGATCAAGGGGCCGCCACTCCCGGCATCACAGTAGATCCACTGATCGCTGTACCGAATTTTCAGGGGACTACAGCTGTTCCTCCTCTTCCTACAACTCCTCAGAGGATGACCTACCCCTGCTATCACCGGATCCCAGGAAGGACTCACCGAGGTCTCCTCCTGATGATCCCAACTTTTTGGAGGTGATGAGGCACATACAGTTCCTCAACCAGTGGGAAATTTAGGACTTGGACCCAAAGAGGAGATGCCTAACAAAGTTTTTGAGGTCCACTTACCCAAACAGCTGGTCTTCCCCCTTCTGGTAGAACCCTTTCATGATGTAACTAAGCTGGCTTGGAAACATCCGGCCACTACTTCAGCGGTGCACAAAAAGGCCGACTGCCTGTACAGAACTCCCAGGAATGAGCCACGCCTAGGCAAGCAGCCAAAGGTGGACTCTCTGTTTCTGACAGCGGCCCAAGGAAGGTTGCAGCAGCCCAAGCATACCAGCTGCCAACCACTGGACAAGGAGTCCTAAGAAAATAGATCAGCTGGGGCGGAGAGTATATGCATCTCCCACCTGTACCATCAGGTCCCTAAACTTCTTGGCACACATGGTCATGTACCAGAAGTGTCTGTGGCAAAAGGCTATGGACCTAGCCAAAACCCAGCCAGATTCGCAAAACAAGTCAGAGCTCTTGGCAGTACTGCAGTCTGATCCAGATGTAGGCAAGCTTGTCCTCTGAAATTCATGTGATGCAGCGGACACTGCAGCTCGTGCTGCTGTCTCCGGTGTAAGCCTCAAGAGGCACTTATGGCTACGAGTGTCTGGATTCAGGCAGGACCTCCAGGACACTATTCTTGATTTGCCGTTCCAAGGCCCTGTACTTTTCAGCCCAGAGGCCAAAAAGATAATTCTAGGGACATGGATATGTTGTTCATCCACACTGTCTGGCAGGTTCCTTGCCGCTTTAAATCTTGCCAGAAGGTCTTCAAGCTGGCTCCTCCCACCCACTCGGGTGGTAAAACTCTCGGCTCCGCCCCATGACGCCAGATCTTCCTTATCGCTTGGAAGCTCAGGTTCCCTCCTTAACGCTCTCGTGTAGACTGGATCCTAATTCTTGGTTCGCCCGAAACTTATTTTAAAATTTTCAAGACTTTGGTCATCTTTCTCCTCGCGGCTGTGATGGACAAATCAACTCCTGGATTCGGTGGTGCCTTGTGGGCAGAAGATGTCAGGGCGGACCCGCACTCACGTGCATCTGCCTCGGCCTGAGAACACGACCCGCAGGCCTGCGAGGTCATGCCGTTCGTTTTCGGCCAACATCCTGGAGGACGCGCTGCCCGGTTACAACTTGGGCTCGAAGCGCTACCCACGGTTAAGTCGAAGAGGCCGTTGGCGGTTCGCGTGAGCTGGCTCGGCTGAGCAACTCGAGCAGATGATCGCCCTCGAGAAGGAGGCGGCCCAGGCCGAACAACCGGCCCAGGCTTGGGCACCTCGGCTACAGTGAGGGGTTGTTTCGGCCGCTCGGGTGACAGCCACTTGATGGTCGGGGAAGGCGTCGGCTTGTTCCCGGACAGAAGTAAGTGCTGCCACATCAGGTCCTCGTAGCATCGACGCAATTTGCAGAGCATGGCTGAGGATATCCACCTTCACAGCGGATACCCAGCACAAACTGGCGGATGTTCCCTTCTTGGGGACCGACCTCTTTGGCCCTGGAGTGGAAGGTCACTCTGGACTCGGTCACCTCTGCCCAGAAAGACAAAGGCTGCCAACAGCAGCAGCACAAGCCCTTTCGTCCTTCTGTGCCTGCGGCACGTCCGGCCCAACAACACCAGCACCAGGGCCAGCAGGCTCATGCTTGGCATCTCAAACCCAAGCCCGTGGCTTCCTCCAACAGGAAGCAGGGAGGTAAAGGCCAAGGAGGTCCCTTGGCCGGTCCCTCCTCTTAGCCTGCCCAGTGACGGGTTGAGGGGTGTCGCCCCCGGCCTCGTCACTCCCCCCCCCGGTTCCCCCCGTGGGGGGACGGCCCCGCCACTTCCTTTCCACCTAGTCCGCTGTCACCATGGACTGTTGGGTGTTGGAGGTGGTAGGAAAGGGCCTGCTCCTGGAGTTTGAGCAGGCCCCGCCCTTTCGAGCCGTCGCCCCTCGGGGGGCTTACGGTGTCCGCAGCCTCTCTGTCTGCTTGCCGAGCCGATATTGCCCTGCTCCTCGAAAAAGAGGTGATCAGGAAGGTGGCGGATCCTCCTCTGGACCCGGGGTTTGTGTCCAGATACTTACTGGTCCCAAAACGGACGGGGGGGGGGCTGATGCCCCATACACGACCTGAACAGGTTCCTAAGGTCTCGGACCTTCAGGATGGTCACTCTAGCTCAGATAATCCCATCCTTGGAATGAGGCATGTGGTTCTGTTCTCTGGACCTTCAGGATGCGTTCTTTCACATCCCAATCCATCCGTCCCACCAGAGATTCCTCTGCTTCAGAGCAGAGGGATCCCTTTACGAGTTCCAGGCCGTGCCCTTCGGCTTTTCCCCAGCTCCCAGAGTCTTCACCAAATGCATGGCAGTGGTGACAGCATTCCTGCGGCGTCGCAGGTTCCGGGTGTACCCCTACCTGGACGACTGGCTGATTGCAGCCTCCTCCAAAGCGGAGGTGGAGCGGTCCAGACATCTGGCCCTCCAGGTTTGCTCTCAGGTTGGCCTCCTCATCAATGAGGCCAAGTTGGAACTTGTGCCAAAGCAGGTGATACAATTCATCGGGGCAGAGCTTGACTCTCTACGAGCCAGAGCACGGGTCCCGGTGGACAGGGCCGAGGTTCTTTCCTCCTTTACCCAATCATTTCAGGTTGGGCAATCGCACCCTGCCCGGGACTTCCTGCGCCTCCTAGGCCTCATGGCGGCTTGCACCAGCGTGGTCCATTGGGCCCACTGGTACATGTGTCCCCTTCAATGGGGGCTGGCCAGCCAATGGTCACAGCACTTCGATCCGCTGGATCAACTAGTGACAGTGACCCAGGGGATGTGGAACACTCTCCAGTGGTGGACCTTTCCAGCACATCTGCAGGAGGGCATCCTGTTTGTCCGCCCCGAGCCGACGGTCTTGCTATCGACCGATGCCTCTCTGATGGGTTGGGGTGCCCATCTGGGGGAGCACAGAGCGCACGGCCTCTGGTCCCCTCGGGAGTCCTGATGCCATATCAACCTGCCAGAGCTTCAAGCGGTTCATCTAGCCCTCACCACTTTCGCTCTGTTTCTACGGGGTCAAGTGGTTCAGGTCCAGACGGACAATACCACGACCATGTACTACCTAAACTGCCAGGGCGGGACACGCTCCATGCCCCTGTGCAGGGAAGCTCTCCGCATTTGGTCACTCGTGCGCAGCCTGGAGGCAGATCTCCTCGCCATTCATGTGGCAGGAGCCTCCAACACCCTGGCCAATGCCCTAAGCTGGATAGGGGATGCGTTTCACGAGTGGTCTCTCCTGCCGGAGGTAGTACAGGATCTCTTCTCACACTGGGGCACGCCTCAGGTGGACCTGTTTGCCTCCAGGGAGAATGCGAAGCTGAGGCTGTTTCATGCCCGCCCCCCTCAGCAGGGCTCGCTGCAGGGGGATGCCTTCTCAAGACCATAGACCCCGGGCCTCTTCTATGCCTTTTCCCCATTTCCCTTGATCCACAAGGTGCTTCTCAAGGCGAGGAGGGACAAGGCGCAGGTGATTCTGGTAGCCCCAGACTGGCCTCGCCAGTTCTGGTATCCAGATCTCCTCAGTCTCAGCTCCAGGCTCCTGAGGCGGCTTCCAGCCCGCCTGGACCTGATCTCAGTCAGTCAGGGGAAGGTATTCCATCTGGACCTTCAATCCCTGCACCTGACGGCCTGGTTCCTGAGTGGCTAGAGTTCCGGGCCTTGGGTCTTTCCGACGAGGTCCTCAACGTTGTTGAGGCGTCCCGTAAGGAGTCGACCAGAAAATGCTACCCCTTCAAATGGAAGAGATTTTCCATTTTGTGTCAGGACAAGGGCCTGGACCATTCCTCCTGTTCCTTGGCAAGCATTCTGGACTACCTGTGGTCCCTTTCTCATCTAGGGCTTCGGTCGACGACCCTTAAGGTGCACCTGGCAGCCATCCCTGCTTACCGGGCGCAGGCCGGGAAGCAGTCGGTGGCGCAGGAGAAGGTGCTCGGGCGCTTTTCCAAAGGCCTTGATCACATATCCCATCCGGTGCGAGAACCTCCATCTCCGTGGGATCTACTGCTGGTATTGGCTAAGCTCATGAGCAAGCCATTCGAACTGATGCACAGGTGTGACATCTCTCACCTGTCGTGGAAGACCGCCTTCTTGGTGGCTATCACGTCAGCCAGAAGGATGGGAGAGCTCCAGGTGCTTTCCATCGAGTCTCCTTATCTGGTCTTCCACAGGGACAAGATTGTCCTGCGCCCCCACCTGAAATTTCTTCCGAAGGTGGTGTTGGAGTTTCACCTTAACCAGGTGTTGACTCTGCCGGTGTTCTACCCCAGTCACACCTCAGAGGCTGAATATAGGCTCCATACTTTGGACCCTAGAAGAGCACTCGCTAATCACAAGGAGCGGACTGATGAAGTTCGGGGAGAGGTTCGCCAGCTGTTTGTCACCTATGCTGAAGCCGCAACTGGCAGACCTGCAGCCAAGCGGACGATAGGCAGGTAGGTCACCTCCTGCATTGATCTCTGCTATATGTTGGCGGGCATGGAGCCTCCCAGAGGGATAAGAGCTCATTCTGCCCGCCATACCGCTGCATCGGTGGCTGCTTCCAGGGATGTCCCTTTCCAGGAAATCTGCAGGGCTGCTACCTGGAAGTCAGCACACACCTTCATCACCCACTACCACATCGACCTTGAGTCACACTGGGATGCTGGTTTTGGGGCCTCGGTTCTCCAGTCTTTATTCCCTAAGTAGGGGGTGTGTGCCTTGCCTCCCTCCTCCCGGAGAACTGCTAGGAGTCTGCCAGACAGTGTGGATGAACAACATATCCATGTCCCTAGAAATACAGGTTACTCACCTGTAACAGAGTTCACGGAATGGTATGTGTTGTTCATCCACCACGACCACCAACTCCCACCCGGCGCACAACCTGGCTTCCAGCGGGCTAGATCTGGCTTCATGGGGCGGAGCCAAGAGTTTTACCACCCAGGTGGGTGGGAGAAGCCAGCTTGAAGACCTTCCGGCAAGATTTAAAGTGGCAAGGAACCTGCCAGACAGTGTGGATGAACTACATATACCATTCCTAGAACTCCTGTTACAGGTGAGTAACCTGTATTTACAGGCCTGCAAGATTTGGGAAAGGCTGTGTTTGATGTACATAAAATGTACAAATCAGAACCCTATCCTCCCAGATGCTGGCCCTTTCGGAGGTATCCGGGACATCAGTCAAAGAAACAGCCCCAACAAGGAGGGTTTAAAAGGATGGCACCCCCTCAGACAGCAGGCTGTCAGGGACAGCGTACAGCAAAACAACCCAGAGCCCCTCTCCCCACCCTCTTCTGCCTCAGCCTGATTCCTTGCCTGCCCCCCCTTCCAGCATAGCTGTTAGGGGAGGCAGTAGGAGGGCGGTTCTCCCTTTACCTTGCAGGATGGTTGATTAGCACCACAGATCAATGGGTGGTACAGCTCATAGAAAGGGGCTACACCCTGGAATTCTCTAAGCTACTGCCGGACAATCCACTAGTCCAAACGACCTGTTCCCCATCCCACGCAGGTCTTATTCGGGCAGAAATACAGGCATCCTGTCCAAGCGAGCAGTTCAACCAGTGCCAGAGTCCCAGAGGGGCACAGGCTACTACTCTCACTTCTTCCTGGTTCCGAAGAAGACAGGGGACCTTCATCCCATCTTGGATCTCAGTCAACTGAACCTTTTTATAGCGTACAAAAGGTTCAGGATGGTGACACTCCAGGGGTTACTTCTCTTGCTATGCTACAGAGATTGGCTCTGCTCCCTGAACATGCGGGACGCGTACGTGCACTTAAAGATCCTGCCGGCCCACGGGAAGTATCTTCGGTTCACATTCAAAGGTCAGCACTACCAGTTCAGGGCCTGGTGGTAGTAGCAGCCACTCTCAGGCAGCAGGGGCATTACATCTACCCCACCTCGATGACTGGCTGTGTTCTACCCCTGCGTCGATGACTGGCTGCTGTCAGCCTCCACCAGAGAACAACTCTGCCAGATCCTGGAGTGCGCCTTCAGCATGTTCCGAGACCTTGGGATAACTTTAAATCTTCCAAAGTCTGCCCTATTCTGTCTCAGAGGCTCCAGTTCATAGGAGCCATCTTGGACACGGTTCAGGGGAGAGTCTTTCTTCAGTGTCAGGGCAGATTGTCTCCAGGCGCTGGCTTGGAGATTAGTCTACGCAAGCCAGACTGCAGCCAGATGTTCCTACAGCTCCTAGGACACATGTCTGCTGCCATAGTGACTGTGTCTCTTGCCTGGCTGCACATGAGGACTCTTCAGTGGAACCTCGGAGTGCTGTGGGATCAGAGAAGCAACAACGATCTTGACCAGAAGGTCAGGATCTCAAAGGTGGTGCATCAAACATTGTCTTGGTGGCTGATTTCCCTCCAAGTTGTCGATGGGGCACCATTCAGCATCCCCTCTCCTCAGCAAGTGGTCACCACAGATGCTTCAGGCATGGTATGGGGTGCTCACTTCAGGAGCGAGCAGACCCGGGGGTCCTGGACTCAAACGGAATGCTCTCTACACATCAGTGTTCTGTAGAGGAGAGCTGTCCTTTATGCCTTCCAGGCATTCCAGAACGACCTCCTTCCAGGCACCAGTACTTGTCCAGACGGACAACATGCCAGTGGTGTTCTATATCAACAAGCAAGGAGGAACACGTTAATACCCCTTTTGCAGAGAAGCCATGAGAGTTTGGTACTGGGCAATAGATCATGACCTGGAACTATTCGCAGTACATGTCCCAGGCCTTCAGAACACACTGGCAGACAGCCTCAGTCACTTGCAATCCCAAGCTCATGAATGGGAGCTACTTCAAGACGTAGCAGATGAGCTAATTGCCAGACGGGGGACTCCAGAGTCGAACCTCTTCACGTCTCCATTCAGTGCCAGACTGCCAAGTTTTTGCTCGCTAGAGCCAGGGCCTGGTGTTTTCAAATAATATGAAGTCTTGCTGTATTCTGACTATTGCAGTGATATCCTTTCCATGCAAGGCATGGAACGCTGAGCTCGAGCTCGGTTGAGACTCTGTCTGTTGTTGTTTGAACCCAAACCGCCAGATTCTATACTCCGCCTCACTGAACAGTCACTCCGGAGATTTCTTCTTTGCTCGGTTCAATTTAGTCGATTAAAGTGTCGTTTTTTCCCTCGGTTTCAACCAAATTTATTCCATCTAACCTGTCGGTTCAGTCTCTGTCTGTGGTACCGTGAGTACTAGATCGTTTTTTTATTGTTTGCTTCTGTGTGGAACTTGTAAACGTCGGATCGGTTCGGTTTGAACCGATCAGGTTTTTTAAAAAAAAAAAAAGTTTGTTCTACTTTTTAGAGTGTGGTAACCGGTCCTTATCTGTTGTAAAAAAATGGATTTCATTATGTTTTTTTCCACGACCCGTAACACGGTCAGGAACCAATAAGGGTGTCTTGCCTGGCGGATTGCCGAAAAAAGGGTAAGTTTGGTTAGGACTGGCCATGTCTGAGAAATCCAAGAGAAAAACCGGGCCCACTGGGTTTCAACACTGTAGTGTGTGTGGGGAAGCCTTTGCTAAGGCTGACCCCCACACCACCTGTGTTGATTGTCTGGGGTTTGACCACCTCAATTCAGACTGCCAGATTTGCAGAAGTTTTCCCACAGCTACCCTGGAAAAGAGAGTAGGTAGGCTGAGGGAAAGGGAGGCCAAAAAGTCTGCTGACCCGGATGGCCAGCCCGGTTCGGTTCCAACCAAACCAGAAGGAGTGCCCTCTGACCAGGTGAAACTTCTTCAGGCAAAAGGAGAACCGACTCTGAGGAGTTGGTTCCGGTTAAAAGAAAAAGAAGGGATAAGTCAGCCGGTTCGGATTCACAAGTTCTTTCTCCGACCGCTGATGAAATAGCCAAAGCGATAAGGATTGTTCAGTCGCTAACTCCGGTTCCGGCTGAACCGGCACCATCGGTTAGGGGCTCGGTTTGGTCGGTTCCCCGGTTCTGGATTATAACTTACAGGATTTTTATGAACCGGAGGAGGATAAAGGAGAGTATGAGGATAGTGATGGTGATTATGAAAGTCTGGATGTGCCCATTGACCCAGACATCTCCCCAGACAGACCTTCAGGGGTTTCTTCTCCTAGGCTTTCTGAGTCCCCTTCCCACTTTATGTTTTACAAAAAAGTGGCTGAAACTCTTCAGCTTCCTATGGAGGAAGCAGTAGTGGATCAGGAGGAGCCTGATTATGTTGAGATGATGGACACCCCAGAGTCCAGGAGGCTGTCTATTCCCCTCCATAAATCTTTTGGGAAACAGACATTTAAAATTTTAAAGACTCCTAATTCTATAGCTCCTGTGGATAAAAGAATGGACAAGAGGTATACTGTTTCAGGCTCAGATACGGAGTTCCTTTCCCAGCAATGCAGCCATGTTGGGGTAGTGCAGGCTGCTGCCTGTGATAAGGCAAATATACCCTTGGCTTCACACCCCCCAGATAAGGACTCCAGGAGGATTGATGCCATGGCAAAGAAACAGTATATGGCAGCATCTTTGGAACTCAGGCAGGCTAATTATATGGCCTATACAGCTAGATACCAGAAGTCTAGATGGGACACTGTGATGGCTCTAGCTAAACAGGTCCCTGGCCAGCTTGCCAAGGAGCTGGAGCAGGTGGCTGCAGATGGTATTGAGGCATCCAAGGTGCAGTTTCATGCTGCAGTGGACTCCAGTGATGTTTCATCTAGAGTCATGGCTACATCTGTGGCCCTTCGTAGGATGGCTTGGCTCAGATGTACTAGCCTGTCTCAGGATACCCAGACTAAGGCCATGGATTTTCCTGTTGTTGGTAATTCTCTGTTTGGGGAGCAGACAGAGAACTACATGAAGAAAATGGATGAACACAGGACCACCTATAGGGGTGCTCAGGCCAAGGAAAGGCAAGCCACTCCCCAGAGGCAGCATTCCAGGGACAGGGGCAGGCCTTTTCATAGGCCTTTCTACCAAGCCCAGGCCTCCTCTTCCGCCTTTGCCCAGAGGGGGTTCTTCAGAGGGAGAGGCAGATGGGGTACAAGCAGGCCTGCTACCACCCCTCAGCCTAAAGCCCCTGCCAAACAGGCACCCTGATGGGTTTGCCCAGGCCGATTCTCCACCACCCGTAGGGGGCAGGCTGGCTTACTTTGTCCAGGACTGGATGCCTTTAACATCAGACAAATGGGTCCTGGAAGTAGTAGCCAGGGACTGGTTCTCAGCTTCAAACAATTTCCCAAGATGAGAACCAGGTCCTTTCCACCTGCAAATCCTTCAGAGGCCCTTGCCCTAGAGGCAGAGGTCTTTTCCCTCTTGGCTCTGAGAGCCATAGAAAGGGTTCCACCCCTACACAAGGGAAAAGGATTGTACTCCAGGTACTTCCTATCTCCCAAAAAGACAGGAGAATGGCGGCCCATCCTGGATCTCAGATATTTAAACAAGCACCTTTTAAAGCCAAAGTTCAAAATGGTGACTCTGGGAATAATTCTACCCTCTCTAAGGCCAGGGGACTGGCTAGTTTCCCTGGACCTCAAGGATGCCTATTTCCACATTCTCATCAGTTGCTCCCACAGAAAGTACCTCAGGTTCGAGTTGCCCTCAGGCCACTATCAATTCAGAGCAATGCTCTTTGGCCTAACATCAGCTCCAAGGGTGTTCACAAAATGCCTGGCAGTAGTGGTTGCTTTCCCTAAGGAGAAAAAAAGATCTCCATCTTTCCATACCTGGACGACTGGCTCATAGTAAGTCAGTCTCCAGACCAAGTCAAGTCACACCTACAGATAACTCAGCAACTGCTCACTTCTCTAGAATTCCTTTTGAATCTTTCAAAGTCAGTTCTAGAGCCAGTGCAGCTCCTCACCTTCATAGGGGCAGAGCTGGATACAATAAAGGCAAGAGCCTTCCTTCCCCCTGGACAGTGCAAGGACCCTTGTTACACTGGCCTCTTCATTCACCCTCCAGGTGTCTCAACCAGCAAGGCATTTTCTGCAGCTCCTGGGCCACATGGCTGCCTCTACAGCAGTGGTCCAAGGAGCAAGATTTCAGATGAGGGACATTCAGTTCCACTTAAGAGCCTTCTGGTCCCAGAGAAAGGATTCTCTGACCAAACTAGTCCCAGTGACTCGAACCTTGATCCAGGCTTTGCAATGGTGGCAGGATCAGGACAACCTAAGGCAAGGAGTTCCCTTTGTCACTCAATCTTATTCTCTAATCCTTGCCACAGATGCCTCCCTCTTGGGCTGGGGAGCCCACTTGGGGGATCTGACCACCCAAGGGTTGTGGTCACCTCAAGAATCTGTGCTTCACATCAGTCTCTTAGAACTCAGAGCAGTGTTTCTAGCACTTCAAGCTTTTTCCAAGTCTGTTCAGAACAAAGTAGTTCAGATCAGGACAGACAATACCACCACAATGTGGTACATCAACAAGCAAGGGGGCACTCGGTCTACGGCCTTGTGCACAGAGGCAATGAAGTTGTGGTCTCTGGCCTATTCCCTGAATACCTCTCTGATAGCAGTGCATCTCCCAGGGAAGGACAATGTCCTGGCAGATGCTCCCAGCAGGATATCTCAGGGCCATCACGAATGGTCCCTAGATCCCCTGATTTTGAAGGTGATCTTCTCTAGATGGGGCATCCCACAGATAGATCTTTTTGCAGCCCCAGACAATCTCCAACTTCCTCTTTTTGGCTGCAGGCCCCCAGTGTTGGGCTCAGTCCCCCTGGATGCTCTAGTTCTCAATTGGGAAGGGAAGTTCCTGTATGCTTCCCCCCCCCCGCTCAAGGTACTAGTCAAAATCAGGTCTCAACCCTGCAAAGTGATTCTGATTGCTCCAGACTGGGCCAGGCAGCCCTGGTACCCTCTCTTGCTGTCCTTAGCAGTCCACTTTCCCCTGTCTCTTCCCAGGAATTACAGCCTGTTAACATGTTCTCAGGGGAGGGTCTGGTATCCGAATCTCAAGTCTCTGAATCTCAAGGCCTGGCTCTTGAAGAGTTGGAGTTTGCTGATGTGCATCTCTCTCAAGGTGTTCTGGATATTTTAAAGCCTTCTCGAAAGGCTTCCACCAGAAAGACTTACAACTCCAAATGGAAAAGGTTTACTATTTGGTGCTCTGGGAAGCATATTTCTCCAGAGTCTGCTGGGTTGCCTACAGTCCTTGACTATATGGTTCATCTCAATGGCTTGGGACTCAGACCAGCTACACTTAGAGTGCATCTGGCAGCTGTCTCTGCCTTCTTGTCAGCAGGCAAGCACTCTTCCTTTCAGCTCATCCTGTATTCTGTAAATTCTTCAAGGGATTACTGCATACCAATCCTCCTTCAGGGACCCTGCCCTGCTTGGGACCTAATGTTTGCAATGCTTAGCTTATGTGACCCCTTTTGAGCCTTTGTCCTCAGCAGAGCTTAAGTACTTGACTTGGAAAACTGTGTTCTTGGTAGCCATTACTTCTGCCAGACACATAAGTGAGTTACAGGCCCTGTCAGTGGAGCCTGATTTTATCTCTTTCCATAGAGATAAGGTGGTCCTCAGGCCTAATAGGAAGTTTTTGCCTAAGGTGGTTTCAGATTTCCACCTTAACCAGTCTATGTCTCTTCCTGTTTTCTTCACTGACCATTCCTCCTCTGGGGAGAGGAGGCTGCACAGCTTGGATGTGAAAAGGGCCCTTCGCTACTACATAGAGTGCACCAAGGGTCACAGGTTTGACTCCCTCCAACTGTTCCTCACTTATGGTGAGGTTGGTAAGGGAAAACCTGCCACTAAGAGATCTATTGCCAGGTGGATTGTGTCTTGTATACAATTGTGCTATGAAAAATTAGGTAGTATCCCACCCTCAGGCCTGAGGGCTCACTCTACCAGAGGTACAGCTGCTTCCCTGGCTGCTGCCAGGGATATTCCTATCTTAGAGATTTGTCAAGCAGCCACCTGGAAAACAGTACATACTTTCACCAAGCATTACTCTCTGGATATCCAGGCTAGGAGTGATGCTCAGTTTTGCACAGCAGTGCTTCAGAGCTTGTTCCTGAAGTAGGTTCTGTCCCTCCTCCATGGAGGTACTGCTTGGTAGTCTGTAATAGTCAGAATACAGCAAGACTTCATGTTGTTTGAAGAAAAAATTACTCACCTTAGTAATGTTGTTTCTTCTAATGGAGTCTTGCTGTATTCTGACCCTCCCCTCTCAGAACATGGGTTTTGGGATGTGGGTGGGCAGGAACAGTGTTGGCACCCTAGAGGTGCCCCCTTTTCTCATCCTCTTATTTTTGGGTATGTGTTGTGTTTGTTTTTCGGTTTCCTGACTTGAGTCTGCCTTGGAACCGAAAAACCTTCTTATTAGATTTAGTTGCCAGTTGACTAGTGTAAGTTTACAGTTTCCACACAGGACTCCCAGTGAGTTTAGCTTGTAAAGATCTGGCGATTTGGGTTCAAACAGCAACAGACAGAGTCTCAATCGAGCTCGAGCTCAGCGTTCCATGCCTTGCATGGAAAGGATATCACTGCAATAGTTAGAATACAGCAAGACTCCATTAGAAGAAACAACATTACTAAGGCGAGTAATTTTTTCTTTTGGTGCGACGCTTTGTCCCTCTCCTGGACTGGGAGGTTTCTCTATGCCTTCCCGCCCTTCCCCCTTCTGCAGCATGTTCTCTCAAACTGCAGTTGGAGCCAGCAACCTGGTGGCACTGCTCTGGCCCAGACAGATTTGGTTCCTGCTTCTGCAGCAGATGGCGGTAGAACCTCCAATTCCACTTCCTCTATCCTCTCGCTTCCTCTCCCATGAGCAGGGCTCTCTAGTTCACCCCAGCCTCAGTTCTCTGCATCTCCATGCATGGCTTCTGCACACCTAGTCAGTGTTGTCGAGGCACAGGTCAGGAAGCATAGGAAAAAACAGGAGCAGTTGTAGAATTCTCAAAAAGTGTTTATTAGTACTAGCGATAACATGAAAGTAAATTTGTTCAGTATAACTATTTACAAAGTCACACAGTGTCAGAGGCTCAGTAGGTAGCACACTCGCCTCTGAGGCTGGGAGATCAGAGGGCTGTGGGTTCAGTTCCCACATCTGGCACTTGGGTTAATATCCCAGTACTGACGCTGTAGTGCAACATGAGAGGGGTGCTGCACTTTTGAGGTGCCATCTTTCAGATGAGACGTTAAACCGAGGTCCCATCTGCCTGGACTGGTGGTAGTTCAGGTGGATTATAAAAATCCCATAGCACTTATCGAAAATAGTAGGGACATTTCCACGGTGTCCTGGCCAAATTTCCCTCATTTACTAAAAATACCACCAACAGCTTAATCTGGTTCAAGGTCAGTTAGCATTCATCTGTATCCTCCTCCCCCGGGCCGGGCCGTGCCTGAAAATAGGCAGGATTTGTCTAGTGCACTTACCCAGTCAACAAAAACTAAATAAAATAAATAAAAATAAAAAACAAAGGCAGAATAAGCAGAGAAGATCCATCTGAGTTTTCCTTCAATCTCTGTGTCTCTTGCAAGAAATTGCAGCTCTGTTTTATAAGTCCTTACAACCCCCCCTTAACAAGCATCCTGTTTTTTTCTAAAATGTTCTTGTAAATGTCAGGTAGGTGCAGCAAGAGCACAATGTCTCAGAACCAAAGACCCTTCTCCACAGCTCTTCTGAAAAAGGGCTTAAAAACTGCTCTCAGATTAACCCCTTGAGTTCCCAATAGCTTTTTGCAGTCATCTCAAACTATAACTATATACATTTCAACAGTAACATTACATAATTTCAAAACAAAGGGATCCCAATATTAGTTACATTTCCACATAATGATCTGCATATATTTTTATACCAGCAGATATGCAAGGGAGGAAAAGATAGTAACAGCAAGGGAAGACTGAGAAATGAGAGGCAAAGAATTGCGAGACTGTTGGGGTGATCAAATCCTAGGTCTCACAGGAAAATTTGGTTGCGCAACCAGACAGAAGAGACAGGAAAGAACAGAACAGATCCCTGCATTCAAACTCTCCATAACAACTGTGACAGGGTCCTGTTCAACCCTGTCACAGTCAGGAGCTGGTTTGGGGTGTCTGAGGGGGTAGCAGGAGTGTTTGTGACCATTAGAAAACCATCCACTAGGGCCACGTACGCCATGAAGTGGAAGCAGTTCAGCCTCTGGGCTGCTGTCTGCTACTTGGATTCATTCTTGTGTGAGGTAAAATGGGTCTTGGAGTATCTGTTATCCCTGTCTGACTCAGGTCTAAGCTATACCCCCATAAAGGTACATCTTTTGGCTATCTCAGCCTATCATGTACCGGTGGATGGCAAGACCTTGGCAAAGCTTGATCTGTCACGTACCTTCCTGCGAGGTATTCTGCACATTAAACCTGCCATTCAGGACCCTGTCCCTCCATGGGATTTACTCTTTGTGCTAGAAAAGTTAACTTTGCTCCCCTTTGAACCAGCCGCAAGTTGCGAGCTTCTCTTCCTCTCTCTTGGAAAGCGTTATTTTTAGTTGCTGTCACTTCAGCCCAGAGGATTTCCGAGCTCCATGCTCTGATGTGTAAAGAGCCTTATTTGGTTTTTCACAGAGACAGCGTGTCCCTTCGCATGAACCCTAAGTTTCTGCTGCAAGAGCTGTATCTCGAAGTAAGATAGTACAGTTACGTAAGAACTTACCGTAACAGTAGATCTTTGAGAAGAGCTCCTGCAGCAGGTGTGCTTTACCTCCCTTCCCCCCAGTTGTCCTTTTAGGGATAACAAAGCCTCTTCATTTTGTCCCATCCTTTATGCTAACTGGGTCTCCGACAGGTGAACTGAGGTGGCGCCGGGGGACCATTCCCATTATAGAGGGGCTGACGTTGTGGGCAGAGCCGATGTTGGGGGCGGTCCCCCGCCTTTGACCGCTAGCTAAAAGTTTTCCATGGGGTCCTAGTGCCTGACGGTATAATTCTGTTGGTTATTACCTGCTGCAAGAGCTCTTCTCGAAGATCTGTTATGGGAAGTTCTTACATAACTGTGCTTTCTCCACCCACCTTGTGGGACATATATTGTATGGGTATATATTGCATTTTACTGTTTTTTGTGTAAGCCTTAGCCCTTTCAGTTTATTTTTGCTATTTATTTTGTGGATTTTTTTTCCATAGGGAAAAGGCCTTACTTTATAACACTGTTGTCTTCTAACTTGGCGGTTCACCATTTTCTGGAACCGGACTGCAAAATTATTTTATTTTTAAACAGGGAACAGGAAACTTTGCCTTTTCTGCCTAACTGTCATGTCAGAGCGGCCTAAAAAAAGAACAGGACACACAAGCTTCAAAAATTGCTCAAAGTATTTTCAACTTCTGGCCAGGGCAGATGACCATGACTTGTGCTTTATGTGCCCGGGTCCAAGCCACATTTTTGCCAGCTGTGAGGTGTGCAGTAAGTTTTGCCCCAAAACCAGTAAGAAAAAGGCCAAAAAGCTGGAAGATAGTGCCGCTCAGTCTGCCATGTCAACACCAAAGCAGGCAGATGAAGGTTCTTCCCATAGTAAATCAAAGGACTAGACACCAAAAGAATCCTCTGAGCTCAAAGTCCCAGGAGAAGAAAGGACACTGAACAAAATATACCCAAAAGGCCTGCGGAGCAGGGTTTAAATCCATTTCCTTTGAAAAAGAGAAGCACGTCTCTGCTCCTCCCACTGAAGAAGCAAGGGAGCTCTCATTTGACAAGTTTAAGGTGCCCTCTGCAGCGGACATAGCCAAAGCACTTCAGGTCCTCCAGGCCCTGCAGGCTATGGGGCCCCTTGTGGCTCCGCCGGTTCCTCCTCGGGTGCCTCCTGAGGCCCTGGTTCCCCTTGACCAGGGCCCCGATTTTTACTGTAAGGAGAAGGAAGAGGCAGACGAGGGGGAACCAATAGAACCATAGGTTTCTCCTGAGCAAGGGTTCGGCACCCCCCCGCCCCGCCCCCCGGGTCCAGAGGACTATTCTTTCCATCATGGTTTCATCAGACCAATTGTCAACACTCTTGCCCTCACCACTCAGGAGTCTGTGAAGGAGGAGCATGACGACTTTCTAGAGATGATGGGTGTGGCCCTCAACTAAAAGGCACAATTCTCTCAGGAAGGCAACCCTAAAAATCCTTCAAACCCCTACCTCAATTCCAAGGGTTGACAAAAGGTGGAAAAGAAGTATCAGCTGGACAGAACCAATGCTGATTACCTCTGTTCCAACCCCGGTCACAGAGGGGTGGTTCAGGCAGCCACCTGTGATAAAGCCAGGGTTCCCATATCCTCCCACCCTCCAGATAAGGATTCCAGGAAACTGGATAGCATGGGCAAGAAGGGATACATGGTAGCCTCTCTCTCCTAACAGGCTACCATATTGGGTTACACTTCCTGGTACCAGAAGGCCCTCTGGAGCACGGTACTGGCCATGTGTGACAGGATCTCTGGTGATGTGGAGTGTGATTTAGCGAACACTGCCAGAACAGCACTAGATGCCACCAAGTACCCTTTTCACATGGCAGTGGAGGTCAGTGACTCTGCATCCAGAGTCATGGCTCTGGGCATCTCACTGAGGAGGTTTGCTTTGCTACGAAACCCTAATCTGACCCAGCAGACACAGGCCAAGGGTATGGACTTTCCCTGTGAGAACAATTCCCTCATTGGTGAGAAGACTGAGGCGTATATGAAGAAGGTGGAAGAGCATAAAACAACCTGCAAAAGGCCTCCACTTCCTATAGCTTCCAGAATAGGGGAAGGAGGGTAGGGGGGTATTACCCCAGAGCTTACTATGCGATACCCATGCCCATGGAGTAATCTCAGGGGCAGAGGCAGAAGAGCTGCCAAATGGGCTGACCCAACCACAGCCACCAGGGCCCAGTCCAAACAGAACCCTGACTGGTCTGCCCAGGTCGCCAACCCATTACCAGTAGGAGAGAGGTTGGCTCATTTCTTCCAAGTGTGGCAAAGCGTTACCACAGACAAATGGGTCTTGGAGGTGGTGAGCCAGGGCCTCTCACTGCAGTTCAAAACATTCCCAAGGTTCACAGAAACTTTGCACCCCCAGCCCCAGCAGAAAAGATTCTGCTTGAAGTAGAGGTCAGAAAGCCATTGAAAGCAAATGCTGCAGGAAGAGTTCCTCCCTTACACTGGGGGAAAGGCCTTTATTCAAGGTACTTCCTCACTCAGAAAATGAATGGGGAGTGCAGACCCATTTTGGATCTCAGATATCTGAACAAGCACTTGGCAAATCCCAGGTGCAGGATGGTAACTCCTTCTGTAGTGATCCCTTCCCTGCAGCAAGGCAACTGGCTGGCCTCTCTGGACCTGAAGGATGCCTACTTCCATTTCCAGTCAGGCCCAGTCACAGAAATTACTTGAGGTTCTGGCTGCCCTCAGGGCACTACCAGATCTTACTTTGAGATGAAGCTCTTGCAGCAGGTAACAGGTATCTAGGACTGACGTCACCTGGTGGCAGATCTCGGCATTTCTTTTTCTCTAGCAGTACTGATGTGGGACCATCTACCTGGCATCGGCCCGGCCCCTGACGTCACGTAGTATAAAGGACGTAGGTGGTCCCCACGTGCTCCAGTTCTTTCCCACCGCGGCAACACAGTTGTCAGCTCTCGGCTCGCTAACAGTTCCTCAGCCTCTAGAACAGTTACTTCTTTATTTGCTCCATGAAATTTTTCGACATATGTCACCCACACCGACCGGGCACCATAACAAGTGCTCGTGCGGGAGATAGATCCCTGCCAAGAACGGTCACTCAGCCTGCCTCTTCTGCCTGGGCCCAGACCACGACACCGGCACCTGCACCCACTGCCAGGCCTTTAATAGTAGGACCAGGATCCGGAGACAAAAATCGCTCCAGACCCATTTAGCACAGCAACATTTGGCCCAAACGCAGCAGGACACGTCCTCTGGGAGGGAGTCTCATTCCCCTACTCCCAAGAAACGAAGGAGAAGCACCGCCACTGAGACCGGGACCGCTCGCCCTTCAGGCCCAGGTCTTCCAGCTCCCAGTCCGCTGTTCATTACGGCTCCTCTGTACATGAGGCCTGGCTTACTTCCCTCAAGCCTCCTGCCTCTGTCTCTCTTTCCAAGGGGCCTGCCTTGCAGTCCATTCAGATTTGGGCCCTGGACTCCTCGGACTCCGCCTCGGCTAAGAAGCCGACGGACTGTGGTGCCTCGGCTCATAAGAGATCCTCCGACGCCGGTACTGTACCAGCCTCAGGTAAGCAGCCCTCCTGATCGGCTTCGGTCGATCACCGGGAGGCTAAGCAGTCTTTGGGGCATTCTGCGTCTCAGGTTTCATCTTTGTCGCCCAAGCATAGACATGACCGGCGCCCGTCCATGTAGTCGGACAAGCGCCATGCGGATAAGCCCTACAAGTCTGCGGGTAGGCCTACCAAGGCCTCCTCCCGCACCAACCATCCTCGTCCTTCACCGGCCAAGGGACGCCAGTTGGATGTGGCCTCGGGCCCGACGCCAGATAAACCTTTGGTTCCTCTGCCAGTGCAGGATAAGGCCTCCATTCCGCAGCCATCGTCTATTCCTCTGACGTCACCTATGGAGAGACCTGACATCGCCCCTCACGACCGTTGGCTGGTCCACCCAACACCAGAACCTGACGACGGCACTGCAGAGGTTTCACTGATGTCACCTGCCCCACTGACGCTGGACCCCACCGACACCGGTGTCCGAGCGGGCTGCCTGATGTCGCCTCCTAAGCCAGACTCTCCCAAGTTGTGGATGTCTCAAGTTAAGGAGCTTTTTCCCCCACTGGTGGGAGACTGTCAAACAGGACTTAGTCATCCCTCCTGCTCCTCCTCCTCCAAAATCCCCTCCTGTTCCTCAGCCAGATGGACAGGTTACACTTATCCCTTCTGGGACCGAAGGGGATAAGACTCCGGGTAGCCCCAGGAAGCGCAAGGACAAGCGTAAGAGGACTAGATCCCCATACTCCTCTTGCTCTCCTTCACATAGAAGGCCCAGGCACAAGAGGAGACAACATCATTCCTCTTCCTTCTCTTCTGATGCCTACGGTGAATCAGAACCTTCTCTTCATGATTCAGACCCTGGCTTGCTCCCTGGCAACACAGAGGACCAGCCTAAATCTCCTCCCGATGACACCAGTTTTCTGGAAGTCATGCGGCGTATACAGGAGAATATGGGATACTGAGGCCCTGGACCCCGAACGCTTGCGTCTGGCCAAATATCTATGTCAGAAGGATACCAAGCCGGTGGTCATCCCCCCATTGGTGGACACTTTCCAGGACATCACCCTGGCTACCTGGAGGCATCCACATGTGTCCTCTGCGGTTCCCAAGAGGGCCAACCGCTTATACCGGGCTCCCAAGGACCATTCTTACCTGGCCGAACACCCCACAGTGGACTCCGTGGTCATATCGGCTGTGCATGATCGTTTGCAGAGGCTGAAGCATCTGAGTACCCAGCCACCAGACAGGGAGTCTAAACAGCTGGATTCCTTAGGTCGCAGGGTGTACCCGTCTGCCACCTGTAGCATTTGCAGTCTGAATTTTTTAACTCACATGGTCCAATTCCAAAATGCCCTTTGGGACCAAGGATTGGACATCTTGCAAGGTATGCCTGACTGCCCCCAAAGGGCAGAACTTGCTAAACTCTTACAGACGGGCTCTGATGTGGGTACCCACATCCTCCGAGCCGCAAACAACTCTGTGGACGCCTTGGCGAGGGTGTCCGCTACCGGAATTTGCCTTAGGCACCACTTCTGGCTCTGGGTCTCAGGGTTCAACCCAGAGGTGCAGACTACACTTCTAAACACCCCTTTCAAAGGCTCTATGCTCTTTGGAGAAGACACAGAGAAGGTTATTGGTAGACTGCAGGACTCTGGCAAAGCTGTCCGCATGGTGCAATCTATGTACTGCCCGAAACAGGAACATTTTTGCTGGCCCCATTTTCGTGACAGGGGGACATCAGCCTCAGTAACCCCCTGCTCAGTCTCACGCACAGCAGGGTTGCTTTAGTCGACGAGGGGGTCACGGAGGTGCTGCCTCTACCTCATCTAGACAGGCTAGACCTCCACCCTCCCATCCCCTGCCTCCACCTGACTATGCAAACGACCCTCCCCTCCCAGACTTGTCATTGGGAGAGCAGGTAGGAGGTCGTTTTTCTCTTTATGCCAAAGCGAGGAGAGAAATTACCTCCGACCCGTGGGGCCTCAACCTCGTGGAGTTCGGACACTCCATAGAGTTTGAATCTCTGCTCCTTGACAGACCACAGGACTCCCATTAAACAGGAGATCCAGTCTCTCCTAGACAAGGATGCCATAGAACATGTCCTGGAGGCAGAAGTGGACTCTGGGTTTTACTCCCGCATCTTCCTGGTTCCCAAGAAGTCGGGGGACCTTCGGCCTATCTTGGATCTCAGCGAGCTCAACCAATGGGTCTCATCTCAGATTCCACATGGTGTCGCTTCCGAATCTCCTCCCCTTCCTTTCGGTCGGGAATTGGCTGGTGTCACTGGACATACAAGATGCTTACCTTCATATTCCCATTTGCCACAGTCATTGGAGATTCCTGAGGTTCAAGTTCTAGGGTCGGGCCTGCTAGCTCAAGGTCCTTCCTTTCAGCCTTTCCTCTGCTCCCAGAGTCTTCACCAAGTGCCTCGCTGTTGTTGTAGAAGCTCTTTGCCGAAACAGCCACTTTCTGTTCCCCAATATAGACGACTGGCTTCTCTTGGCTTCGTCCAGGTCTCATCTTTGGGAGACTATCTTGGACACACTCTCCCTCTGTTGGTGTTTGGGGATCACTGTAAACCCAGAAGAATCTCAGCTCTTCCCCTCTCAGCGTCTGCAGTTCATAGGTGTTGTATTGGATACCACCTTGGGGAAGGCCTTTCTCCCCTCCGACAGGGCGGAGCACATCAAGACGTTGGCAATCCAAAGCTGTTCAGCATCCTTCGTTCCCACCAGGTCCATTCTCAGGCTCCTGGGTCACATGGCGGCCGCCATAGTATCGGTCTCCTTTGCCAGGCTGCGCATGTGCACCATTCAGTGGGCACTCTGAGTCCAGTGGGACCAGACCAGGGATGACTTGGATTTGCCTGTCAGGATCTCGGAGCCAATTCGTCGGGAAGTCCGCTGGTGGGCGTCTCCCCAGCATCTCTGCCGAGGACTCCCCTTCCAGCCAGACAGCCCAACCCCAGACGCTCACCATGGATGCATCTGGGACAGGATGGGAGGCTCATCTGGGGACCCACAGGACTCAAGGGCGGTGGTCCCCTTTAGAGGAGAACTTGCATATCAACATGCTCGAGCTCAGGGTGGTCCTGTACTCCCTACAAGCACTGGCCCCATTCCTTTTGTCCGATTACCTTATTGTTCAGATGGACAAAACCTCGGTGGTGTTCTGCATCAACAAGCAAGGGGGCACACACTCTTATCCCCTTTGTTGGGAGGCTATGAGGGTGTGGGACTGGGCGGTGGAGCACCATATCCATCTTTCAGCAGTCCATGTTATGGGTTCCCTGAACGTGGTTGCGGACGCTGTCAGCTGAGCAAAACTGCTGTATCATGAGTGGTCCCTGCTACAGTCCGTAACAGATGAACTCTTTGCCAGGTGGGGGATGCCAGAGTTGGATCTCAGTGCAACGCAGAACTACCCAGTTTCTGCTCGCTCGATCCTGAGCCTGGAACTTTCTCGCATGACGCATTGTCCCTATCCTGGAATGGGAGGTTTCTTTATGCCTCCCCCCTCCCTTCCCTCTCTTGCAGCAGATCCTCCTCAAAGCCCAATCAGAGAGGGTAATCATGATCTTGATAGCCCCTCTGTGGCTCAGACAGATTTGGTTCCTTCTTCTCAGGCGTCTGTCGGTGGAGTCTCCATGGCCTCTCCCACTTTCGGGTCAGCTACTCTCCCAGCAGCAAGGGACCTTGGTTCATTCCAATTTACGCTCCCTTCACCTGCATGCTTGGCTTCTTCGGACCTAGCAAAACTTCGCTTTGGAGTATCTGATGAAATTGCCCAGATTTTGGTGAAGGCTCAGAAGCCCACTACCAAGGGCCGCTTACGCCATGAAGTGGAACGTTTTTGTCTGTGGGCCACAGCGAGGAGGCTCAACCCTCTGGTCTGTCCGGTTAACTGTTCTGCAATACTTGCTATCCCTGTTGGAGTCAGGACTCAGCTAGTCCTCCATTAAAGTACACCTGGCCGCTGTTTCCGCCTATCATCACTGTATTCAGGACAGGACGGTGGCTCAATTGGAGGTGGTCAAAACATTCCTTATGGGGATCCTGTATCTCCGTCCTCTGGTCCGGGACCCTGTTCCCCCTTGGGACTTGTTGGTTGTTCTGGAGAGGCTTACGCTTCCCCCCTTTGAACCAGCCATGAGTTGTGAGCTTTGCTACCTCTTTTGGAAGATTCTGCTTTTGGTAGCTGTCACCTCTGCTCGACGCATTTCTGAGCTTCATGCTTTAATGTGTCGTGAACCCTATCTTATTTTTCATAAACATAGGGTAGACCTCCGCGCACTAATCCGAAATTCCTTCCCAAGGTAGTTTCGGAGCTCACTCTTAATCAGTTCTGATTATGGTCTATTATCCGGAGCATTCCAATAGAGGAGATGCGCTCTTGCACACCCTTGATGTGTATTGCGCTTTGCGCTGTTACCTGTCCAGGACAAGGGGTGCCAGGCAATCGGACCAGCTTCTTGTATCCTTTGCGGATAGGTCCTTGGGGCATCCGGTTACCAAGCAAATGCTCTTGTGTTGCTTGGCTAACTATACATCTTTCTGCTATCAAGAGGGTAAAAAAAAAACTTCCGGGCGCAATTAGGGCGCGCACTCCACCAGACTGGTAGTTACTTCCTTTGCAGTTGTTAAGATGGTGTTGGCAGCTGACATTTGTGCTGCCGCCACTTGGCACTCGGTGCACACTTTCATCAGGCATTATAGCCTGGATATTGTTTCCAGGCGTCGGGCAGGTTTTGGAGTGGCAGTCCTCCAGGGCCTTATTTCCTGAGAGGTCTCTCTCTCTCCCAAAGTGTCTCTGCCTCTCCTTTCCCCCTCACTCGTGGTTGTCTTAAGTTTATACCATGAGTGTGTCTTGTCTGTTGACTCCCCCTTCCCAGGGGTTGTCTTAAGTTTATACCTCTGGGGACTGTGTGTTAGTCTTTCCCCCGCCCTTTCCCAACAGTTGTCTTTAGTTTTATACTGCTTGGGAATCAGTCCTATATATGTGTTACCTGCTGCAAGAGCTTCCTTCGAAGTAAGATAGTACAGTTGTGTAAGAACTCACCGTAACAGTAGATCTTCGAGAGAAGCTCTTGCAGCAGGTATAATTTTCCTTCCCTCCTTCCCCTGGGAGTGAGCCTTTCTGCTCTGGGTCAAGTTCAGCTCTTGTTGTGGGCCTTACAGTTATACAAGTTTTCTGTGGAGTGTTTCATCCACAGTTGTTATTTGTTTGTGGCCTGTCTTTGGCGTGCAAGAATTAGAGCACCTGGTCCCACGTCGGTACTGCTAGAGAAAATGAAATGCTGAGATCTGCCGCCAGGTGGCGTCAGTCATATATATGTATTACCTGCTGCAAGAGCTTCTCTTGAAGATCTACTGTTAGGTAAGTTCTTACATAACTGTACTTTCTAGGGATGTGGATATGTTGTTCAATCCACACTGTCTGGCAGGTTCCTTGCCGTTTTAAGATGGACCGGAAAGTCTTCAAGCTGGCTTGTCCCACCCACCCGGGTGGTAAAACCCTCAGCTCTGCCCCATGATGCCAGATCTTCCTTACCGCTTGGAAGCTCAGGTTCCCTCCTTAGCACTCTTGCGTCTCTAGGCCTGGACCCTAAACCTTTGGTTTTACCAAAAATCATGCTTAAATTCACGAGACTTAAGTCTTCTTCCCTCGCGGCTGCGGTGGATTCTAAATCTACTCCCAGCTTCTGTCTGTACCCTTGCGGGCAGAAGATGCCTTGGACCGACCCGCATGCCACGTGCGTCTACTGCCTGGGGCTTGCCCATGATCCGCAGGCCTGCGATCTTTGCAAGTCCTTTTCGGCTTTGGTTCTTGAAGGCTGCGCTGCCCAGCTACAACTGGCGCGTCCTGAAAAACTGTTTCTGCTGGTGAAGTCGAAGGAGGCCCGTTGGGCGGTGTCTGTGACTGCGGGCACCACGGAGTAGCTGGAGCAGTTAATCGCCCTCGAGGAGAAGGCAGCCCAGGCCGTGTCTTCTTCCTCGGCGTCAGCGTTTATCCCGCTTTCCTTGGGCTCCTCCTATACTGCTTCCTTTAAGGAACTTTGTCTGTCCCTCTCCACAAAGGAGAGGGGTCCTCAGGAACTCACTTCAGTCTGCAAAAAAAAAAAAGGAACCGAAAGGTAAGTCCCACCATCGACGTTCGTGGGAGCGGGAGAGATCTCGCTCCCCAGAGCATCTCTTATCAACTTCAGTCGAGGTTGCGGCTAAGGCCGCTGGCTTTTCGGTGTCCCCGTCAGGTCAGTTGGCCGAGACACCCGTCGATGCAGTCGAGATTTTTCTCGACCCGTTGGATGGGCTGTCGACTGGAGAGGCCAATAACCCTCTTTCACCGGTACCCCCGGTGGTTACCAAGGACTTGCCTCGGCCTCCCGAGTCAGAGTCCCCGGTGAAGGACCCTGAGCTGGGGAATGAGCGGGTTTCCCTGCCCCCTCTTCGACCCACCATCTGCGACCCTGACGGTCTCAGTGTCGGTCCTCCTCTGTGTTGGGTAAGTCCTGCTGACGTCGGTGGTCTCAGTCCTGACATCATGGAAAGCGGCGCCGCCACTCTTCCTCATCATCCTCTTCGGAGGATAGGCTCCGGTGCAAGTTGCATTATGAGGATATGATGTGGCAGCAGCTCTTATTGGCCGGCAACAAGCTGATTCCGTCACCTTCCCTGGCAATTAAGTGGCTGTTGCCCAAACAGCCGAAGCAACCTCTTGCCCCCAGCTCCTTGGTCGAGGAGCCAACTCCGGCATCGATTGCTCGGCAGAAACCAGCTGCTCCACCCGTTGTGGTGGAACCCCCTCAACCAAAGACTGGGGCCCCAACCAAGGATTCTCGGTCGGGTCAGGGCTTGCCCCACAGGTTGTCGGTCATCCTCACCCCCGATCGGGCTCGGCGAGTGGAGGGTGGGTCAGGCGCTCGGCAGCTGTTCGCGGACTCCTCGGAGCGATGACTCCTCCCTGTATTCCAGACCCCTCGAACTGGAATCCTCTGGGGGTCTGTTGTGGATGAGAGCCCATCTTCGTTCCTTGGTATTCTTTGGCTCATCTCAGAGTCTACTGGGATGAAGCTCAACTCTGTGCAGAAACGGGCCAGATATCCCCTCACAGAGATTTTGGACTGAGGGGATTCCCCCACGGAGGCCTTTTCTGTGGCCGAGGCCATTGCTGGTCCGGTCTTGGAGTTGTGGCAGCGGCCTGCATCTTGTCCTGCACCTGCGGCGAGGATGGCCCGCAAGTATGCAGTCTCTACCAGTTGCCTCTCAAGTTTTTCAGAGCACCCCTCGGCTGAAGGGCTGGTAACTGATAGCGTGTTCCGGCACTCTGGAAATGCTAGGGACGTAGAGAAGCCCCCGAACAAGGAGTCCAAAAATATGAACTACTCCGGGCGCAGAGTTTATGCTGCCTCTTCCATAGGTCTTTGACAGGCTAGCTCGGCTCTACTGATGCCACACTTTTCACACGATCATTTGGGCTCCCTGGATGAGGTGCTTCCTCATCTCCTAGCTGACCGTCAAACAATGGTCAAGCAGGTGTGGGATCAGGGAAGGGCGGTGGCCAAGCAACAGCTCCAGACTGCTCTGGACATTGGAGACTCTTGTGCCCGGTCAGTAGCAGCCGCAGTAGCCATGTGCCGCAGAGCTTGGCTGCAGATCTCTACCTTCACAGCAGATACCCAGCACAAGCTGGCAGACGTCCCCTTCTTGGGCACCGACTTGTTCGGGCCCGTGGTGGAGTGCCATCTCCAGAGGATCGAGAAGTCCAGTGCCACCTTGGACTCTGTCACGTCTGCCCAGAAGGACAAAGGCCGCCAGCAACAGCGTAAGTCCTTTTGCCCTTCCGCCCCTGCAGCATGTCCTACCCAGCAACACCAGCAACAGGGTCAGCAGGCTCACACTTGGCACCCCAAGGCCAAGCCTGCTGCTTCCTCCAACAGAAAGCCTGGAGGGAAAGGTCCAGGTGGCTCCTCGGCTGGC
Source organism: Neoceratodus forsteri (assembly GCA_016271365.2). NCBI lineage: Eukaryota > Metazoa > Chordata > Ceratodontiformes > Ceratodontidae > Neoceratodus > Neoceratodus forsteri. The sequence goes on from CM057457.1 coordinate 249,592,074, forward strand.
CCTTCCTCCAAGCCTGCCCAGTGACAGGTTGAGGGGTGCCATCCCCAACCTCGTCACTCCTTCCCTGGGTCCTCCCATGGGGGGATGGCGCAGCCACTTCCTTTCCACCTGGTCCGTTATCACCACGGACCATTGGATGGTGGAAGTGGTTGGCAGGGGTCTGCCTCTGGAATTCGAGCGGACTCCTCCCTATTGAGCCGTCGCCCCTCGGTGGGCTACCGGTTCTGCAGCCTCTCTGTCTGCTCGTCGAGCCGACATAGCTATGTTCCTCCAAAAGGAGGTGATCAGCAAGGTGGCGGATCCTCCTCCAAGCCCAGGGTTTGTATCCAGGTACTTCCTGGTCCCAAAACAGACGGGGAGCTGGCGCCCCATTCTCGAGCTGCACGACCTGAACAAGTTCCTAAGGCCGCGCACCTTCAGGATGGTCACTCTGGCTCAAATCATACCATCCTTGGAACTAGACGTGTGGTTTTGTTCTCTGGATTTCCAGGACGCGTTCTTTCACATCCCAATCCGTCTGTCACATCGGCGATTCCTCCACTTCAGAGCACAGTTATCCCTCTATGAGGTCCAGGCCATGCCCTTCAGTCTTTCTCCAGCTCCCAGGGTCTTCACCAAATGCAAGGCAGTGGTGACAGCTTTCCAGCGGCTACGAGGGGTCCGGGTGTACTCTTACCTGGATGACTGGCTGATAGCAACCCCCTCCAGGTTGGAGGTGGAGCTGTCCAGAGATCTGGCCCTCCAGGTCTGCTCTCAAATTGGTCTCCTGATCAACGAGGCCAAATCGGAACTCGTGCCATCGCAGGTGATTCAGTTCATCGGGGCAGAGCTCGACTCTCTTCGAGCCAGAGCCCGGCTCCTGGCAGGCAGGGCCGAGGTCCTTTCCTCCTTTGCTCAATCATTTCAGGTTGGGCAGTTGTGCCCTGCCCAGGACTTCCTGTGCCTTCTGGGTCTCATGGTGGCTTGTACCAACGTAGTCCGTTGGGCCCGCTGGCATATGCGTCCCGTGCAGTAGGGGCTGGCCCGCCAGTGGTCAGAGCGCTCCGGTCCTCTGGACCAGCCAGTGGCGGTGACCCAGGAGATGTGGAATGCTCTCCAGTGGTGGATCGTTCCAGCTCATCTGCAGGAGGGCATCCCATTCGTCTGCCCCGAGCCGACTGTCATTCTAACGACAGATGCCTCTCTGATGGGTTGGGGTGCCCATGTGGGGGAGCACAGAGCGCATGGCCTCTGGTCCCCTCAGGAGTCTTGATGCCACATCAACCTGCTGGAACTTCGAGCGGTCCGACTAGCCCTCACCGCCTTCGCTCCGTTTGTACGGGGTCAAGTGGTCCAGGTCCAGACAGACAGTACCACGACCATGTACTACTTAAACCGCCAGGGTGGGACGCACTCCTTGCCCCTGTGCAAGGAAGCTCTCCGCACTTGGTCCCTCGTGAGCAGACTGGAGGTGGATCTCCTAGCCATCCATGTGGCGGGAGCCTCCAACACTCTGGCCGATGCCCTAGGCCGGATAGGTGCTGCGACTCACGAGTGGTCTCTCCTGCCGGAGGTAGTACACGATCTGTTTTCCCACTGGGGCACATCTCAGGTGGACCTGTTTGCCTCCAGGGAGAATGCGAAGCTGAGGCTGTTTCATGCCTGCCCCCCTCAGCAGGGCTCGCTGCAGGGGGATGCCTTCTCGAAGCCATGGACCCCAGGCCTCTTCTACGCCTTTCCCCATTTCCCTTGATCCACAAGGTGCTTCTCAAGGCGAGGAGGGACAAGGCGCAGGTGATTCTGATAGCCCCAGACTGGCCCCACCAGTTCTGGTATCCAGATCGCCTCAGCCTCAGTTTTACCACCCCGGTGGGTGGGAGGAGCCAGCTTGAAGACCTTCCGGCAAGATTTAAAGCGGCAAGGAACCTGCCAGTAAGTGTGGATGAACAACATATACCATTCCTAGAACTCCTGATACAGGTGAGTAACCTGTATATTTTGACTGGGTAGAAGCCGGCTCCGCCGCCTACCCTGGCCATCACTGCTCGCCTCCCAGGCGGAAGCCAACCCCTTCGGAACCGAAGCATTTGGCTCCCCCGCCCATGGGGCCAGTCCGTCCGCCGGTTTGGCCTTTGCCGGTCTGTCCACTGATAATGGTGGATCCGCCGCCTAAGCAGCCTGTGGGAGGGGCTCCTTCCAAAGCTGACCAACCAGATACCGGGCTTCCCTAACGTCTGTCGGTCACGGTCACCCCGGACCATCCTCAATGGGTCGAGGGTGATTTGGGGGGCAGGCTGCTGTATCCTGACTCCTCTGACTCGGATGTCACCGGGCTCCACTCTCATGCTGGGGAAGATGAGCCATCCGTTGGCACAGGGATGGAGGAAGGCCCTTCCTCCTTTCAAGGGACCCTCCGTCTCATCTCTGATTCTACAGGGATGCCTCTGGAACCCATCCAGAAAAAGCGGATTACCCTCTCATGGACATCCTCAAGAGAGAGGATACCCCGATGGAGGCCTTTCCTGTGGCTGAGGCCATTGTTGGTCTGGCACTCGAACTATGGTAGTGCCCTGCCTCATGTCCAGCACCATCTGTCCGCATGGCCCGCAAGTATCCGGTGCCCATGGGGTCCCTTGCGGGGTTCACAGAGCACCCTTTGACCAAGAGCCTGGTGACCGCCTCTGTGTTCAGACATACTGGCAGTTCTGCCAACACTGACCATCCCCCCGATAAGGAGTCCAAGCTTTTGGACCATTCGGCGCGGAAAGTCTATGTGGCTTCCTCCATGGGCCTTCGTCAGGCCATTTCGAACGTCATCATGGCACACTTCTCTCATGCCCTTCTCGGGTCTTTAGATGAAGTCCTCCCACCTCTCCCTGCGGACATGCAAAACACGGTTAAGCAGGTCCGGGACCAGCTCCAGACGACCCTGGACATTGGGGATTCTTGTGCCCACTCAATGGCTGCTGCAGTGGCCTCTCGCCGCAGGGCTTGGCTGAGGCTCTCCTTCCCGGTGGATACTCAGCATAAATTAGCTGATGTGCCTTTCCTTGGGACCGACCTGTTCGGCCCGAGAGTGGCCGGTCACCTACAGCGCATTGAGCAATCCAGTGCCACCTTGGACGCCACTTCTGCCAAGAGTTCTTCAGGCATGAACCAGCATAAGAAAAAGAAGAAGCCTTTTCAGTACTCTTCCCCAGCAGTTCAGCAGTCTTCCTACCAAAGAGAACAGCAGCATCAGCACCAGCAGCAGGCTCAAGCTTGGTGCCCTCGGCTCAAGCCTGTACCCCAACAGGCCTGCAAAGGAGGCCGAGGCTCAGGTCCTGGAGCCTCCTCCTCTTATAAGCCTTCTCAGTGATGGGGGCGGGGGTTGCCACCCGTCTCTCTGTCACGCCAGCTCTGGGTCCTCCCGTGGGGGGCCGGCTCCGCCACTTCCTTTCCGCCTGGTCCGCTATCACGATGGACAGGTGGGTTCTTGAAGTGGTCGGTCAGGGATTGCCTCTAGAATTCGAGCAGTACCCTCCCAGCCGAGCCTGCGCCCCTCGGGAAGAATGGATTTCCGCATGCAACCAGTCTGCCCTTCAAGATGACATTGCTCAGCTCCTCCTCCTCAAGGAGGCAGTAGCTATCATGGCGGATCCATCTGCAGATCCAGGCTTTGTCTCCAGGTACTTCCTGGTACCCAAGCGGATGAGGGGGCTAGTGCCCCATTCTAGATCTCCATGACCTGAATCAGTTTCTCAGGTGACGCACCTTTCGGATGGTCACTTTGTCCCAGATCATACCATCCTTGGAGCAAAACATGTGGTTCTGTTCACTGGATCTGCAGGACACATTCTTTCATGTCCCAATTCGTCTGTCCCATCAGTGGTTCCTCTTCTCCAGGGTCGAGAGAGGATCCTGCACGAGTTCGAGCCATGCCGTTCGGCCTGTCATCGGCCTCGGGTCTTCACAAATGCATCGCAGTGGTGGCGGCCCATCTCCGCTTCAGTTACGAAACTTACATTTGCTTCATAGAATAATTTAAATTTACTAACAGTGGTAGTACAAAACAATTACTCAGACAACTTGAAAACTATAACTACTTTGTATTGTACGTTGACACCCCATGAGGACATCCTTGAAATTGAGATGCAAATGTCAAACATTTATCAGTTTTCTAACAGGAATATTTTACAATTCTAAATACATTTCTTGCTTCAGTAACTGCTCAGCATATCTATTGCATGACCTGCTTATTGACATTTTACACCTGCGATGCAATGTAATGCTACTTACTACATCAGCATCATGAACCGTAAAACAGATGACTGCCATAACTAGAGAGGCAGTATAACACAGTAGTTTAAGGCTCTGAGCTGCAAATCTGGATATCTGGGTTTTGAATCTCACAGCCCCCACTTGCATACTGGGTGACCCTGAGCAAGTCACTTAACTTCCATGTGCTCCCAGGTTGACCGTGTAAACAAGCTTTCAGCTTAGTGTACCACTCTTGGTTAAACAATTGAAAGAATAAAAACACAGTATATTATTTTTCTTGCTTTATTTTGCTACTACAAGCTTTGACTTAATACATTCATCCTTAAATGTACTCTTTATAGCTTATGTGTCTGTGATCTAGGCAGAACTACACTTAAAATCCTACACATAAATAATTGGTGCCCATGACACTGTGTATATATATTTATATATTTTAACTTCAAAGCACTAAATCTATTCAGATGCACAGAACACAAGACGTTATTCCCTTCACACATCACTGTTAAATGTCAGGTCGCAGAATGGCCAAAAAACAATTGTTAAACTTCACTTTTACATGCCACTGTCACGCCCACTTTTCATGCAAACAACAATCAATTAGGCAAAGCCCTTTTGTTTCTGTGCTATGCACTCTTACATCAGAGAGACATAAATCTTAAAGAACTGCTAAAATAACAAACTTACCAAGTCTGGATTTCTGAATTAAAACCTGTTGCTTACAGTACTTACGTAAATGACAGTTTACTGGCTACAAACGATGCTACAGACATGACAATAACAACATTTCTGTTTTACATGGAAAACATCCATATAATGAACTTGTCATATAGGATTTGTGACCTTCTGTCTGCCTGTGTCTGACAAAGGAAAAGGCACCTGTTTGATCCTTTTTTTCTATTTTATTTTTATGCCCAACTTGCCCATACTGTTAGAGCCAAATATTGACATGCTTAGAGTTAAAAATAAATAAATATATATAGAAAAAAATCATGGTGTGGGGGTGTGGGGGGTATGCCTAGAAGCAGTTTCAGGCACTCCTTAATTACTTCCCCAAGCAGCTCTGATAGTCGGTTGTTCCACGATAGATCCACCTCATCCCCCCTCCCACATGAACCAAAAAAGGTGGGGGTGGATCTTTAGGAGCTTCTCAGGTGGAGGTGGGGGTGAATCTTACTCCCCCCCTCCCAAAAAAAAACAACTAATGCTTCCTCCCACTACTCAGGTTCCAGTTCTTGTACCTCCCATTTAAGAAAGAAAATAGTGCCCTGCAACGATTGACTAACATGAAAGCGTATTTATTTGAGGGTGGAAAACATTTCTTGGAGGAGGGTAAGGTGGAGACGACTATTTACACCTTCAGTCAGTTCCACCGACAGAAAACATGACATCACTCATTTTGTACATGCGAAACATCTGTAGGCTATGTCCACTACAGCCGAAAAAATGGAAAGGGACCTGGGGGTAGTCATATCAGACGACCTTAAGGTAGGCAAGCAATGTGAGAAGTCAGTAGGGAGAGCTGGGGAATACTGGGATGGATAGGGAGAGGCATCACCAGTAGAAAACAGTAAGTTGTTATCCCTCTGTACAGACAGTTGGTGAGACCCCATCTGGAGTACTGCGTCCAGTTCTGGAGACCCCATCTCTGCAAAGACATAGACAGGATGGATGCAGTCCAGAGGAGGGCAACTAAAATGGTGCAGGGTCTGCAAGTGAAGCCATAGGAAGAGAGACTAAGATAGCTTAATCTGTATACCCTTGAGGAAAGGAGGAAGAGGGGGGACATGATAGAAACTTTCAAGTACCTCAAGGGAATCAGCAAAGTCCAAGGGGGGAGTATCTTTCAGAAAAACAGATGTACAAGAACAAGGGGGCACAATTTAAAGATGGAGGTTGAACGGCTCAAGGACAACGTGAGGAAATATTTTTTCACGGAGAGAGTGGTGGACGCATGGAACCACCTTCCTGAGGAGGTTGTGGGGTCAAAAACTTTGGGGGGAAATTCAAGAATACATGGGACAGACATAAGGCAGTTATAGTGGGGGGGGTAGAAGGAAATAGGCTGTTGGTTAACTAGAATCTGCAGCTTATCCATTAGGTAGGGAAATGGACAGACTGGGTGAGCCAAGCAGTCCTTATCTGCCATCAATGTCTATGTTTCTGTGTTTCAGCTAAGAGCCAGGGACTCTGGGCAGCTCACCCTGTGTTTCCATCTCAGAGCACTTATCCTCTTGCCACTGCCTCAGACCTTTCCTTCAGGACACCTCTGCTCTTGTGGGAAAGGGACCCCCTCTTCACCCCTTTTCCTATTTTCTGCCTCTGTGCTTTAAAAAGAAAAGGGAAAAAGACACCACGAATAGTGGTCCCTATCCTCTAAGATAAGAGGAAAAAAAATGCTTTAAGTGAATTTGTCGTTCCCCTATTTTTAAACTCCCTTCGTTCCTCCCCTTCCCTCTCTGAGTTGTTGCACTCACACCCAGGGCTGCTTTTCCCAATTTAACCTCTTACAAGTTCTGCCACCTGCAACTGAGCCATCTGTAAGGTGCAGCCTCACTTTTCATCGGGGGGGGGGGGAGATACCAAGGGTGTTAACTTTTTTGTCCCTCTCATTCTTTTGAGTCACATCCAATCTCGCACTTCGGTGTTGGTCCTTTTTCTTTTGCTCTCACTTCTGGGGTGGCAAGAGGATACCTGTGTGCTCTAATCATGCTTGTCTATCTATTCTACGTTGGCCCTTGTACTCATAAGTACAAGGCTCTCCCTTTGACTTTACCTTCTTAGGAGGCAGTATAGTGCAGTGGGTTAAGGCTCTGTGCTGCAGATCTGGAGACCTGGGTTTGAATCCCACAGCCGCCTAGGTGCATACTGTGTGATCCTGAGCAAGTCACTTAACCTCGTTGTGCTCCCAGGTCACATCTGGAAACAAGCTTCAGCTTAGTGTGCTACTCCTGGTTAAACAATGTTCTCTTTCCCTAACCTTTAGGAGATTCCTTCAGGTCTCTTTCAAGATTAGACGGAGCTCCATACCAGGATTGCTTCCCTTCTCCATACCTTCCTGTCCAGATGGCTAGTAAGCTTTGGTTCTTCTTTCTGCTACCCCTCTATCACTTAGGTCCATTCCTTATTTTCTGTGAGTTAGTAGTCGGATTTTAATTTTTTTATGACTTAATGTCCTATGTCCTTTTCCTGCCTCTTTGGGCAAGGAGCCTCTAGTGCGCTCTTACGCTACCCCCACTAGTTTCCTTCCTGGCTTACAGAACTGAGGAAGGTAGGGGGCCGACGTCGGTTAGTGACCAGCCCAGGAGTACAACATCACTATGTCTGCCTCATGGGCAGCACCAGCACCGACTTCTGTCCCCTAGACTGCAGAAGACTTTGCTCCCATGACGTCCTGGTGCCTCCAGTCCTAGACCCATAAGTATGAATGAATGGTGAAGATATTCTGGAAGATCAAGAATTACGGTGAGTAATCATTTTCATTTCTGGCCTGCCTTCAACCCCGATCTCAGTAGCTCACCAGTGACCCCCATGGCTTGCCCTCTGTGGCAGAGGCATTGAGGAGGCTCTCCCCCTCCCCACCCACTGAGGCAATCCACTGTGTGGAATAGTATCCAGGGCCAGCAGGCACTAGAACCCAGGGCGGTCCTAGAGGTCAGGCCGTCATTTAGAGACACTCTGGTTTTCTACCCATTTTTGGTCCCGCTCACCTCCTCCAGTGTGAGTGTAGCCATGCAATGGCCTTACATTCACACAGCAGACCCTGTGGCTGGAGCAAGCACCCCGGCCCAGCCATAGGGATTACTGTGGTACTGGAGCTCCCCCTGACCTTCCCAGAATGAAGCAAACTGCTGTGCAGCTGCTGTATCAGTTGGGACTGATTTCCTGACGCCTTGACATGAGTCTACTTCCAAACCCAGGTCACCTGCACAGCAATGTGATGTACTCTCGCTGTACCATCAGGGCATCCGTTTTAATTACTTTGTTGACCCATGCTAGTAATGAGACATGTATTTGTAGCAAACAGGAGTAGACACTAGGGCAGTAGTGCTACCATGCTTTAAACTAGAAGCAGAAAAACACTTAAAAGTAGAGCACACACAAACCTCATCTTCTACAAGGCCACCAGGCTCTAGTAAAAAACATCAAATTTGTTTATAATAGCATAAAAAGAGGCATATTCAGGCTGACGCGTTTTGGATGTCCACACATCCTTTTTCAAAGGCTAAATTGAATAATGGTAAGTGGTAGTTATATATAAAATTTGAAAACTGTAAAAGTGATGTCATAGGGATGCTATTATAATAATATGTTGTTATAAGTAAATTTGATGATCTTACTTCGAGAGGGTTCCTGCAGTAGGTCATCACATATAGAATTGCGCCCTCTGGCGTCAGGACCACACAGCAAACTTTCCCAGTAGTGTCTGGTGGGGGACTGCCCACCCAACGTCATGTGACGGACGTCAGCGTGACCCTATATAGTGGCTGTCCCCATGCCTGCCTTCCAGTTCTTTCCCGTCGTCGACCAGCGCTAGTACCTCACGGTAGCTCCAGCTTTGTCAATCACCATTTTATTGTTTTTGATCTCCTATTTCAGTCCGAAATTCGCTTTATGTCTTCTCCGTCACCACTTCCAAAGGCAAAGAAGAAGTGCTCCAAGTGTGCAGCTCAAATCCCACACAAAGATGGCCACCGTCTCTGCCTCTTTTGTCTAGGCCCGGATCATGACATCGTGGCCTGTCCCAACTGCCAGCCTTTCAACCAAGGCCACTCACAGACGACAACAGCAGGCTGTGGAGGCCCATCTCCTCTAATCTAGGATGACTTCTCCAGAGAAGGAGATACAAAAGATCCGTGACTCTGCTTCTTCCCCTTCAGACAAACAGAATAAGAAAAAAGATAAAGAGAGGCACAGAGAGAAGGAGCGCCACGTGGACCAGGACTGATCCTCATCCAGCAGGCCTTCGACCAGCAAGGCTCTTTCCCCGCTGCCCACCCTCATGGTGACTCAGGCAACTTCCCAGATGACCTCCAGTGCTTCCGTCTTTCAACCCATCACTACCGGTAAGTTACCCGTTGGCTGCTCTGGTGAACACCCAGTAGTTGCTGGTAGGTCGGACTCCAGCCCCGTTGGTCGAGGAGGAGATCAGGACTCTGATGCGAAAGGCAGCAATTGAATCCGTGCCAGTCACCCAGAGGGGCAAGGGGTTCTACTCCCACTTCTCCCTGGTGCCAAAGAAGATGGGTGACCTCAGGCCAATCCTGGACTTCAGCAGTCTGAACCTCTTTGTCGAGCAGAAGAGGTTTCGCATGCTGACTCTTCAGAGCCTCCTGCCCCTCTGCAGCATAATCACTGGCTCTGTGCTCTGGACATGCAGGATGCTTTCCTGCATATCCCGATCTTCCCTGGCCACTGTCGTTTCATGAGGTTTTGTTTTCAGGGGGAGCGTTTTCAGTTCACAGCTCTCCCCTTTGACCTGTCTTCGGCACCCGGGGTTTTCACCAAGTGCCTAGTAGTGGTGGCAGCAGCCCTACGCCGCCAGGGTAATTTATTTATTTATTTAGCTTTTTTTGACCAGGTAGGTACACTAGACAATCTGTATGCCTATTTTCAGATACGACCTGGGAGAGTACAATGAAAGTACAGGTTCAAACAAGGTACATAACAACAAGAGGGGCAATGTACAGAGTTACAAGAGAGCAAGATAAACATAGATAGTCTACAGTGAGCAGTAATAGGTAAAATATACATATATATATATATATATACATACAGAAGAAATAGACTAACACATTCAGTGGTAATTACATTGCATGAGTGACCCTGTTTACCAGGGCCACTTAATTCATAAGCAGATGGCGGTCAATCACATGCTACCCAGAGTTAAAGGACAGTAGGCAGTGGGTCAGATGGGACCAATTTGGAGACCTGGTTAGGGTGGCTTGGAATACCCACACACCGAGGACAGTTTCAAGTGCTCCCACAGGGAATTCCGGAGACACAGTTGGGAGGGGGAGGAACGTACATGGTCAGGAAAGGAGTTCCATAGCCTTGGAGCACATGTAGCAAAGTCCCTATCCCCATTAGGGTTCAAGTATATGGAACTTTGAGCACCACCAAACCCTGAGACCTGAGGGATTAGGAGGAGGATACAGCAGGCAGGAGAAGCTGCGCAAGCCCCGGTGGTGTGCCAGTTCTGAGCACCTTTACTACGAAGCAGCCCGACCCGTATTTCAAGTGATTGGCCGGGGAAAGCCAGCTCAGTTTGTCGTATAGTTTACAATGGTGGGTGAGACGTGAGACAGCCAGGGCAAAGTGACAGATGTTGTTATAGGTCATGTTCCACCTGGCAAGGTGGACCTTGGCGGTGCCAGCGAACAGGAGAAGGTCATAGCTTAGTGAAGGGAGCAGCACACCTCTGGCCAAGTGCCAAGCAAGCTGCAGACATCAAGTTTTTCTTTGCCCTGTAGGCAAGACCCAGTTTGCAGTTTACGGTTTTGCAAACATTTAGGATGTGACTCCCCAGATTGAGTTGGGGGTCAAGTGTAACCCCAAGGTATTTTATTGAAACTGTGGTTAGGAGGGGAGAGCCATCCACACCACTGACACATAGAGGGACAGGTGAGGCCTTGATCTTGGCTGCTGACCCAAAGAGCATGGCCTGAGTTTTTTTTCAGATTAAGGACAAGCTTGTGGGACGTTACCCAGACTTGAGTATTCTTAAAAGCCTCATTCAGCTGAAGGTTAAGAACCCCAATGTCTCGGGAATGTGCAAGGATGACAAGATCATCTGCATAAAGGGTGACACTACAGTTGGAAGCAGCAGCAGGGAGGCTGTTAACAAATGCAGAAGAGAAAAGGGGCCCCAAAACTGATCCCTGTGGGACACCAGAGGTCACCGGAGGGGGGGCAGAGAGGACCTTGTTGAACTTAGTCTGCTGTATTCTGCCCTGGAGGTAGTTTCTCAGCCAACTCAAAGCAGGGAGGGACAGGCCTAAGGACTGCATCTGTGAGCAGAGTAATGCATGGTCTACAAGGTCAAAGGCCTTGGATAAGTCAATGAATATGGCCCCAGAGAGTTCACCATGGTCCATGGCCGCCCTGATGCTGGTAGAGACAGAGACAAGGGCAGTAGTCATGCCATACCCTTTACGATATCCATGCTGTGCAGGGGACAGCAACTCATGAGTCTGAATGTACTCTGTAAGCTGTTCAGCCACAGTTTTCTCTAGGAGTTTACTAATGGCGGATAGGATGGCAATTGGACGATAATTGTCCAGGACTTTGGGGTTACCTTGCTTCGGAACGGGGACAGCCCTTGCTACTTTCCAAATACCAGGGATAACACCAGTGGCTAGGGACAGATTGAAGATATGTGCCACCGTGATGGCAATGTAGGGAGCACCCAGGTTCAGAAGCTTGGGTTCCATGTTATCATGGCCAGCACTGGAGTATGGGTAGAGACCAGAGAGAAGTTTCTGCATCTCCTTAACAGACACAGCCCTTAGATAAAATAATGGGTGAGAGGGGTGAGCCTCTGGAGGGACAGCGGCTGAGAGACCTCTAATATCCCCTGCAGCATGGAAAAAGGAGGTAAGCGCAGACAAGTCCGAAAAGTGGGAATTTAAAGCATTAGGAATCGTGAGTGGATTATTACAACTTGACCCTCCAATGATCATATCAGAAACTCCCAAGTTGGAGGAGTCGCTGACTAAGTTTTTTATGTTCTTCCAGAACCTTTGTGGGTCCTTAGCAGAACTAAGCAGGGCAGATTTACAATATTCATTCTAGGGACATGGATATGTCGTTCAATCCACACTTATTGGCAGGTTCCTTGCCGCTTTAAATCTTGCCGGAAGGTCTTCAAGCTGGCTCCTCCCACCCACCCGTGTGGTAAAACTCTCGGCTCCGCCCCATGACGCCAGATCTTCCTTACCGCTTGGAAGCTCAGGTTCCCTCCTTAGCACTCTGCGTTTTAGACTGGATCCTAACTCTTCGGTTCGTCCGAAACTAGTTTTGAAGTTTTCTAAACTTTGGTCTACATCATGCCTCGCAGCTGCGATGGACAAAGCGATTCCCGGCTTTCGGAGGTGCCCTTGCAGGCAGAAAATGTCCAGGACAGATCCGCACTCCACGTGCGTCTACTGCCTAGGCCTAGATCACGACCCGCAGGCCTGCAAGTTGTGCCGCTCTTTTTCGGCCACCGTCCTGGAGGATCGCGCTGCCCGATTGAAGCTCGGGCGCCCGGAGAAGCGTTACCCACCGGTAAAATCCAAAGAGGCTCGTTGGGCGGTTTCTGCGGTGGCTGGCTCGGCTGAGCAGCTCGAGCATATGATCGCCCTCAAGGAGGAGGTGGCCCAGGCCGCATCTTCCTCCTCCTCGGCCGCGGCATTTATCCCGCTCTCTGTGAGTTCCTCGTACTCGGCTTCGTTCAAGGAGCTTTGTCAGTCCCTTTCCACGAAGGGAGAGGAGTCATCGGGACATTCTTCTCAGCCCGAGAAGAAGGAGTTGAAGGGTAAGTCCCACCGTCGGCGTTCGTGGGAGCGGGAGAGGTCTCGTTCACCGGACAGCCGACCATCGACTTTGGTCGAAGTTGTGGCTCAGGCCGCTGGCTTCACGGTGTCCCCGTCAGGCCAGCCTGCCGAGACTCCCGTCGACGCAGTTGAGATTTTCCTCGACCCGTTGGATGGGTTGTTGACTGGTGAAGCCGACAACTCACCTTCACTGGTTCCCCCGGTGGAGACCGAGGATCTGCCTGCGCCTTTGGGGGCTGCAGTCCCCGGATAAAGCGCCCGAGCCGAGGGAAGAGCGGGTGTCCCCTGCCCCTTCCCAGACCCGCCCTCGGTCACCCCGAGGGTCTCGGTCGCGGACTTCATGTCGGTCAAGCCGTTCCCGTCGACATCCTCGGTCTCGGTACCGAAGTAAGCGGCGACACTGTTCCTCCTCATCCTCCTCCTCGGATGAGGAGAGGCTTCGACGTAAATTGCGTCAACATTACGAGGAGCTTATGTGGCAGCAGTTACTGTTGTCCGGGACTAAATTGACTTCGATTCAGCCCCTGGCCATCAAGTGGCTGTCGCCCGAACGTCCGAAGCAACCACTCGCCCCAGTCGAGATGCCCATTCCTGGGCCAGTTGTTTGGCCGAAACCAGCTGCTCCACCGATTGTGGTGGAACCTCTGCCTCCACAACCGAAGTCTGGGGCACCGACCAAGGATTCTCAGTTGGGTCACGGCCTGCCCCACAGGTTGTCGGTCACCCTCACTCCCGACCGTCCTCGGCAGGTGGAGGGTGGCTCAGGGCCGAGGCAGCTCTTCGCAGACTCTTCAGAGTCTGATGACGACTCCTCCCTGTTCTCCAGGCAGGTTGACCTGGAGTCCTCCGGGGGCCAGTCATTGGACGATAGCCCATCGTCCTTCTTGGGTCTGCTTTGACTCATCTCGGAGTCCACCGGGATGCAGCTCGAACCCGTGTCCAAACGGGCCAAGTATCCCCTGACGGAGAAACTGGACTGAGGGGATTCCCCCACGGAGGCCTTTCCGGTGGCTGAGGCCATTGTCGGCCCAGCCTTGGAGCTTTGGCAGCGGCCTGCTTCCTGTCCTGTGCCTTCAGCCAGGATGGCCAGGAAGTATGCGGTCCCTACCGGCTCTTTGCCCGGTTTCTCAGAGCACCCCTCTGCCGAGGGGTTAGTCACTGACAGCGCCTTCCCGGCGTTCCGGAAACGCTCGGGACGTGGATAAGCCCCCCGACAAAGAGTCCAAAAAGCTAGACTTTGCCAGGTGCAAGGTGTATGCTGCGTCCTCCCTCGGCCTCCGACAGGCCAGCTCGGCTGTGCTGATGGCACACTTCTGCCACGCCCTCATGGGCTCCCTGGATGAGGTTGTCCCTCATCTCCCGGCCGACCTGCAGACCACGGTCCATCAGGTGAGGGACCAGGGTAGGGCGGTGGCGAAGCAGCAGCTTCAGACTGCTCTGGACATAGGTGATTCCTGTGCCAGGTCAGTAGCGGCCACGGTGGCCATGCGCCGCAGGGCGTGGCTGAGGATATCCACCTTCACAGCGGATACCCAGCACAAGTTGGCGGATGTCCCCTTCCTGGGGACTGACCTCTTCGGCCCTGGACTGGAAGGACACCTCCAGCGGATCGAAAAGTCCAATGCCACTCTGGACTCGGTCACTTCCGCCCAGAGGGACAAAGGCCGCCGTCTACAACAGCATAAGTCCTTTCGTCCTTCGGCTCCTGCAGCACGACTGGCCCAACAGCACCAGCAACAGGGCCAGCAGGCTCGCGCAGCATCCCAAACCCAAGCCAGCAGCTTCCTCCAACAGGAAGCAGGAGGCAAAGGCCGAGAGGTTAGTCGGCGGTTCCTCCTCAAGCCTGCCCAGTAATGATTCGCCCCCAGCCTCGTCACAACCCCTGGGTTCCCCGTGGGAGGCGCTCCGCCACTTCCTTTCCGCCTGGTCCGCTGTCACCACGGACTGCTGGGTTTGGAGGTGGTAGGAAAGGCCTGCCTCTGGAGTTGAGCAGATCCCACCCTTTCGAGCCGTCGCCTCTCGGAAGCCGGGTCTGCAACCTCGCTGTCGCCCGTAAACGATATTGCCCTGCTCCCGAAAAAGAGGTGATCAGGAAGGTGGCGCTTCAGACCCGGGGTTTGTGTCCAGGTATTTCCTGGTCCCAAAACGGATGGGGGGCTGGCGCCCCATCCTCGACCTGCACGACCTGAACAGGTTCCTAAGGTCTCGGATCTTCAGGATGGTAACTCTGGCTCAGATAATACCATCCTTGGAACGAGGCATGTGGTTCTGTTCCCTGGGCCTCCAGGACGTGTTCTTTCACGTCCAGAGCCGTCCGTCTCATCAGAGATTCCTCCACTTCAGAGCAGAGGGATCCCTTTACGAATTCCGGGCCATGCCCTTCGGCCTCTCTCCAGCTCCCATGGTCTTCACCAAATGCATGGCAGTGGTGACAGCATTCCTGTGGCGCCGAAGGGTCCGGCTGTACCCCTACCTGGACGACTGGCTGATTGCAGCCCCCTCCAGAGCGGAGGTGGAGGGTCCAGAGATCTGGCCCTCCAGGTTTGCTCTCAGATTCGCCTCCTCATCAACGAGGCCAAGTCGGAACTCGTGCCGAAGCAGGTGATACTCTTCATCGGGGCAGAGCTCGACTGTCTTTGAGCCAGAGCTCGGCTCCCAGCGGACAGGGCCGAGGTTTTTTCCTCCTTTGCCCAATCATTTCTGGTTGGGCAATCGTGCCCTGCCCGGGACTCCTGGGCCTCATGGCGGTCTGCACCAGCGTGGTCCGTTGAGCCCGTTGGTATATGCGTCCCCTTCAATGGGGACTGGCCAGCCAGTGGTCACAACACTGTGATCCGTTGGACCAGCCCATGACAGTGACCCAGGAGATGTGGAACACTCTCCAGTGGTGGACCGTTCCGGCACATCTGCAGGAGGGCATCCCGTTCGTCCGCCCCAAGCCGTCGGTCTCTCTCTATCGACCGATGCATCTCTGATGGGTTGGGGTGCCCATCTGGGGGAGCACAGAGCGCACGGCCTCTAGTCCCCTCGGGAGTCCCAATGCCATATCAACCTGTTGGAGCTCCGAGCCATCCGCCTAGCTCTCACCGCCTTCGCTCCGTTTCTAGGGGGTCAAGTGGTTCAGGTCCAGACGGACAATACCACAACCATGTACTACCTAAACTGCCAGGGCGGGACGCGCTCCATGCTGTTATGCAAGGAAGCTTTCCGCATATGGTCCCTCGTGCGCAGCCTGGAGGCGGATCTCCTAGCCATTCACGTGGCAGGAGCCTCCAACACCCTGGCCGATGCCCTAAGCCGGATAGGGGCTGTGTCTCATGAGTGGTCTCTCCTACCAGAGGCAGTACAAGATCTGTTCTCCCACTGGGGCACGCCTCAGGTGGACCTGTTTGCCTCAAGGGAGAATGCGAAGCTGAGACTGTTTCATGCCTGCCCCCCTCAGCAGGGCTCGCTGCAGGGGGATGCCTTCTCGAGGCCGTGGACCCTGGGCCTCTTCTACGCCTTTCCCCATTTCCCTTGATCCACAAGGTGCTTCTCAAGGTGAGAAGGGACAAGGCGCAGGTGATTCTGATAGCCCCAGACTGGCCCCGCCAGTTCTGGTATCCAGATCTCCTCAGTCTCAGCTCCAGGCTCCCGAGGCGGCTTCCAGCCCGCCCGGACCTGATCTCAGTCAACCAGGGGAAGGTATTCCATCTGGACCTTCAATCCCTGCACCTGACGGCCTGGTTCCTGAGTGGCTAGAGTTCCAGGCCTTGGGTCTTTCCGACGAGGTCCTCAATGTCGTTGAGGCGTCCCTTAAGGAATCGACCAGGAAATGCTGTGCCTTCAAATGGAAGAGGTTCTCCATTTGGTGTCAGGGGAAGGGCTGGGACCCTTCCGCCTGTCTCTTGGCAAGCATTCTGGACTACCTGTGGTCCCTTTTCTCAGCAAGGGCTTCGGTCGACGACCCTTAAGGTGCACCTGGCAGCCATCTCTGCTTACCGGGCGCGGGCCGGGAAGCAGTCGGTGGCACAGGAGAAGGTGGTCTGGCGCTTTTCCAAAGGCCTTGATCACATTTCCCTTCCGGTGCGAGAACCCTAAGTAGGATGTGTGCCCCTTGCCTCCCTCCTCCCGGAGAACTGCTAGGAGTCTGCCAGTAAGTGTGGATTGAACAACATATCCATGTCCCTAGAAATACAGGTTACTCACCTGTAACAGGAGTTCTAGGAATGGTATATGTTGTTCATCCTCACGACCCACCCAAGCTCCTCGGCTTCGACACAACCTGGCTTCCAGCGGGCTAGATCTGGCGTCATGGGGCGGAGCCGAGGTTTTACCACCCGGGTGGGTGGGAGGAGCCAGCTTGAAGACCTTCCGGCAAGATTTAAAGCGGCAAGGAACCTGCCAATAAGTGTGGCTGAACAACATATACCATTCCTAGAACTCCTGTTACAGGTGAGTAACCTGTATCTTTTTGTCACCCTGACGGCATTTTTACACTTGTTTCTGAGCTTCCTATACTGTTGGAAGATGGACTGATCCAACATGCGTTTGAAGTGAGCCCAACACTTGTCCTTTGCACGCATAAGGGCTAGGAGGCTCCCATGCAGCCATTTTGTGGCAGTCCCCCTCACTCTTCGTTTAATAAGGGGGGCATGTTTGTCCTGCAGGGCGCCGAAAACATTGAGAAACTGGGAGACAGCTGTGGACAGGTCATGGGCGCTGAGCACTCCTGACCAGTCAGTGGTCCTCAAATCATCAAGAAATGACCCCAGAGCAAACCTAGAGAAATCCCTAACATGAACGATTTTGTGGGGAATTTTTTGGGAGGGGACCTTCCACACACAAAACACCGGGGTGTGATCTGAAATGGAGTCAGGTACGATTCCAGCTGAGCTGATCCTATCTGGGCGGTTAGATAGGACCCAGTCCAGTAGGGGGCTAGTACCACCTTTAGCAGCCCATCTAGTGGGCTCCTGGATAAGCTGAGTCAGGGCAAGATTCGCCAACAGAGGTTCAAACTGTTTGGAGTTACTTCCTGTCCAGTTTAAGGTCACGTCACCTAGGATCAAAAGTTCATTATCCCCAACAGAAGGACCAGTGGTATCCAGGAGGTGGGGTAAGTCCAGGCAGACCACCCTTGGGGGGATTATATGTGCATACAACATGCAGCTTCTTTGTATTTCCAAGCAGCAGTACAGTGTGCAGCAACTCACAGGTAGACAGAGAGGACTGCTGATGGATTACCGCAGATACACTAAGGTGACTCTTATAGTAAATTAGGATACCACCCCCTTGCTTTTTTTCCCCGGCCGATCTTGTCTAATAAACTCATAGCCAGGAAGTACACAGGCCATGTCTGGTATTGAGGGCTCTGTAATGCCTAGTATGTCAGGCTTGCAGTGGATGACCCAGGCAGATAGTTCATCATGGTTGGGTAGTAGACTACGAATGTTAAGGTGAGCAATTTTTAACCTCTTTCCTTATTTCCAACATTCGAGGATTGAGGGGGCCTGATCTGTGGGACCAGGGTTTCACTCAATGGCACTCGCAAGGGCCAGTATCACAAGGAAGAGCCAGAGGAGAAAACTTATGGAGGGAGGGGTACCACTGGCCGAGGGCTTTCGTGATAGACGTCTTCTCACCAAGGCAGTGCCCAGAAGGCATCTGAGGTCAAGACAGCAGGCAGGCCAGGAAGGCAGTCTTTCTTGAGCTAGAAGGTTAGAGAAGGTGAAATCAGACCCCTTGTGTGCAGGACAGCAGTTCCCCAGTGGACCCCATGCAACCGAGAAGAGTCTATAACCATTAGGGTTAAAAAAAAAAGGCTGGCAAGGAGACCAATGGAGAGGACAGCACAAGGCAAGAACGGCAGGACACCATTCCTGATAGGCCTTGGAGTATCCATTTCCCCTTTTCTTCAGAGGTGACTAGTGACACCCAACTCAAGGAGACAGCCGTGACTGGTGGGTCAGCTTCAGAGGGGTGAGACCAGAGTTTTTAGTGTGCTAGTTCAGCCAGTGCAGACAGGGTCTGCCTGAGAGTGTAAAGACATACAGCATAGACAGGCGAACAATGACCTAGACTTCATTGCAAAGCACTCAACCCGATGATACTAACAGTTAGGTAAGGGCAAGTAGGAAACCTGAGAACCCTAACTTTTTACCTAGATAGTCCAACAAACATTCAAAGCAACATCACGTGCAGATACTAAGCAGTTAGGGTATTTCTAACATGAAACCTAGAGAACACTAACTTATTGCCATTATTAGCCGGACTAACACCCGAAGTAACAGTTCTGGGTAATTTTAAAGAGTAGGCAGAAGCATTCAATAATCATATGGTACAGGAAAGTATAAGCAGAAGAAGGAACAAAGCCCCATGCAATGTAAGATATCATAAGCTAGTGAAAACAGACAAATGACAAGAAACTAGTTTGTTGTTTTTAGCCATTCCCAATCACCCAATAGGATCCCTGGAACATTAAGGAGGGGCTTGCAAGCATTTAAGGAGGAGGGAATGGGGTGGGTGGGGAGTTTTCCCTTTAACTCCGTCTCTCACCCGCTCTCTTCCGCAGTCCGACTTCTCCATGGCAGTAGCCCCGCAGGAGAGCAACACTAGTTCGTGTGGGGAAGGAGGGGGTTCCAGCGAGGACCAGTCCACACCTCCAGCCCCCGATTCAAAAGTCCTTCTGCGATTGGGCTGAAGCCCTCCTATTTAAACTTCACCGGCAGTTTAAAATTGGCCCCTTTTTTTCCTCCATCTCTCGCTCGCTCTGTTCCGCAGTCCGACTCCTCCGTGGCAGTAGTCCCGTGGGAGAGCAACACTAGTCCATGTGGGGAAGGAGGGGGTCCCAGCGAGGACCAGTCCACACCTCCAGCCCCCGATTTAGAAGTCCTTCTGCGATCGGGGTATAGCAGTGTTCCCATACCGGGACGATTCACTAGTCTCAGCTCCATCCAGGAACACCTTTTTGGGCTCACTCTCAGTTATCCTAAACTTTTTTTTCTGACTGGGGATCATGGTCAATTTCCCCAAGTCATCTTTAACCCCCTCAGAATCTTACATTTATAGAGGTAGTTTTAGACACTGTCCAGTGCAAAGCCTTTCTCCCTGCAGACAAAGTGGAGACTCTCCGAGAGCAGATCATTCTGGCGATCTTGTCCAGATCTCTTCTGGCCAGAGCGTTGCTATGCTTGCTGGGACTGATGGCAGCCTCTGTCTCCACAGTTCCTTTAGCCAGGTTTCATATGTGGACCTCTTAGTGGACTCTTCGAGTCCAGTGGGATCAACGGCTGGATGATCTAGACCACCCTATTTCTGATCTCCAGAGCGGTCAAGAGGGATCTGCAGTGGTGGCTAGACCCTCTCAGTCTATCCAAGTGACTTCCCTTTCGAAGTTCTTCCCATTATGGACCCTCACCACAGATGCTTCGTGTCTGGGTTGGGGAGTGCACCTGGGGGACCATCTAACCCAGGGTTCATGGTTCTAACTGGAGATGTCTTTGCACATCAACATTCTGGAGATGAGGGCAGTATTTTACGCCCTTCAGGATTTTCAGACCATCCTATCGGGAGGAACTCTGCTAGTCCAGACAGACAATATGTCGGTAGTCTGGTACATCAACAAACAGGGAGGCATCCAATCATACCCGCTATGCAGGGAGGCGATGCAGGTGTGGAATTGGGCAGTCCACCACGACCTGTTTCTTACAGCCATGCACATTCCAGGCGTTCACAACATCCTGGCAGATAGCCTCAGTCTGACGTCCTCCCTCGCCCACAAACAGGAATTAAGTCAGGAAGTAGAAGACACTCTCTTCCAGAGATGGGGTCGCCCAGAACTCGATCTGTTCGCCTCCCAATCTAACGCAAAACTTCACAGTTTTTACTCGCTTGATCCAGAGCCTGGAGCTTTCTGGCACAATGTGTTGTCTCTATGTTGGACAGGGAAGTTCTTGTACCCCTTCCCTCCCTTTCCCATTCTTCAGAGGGTACTTCTCAAGCTGCAGGCAGAGGGCGCTCAAATTTTCCTAGTTGCTCTTCTCTGGCTGAGGCAAATTTGGTTTCCACTACTGCAGCAGCTCTCAGTGGAACCCCCAATTCCTTTACCTCTCAGACACGATCTATTGACTCAGGATCAAGGCAGGCTGGTACATTCATAGAAACATAGAAATTGTCGGCAGATAAGGACCGCTAGGCCCTATACATTGTATATGGCCACTGATCCTATGTGATCAATGGCTTGTCATCCAGGACTCAGGACATTGCATCTTCGTGCGTGGCTCCTTCAGAAATAATCAGAGCTAGATTTGGGGTCTCTGAATAGGTCGCTCAGATCCTGGTGGAAGCCAGAAAACCATCCACCAGGTCCACCCACGCCATGAAATAGAAGCGTTTTTCCATTTGGGTGACTTCTAAAGATTTAGATCTTTTTATCTGCTCTGCTCCTCAGGTCATGGAGTACCTCCTCCACCTGTCTGATTCGGGTCTGTCATACTTGTCCTTCAAGCTCCACTTGTCTGCCATCTCGGCCTACCACGTGTTGGTGGAGGGGAAGATCGTCGCTCAGTTGGAGGTCTCGAAGACCTTTTTGGATGGGATCCTCCACCTAAAACCTCCCATTCTTAACCCCACCCCACCTTGATATTTGAATTTTGTGTTAGAGAAGCTTACGCTTCCTCCCTTTGAACCAGCGGTGAGCTGTGACATGCGCTACCTTTCTTAGAAGGCACTATTTTTAATTGCTATTACTTCTGCTTGTAGGATTTCCGAGCTTCAGGCCGTGATGCATAAGGAACCTTATTTGATTTTTCACAAGGACCAGGCGGTTTATGCACCCATCCTAAGTTTCATCCCAAGGTGGTTTCTGAGTGCACTTTAAACCAAACTGTTGAACTCCCAGTTTCTAGGATTGTGGATGTGTTGTTCATCTACACTAGTTGGCATGTCCCTTTCCCCTTGAAGGATCGCCGGAAGGTCTTCAAACTGGCTCCTCCCACCCACCTGGGTGGTATAGCCCTCTGCTCCGCCCCATGACGCCATATCTTCCTTTCCGCTGGAAGATTCAGGTTGCCTTCTCTTTGCTCTCACTTTTTGTATGCCCTAGCTTCAAAACCTTCAGTTATTCCAAAACTTCGACTCGTTCGAGTTAGCGACGGTGATTCTCATCATTTCATCGTTCATTTAAATCAGTGTCAGTTGCTCGGCAGGTAGCACACTCATCTCTGGGGCTGTAGATCAGAAGGCTGTGGGTTCTGTCCCCACACCAGGCACTTGGGTAAATATCCCAATATGGACACTGCAGTGCAGCATGTGGGGGGTGCTGCACTCCTGAGACGTCATCTTTCGGATGAGATGTTAAACCGAGGTCCTATTTGCCTGTTCTGGTGGTAGTTCAGGTGGACGTTAAAGATCAGATGGCACTTCTCAAAAAGAGTAGGGGAAGTTTTTATTGAACATCAACTGAACAGAAAAGAAAAACGAAAATGATACAGAGAAAAATATAAAACACAAAATAATTATGTAACAGGAAAATCAGAATCAGTTATCCAAGGTAATAGTTGTCCATAATTCCAACAAAGAGTCAGACGGCAAATGCTCTGCCTCTGAAAAATATATGGCCTTCAAATCATGTTCGAGCCTTCGAATAATGGTAAGAAGAGACACATCCTGATTCTGTAAATTAAACAGACAACAAGCATTCCACACATGCCATTTGATTATTACAAAAATCAAATTTAACGTATTAATATTCCAATGAGACCAAGTGAGGGGGAAAAAAACGTACATCAAATTGTCATAAGTAATGAGAGCAAACAAGGGTTCACGCCATCTGGCAGCTAACAGAGTCCAAAAAGAAACAATAAATGTGCATAAAAAAAAAGGTGTGAAATAGTTTCTTCTTGTTGCTGACATTCAGGTCTGGAACAAAATCTGTCCTGTAGTGATTTGTGTTTATGGTTACATTTGACGTTGATACGTTCATGGCAGCTAAGCCAATGCAAGTCCCACATCTTTTAGCGAACCTAGAAGACTACTGATAAAGTGAGCAAAGCAGGGAGATGTTGCGTGGGACATTTGGGAAAACAACGATCTCCAAACATACACGGTCCACTAAATACTTATACAATGATTTTCTGGAGACAGTTATTAGCATATGGCTAGTAATCTGCCAGTATTTCAAATGAAAAAAACTATCCCTAACATAAGCAGAAATCTGGGGGGAATGTGTTAAAACCGTCAATTTGTTAAGTTCCCATTTATGAAACCAAGGACCACAGGATTCAAGAAACCAAGGTTCCCAACCTCGATCTTGGTTAACCAGCAAGGGTCTAATATTATGAAACAAGAAAAAACTAGTATAAAAAAAAAAACAGGTTGGACCATAGCTAGGCCTCCATCCCGAATAGGGAGATAGGTGATCTGACGTTTAATGCGGTTCAGGCGGCTACCCCATAGGGCTTGTAAAAAGACGCTAAGCAATCTGGTTTCAAATTGCCGGGGAGGGGGGAAACTATAAGCCAGAAAGAGAAACAGGGGAAGCAGAAGGGTTTTAATCATGTAAATCCTCTTTTTCTTACTCATCTGCCGTGAATTCCAACGTGCAACCATAGTCTGAGAATAATCTAATTTGGGAGTCCAGTTAAGGACATCTAAAGGACCAGTACCATATAAAATGCCCAAAATCCTAATAGGGTCATCACAAAGTCTAATGTCAACAGAAGACTCATCAACAAAGGGAACCTAATCTCGCCTTCCATTTATCAAGATTAAGGGCGCATGAAAACAGACCCAAACTTGGAACAATGCCATAATGCAGAGCCTACGGAGGCAACATTAGCCACCATGAGACTCATATCATCTGCATAGGCCAACACAGAATATGGGCTGAGGAAGTGGCATAATTGTTGGGGGCCGAATTAATAGACAGCAATGGGGATCCAAAAAAACATATAAAGTGGACTAAGGACAGCCCTGTCTAACCTCTCTGTGTAGAGGAAGCATAGGGCCCTTCCATCCATTGACCAGTGGGACAACAGTTGCAGACCGATATAGCAACCGGAGTCTAGTCAGGGTATAATCAGGTACTTTATAATATCGAAGAGTAAACCATAAAAAATCATGATGTACAGAATCAAAAGCCTGCCGTTGGTCCAGTGAGAATATGAAACCATGTAAAACATTAGAATTTCCACGTTCAGTCATTTCTCTAAGTAAAATTAGATGGTCCTGAATACATCTCCCAGGGACACTGCAAGATTGTGCGGTAGAAATCACATATGTGGCCAATTTAAAAAGTCTGAGGGCCAAAATTTTGGTCAATATTTTAAAATCAGTATTTAAGAGGCATAAAGGTCTCCAATTGGAGAGCAATCTTCTGTCCGCTTTTTTATGTAAGTAAAATAAACAACCCATGTTAAAGTCTAAAGGAAGATGTTCGCACTGTGGAATAGAATTATAAACTGTAGCCAATTCAGAACTCAGGTCAGCAGAAAACAATCTATACAGCTCACTGGAGAGACCATCCAGGCCCGGTGTCACTCTTGGATGTAAAGACTTGATTACTGCTTCAATTTCATGTGCTTGTATCTCAGTATCTAACATCTACAACAGAAGAAGGTACATCAGGAAGTTGTAAAAGGAAAAGTAGTCCATTATGGATGCAGATGGGGGCGGGGGGGATGGGACCAAACAGTTTTTGTGTATAACAGGTAACACGGTGCCTGATATCCAAAATATCAGTGAGCTTAGTGAAACTGTCATCAAACAGCGAGTAAAGGTTTTTCTCTACTGTTCGCCAAATAGAAGCATATGGACATGCTGTGTCACGGTACCAGAGGTCCCAAAACGCTGTTGATGCTGAACAGAAGTAGCCTTCAGAAGGTGATAATCCATCATCGCTCCTTAAGAGTACTTATTTGGGTGGAAAAATCATGGCCAGTTTCATGAGATAAAAGGTATTTTTGAAGTAGTAGTCTGTTAGTGTGATAAAGGAAATACAATGAATCATGATGATGTTTCTAAAAATTTTTAAATAAAGTTCGAGTCCAGATTTCGTATCCATCCACCAATCCCAGGGGCATCATATAAAAAATACAGTCTTTCGATTATGAATATACTCAGTTAAGTGACTTAACAAACGTGAATCAGATAACAGGGAAGCATTCAGTTTCCAAATGCCAGGGCCAAAACGAGATGTCAAGGAAGGGCCTAAAGAAATAGATAATAAATTATGATCCGAAAATTCCACAACTTGAATTACAGCATCAGAAAGTTGGAGGTGGGAAGAAATAAAAAAAAATCAATACGGGTTGCAAGGGGGCTTTTGTGAAAAGTAGGAGTATGCTGCCCCATAAAAGATAAATATGCATCCTGTAAACCTGTGGAATGGAGCAATTGTTTCAGAAAATTCGTGTCACAAAACAACTTAGTAGTCTTTGAAGTAGAAGACTTATCTTCAGTAGATAACCCACAATTGAAATCACCCCCAAAAATCACATGCATTGATGTGTATAAATAGGGTTGAATCAGTTTCAGTAGTTCAGTTCTGTGGGATTTCAGTTGAGGGGCATAAATATTAATAATCCGGAAAGGGACAGAAGAAATCAAAATATCCAACAACAGAAGCCGACCGGGTGGGCGTCCAACAGTTTAACAACAGTAACATCAGGTATACTAAATAAAATACCCAAACCAGAACAAGAGTCCTGTCAGAGGACAAAAAGAGCCAGAGGTCCAGGCACGAGTGGCCCTGAAATTTCTGGAAGAGCATGGAAACATATATCTTGCAAAAAGATGAGACCAGCTGTCAAGCCATATAAAAAGGAAAAAACTGCATCTCTCTTAGCATGCTTTTTTATACTGTTAACATTAACAGTATGCACTGAGAAAGCAGAAGACATGAGACGGGAAAGTGAAAACAAAAACACAAAAGTCACCGTAGCCTACCTTTCCTAGGGGTACCTTCCCTATGTTTCAGTTTTGCCTTAGCTTTCCTTTTTTGAGAACCAATATTATCAATGGGTACTTCAGTGTCCGTAGTCACATCAAGGTGGGAGGAAAGAACAGAGGACGTATCAGAGTCCGTGTTGTCCTGAGGGTGGCGTAAAACCTCAAATTTATTCATATGAGTCACAGTAGAGGATTTCAGGGCCTTAGAAGAGGGAGAAGTCCCCTTCTTAGATCCTCGTGTATAACAAAAGGTTCGGGGGAGGGGTCCATGGAAGACCCAGAAATACTAGCAAGACAGAATAGGGACCTCTTCGAGTAGAAATAGCAAGATCAGAGGAAGGGAGGGAGGCTGTAGTAAGGTCTGTGGTTCCAAAACAGGAGCAGACCGTTCATGTAAAAATGAAGAGGGTCAACAGCAGGTACAACAGGGTGAGGGAGGAGTGCGTTGAGGTCTAGAAAGAGTGTCAGATAAGCGAGCGTTGTGCGACAGTAATAATCAACGTTGTTCTTCCCCATCAGCAATAGTCGAGGGTTGTGAGCTGCCCAAGTACAAGTCTGGAAAGTGTGCCCCAATTAGCGTCACAAAGGGCGTAAAGGGTTCATCCACATTGGGAACCTGCATGGCCAATGTTACCACAAACAGAGCATTTAATCTTGTCACAGACACTACTGATATGATTCTGAGAGCCACGTCTGTAGCAAGCTTTAGGCTGGCCGGGGTAAAAAAAGAACTCCCCTGTCTTTTCTAAGCATAAAGCTGTTCGGGAGATGCTGTGTTCCAACCTCCGAAGTGCAAAGCATAACCCTCGCTCTCCACCCACCTGTCCAGATATTCTTAGAATCAAAGATAGCCTCTGGGTCAGAAAGGACAGTACATCTTTGCTTTAACCAGACAGTAATATCATTAAGACTGACACCTTCGTTACGAAACAATATAGTAACAGTTTTCTGAGTAGGTTTAGTTAAGGGAATGGCATTAAATGGTGACCATAAAGGAGAAGTTTTAAGCTCTGATATTTTCTCCAAAACTTTTCTAAACCAGTGATAGTTTTAAAACTAATATCAAAATGAGACTCTGAAGAAACATGAATTAAGGCATGAATCTCAAAAGCAACAAATCGCATAGAATCCTTCAAAGAGTCGACCTACAAAAATCGGTCAGGAAAGTCAGGTAAGCCCCAAATAATGCAGCCGAACAGCGTTGTGTCTTTTAACTTGATGTACAGGGGTTGAAAGCATGCAGTATAAGTTTGAGGAGACGCAGTAAGTAGCAGGAACTGGACTGAGACACAGGGTCCAAGAGTCCATTGTTCTTGAGGCGTCAAGGAAGCAGGACCAAATTGCAAAGTCGGGTTCTGAGTCAGAAGTTCAGTTGGCAAAGAAAGATCAAGAGAAGCAGCAGAGTCTTTCAAAACAGGAGAGGCTAGCAGTTTGTCAGTGTCAGGTGGCCTAGTACAGATCGGGGAAGAACCAGAACACCAAGTCCCAATGGTAGGATCCTTCTCCCACCCAGCCGCTTCCAGGGCCAACTCAACAGACCAGTCCGTCATGTGTAAGGCAGCAGGGAGAGCAGAAGCAGGCACCTGTACAGAAGAAATTTCTGGAGAAAGTTAAGCAAGTGGTGCAGTCAGTAGGGAGTGAGGAGGGTCCGTAGCAACAGGCAAAGAACGCGGAAGTGTGAGAATTGGTGAAGAGACAGTAAAACAATCTTTCTAGGGACATGGATATGTTGTTCGTCCACATTGTCTGGCAGGTTCCTTGCCGCTTTAAATCTTGCCGGAAGGTCTTCAAGCTGGCTCCTTCCACCCACTCGGGTGGTAAAACTCTCGGCTCCGCCCCATGACGTCAGATCTTCCTTACCGCTTGGAAGCTCAGGTTCCCTCCTTAACGCTCTGCGTATAAGACTGGTTCCTAATTCTTCGAATTTTCAAAATTAAAAAAGTTTTTGCTAAAAAGACTTCGGTCTTTTCTCCCTCTCGGCTGCGATGGACAAATCGACTCCCAGTTTCTGGAGATGCCCTTGCGGGCAGAAGATGTCTCAGACGGATCTGCACTCCACGTGCGTCTACTGCTTGGGCCTTGAGCATGACTCGCAGGCCTGCAACCTTTGCTCTTCCTTTTGACCTCGTCACGCCGAGGGCCGTGCTGCCCGTTTACAACTGGGGCGTCCGAAGAAGATTTCCTCGGTTAAGTCAAAAGAGGCCGGTCGGCGGTTTCCGGCGGACTTAGCGGATCAGCTCGAGCAGATGATCGCCCTCGAAGAGGAGGCAGCGTGGGCGGCTTCTACCTCGGCTGCGGCATTTGTCCGCTATCTCTCGGTGCCTCTTATTGGACTGCTAAGGAGCTTTGTCTGACCCTCTCGACTAAGGTGAGGTCAACTTCTTCTGGACCGTTTCTCGGTCCAAAAGAAGACAAGGTAGTATCTCACCGTCGGCGCTCTTGGGAGGCGGGAAAATCCCTCTCCCGAGTTTGTCGGCCGTCGACTTCGGTCGACCTCTCGGCTTCGGCCACTGGTCTCACGGTGTCCCCGTCAGGCCAGTTGACCGAGACTCCCGTCGACGCGGTTGAGATTTTTCTCGACCCGTTGGACGGGTTGTCGGCTGGAGAAGCTGAGAATCCCCTCTCCCCGGTTCCCCCGGTGGGAGTTGAGGAACCCGTCTGCTTGTCTGTGCCTCTGGTTCCGGAGCCTTCAGTTGAATCATCCGAACCGAAGTGCTGATTCCCGCGAACCTCCTGCTTTGCGTCCTCAGCTGCTTGAGGTTCTCGGTCTTGGTCTCGGACGTCTTGGCGGTCCAGCCGATCCCGCCGTCATAGGTGGTCTCGGTCTCGGCACCGCGGCAAGCAGCGCCGCCGCTTGTCCTCTTCCTCCTCCTCGGATGAGGAGAGGCTTCGGCGCAAGTTGCGTCGGAGGTATGAGGAACTCATGTGGCAACAGCTCCTTCTGACCGGGAATAAGCCGACGCCGTCGTCTTTCCCGGCCATTAAGTGGCTGTCACCGGAGCGGCCGAAACAACCCCTCATTTTAGCCGTGGAGCCTGTTCCCAGGCCGGTTGTTCGGCCAAATCCAGCTGCCCACGATTCGGTGGAACCTCCCGCCTCCACAGCGTTAGTTGGGGCTCCGACCAAAAATTCTCGGTCGGCTCAGGACTCCCGGTAGGGCTGTCTGTCACCTCACTCCCGACCGGCCTCGGCAGGTGGAGGTGGCTCAGGCCCGAGGCAGCTCTTTGAGGACTCTTCCGAGTCCGAGGACGATTCCTCCCTTTTCTCCAAGCGAATGGACTTGGAGTCCCCAGGAGGACAGTCGGTGGACAATAGCCCCTCGTCCTTCCTAGGATTGCTTCGGCTCATCTCGGAGTCCATCGGGATGAAGCTCGAACCCGTTTCTAAATGGGCCAGGTATCCCCTCATGGAGATTCTGGACCGAGGGGATTCCCCTACGGAGGCCTTTCTGGTGGCCGAGGCCAAGTGAGTCCGGCCTTGAGCTCTGGCAGCGCCTGCTTCCTGTCCTGCGCCTTGCCAGGATGGCCCGAGTATCAGGTCTCCGGTTCCCTGTCCGGTTTTTCGGAACACCCCTCGGCTGAGGGGTTGGTTACCGACAGCGTTTTCCGGCGTGCCGGGAACACTAGGGATGTGGACAAACCTCCCGACAAGGAGTCCAAGAAATTGGACTATGCCGGGCGAAAAGTCTATGCTGCGTCCTCCCTCGGCCTTCGCCAGACCAGTTCGGCCGTCCTCATGGCACATTTTTCTCATGCCCTGTTGGGCTCCCTGGTGAGGTCGTCCCTCATCTTCCCGCGGATCTGTAGACCACGGTCAGGCAGGTGCGGGACCAGGGCAGGCAGTGGCCAAGCAGCAGCTCCAGACTGCTTTAGACATTGGGACTCATGTGCCAGGTCTGGCGGCCGCAGTGGCTATGCATCGTCTGGCTTGGCTGAGGATATCCACCTTTACCGGATACCCAGCACAAGTTGGCGAATGTTCCCTTTTGGGGACTGACCTCTTGACCCTGGGGTGGAAGGTCACCTGCAGAGGATCGAGGGGAGTCAATGCTGCATCGGACTGGGTCTCTCTTCCGCTCAGAGGACAAAGCGCAAAACCACAGCCTAAGCCCTTTCGTCCTTCTGCGCCCCAGCGCGTCCGGCCACAACGTCAGGGCCAGCAGGCTCGGCTTGGCATCCCAAACCCAAACCCGGGCTTCCTCCAACAGGAAGCAGGAGGTAAGGCCCAGGAGGTCCCTCGGCGGTCCCTCCTCCAAGCCTGCCCAGTGACGGGCTGGGGGTGTCGCCCCCAACCCGTCACCTCTGAGTTCCCCATTGGAGGCAGCTCGGCACTTCCTTTCCGCCTGGTCCGTTATTACCACGGACAGGTGGGTACTGAAGGTGGTGGGAAAAGGCCTGCCTCTGAATTCGAGCAGGCCCGCCCTTCAGAGCCATCGCTTCTCGGGGGCCTCGGGGTCCGCGCAGCCTCACTGTCGGCTCATCAGGCCGACATCGCTCTCCTCCTCCCTAGGGAGGTGATCAGGAGGTGGGCGGACCCTCCCTCAGGACCGGGGTTTGTGTCCAGGTGCTTCCTGGTTCCAGCGAGCAGGGGCTGGCGCCCATTCTCGACCTACACGGCCTGAACAAGTTCCTAAGGTCTCGAACCTTCAGGATGGTCACTGGCTCAGATAATACCATCCCTGGAACACGGGTGGTTCTGCTCTCTGGACCTGCAGGAGCGTTCTTTCACGTCCCTATCCGTCCGTCACATCGGAGATTCCTTCGCTTTCGAGCGGAGGGATCCCTCTTCGAGTTCCGAGCCATGCCCTTCGGCCTGTCTCCAGCTCCCAGGGTCTTCACCAAATGCATTGCAGTGGTGACAGCTTTCCTGTGGCGCCGAGGGGTCCGGGTGTACCCTTACCTGGAGATTGGCTGATAGCAGCCCCCTCCAGACAGGAGGTGGAGCGGTCCAGAGATCTGGCCCTCCAGGTTTGCTCTCAAATCGGCCTTCTCATCAACGAGGCCAAGTCGGAACTCGAGCCGAAGCAGGTGATTCTGTTTATCGGGGCAGAGCTTGACTCTCTTTGAGCCAGAGCATGGCTCCCGGCGGACAGGGCCGAGGTTCTTACCTCCTTTGCCCAATCATTTCTGGTTGGGCAATCGCGCCCTGCCTGGGACTTCCTGCGCCTCCTGGGTCTCATGGCAGCCTGTACCAGCGTGGTCCGTTGGGCATGCTGGCACAGGCGCCCCCTTCAGTGGGGACTGGCCAGCCAGTGGTCAGACAGCTGCAATCCATTGGCCCAGCTAGTGATGGTGACCAGGAGATGTGGAGCGCTCTCGGTGGTGGACGTTCCATCTCATCTGGGAGGGCATCCCGTTTGTCCGCCCTGAGCGGCGGGTCTCTATGGACGATGCCTCTCTCATGGGTTGGGGTGCCCATCTTAGGGAACACCGGCGCCACGGCCTCTGGTCGCCGCGGAGTCGATGCCACATCAACCTGCTGAAGCTCCAGGCGGTCCGCCTAGCTCTCACCGCCTTTGCTCCGTTTCTCCGGGGTCAAGTGGTCCGAGTCCAGACGGACAATACCACGACCATGTACTACCTAAACCGCCAGGGTGGGACGTGTTCCATGCTTCTATGCAAGGAAGCTCTCCGCATTCGGTCACTCGTGCGCAGCTTGGAGGCGGATCTCCTAGCCATTCATGTGGCAGGAGCCTCCAACACCCTGGCCGATGCCCTGAGCCGGAGAGGGGCTGCATCTCACGAGTGGTCTCTCCTGCCGGAGGCAGTACAAGATCTGTTCTCCCATTGGGGCACACCTCAGGTGGACCTGTTTGCCTCCAGGGAGAACGCGACGCTGAGGCTGTTCCATGCCCACCCCCCTCAGCAGGGCTCGCTGCGGGGGGATGTCTTCTCGAGGCCGTGGACCCCGGGCCTCTTCTACGCCTTCCCCCCATTTCCCTTGATTCACAAGGTGCTTCTCAAAGCAAGGAGGGTCAAGGCGCAGGTGATTCTGATAGCCCCAGACTGGCCCCACCAGTTCTGGTACCCAGATCTCCTCAGCCTCAGCTCCAGGCTCCCGAGGCAGCTTCCAGCTCGCCCAGACCTGCTCTCAGTCAGTCAGGGGAAGGTGTTCCATCCGGACCTTCAATCCCTGCACCTGACGGCCTGGTTCCTGAGCTGCTAGAGTTCCAGGCCTTGGGTCTTTCCGACGGTCCTCAATGTTGTTGAGGCGTCCTCTAAGAGTCGACCAGGAAGTGCTATGCCTTCAAATGGAAAGATTTTCCATTTGGTGTCAGAGCAAGAGCTTGGACCCTTCCTCCTGTCCTTTGGCAAGCATCTTGGACTATTTATGGTCCCTTTCTCCGTCAGGGCTCAGGTCGGCGACCCTAAGGGTGCACCTGGCAGCCATCTCTGCTTACAGTGGCGGGCGGGGGAGCAGTCGGTGGCGCAGGAGAAGGTGGTCTGGAGCTTTTCAAGGCCTTGATCACATTTCCCTCGATCGCGAACCTCCACCTCCGTGGGATTTACTGCTGGTACTGGCAATGCTCATGGGCAAGCCATTAACCAATGCACAGGTGTGAACTCTCTCACCTGTCATGGAAGACCGCCTTCTTGGTGGCTATCACATCAGCCAGAAGGATGGGAGAACTCCAGGCGCTCTGCATCGAGTCTCCTTACCTGGTCTTCCACAGGGACAAGGTGTCCCTAGCCCCCCACCACGAAATTCCTTCCGAAGGTGGTGTCGGGAGTTTCACCTTAACCAGGTGTTGACTCTGCCGGTGTTCTACTCCAATCACCTCGGAGGCCGAATACGGAGCTCCATACTTTTGGACCCTAGAAGGAGGCACAAAGCTTATTATAAGGGCCCTTACAGCTGAAGTCAGAGAGAGGAGTTCGCCAGCTGTTTGTCACCTATGCTGAAGCCGCACCTGGCAGACCTGCAGCCAAGCGGACGATAAGCAGGTGGGTCACCTCCTGCATAAATCTCTGCTACAAGTTGGCGGGCATGGAGCCTCCCAGAGGATAAGAGCTCATTCTACCCGCCATACTGTTGCATCGGTGGCTGCTTCAGGGGCGTCCCCTATCCAAGAAATCTGCAGGGCTGCTACCTGGAAGTCAGCACACACCTTCATTACCCATTACCACATCGACCTTGAGTCACGCCGGATGCTGGTTTTGGGGCCTCGGTTCTCCAGTCTTTATTCCCTAAGTAGGGTGCGCCTTGCCTCCCTCCTCCCGGAGAACTGCTAGAGTCTGCCAGACAGTGTGGATGAACAACATATCCATGTCCCTAGAAATACAGGTTACTCACCTGTAACAGGGAGCTCTAGGAATGGTATATAGTTCATCCACACACTCCATCCGACCTCCCGGCTTGACGCACAACCTGAGCTTCCAGCGGGCCAGATCTGGCGTCATGGGGTGGAGCCGAGAGTTTTACCACCCGGGTGGGTGGGAGGAGCCAGCTTGAAGACCTTCCGGCAAGATTTAAAGCGGCAAGGAACCTGCCAGACAGTGTGGATGAACAACATATATCATTCCTAGAACTCCTGTTACAGGTGAGTAACCTGTTTTTCCCAGACGGTGAGTCAGTAGCAGCAGGTACAAAACCAGACTGAGGCTTAAGGGCTAACAAACGCTGTCTAGCAGTGAAATAACGCTGTTCCTCAATTTTAAGTAACACATCTACATCCATAGAAACAGGAGGAGAAGACTCACGTATATCCATAGTAGCAGGGCTAGAAGACATTGTAAGCACAGTTTGAGGAATAAATGAAGGATCCACAGGCAAACACTGCACACAAGTATCCACAACAGCAGCAGGGGAAGTATCCAAAGGCACAGAAGAACCATATTCAGTAGATTGCAGCACAATAGGCATAGAAGATGGGGTCTCTCTCAGAACAGAGACAGGGGAAGAGACCTGCTCCACTGCCTCCAACACCTCCATGTCCTCCACAGCATGTCCAGCAGCAGCCATCTTGGTCCCACATGAAAATGGGACCCCTCTGCTAACAGGAAGCAGAGTAGGGGAATTTCCCCGGTGCCCTGGCCAAATTTTCCCCCATTTACTAAAATACCACCAACAGCTTAATCTGGTTCAAGGTCAGTTGGCATTCATCTGTATCCCCCTTCCCCAGGGGCGTGCCTGAAACTAGGCAGAATTTGTCTAGTGCAGAATTTGTCTTGCTGTCTAGCGGTCAACAAAAAAAAATAAACTGGAAGATAAATCTTCCCCTGGATTTTGCCGGTGCCTGTGCAGCCAAAAGATGTTACGCACTGATCTACATACCACACATGTGTTTATTGTCTGGGTGTCGGCCATGACGCGCAAGACTTCTGAATGTTTGGTTTCCTGACGTCCTCGTGATCGTCTACTTTACCTACTCAAATTGGGCAGGCCTGAAAAAACAGAATACTCCAGTGAAATTTAAAGAGACCCGTGGGCGGTCTCTGTGGCTGCGAGATCCGCCGAACAGCTGGAGTGAATGCAGGCCTTCGAAGAAGAGAGTAGGCGCCAAGCCGCAGAAGTTTTCCCTCAGTGGTTTTGTCTCCTCAACTTGGGCTCTATCTTTTCAGGTTTCTTCCGAGAGTTTTGCCACTCTTTCCACACTAAGGGCAAGGGACCTGCAGGCTCTCACTCCACTTGGTCCCGTAAGAGGGATAAGGATCCGAATCAGTCTTCGTCTCGGCGAAGACGCTTTTGGGATCGTGAGCGATCTCGGTCCCAGGAGCCGGCAGTATCGACTTCGGTCGAAATTGCCTCCTCAGCCGCTTGCTTCTCGGCATTGCCGTCTGGCCGGTCAACCGAGGCTGAGATCGACGAGGTTGAGATCATTTTCGATCCCATCGATCCGTTCTTGCCCATTCTGGTTGACTACTCTCTCAGGAGGACTCCAGTCTTGTCTTTTCCTGATGAGGAGACCCAGCCAGCTGGGGATCCTGTCGAGGAACCGGTCCCTGATCCTGGAAAGTTACAGGTCCCACCGGTGTCTCCCGAGTGACCAACTCGACCAGTCCGATCCAGGTCAAGATCTTGGACCCCCTTGACCGACAGGCTGAGGAAGGTGCACAAGCATGCCAAAAAGAGGCAATGCCATTGGTCATCCTTGTCCTCTTCGGATGAGGAGAGGCTTCGGCGGAAACTCCGCCGACGCTTTGAGGATGTGATGTGGCAGCAGCTGATCCTGTCTGGGCAGAAGCCAACCACGGTCTCTACTCCAGCCATTACTTGGCTTTCGCCTCCTAGGCTGAAGCCGACTCCTCTGGAACTGGTGAAATCGGTTTCCCCGCCCACGGAGCCGGTTAAACCCACTCCGGTATATTTATTTATTTAGCTTTTGTTTACCGGGTAAGTACACTAGACAAGTAATATGCCCATTTTCACGGACGACCCGGGAGAGTACAACATAATGAATGTAGAATAGTACAGGATAATGCAGAAACAACATGACAGAAAGTCAACATGGGAAAAAGAACATTAATCAAGGTGACACAACAGTAAGGCACGTAGTTACACCCAGTTCCAACAGTGGTAAAGTACATAAAATCACCTGTTATTATGCAAATTAGACAGTTATTACACAGTCATGTGCCCAGATAGGAGAATGAGCTGCAGGAACAGAGAAAGTGTCACTAGCAGGACTTCTATAAAGCACAAAGGTCGAGTTGAATGAAGACGTTCCTCTAGGGGGGTTTGGGACAGTCTCACGCGGAAGCCAGCTTGAGGAAACCCTACAGGTGTCTACGAAAGTACTGATGGGAGGGGGCCAATCGAGTCTGCACTGAAAACGAATTCCAGACTCTAGGAGCGCATGCATTAAAATCCCTGTCCCCCTTGAGGGTTTGAGTGTGGGGAACTCTAAGCAATCCGGGGACCTGAGTGAGTAGGAGGAGTGGTCGGCAGGTGATAGAAGTTATGCCAGTCCCGGTGGGGTGCCAGTTCTAATCACTTTACCCAGGAGGCATCCCAGTCCAAAGTCCAGGTAGCTGGATGGAGAGAGCCAGCTGAGATTTTCATAAAGCGTACAGTGGTGGGTAAGACGGGGGGCAGCCAGAGCAAAACGGCAGATGTACTTTGTATGCCACCGGGTAAGATGAGATTTGGCGGAACGAGCAAATAGGTGCAGGCTGTAACTAAGGGAGGGGAGTAGTACACCTCTCGCGAGAGCCAGACGAGCTGCAGGTATAAGGTGTATTTGGCCCTGTAGGCCAGGCCCAGTTTGCAGTTCACCGCTCTGCAGACATTTAGTATATGACTCCCCATGTCGAGTTGGGGGTCAAGCATTAGGTTTGGCTGATATTGGTCTCTCCACAGATTGTGGTGGAGCCGCCACCTAAACAACCTTTGGGAGGGGCCCCTACGAAGGAAGCTCGGTCCACCCCGGGTCTTCCTCACAGGATCTCAGTCACCTTCATGCCTGATCGCCCCAGGCACGTTGAGGGTGACCTTGGCGGCCGACTGTTATATCTGGATGCCTCAGAGTCAGACAACACCGACCTTCACTCTCACCCACGGGATGATGATTAGGCCGGTGATCTGTCGACGGAGGAAAGCCCTTCGTCCTTTCAAAGGATTCTCCACCTTACTCCCCGAATCCACAGTGATGCCCCTGCAACCAATCCAGAAATGGGCAGAGTACCCTCTTACTGACATTCTCAAGAGAGGGGATACCCTGATGGAAGCCTTTCCTGTAGCCAAAGCCATTGTTGGCCTGGCCTTGGAGCGTTGGCAGCATCCTGCCTCCTGCCCAGCACCATCTGCCCGGATGGCCTGCAAGTATGTGGTGCCCATGGGGTCCCTCTTGGGGTTCACAGAACATCCTTCGGCCGAGAGCCTTGTGACCACCTCTGTGTTCAGACATACAGGCAGTTCTGCCAACACCGATGGACCCCTGGACAAGGAGTCCAAGAAACTGGACCACTCTGCCAGGAAGGTCTATTCGGCCTTCTCTTTAGGCCTCCGTCAGGCAAGCTCGGCCGTCGTCATGGCGCACTTCTCCCATGCCCGTCTAGGGTCCTTGGACGAAGTTCTCCCACATCTCCCCACGGACCTTCAGTCTATGGTCAAGCAGGTCTGGGACCAGGGCTGTGCCGTTACCAAACAGCAGCTTCAGACGGCTCTGGACATTGGGGACTCATGCGCCCATTCTGTGGCAGCCGTGGTTGCCTCATGCTGCGGGGCTTGGTTGAGGCTTTCCACCTTCATGGCGGATACCCAGCACAAACTTGGTGATGTTCTTTTCCAGGGCACTGATCTCTCTGCTCCAGCTGTGGATGGCCATCTTCAGCGAATCGAACAGTCCAGTGGCACCTTGGACTCTACTTCTGCTCAAAGTGTTTCTGGCCCTAAGAAGCAGCAGGAGGAGGAGGAGAAGAAGAAGAAGAAGAAGAAACATTTTCGGCACTCTGCTTCTGTGGCCCAGCAGCCCTTCTTTCAGGGAGCACAGCATCAGCAGGCACAGGCTTGGTGCCGCGGGCCCAAGCCCGGACCTCCCCAGGCCGAGGAGGTCGGGGTTCAGGCCCTGGACCTTCTTTCTCCAAGTCTGCCCAGTGATGGGATGGGGTGGCCACCCCTATTCTTGTCACGTCAGCTTTGGGTCCTCCCATGGGGGGTCGGCTCCACCACTTTCTTTCCGCCTGGTCTGCTGTTACTATGGACAGGTGGGTCTTAGAAGTGGTCGGCTAGGGTCTGCCTCTAGAATTCGATCAGTACCCACCCAGCCGAGCCTGTGCCCCACGGGTGGAGAGAGTATCAGCCAACACTCAGTTGTCTCTGAGAGACGACATAGCCCAGCTCCTCCTCAAGGATGCAGTGGTCCGAGTGGCAGATCCTCCAGTCAACCCAGAGTTCGTTTCCAGGTACTTCCTGGTCCCGAAGTGGACGGGGGCTGGCACCCTATTCTAGATCTGCACAACCTGAATCAGTATCTGAGGCCGCGCACCTTTCGGATGGTAACTCTGTCCCAGATCATATCATTCCTGAAGCAAAACATATGGTTCTGGTCACTGGATCTTCAGGACGCATTCTTTCACATCCCAATCCATCCCTCTCACCAGCGGTTCCTCTGCTTCAGAGCAGAGGGACCCCTTTACGAGTTCCGAGCCATGCCATTTGGCCTGTCATCGGCTCCACAGGTCTTCACCAAATGCACAGCAGTGGTGGCAGCCCACCTCAGGTGTTGAGGGTTCAGGGTATACTCTTACCTTGACGATTGGCTCTTAGCAGGTTCCACCCAGCAAGAGGTGGAGAGGTCCAGGGACCTGCTCTCAACTCGGCCCCCGATCAACGAGACCAAGTCGGAGCTTGTGCCTTCTCAGTTGATGTGCTTCATTGGGGCAGAGCTCGACTCTCACTGAGCCAGAGCTCAGCTCCCAGCGGACAGGGTGGAGGTTCTCTCCTCTTTTGCCCAGTCATTTCTGGTTGGGCAGTTGTGCCCTGCCTGGGACTTTCTGCACCTTCTAGGTAACATGGCGGCCTGCACCACTGTGGTCCATTGTGCCAGGTGGCATATGCGCCCCCTTCAGTGGGAGCTGGCCACCCAATGTACTCAGCGCCTAGGTCATTTCAACCAGCTGATCACTGTGAAGATGTGGGACGGTCTCCAGTGGTGGATCGTCCTAGACCGGTTGCAGGAAGGGATCCCGTTTGTCCATCCCGAGCTGATGGTCGTCCTGACGACTGATGCGTCTCTCATGGGCTGGGGAGCCCACATGGGGGACAACAGGGCCCATGGGTTCTGGACTTCCGAGGAGTCCCGTTACCACATCAACCTGATGGAGCTCAGAGCAGCCAGACTGGCACTGACTGCATTCGTTCAGCAGCTTCGGGGTCAAGTGGTTCAACTCCAGATGGACAATATCATGACCATGTACTACCACAACAAGCAGGGCGGCACACACTCCTGGTTGCTGTGCAGGGAAGCGCTCCGCATCTGGACACTCGTGAGCCGACTGGAGTCAGATCTCCTACCCATCCATGTGGCAGGAGCCTCAAATCAACTGGCGGATGCCCTCAGCTGCATAGGCGAGCCATCCCATGAGTGGTCTCTCCATCCAGAGGTAGCTTACAGACCGTTCTCCGACTGGGGCATACCGATGGTGGACCTGTTTGTCTCCAGGGAAAACACCAAGTTGAGGCTGTTTCATGCCCACCCCCTCAGTGGGATGCCTTCTCGAGATCGTAGACCCCAAGCCTCTTCTACGCCTTCCCTTGATTCACAAGGTGCAGGTGATCCTGGTAGCTCCAGACTGGCCCCGCCAGTTCTGGTATCCAGACCTCCTCAGCCTCAGCAACAGGTTCTCGAGGCGTTTACCAGCAAACCTGGACGTGATCTCTGTCAGTCAGAGGAAGGTCCTCCATCCGGACCTTCAATCTCTACACCTGACAGCCTGGTACCTGAACAGCTAGAGTTCCAGACTTTGGGTTTCTCCGAGGATGTACTCACAGTAGTGGAAGCATCCAGGAAGGAGTCGACCAGAAAGTGCTATGCCTTCAAATGGAAAAGGTTTTCCATTTGGTGTCGGGTCAAGGGCCTGGATCTTCTGTCCTGTACTGTGGCTAGCATTTTAGACTACCTTTGGTCTCTGTCCAAAAGAGGTCTTCGACCCTTAAGGTGCACCTGGCAGCCATCTCTGCTTACTGGGCATGGGCCGGCAAGCAGACAGTGGCACAGGAGAAGGTGGTCCGGTGCTTTTTCAGAGGCCTTGATCACATATCCGCTCCGGTGCATGAACCTCCACCTCCATGGGATTTGCAGCTGGTCTTGGCAAAGCTCATGGGCAAGCCATTCGAACCGATGCACAAGTGTGAGGTGTCATACCTGTCGTGGAAGACTGCCTTCCTGGTGGCTATCACGTCTGTCAGAAGGACAGGGGAGCGCCAGGTGCTCTCGGTGGACTCCCCTTATCTGGTCTTCCACAGGGAAAAGGTTGTCCTGTGTCCCCACCCGAAATTCCTCCCGAAGGTGGTGTCAGAGTTTCCATTTAACTAGGTGTTGACTCTGCCTGTGTTCTACCTGAACTACACCTTGGATGCTGAGTACAGGCTCCATACTCTGGACCCGAGACGAGCTCTCTCCTATTATAAGGAAATGATGGCGGAAGTTCAGAGGTGAGGTTTGCCAGCTGTTTGTCACCTACGCTGAAGCCACTTCTGGCAGACCTGCAGCAAAGCAGACGATCGCAAGATGGATTACATCTTGCATTGATCTCTGCTATAGGTTGGCGGGCAAGGAGCCTCCCAGAGGGATAAGAGCTCATTCTACCTGCCATACCGCTGCGTTGGTGGCTACTTCCAGGGACATCCCTATCCAGGAAATCTGTCAGGCTGCTACCTGGAAGACAGCAAACACCTTCATCGCCCATTACCACACTGACCTTGAGTCATGCTGGGATGCTGGTTTTGGGGCCTTAGTTCTCCAGTTTCTGTTCCCAAAGTAGGGGGTGTGCACCTTGCTTCCCTCCTCCCGGAGAATTGCTAGGAGTCTGCCAACTAGTGTGGATGAACAACATATCCATGATCCTAGAAAAACAAGTTATTCACCTGTAACAGCAGTTCTAGGAGTGGTATATGTTGTTCATCCACACGGACCCACCTGACCTCCCTGGCTGCGACACACAAGCCTGGCTTCCAGCGGGCTAAGATCTGGCATCATTGGGTGGAGCCGAGGGCTATACCACCCGAGTGGATGGGAGGAGCCAGCTTAAAGACCTTCCAGCGATCCTTAAAGGTCAAAGGGACA
The DNA here is from genome assembly GCA_016271365.2 of Neoceratodus forsteri. Classification (NCBI taxonomy): domain Eukaryota; kingdom Metazoa; phylum Chordata; order Ceratodontiformes; family Ceratodontidae; genus Neoceratodus; species Neoceratodus forsteri. The sequence continues at coordinate 249,632,502 of CM057457.1, forward strand.
TGCCAGCTAGTGTGGATGAACAACATATACCACTCCTAGAACTACTGTTACAGGTGAGTAATCTGTTTTTATTACCCTAATCATTCGAACAGGGGGAAGGATCTCCTTCACACTTTGGATGTTCACAGAATCCTCAGATGCTACGTTCACCATACTAAGGAGTGCAGAAAATCTAATCAGCTCTTTGTCTTCTTTGCCCCCAAATCCTTGGGATCGGCAGTTTCTAAAGCGTGCCTTTTTAAATGGTTAGGTAATTGCATTTGCTTCTGTTATCAGAAGTACAACAAACCTCTTCTGGGGGAGGTCAGAGGTCACTCTACTAGAGGAATGGCTACCTCTACGGCATGTCTGCAGCAGAAATCTGTGAAACAGCAACCTGGAGTTCCATTCATACCTTCCTGACATTACAGTCTGGATCGCACTCTGAGCATGAGGGCAGGTTCGGCCTTGCCTGGTCTTGCAGGGCCTACTGTCTTAGGCAGGTCCTGTGTTGTCTTTCTGTTGCTTCTCCTCCTCCTGTGACTCTCTCGGTCTCCCTGTGAGTGACTGCTTGGGATTCAGTCATATATGTGAAGAGCTACTGCAGAAACCCTCTCGCAGTAAGATAGTACAGTTACGTAAGAACTTACCCTAACAGTAGATCTTCGAGAGAGGTTCCTGCAGTAGGTCAACTTATCCCTCCCTCCTTCTCCCAGTTCTTTTGCATTTCTTTCAGTCTTCTGAACTGGGCTCCAGGATTTCATCCTTTCTCCTGTCTCATACTCCTTGGATCTCCGGCGGGAGAACTGGAAGGCGGGTGTGGGGACTGCCCGCTATATAAGGTCACATCTGACTTCCGTCATATGATGTTGGGTGGGCGGTCCCCCGCTAGACACTGCTGGAAAAGTTTTCCGTGTGGTCCTGACGCCAGAGGGCGCAGTCCTATTGTGATGACCTATTGCAGGAACCTCTCTTGAAGATTTACTGTTATGGTAAGATCTTACGTAACGGTACATTTCAATTCGAGAGGGTTCCTTCAGTAGGTTATTACATATAGGACTAGTGCCACCTGGCATCTGGGCCGCATGGCAGACTTTTCTAGCACAACCTGACAAGGGATCGCCCACGATGTCCGCGTGACTGGCGTCAGTGTGACCGTATATAGTGTGCGGTCCCCACGCCGCCCTCAGTTCTTTCCCCGTCGCTTGTGTCATTCGAATTGAAGACTTTCATTAGCGATCGTCGTCAGTAGTTCTTGATTCGGAGTCTTCCCTTGCTTTTTCCATTTTCTCCAAATTCTTGCTTATGTCTTCACCTAAGAAGAAGTGCTTGTGCTGCAGCACAAATACCCTCAAGGCGCGCCCACCGACACAGCGTTTGGATTTCGCTTTGCGCTGGCAATCGGGTTTGGGAACGGACCCTGGTCGCTGGAGGGTCGGCCGGGAGAGTAGGATCGAGCGTCCCATGGACTGCTCTCCTTCTCGGGGCGGTGCGGGTCACGGTCCAACAGACCCATGGCGGAGCTGTGGGTTTGTGCATGCCCGCCCTGTCAAAGCAAAACTCCTCACAGCTGGCTGCACTAGGAAGCCTGCCCCGGCTTCGATTAGCCTCCAGTCCTGGTCTCCCAGGCAGTTACTAGTCATCTCGCACTTGGGTGCATCCCCCTCTGGAGGCAAGCGGGTACTGGGGTGAACAGCACAAGTGGCCCGGAGGTGGAAGCATGGGGCACCGTGACCAGGCTGATGTACGGCGGTTAGCTGTGGGGCCAAAAAGAGAGAAAAAAAAATACCCCACAAGGACGTCAGTCTTTAGTGCGTGATCTGCCTCGGCCGAGACCACCCTTTCTCGTCCTGCTGGGAGTACCAGACTTTCAACCAGGCCACCAGAAAGTGGAGACAGCAGGCTTTGGAGGCCCATTTTTTGAAAGTACTGTACGTCTTGCTTCATTAGAAAAGCTAATGGACTGGATCCATGAGTCCTCTTCAGAGAAATCTTCTCCCTCAAAGAAAGAACCCCAAAAGGAGAAATCTTGGGAGTGGGAGCACTCCATGGAGGCCCAGCCAGAGGCCTCTCGGCCCTCAACAAGCAAGGCCGCTTCTCAGCCACCGCTTAAAGTGAAGACCTGTGATGGTAAGTCGGACAAAACTTCTTTGGGTAAGTCGTCTGTCGGCTCCTCAGACTGCCGCATAGCTACTGCCACTAAATTGGCCCCCGGCTCCTCCAGGGACTGCCCGGCCGCCAGTAAGTCGGCTCCCCAGACTTTGGGGACCCGCCCAGCTGCAGCTGATAAGTCAGCCGGGGGCTCCTCCTCCACCCACCCGGCTCCGTCTGGTAAGACGCCCGTCTCCAAAGGCCGCACAGATGTGATTCTCCTGTCCTGGGGCCTAACGGCTTTCACCCAACGTCCGGAAAAGGGGGGGGGCTGCCCCTCTCCCCCGCCAGTACCCTCCCCTTTTTAGGGGGGGTACTTCAGGCAAGGATGGGGTCACTGAGAAGGAGACCCTCCTCAGCCAGCAGGCCTAACAGTGGAGGCCCATCCACTCCCATCGGGTGGGATCCTTCCAGATCCGGCGACTATCCCGGTTCGATCCCACCGTCAGATTCAACAAACCCTCACCCGACACCGGAACCTCCGACGACCTGGGCTCAGTCATCTGCCCCAGCCTTTCACAATGCTGGCCCCTCTGATGCCGGATCCTTTTTCTCGCGCCCGGGACTGGTGGTGCCGGTCCTGACGCTGCACCTCAGACGTTGGTTATCCCGATGCTGGATTTATACGACTGTGGGTCCGACGTGGGTCCCCCCTCTGTCAGACCCCCTGACATTAGGGATTTATTCTAGACCCCGGGGTATCTTGGGGACCACTACCCGGCTGGTCCTCCTCCTGATTGGAGTACTTCAGGACAGAACTACCCTGGGTACAATCCCTACCATTGCTACCATTTCCAGGGTTACCAGGGGTATCACTACCCACATCCCCCCAGTAATCCCCCTCCTCCTCTTCCTTCTGATCCCCCCCAGCTTCAACCTCTCCCTCCATTGGCTCCTGCCACGCCAGATTTCAAGACCTTAATTTAGTCTTGGTGGCAGGGGACGCGCTTGGAGTTGGTGTCAGATCTGAAAAGCAGGCTCCCACACCTGCGCTCTTCCAGATCTCCATCCCGTAGGAGTTCTCCTCCTCCATCCATGGTCCACGTCTTGGGTACGGTCGGCAAAACCTTTGTTCTCCCAGACCTTTGCGACCTTCTGGACGAGGGGGTGGATGACGATGATGATGATGATGCAGACGAGTTGGCAGAAGAGCCCTCAGACGAACCCGAGGTTCCGAAGGGCAAGGTTTCCCCAAGTTCCCCCAAGAGGACCACGCCTTTTCAGACGTCTTGAGGTCCATAAAATACTTTTTTGACTGGGAGTTGGAGGATCAGGACCCCATGCGACAGAGGCTCACCGAACACTGGGACTTAGAGTCTCTGTCCCCGGTACCGATTCCTCTTTGGATTGGACCCCACCAGGACCTCACCTCTACGGTCTAGCAGATGCCTCATTCCCTCCCAGCTGTCCCCAGGAGGGCAGACAGTGTGTACCGGGCGCCTAAGGAGGCTAATTTTCTTAAGGCGCATCCAAAGGCAGACTCCGTTGTTATTTTGGCTGCTCGTGATCACTCATCTGCACCCAAGCACATGAGCACCTCTCCTCCAAAAACTGCCCTGGCCAAACTCAAGGATCGGACTCCAATCTCTTGATAATTCAAACGTCAAAGAGGAGATCGCCAAGGATTTACGTCTGTCAAAAATCTCCTGCAGACGTGCTCTTCGGGCTACCTATGACTCTGTTGATGCAGTAGCCTGTGCCTCAGCGACCACTGTCTCCCTTCGTCGGCATGCTTGGCTTTGCATCTCTGGCCTTGCCAATTAGGTCCAGACAGCGATCCACGATGCCTCTTCGCGACTCAGTATATCTTCCTGGACATAAGTCTCCACCACTCATTCACACTAGTGGGATTAGCGCCGGAGGCACTAAAGACCCATCGGGAGCAAACTTTTGCTGGAGGGTCGGCGCGAGAGGCAGCGGCCATCGAGACATGTCTGCAAGCGCCCTTGAGCAGCGTGGTAATGACCATCCGTGATGACCCTCCAACTCAGTTCTTTTTTCCCCGCCGAAAGTGCGCTTCAGTGACAACGTCAGCTTCAGAGGGAGTCAAACTTCAAACTAGCTTAGCTCAGTTTGTTTTTTGTAACTTTATCACGTATAAGTAGTATCGCTTAATTTTATTCTATTTTCGTTAAATTTTCTAATATTTAAATTTTACTTGAAGAAGTCTCAGCCTACTGGACGGAGGTTCACTATGAGCAGGTCAGGTGACGGTAGGGAGACTGATGAAAGCTGTTCAGTCAGCCAGGCTTGGGTCCGTCAGCCTCCTTCTCCTCAGCGGGTTCCGACAACGGTCAGTCCGATGCCCGGGGATGGCGGATCCCCGGCATAAAATAAACGGTTCGATTCTCCGCACCGCTCGCCTCAAGCCTTCTTCGGCCCACAGGTCAAAAAGAAGGCATCACCCGAGGTCGCCCTCTGGTATGTCGCGCTCCGACGCCGGTTATCGCTAAGCAGTTGCCGGTCTCTTTTCGGAGTCGCCGACCGTGTCTCGCCGCCTCGACGTCGGAGTCCCTCCCGCTGGTAGGACTCCAGATGAGCAGTTTCATCAGTGGGCGCTCTTATGGAGCAATGGGCTGGAGGTTGGTTCTTCTGCCTGGCTCGGTTGCCTCGGGCCCTCGGGCCCTCCGGCGATCAGGTAGGGCGGTTGGACCTTCCTGATGCGTGGCGCCTTCTTGACTGCGACTCCGTGCTGAGTGTTTCCCCCTCACATGGCTGCGGCGCAGGGCCTCACCGATGCCCTTATCTCCTGTTTTTTTTCTCTAGCTTTCCAGGTTCCTGGGCTTTCTGCGCCTTCCGCAGGGTCTGTTGGCTTGTCGCGCCTGTTTTGTGCCGCTGGGTCTTGCGGCGCGTGTCTGCCAGGGGTCTCGCCCGGTGCCGCCGGTGATGCCGTGGATACGAGGCGCCGATTGCGTCGTCGTCCGTGTAGCGTCGTCGTCGGCGCCCGTGCGTTGTTGATCACAGCGGCGCCCTTGACGCTTTCTTGAGCAGCGTGCCTCTTGATTGCCGTCGCCTCCTCGGTGACCGTCTTCAGCCCGTTTGCCGTCTCGTGCGGCGTAACCAGGGTCTCTCTCCTTGTTTTGTTCTTTCTTTCCTCCTCCCAGTTTTCACTCCTTTCCTGTCCAAACAGTTCCTTTCTTGGACCATCAGGAGATGATGTTGAGCCTGACCCAGACCTTCGGTTGGGTGATGAAGTGGAGGAATCAGGATCTTTCTTTGCTACAGAGCCTGTGGTCGAGGACCTGTCCTTTAAGTCTCTGTTGAAGAACCTGGGATCCACTTTTCTCTCTCCAGACTACAGACATCGATCCTGGGAAGATATTAAGACTCAGTATCTTCATGCTCGAGATCCCTACGGATTTGACTCCTCCATCCAGCTTTCCTTGAGGCTGTCTCAAATGGTATGGAATAATCCTGCTCTTATTCCTCGTGGCTAAATCCATTGATAAAGTATTCAGCTCCCAAGGATCGTCCATTTTGGCATCCCAAGCCTCTTATGGATCCTATTGTAGTCCTGGCAGAGAATGACAAGGTCGCTTCTTCCTCGAACGCTACAGTCTCGACTTCTATTAACAAAGAGTCTCAGAAGATTGATGACATTAGGTAAGAGAGTCTTTGCTGCCTCCACTCTAAGTATGCGTATTGCACAGTTATCAAGGCTATTTTTCTCAGTATGAGTATATCCTGTGGCACTCTATGAAAGAATGGTTGAAGCTCTTCCAGATTCGGATTCCAAGTCAGAGCTTCTGACCGTTATTAGAGGTATTGAGTCCAGTAACCAACAGGTCAAAGCCGCCATGGGCCGCTTCGACACTGCTTCTCGCTCAGCAGCCAGTGATTTGTACTGTCGCCATTCCTGGCTGCATACTTCTGGCTTCACGTAATGATGCTCAGCAGCAGGTGATGGCGCTGCCTTTGATAGCTCCTTTCTTTTGGCCCTCAGGTGGAGCAAGCCTTAGAGGCCACTCGGAAGACTAGATCGGCCATTAAGTTGGCCAGACCTCCACCTGCCCCTCCTGGGGGCATGTGAACAGACGTCAGTTTCGTGATTGTCAGTCTTTCGAGGCAGAGGCAGGGGAAGCTTCCATAAAAGCCAACCTGCCCAACCTCAAAAGAAGACGCAGCAGAAAGCGCAGGGGCCTAAAGCTCCCAGCACTACCTTATGAGTCGTTGGCCCAAGTTCCATCCACTCTGCCCGAGGTGGAACTTTCTCCTCCGTTGGGAGGTCGTCTGATGTACTTCTACAACCAGTGGAAGTCCATAATCTGACAAATGGGTCCTTCGGATAATTTACGAGGGTTATTCTCTCAATTTCTTGGAAACTCTCGAATTGTCCTTCCCAGACGATAACCCAGGTTGTCGCCTCTCAGTCAGACCTCCTCACCGCTGAGATCCAGGGCCTTCTGAACAAGGGCAATAGAACTGGTGCCCCGCATCTGCGAACACAGGGTTCTACTCCATTACTTTCTGGTTCCAAAGAAATCTGGGGATGCTCCCCATTCTAGACCTCAGAAAGTTAAACAAATTCCTCCCCAGGAGAAATTCAAGATGATTTCCTAGGTACCCTGTTACCCTTGCTGCATCAGCACGACTGGCTGGCCTCTCTGGATATGCAGGATGCTTTACTAGCATATCCCCTCCACCCGACCCACCGCTAGTTCCTCAGGTTTGTAGCTTTGGGTCAGCATTATCAGTTCAGGGTCCTGCCCTTTGGGCTATCTTGCTTGTGATTTTACAAAGTGTTGTGCAGTTCTGCGAGCGCATCTCAGGAAAAGTCGGACTCGGTTGTTTCCCTACCTGTATGATTGGCTTCTAGCAAGCCCTTCCGCCAAGGGACTTTGAAGTCGTACAAACAACTTCGCCTTCTCACGCCCATGGGAGTTCTGCTGAATTTGAAAAATCTCAACTGCAACCTCCCCAGAGGCTCCTTTCATAGGAACGCTTCTAGACACCTCTTCAGCTGAAGGCTTTCCTTCCAGAGGACAGAAGACTCGACATCCTCGAATGGCCTGGCTACATCAGGGAGAACCAATTCAAGCTCTCTCGATGCAACGCATCTTGGGTCTCATGGCGTCCCTCGGTCTTCACTGTCCCTCTGGCCCGACTGCACATGAGAACCACCCAATGGATGCTCTCCACTCAGTGGTCCCCACCTCTCACCCCCAGTCTTATCCCATCAAGGTGACGGAGCCCTTGAAGGTCTCTCACCTGGTGGTCTCAAGAGACAATCTCCTGGAAGGATTCCCTTTGCTCCCGGATCATCAGATCTCCATCACCACAGACGATCGCTAATGGGATGGGGAGCTCACTGTCTCTCCCTCCACACTCAAGGTGTATGGACTAGTTGAAACTCATCTCCACATAAATGTCCTGGAGATGAGGCGGTCCTCATGCAATCCGAGCTCTGAAGGATGTCCTTGTCACAAGAACATTCTCCTTCAAACGGACAACAAAGCAGTGATATGTACATCAACAAGCAGGCGGTGCTCATTCTTATCCCCTTTGCAGAGAAGCAATGAGGGTGTGGAGTGGTGCTTGGAGCACAGAGTCTCTGATTCAAGCGGTTTATCTGCCAGGTATACAAAAGCGACCTAGCAGATCACCTCAGCAGAACGAGGCAGACCCTCACAGTGGTCTCTCGATCCAGCCGTGGGTTGTGTCCCTGTTCAAAGAGTGGGGACTCCAGACCTGGACCTTTGCATCCCCACTCAGCAGCAAAACTGCCTCTCTTCTGCTCCAGAAATCCAGGGCCTGGCATTTTCTGTCAGGATGCGTTCAGGCTGCAGTGGACAAAGCGCTTTTTCGCCTTTCCACGCTTCCTCTAATCCAGAGAGTACTCCTCAAGTTCAGTCTCAGGGGACCAAGATGATTCTCATTGCTCCTTCCTGGCCTCGGCAACTATGGTTTCTCTACTCAACAGTATGTTGGCAGCCTCTCCGAGACCACTTCCTTTGCAAATCAGTCTTTTGACTCAGGGTTCGTTGGTCCATCCCAACCTGAAATCACTTCACCTTCATGCTTGGCTCCTGAAGAGATGGAAGTGAATCGGTTCAACGCTCTCGTAGAGTCTCAGACATCCTTCTGGCTGCTCGGGAAGCCAGCCACCTAAAACGACGCTCCAAATGGAAGCGTTTTTCTCTGGGTGCAAAATCCTCTTGGAATCTCTTTTCCTGTCCTCCTGGCAAGGTTCTGGAGTATCTTTTGGACCTGTCAAACTTAGGTCTTCAGTACTCCACAGTTAAAGTTCACCTTAGTGCCATCTCAGCGTTCCATGAGCCGTTTCTTCCTTAACTCTGGCTCAGTTACCTATGGTGAAGAGATTTCTTAAGGATTCTCCATACCAGACCCCTGTTAGCGTCCAGTTGCAGCCTGGGACATTAACCTGGTGTTGGACATGCTCACTCGGAAGCCTTTCAACCCTTAGCTACCTGTGAGCTAAAATTTCTTACCTGGAAGACTGCCTTCCTGGTGGCCATTACCTCAGCCCGCAGGGTCTCTGAGATACATGCCCTGGTTACGGACCCTCCGTTATACTGTATTCCATAAAGACAAGGTAGTTCTCCCACTCATCCTAAATTTCTTCCAAGGTTGTGTCAGAATTCCATCTAAACCAACCTCTGGTACTTCCCACTTCGCTAATTTCCAAAATGAAGGGAGCGAGCTCTTCATTCCTTGGATGTTAAGAGAGCTTGCGGTTCTATTTAGATAGAACCAAGGATGTTATGAAGACTCAGCAACTGTTCGTTTCTTTCCAGCGACACCCGCTGGGTCAACCTGTCGCTTTTAGATGCATCTCTTCATGGTTAGTGGCATGCCTTCGTCATTGCTATTCCATGGCTCAAGTTAAATTAGAGGGTAGGTGTCGCTCACTCTACAAAGTGATCAGCGGCATCCTAAGCGGAAATTGCAATGTTCCAATTGCAGATATATGCAATGCCGCACCTGGAGCTCAGTGCATACCTTCGTTAAGCACTATGCACTGGATGTTCATGCTAGGCGACATTCTGCATTCGGCAGAACTATCCTTAATGGGCTTCTATCTTGACGTGAGCTCTGGCTCTCCTGCCGCCCTTTGGGATTATCAGCTTGGTACTCCCACTAGTGAATGAGTGGTGGAGACTTACGTCCAGGAAGATAGGAAAATTACGTGCATCCTTAATTTTTGATCTTCTTGGACGAGTCTCCACCACTCATTCACACGCCCACCCTCCATCCCCCGAGCTCACCGCTATTGGACTCTACCCTCAAATCTTTAGGCCGCGGAGGACTTCTTTGCTGACCCTTCTTACATGGGTCATACGGACTATCTTATGTCCGTTTTTTTAATCATTGGGTTTACTCTTTCGTTAGTTGCGCTGCACCTCCTTGGTAAAAAGGTACTGAAGGCGGTTGGAGGGTGCGTCGCCGAGATGGTCATTACTGCACGAGCCTGCTCGCAAGGCCAGCCTCTCTACTTCTACCCTCCAGCAAAAAGTTTGTTCCTCGATGGGTCTTAGTGCCTCCGGCGCTAATCCCACTAGTGTGAATGAGTGGTGGAGACTCGTCCAAGAAGATCAAGAATTACGGTAGGTACGTAATTTTCCTTTTTTGGGGGTGACACCAAGGATATTACTATGGCCCAACAAGACTGTGGCCAGGCCCTTAGGTTTGTAAAGTCCATGTACTGATTTGGTGCTCAGGATCAGCAGCCCCTTCAGAAAAAGAACTGGAGGCAGTGTAAACAGGCCCAGAACCGTTGCCAGGGCAAGTGCAAGGCCACGGGCGCTTTCTCTTCCCCGCCTTCCTCCAAAAACTAGAAACGCTCAGGAGATCCTCCCCCTGCCAGTCCTTCCACCTCCTGACTCCCTTGCCCCACCTCCTCCTCAGCCCCAGTGCGAGGAGTCAGTGGGGGGAGGTTTGCCTGCCACATGCAGGAGTGGTGAAGCATCACCTCTGATGCTTGGATCCTGCAATTAGTGTCCAAAGGATACACCCTGGAGTTCTTGGAACCTCCTCCAGAGTCTCCACCAAGAAGCTCAGCCTACTGTTGAACCAGACCATTCTAGTAAGGGAGGAAGTGCAGGCTTTGTTGGTCAAAGAAACAATAGAACCGGTCCCTCTTCATCACAGAGGGCAGAGGTTTTACTCCCACTTTTTTCTGGTCCCAAAAAAGGCAGATGATCTAAGAACCCACACTTGACCTCAGCAGACTCGATCTGTTCGTTGAGTACAAGAAATTCAGAATGTTGACCCTCCAGAGCCTCCTGCTGCTGCTTCAGGAGAATCACTGGTTGTGTGCTCTGGACATGCAGGATGCCTACCTGCATATCCCGATTTTCCCCAGCCACTGCCGCTTCCTGTGGTTTATCTTCCAAGGGGAGCATTTCCAATTTTGGGCCCTCCCCTTTGGCCTTTCCTCGGCACCAGGTTTTTATCAAGTGCCTTGCGGTACTAGAGGCGGCCCTACGATGACAGGGTATAGCGTTTTCCTACCTGGATGACTGGCTGATTTCAGCCACATCCAGGGATTCTCTTGCAGAGGCTCTCCCAGTCACCCTGGAGTTGTTTTGCAAATTGGGGATCACAGTCAATATCCCCAAGTCCTCATTGGTCCCTACGCAGAGACTGCAGTCCATAAGGGCACTTTTGGACACAACCCAGGGCAGAGCTTTCCTCCCCTCAGACAGGATGGATACTCTGATAGGATAAGCCACTCTGGTAGCGTCTTCCAGATATCTCCCAGCCCGAGAGGTCCTTCGGTTGCTGGGTTTGATGGCAGCCTTCATTTCCACGATCCCCCTAGCAAGGCTTTACATGAGAGTTTCTCAGTGGTCCTTACGGGTTCAGTGGGATCAACTTCAAGGCAAGTTGGACTATCCGGTCCTTATCTCACCAGCTCTCCAGAAGGATCTTCAATGGTGGAGGGATCCCTCAAACCTGCCTGTGGGTCTTCCGTTTCAGGGCCCAGCTCCCCTAGGTACTCTGACTACAGATGCCTCCAGTCTAGGATGGGGGGCTCATATAGGGGACCACCAAGCTCAGGGACTTGGGTCCCACTTGGAGATATCCTTGCACATCAGTGTGTTGGAGATGAGGGCGGTACTGTATGCGCTTCAAGCATTTCAGTCCTTCCTTCCAAAGGGATTATTGCTCATCCAGACAAACAACATGTCGGTAGTCTGGTATATCAACAAGCAGGGAGACACTCGTTCATACCCTCTTTGCAGGGAAGTGATGAGAGTATGGAACTGGGCAGCCCAGCATGGTCTGTCTCTCATGGCAGTGCACATTCCAGGAGTGCAAAATGTCCTGGTGGACAGCCTCAGCAGGTCTTACACCCTTGCTCACGAATGAGAACTCAATCAGGAAGTGACAGATTCTCTGTTTCAGCGATGGGGCCGTCCGGAACTCGACCGTTTCACCTCCCCCTGCAACGCAAAACTTGCCAGTTTTTGCTCGCTCGTTGCACAGGGAGATTCTTAAATGCCACCCCCCCCTCCTGTTTCCCATTCTCCAGAGGGTGCTCCTCAAGCTACAGGCAGAGAGTGCATGAATGATCTTAATTGCCTCTCTCTGGCTGAGGCAAATTTGATTCCCGCTTCTTCAACATTTGGCGAGGGAGCCCCCGGTTCCACTTCCATTGACACACACCATCCTGACTCAGAACCAAAGTCGGCTTGTGCACCCAGGGCTCAGGACCTTGTATCTGCAAGCGTGGCTCCTGCAGACATAGTGAAATCGCGTTTTGGGGTTTCCACCAGAGTAACCCAAGTCATTGTGGAGGTGCGAAAGCCCTCCACCAGGTTCACTTACGCCATGAAGTGGAAATGTTTTTCTATTTGGGTGGCTTCCAAGGATTGGGACCCTTTCATTTGTTCAGCCCCTCATGTCGTGGAATACCTGCTTCATCTTTTTGATTTACGACTGTCATATTCCTCTCTGAAAGTCCATTTGGGTGCCATTTCGGCCTATCACATGCTCGTGGATGGTAAGACTCTGGCTCAGTTGGAGATCTCCAGATCCTTTCTGAAAGGGATTCTCCATTTGAAACCTCCCATATGCAGCCCTACACCACCTTGAGATTTGAATTTTGTGTTGGAGAAACTCACTCTCCCTCCTTTTGAACCAGCGATGAGCTGTGACTTGCACTATTGTTCTTGGAAAGCGCTATATTTGGTTGCTGTTACTTCTGCTCCAAGAATTTCCGAGCTTCAGGCCCTGGTGTCTAAGGACCCTTATTTGATTTTTCATAGGGACTAGGCGGTCTTCAGAACAAAACTCAAGTTTTTACCTAAAGTGGTGTCAGAGTTCACACTGACTCAGACAGTGGAACTGTCGGGCTATTATCCGGCTCCTGGGAATAGAGGTGAGGCACTCCTGTATACCTCAGATGTTCACCGGATCCTAAGGTGCTATATTCACCGGACCAAAGATTCCCGCAAGGACGACCAGCTCTTTGTTTCCCTTGCCCCCAAATCATTGGAGAAGGCTGTTTCCAAACATTGCCTCTTTAAGTGGCTTGCTACCTGCATTCACTTGTTATCAGAAGTATGACAAACCTCTGTCAGGGGATGTTAGAGGGCATTCCAGTGGAGGCATGGCTGCTTCAGCCCCCTTCTTCGAAATGTTTCTGCAGCAGAGATCTGTGCAGCAGCAACTTGGAGTTCGGTCCATACCCCTACCAAGCATTACAGTCTGGATGTTGCTTCTAGGCGGAGGGCCGGGTTTAGTCTCACTGTTCTGCAGGGCCTTCTGTCCTAAGCTGGTTCCTTTCAGTAACTCTTACTTTTTGGGTTTCTCCTACTCCTGTGTTTCTCTTGGTCTCCCTCTTTGGAGGGACTGCTTAGGATTCAGTCCTATATGGGATGACCTACTGCAGGAACCCTCTCGAAGTAAGATAGTACGGTTACATAAGAACTTACCATAACAGTAGATCTTCGAGAGAGGTTTCTGCAGTAGGTCATATTTTTCCCACCCTCCTTCCCCCTTTTTTTTTGGGACACCAGAATCTGTTTCCTTCTCCTGTGTTTCCTTCAGGACTCCTGCAGGAGAACTGGAGGGTGGGCATGGGGACCGCCCACTATATAGGATCACACTGACGGTCACGTGATATCAGGTTGTCGGTCCCCCACCAGGCATTTCTGGGAATGGTTGCCGTGTAATCCAGACACCAGGTGTCACTAGTTCTATATGCGATGACCTACTGCAGGAACCTCTCTCGAAGATCTACTGTTATGGTAAGTTCTTACGTAACTGTACTTTCTCAGGGTACCTCCCACTCCCCCACCACCGACTGCAGCTTGTTCTTCAGCCTGTGCCTCGGGTACCAGGGCCCTTGCCTTCACTGGCATCGCCCCAACCTAAGCCTTGGTCACCCTTGCCCTCCCTGGTGACGATCCATGGAGGGGAGACTCCCTATCGGCCTTGCCCGCTCTCCCTGCAACCATCCCCCCTCCCGTGCTTACCCCAGTACTCCCCCAGCTGATACCAGTGGGCCTGATGCCGATCGCAATGGACTTTCATTCTGTGTTGCATACCTTTAGGGATTTTAAGCAAGCCAGACTTGCACCTCCCCAGGGTCCATACCTACAGCGGCCTCCAGATCCTGCCCTTGCGCCCCCTCCTCGCTTGGGGCCATGGCTAGCACCCAAGGATCTCGGGCCCTCGCTCCCCCTTTCAGAGCCTGGGGATGAGGAGGAGCACTGCCCTGATCTCATCCTTCCAGATGATGGGGGGTTTATAAAGGAACTCCCTCCCACTCCTCTTCGACGATTTCATCTGACAGCAAGGAGGCCCCGCAGTATATTCTGCGATCTCCCCCAGATGAACCTTTGTTTGTCTTGGTTATGAGACAACTTCAAATGGCCATGGGCTTCGACATCGAGGAGCAGGATTCTATTCCTCATCGGCTGGCTACCTACTTGCGCCTACCAGACGCCCCTCCTCTGGTCATACCTCCTCTTATAGACACCTTTGAGGATGCCACCATGGCCGTTTGGCATTGGCCCAATTTGATTCCTGCCATGGCCCACAAGATGGACAAATTGTACCAGGCTCCAGCATGGAAGCCATTTTTTGCTGACCAACCTCAAGCAGATTCAGTGGTCATCAACGCTGCCCTTGACCACACCAAGAGACCCAAACATCTCAACTTCTTGCCCCTGAACAAGGAATCCTGGCAGCTGGACCTTCTGGGTAAGAGAACCTTTGCCTCAGCCACATCGGCCATTAGGATGGTGAACTAAATTGTCGACGTGGTTCAATACCAGAACCAGATGTGGAACCAGGCTCTTGCCTCTTCCCTGGCCCTCCCTGAGGACCCCCAGACACAGCAGCTTCTGCAGTCCTTTAAGGCGGGGTCCAACATCGGCAACCACCTCCTGAGGGCTGCCTGCGATGATGTGAACGTACCGACCAGAGCGTCCGCTGATGGCATCTGCATGCGCAGGTACTGTTGGTTAAGGGTGTGCGGCTTTGCCCAAGATGTTCAACTCTCCATCCTGAATGCCCCCTTTAGGGGTTACAAATTTTTTGGTGCAGCTGTCCAAGACATTTTGTCTCAGCTGCAGGCTTCTGGCCGCACCCTGCGGTCAGTTCACACTATGTACCATACCAAGCAGTCCAGAAGTGGTCAGCAGGCACCCTTTCTTCAGTCCACCTACAGACCCAAGCCCTCCAACAAGCCTCAGGGTAAATGCTGAGCCGTCTCTGCCTTGCTCACCCCCTCCTCCACCACCTCGGGAAAGCCCCCAGAGGAGGAGGTGTGGCCCCGGCTACCGGAGATGCCTGGGTACTGCAGCTCATCGAAAGCAGTCACACTCTGGAACTTCTGGAATGGCCTCCAGAAAAACCTCCAGTGCTGTCCTGTTATCCTTCAAGCCATATCCCCCTGCTTTGGGAGGAAGTCCTTTCCCTGCAGCGCAAAAGAGCAACAGAACCCGTCTCAGAGTCTCAGCAGAGCAGAGGGTTCTACTCTCACTTTTTCCTGGTCTCCAAATGCACAGGGGTTCCCAGGCCCATTCTGGACCTCTGGGAGCTCTAAATTGGTTCATCGAGTACAAAAAGTTCCGGATGGTGACACTTCAGGGTCTGCTGCCCCTTCTGAACTAGGAGATTGGATTTGCTCCCTCAACATGAAAGATGCTTATCTGCACATTCTGGTAGTTGTCTCTCACAGGTAGTACCTCCAGTTCAAGTTGCAGGAGGCGCATTTCCAGTTCTGGGCCTTGCCATTTGGCTTGTCCTAGGACCCTTGGGTCTTTAGCAAATGCCTGGCAGTGATGGCAGCTGCCCTCAGGCAGGAGGGACTCTGTGTCTGTCCCTATCTGGATGACTGACTTCTCAAACACCCATCCATGGACCACCTGGTGCAGACTCTAGAACAAACTACCCACTTGTTCCATGACCTGGGGATCATGATTAACCTGCCTAAGTCAGTGCTGACCCCCTGTCAGTTCCTTCAGTATATTGGGGCAATCCTGCATACTGCCCAGGATATGGTTTCCTGCCCCGGGAGAGGGCAGATCGCCTCATGGTTCAGGCCCGATTGCTGTACAACAGCCGCTATATCTCCGCCAGGGACTTCCTCAGGCTTTGGGGCCTGATGGCCACAGCCATAGTCATGGTGTCTCTAGCCAGACTGCACATGAGGATACCCCAATTGGACACTGAGGGTCCAGTGGGAATAGTGTATAGATGACCTGGAACAACATGTCCTGGTCTCCTCCCCAGTGAAAAAGGTTCTTCTTTGGTGGATGGAACCCAGCAACTTGTTAAGAGGGGTTCCTTTCCTCATTTCCTCCCCTCAGCAAATTCTCACAACAGATGCCTCGGGGTTGGGGGGCCCATCTTGGGCCCGACCAAACTCGGGGGACATGGTCCTCAATGGATTTCTCTCTCTCCACATCAGTGTTCTGGAGATTCAGGCTGTCCTCTGTGCCTTGCAGGCCTTTCAGACTCTGTTGTCTCCCGGCTGTCTGCTAGAGCAGATAGACAACATCAGTGTAATTCACTACTTCAACAAGCAGGGGGTCACTCACTCATACCCTCTGTGCTGGGAAGCAATGAGACTGTGGTATTAGGCTCTGGAACACAGTCTAGAACCGTTGGCCGTCCATGATCCAAGTGTTCAAAATGTTGCAGCGGACAGCCTAAGCTGGTCGCAGTCCAAAGCGTACGAGTGGGAGCTGCTGACCTCAGTAGTGGATGACCTGTTCGACAGGTGAGGTCGTCCACAGTTGGACCTTTTTTGTGTCCCCACTGAATGCAAAACTTCCGGTTTTCTGCTCACTTGATCCAGGGCCTGGTGATTTCTGGTGAGATGCGTTGTTCCTTTCTTGGAAAGGAAGGTTTCTGTACACATTCCCTCTGTTCCTCCTGCTTCAGAGGATTCTGATTAAACTCCAGATGGAAGGGGCCGCAATGATTCTTATCTCCCCCTTTGGGTCTCATCAGATCTGCTTCCCGTGCTGCAGCAACTAGCAGTAGAACCTCCAGTGCCCCTTCCTTTGTGCACCGGCTTGTTCTCCCAGAAACGGAGCACCTTGGTCCATCCAGACATCAAATCCCTGCACCTTCATGCCTGGCTTCTGAGGGCATAGCCATGTCAGTTCGGAGTGTCACCCAAAGTCGCTGACATCTTGGTGGCAGTTAGGAAGACTTCCACTAGGACCAATTATTCCATGAAATGGAAACATCTTACACTGTGGGCTGCGTCACGTCAGCTGGATCCCTTCACCTGTTCAGTGAATCAGATTCTGGAGTACTTGCTGTCCCTCTCAGACTCCAGTCTGAAGTACTCCTCTCTTAAGGTGCACATGTCTGCACATCTCTGCCTTCCATGTGCCTATTGATGGCCATACGGTGGCACAATCAGAGGTGTCCCATACCTTCCTGAGAGGCATTCTTCACCTGAAGTCTCCCAATATGTAATGCAGTCCCGCCTTGGGACTTGAATTTTGTTTTGGAAAAACTTACTTTGGCTCCTTTTCAGCCAGCCACAACATGCGAGCTATGCTTTCTGTCGTGGAAAGTGTCGTTTTTAGTTGCTATTACTTCTGCTCAAATGATTTCACAGCTTAAGGCGCTCATGTGAGCAGTCTTATTTGATTTTCCTGAAGAACAGGGTGTCTTTGCATACGAACCCTAAGTTTTTTTCTACGGTGGTGTCTGAGTTTACTTTGAATCAATCCATCCTTCTGCCTGTTTATTACCCAGAGCATGCCAGTCCGGGGGAAGCATTTTTCCACACTTTAGATGTGCATAGAATTCTGTGTTCTAGGATCGTGGCTATGTTGTTCATCCACACTCTTTGGTATGTCCCTTTCCACTTTAAATCTTGCCAGAAGTCTTCAAGCTGGCTCCTCCCACCCACCTGGGTGGTATAACCCTCGGCTTCGCCCCATGACACCAGATCTTCCTTCCTCTGGAAGATTCTGGTTGCCTCCTTCGTGCTCCTGCATTTTGTAGGCCCTGGCTTCTAAACCTTCGGTTATTCCGAAACTTCATCTAGTTCGCATAAGCAGTCATGACTAATTGCTTTCGATTATGGAAAATAATTCTTCCCCAGGATTTCGCCAGTGTTCGTGCGGCCAGAAGATGTCGTGCACCGATCCCACACCGCGTCGCGTCATATCACCTCGATGTTGACCATGACACTCAAAGTCTGCGATTTTTGTCTTGCATTTCCTCTAACGTCTGCTAGCGACTGCCTCGCATGCCTGAAGTTGGGAGGCTGGAAAACGGAACCTCCTGTGAAATCTAAGTGGGCTCGTGGCTTCTCGTGGGTCAGGATCTGCCGAGCAATTGAATGCATGCAAGCCTTCAAGGAGGAAGTGGCTCGGCTGCTGCAGAATCTTCCTCTCAGAGCTTCTTTGTTCCACTCAACCTGGGCTCCACCTTCTCGGGTTCCTTCTGAGAGTTATGCCGGTCTCTCCCGACTAAGGGGGAAAGTCCTGCGGGCACGCATTACTCTCGGTCCTGAAAGCGGGGAAAAAGACCCGGAATCATCTTCGCCTCAGTGAAGATGTTATTGGGATTGGGAGAGATCGCGGTCTCAGGAACTGTCAGTCTCGACTTCGGTTGAAACTGCCTCTTTGGCCGCTGGCTTCTCGGCTTTGCTGTCTGGCCAATCGACTAAAGTGCCAATCGACGATGTTGAAATCATCATCAACCCGATCAACCCACTGTCGCCGACTGCGGTGGACAGCTCTCTCATTCACACTCAGGTCCTTACTTCCCTGACAAGGAGACCCAGCCTGCTGGCAATCCCATCGAGGAAGTGGTCCCCGACCCCGGGAAATCATCGGTCCTGTCAGTGTCTCCCGAGCGACTGAATCGGCCTGTCCGATCTCAATCGAGATCCAGGACCCTCTGGACCAAAAGGCTGAGGAAGAGCCACAAGCACTTTTGGATGAGTAGAGTCTCCGGTGGAAACTCTGTTGGCGCTACAAGGACTTCATGTGACAACAGCTGATATGACCGGGCACAAGCCGACCCCGGTTATTACTTAGCTTTCACCTCCTAGGCCGAAGCCGACTCCTTCGGAGCTGATCAAGTTGGTTCCCCCGCCCGCGGAGCCGGCGAAACCTCCGGTTTGGCCTGAACTGGTCTCTCCACCAATAGTGGTGGAACCACCGCCCAAGCAGCCTGCGGAAGGGGCTCCTTCTAAGGAAAATAGGCCAGATACTGGGCTTCCCCAGCATCTTTCGGTGTCACCCCGGACCACCCTCAGCAGGTCGAAGATAACCAGGGCGGTCGACCGCTGTATCTGGATTCCTCAGATTCGGATGTGACCGGCCTACATTCTCATCCCGGGGATGATGAATCTGCCGGTGGGTTAGAGACAGAGGAAGGTCCTTCGTCCTTTATGGGCATTCTTTGCCTCATCTCTGAGTCCACAGGGATGCCCTGGAGGCAATCCAGAAAAAGGCAGAGTACCCTCTCACAGACATCTGATGAGAGAGGATACCCCAACGGAGGCTTTTCCTGTGGCCGAGGCCATTGTTGGCCCAGCCTTAGAACTCTGGCAGCACCCTGCCTCTTGTCCAGCTCCGTCTGCCCACATGACCCACAAGTATGCGGTGCCCACGGGGTCCCTTGCGGGGTCCACAGAGAACCCTTCGGCCAAGATCCTAGTGACCACCTCTGTGTTCAGGTGTACTGGCAGTTCTGCTGACACGGACCGACCTCCCGAGAAAGAATCCAAACTTTTGGATCATTTGGCTGGGAAGGTCTGTGCAGCCTCTTCTTTAGGCCTTCGTCAGGCAAGTTCGGCTGTCATCATGGCACACTTCTCCCATACCCTATGGGGTCTTTGGATGAAGTCCTCCCACACCTCCCCGCGGACATGCAGACCACGGTCAAGCAGGTCCAGGATGAGGGCCGAGGTGTTGCCACACAGCAGCTTCAGACAGCCCTGGACATTGGGGATTCTTGTGCCTGTTCAATGGCAGCCGCAGTTGCTTCTCGTTGCTGGGCTTGGCTGAAACTCTCCTCCTTTCCGACGGATACTCGGCACAAACTAGCTGATGTGCCTTTCCTGGGCACTGATCTTTTCTGTCCAGTTGTGGCTGGTCACCTTCAGCGTATTGAGCAGTCCAGTGCCACCTTGGACACTACTTCTGCTAAGGATTCTTCGGGCAAGAACCAGCAGAAGAAGAAGAAGAAACCTTTTTGGCACTTTTCCCCTGCAGCACAGCAATCCTCCTTTCAAGGAGGGCAGCAGCAGGCTCAAGCTTGGCGCCCCGGCCCAAGCCCGGGCCCTCCCAGGCCTGTAAAGGAGGCTGAGGTTCTGGTCTTGGATCCTCCTCCTCCAAGCCTGCTCAGTGACGAGGTGGGGCTGCCTCCTCCTCTCCCATCACGCCAGCTCTGGGTCCTTCCCGTGGGGGTCCGGTTCCGCCACTTCCTTTCCGTCTGGTCCACTGTCACCACGGACAGGTGGGTTCTCGAAGTGGTCTGTCAGGGACTGCCTCTGAAATTCGAGCTGTACCCTCCAAGCCGAGCCCGTGCCCCTCGGGAGGAAGGGGTTTGTCCAGACTCAGTTGGCTTTCTGAGATGACATTGCTCAGATCCTCCTCAAGGACGTAGTAGCTCCAGTGGTGGATCCTCCAGCAGACCCAG
Organism: Neoceratodus forsteri; assembly: GCA_016271365.2. Taxonomy (NCBI): domain Eukaryota; kingdom Metazoa; phylum Chordata; order Ceratodontiformes; family Ceratodontidae; genus Neoceratodus; species Neoceratodus forsteri. The sequence continues at coordinate 249,652,731 of CM057457.1, forward strand.
GCTTTGTCTCCAGGTACTTTCTGGTGCCAAAGCGGACGGGGGGGCTGGCGCCTCATTCTAGATCTGCACGACCTGAATCAGTATCTCAGATCACGCACCTTTCAGATGGTCACTCTGTCCCAGATCATGCCATCCTTGGAACGAAAGAAGTGGTTCTGTTCACTGGATCTGCAGGCCGCGTTCTTCCATGTCCCAATCCGTCCATCTCATCTGCGGTTCCTCCGCTTCAGAGCTGAAGGGACCCTGTACGAGTTCTGATCCATGCCGTTTGGTCTGTTATCGGCCCCACAGGTCTTCACCAAATGCATTGCAGTGGTGGCAGCCCATCTCAGGCATCAGGGGTGGGGGTGTCAGGATTTATCCTTACCTCGATGATTAGCTCTTAGCAGGTCCCAACCAACAGGAAGTGGAGCGGTCCAGGGACCTGACCTTCCAGACCTGCTCCCAACTCGGCCTCCTGAGCAACGAGGCCAAGTCAGAACTCGTGCCTTCCCAGGTGACATGCTTCATCGGGGCACAGCTCGACTCTCATCGAGCCAGAACTCGGCTCCCGGTGGACAGGACAGAGGTTCTCTCCTCCTTTGCCCAGTCATTTCTGGTTGGGCAATTGCGCCCTGCCCGGGACTTTTTGCGCCTTCTAGGTTAAATGGCGGTGTGCATCTCAGTGGTCTGTTGGGCCCAGTTGCCCATGTGCCCCCTCCAATGCTAGCTGGCCGGCCAGTGGACTCAGCTTCACGGTCATTTTGACCAGCTGATCACTGTAATCCAGAAAATGTGGGATGCTCTCTAGCGGTGGACCACCCCAGATCGATTGCAGGAAGGGATCCTGTTTGTCCGCTCCAAGCCGACAGCCATCCTTATGACCAATGCCTCTCTCATGGGCTAGAAGCCCACATGGGGAACAACAGGGCCCACGGGTTCTGGACCCCCGAGGAGTCCCGATACCACGTCAACCTGTTGGAGCTCAGAGCAGTCAGACTGGCACTGTCAGCTTTTGCTCCTCAGCTCCGGGGTCAAGTAGTTCAAGTCCAGATGGACAACACCACGACCATGTTCAACCTCAACAAGCAGGGTGGTACGCACTCCCATCTGCTTTGCAGAGAGGGGCTCCGCATCTGGACCCTCGACAGTCATTTGGAGGCGGATCTCCTAGCCATCCATGTGGCAGGAGCCTCAAACCATCTGGCGGATGCTCTCAGCCGCTTAGGCAAGACATCCCACTAGTGGTCTCTCCATCCAGAGGTAACTTACAGCCTGTTCTCCCACTGGGGCAAACCGATGGTGGACCTGTTTGCCTCCAGGGAAAACACCAAGCTGAGGCTGTTTCATGCCTGCCCCCAACCCCCTCAGCAGGGCTCGTTGCAGGGGGATGCCTTCTTGAGGCCGTGGATCCCAGGTCTCCTCTTTGATTTCCCTTGAGCCACAAGGTGCTCCTCAAGGTGCAGAGAGACAAGGCGAAGGTGATCCTGGTAGCCCCAGAACTGGCTGCTCCAGTTCTGGTATCCAGATCTCCTCAGCCCCAGCTGCAGGCAGCTTCCAGCACGCACGGATCTGATCTCTCTCAATCAGGGGGAAGGTATATCATCCGGACCTTCAATCCCTGCACCTCACAGCCTGGTACTTGAGCGGCTAGAGTTCCAGGCTTTGGGTCTTTCCGAGGATGTCCTCACCATGGTAGAGGCATCCAGAAAGGAATCGACCAGGAAGTGTTATGCCTTCAGATGGAAAAGGTTTTCCATTTGGTGTCAGGGCAAAAGCCTGAACCCTCTGTCCTGTCCGGTGGCTAACATTCTCGACTACCTTTGGTCTCTTGTCAAAGGGGGTCTTTGGTCATCGACCCTTAGGGTGCACCTGTCAGCCATCTCTACTTACCGGGTGCGGGCCGGTCAGCCGACGGTGGTGCAGGAGACCGTGGTCGGGCACTTTTTCAAAGGCCTGGATCACATATCCCCTCCGGTGCGTGAACCTCCACTTCCGTAGGATCTACTGCTGGTACTGGCAAAGCTCATGGGCAAGCCATTCGAACCAATGTACAAGTGTGCATTGTCAGACTTGTCATGAAAGATGGCCTTCCTGGTGACTCTCACATCTGCCAGAAGGACAGGGGAGCTCCAGGCGCTCTCTATGGACTCCCCTTTTCTGGTCTTCCACAGGGACAAGGTTGTCCTATGCCCCCACCCGAAATTCCTTCCGAAGGTGATGTCAGAGTTCCACCTTAACCAGGTGTTAACTCTGCCAGTGTACTACCTTAATTACACCTTGTAGGCCGAGTACAGGCTCCATACATTTTTGACCTGAGACATGCGCTCTCCTATTATAAGGAGAGGACAGCGGAAATTCGGGGGAGAGGTTTGCCAGCACTTTGTCACCTACGCTGGAGCTGCCTCTGGCAGACCTGCAGCAAAATGGACTTTTGCAAAGTGGATTACATCTTGCATAAGTCTGTTATGAGCTGGTGGGCATGGAGCCTCCCAGAGGGATAAAGAGCTCATTCTACCCACCATACCTCTGCATTGGTGGCTGCTTCCAGGGACATTCCTATCCAGGAAATCTGCCAGGCTGCTACCTGGAAGTCAGCAAACACCTTCATTACCCACTACCACATCGACCTTGAGTCACTCTGGGATACCACTCCTAGAACTACTGTTGCAGGTAAGTAACCTGTTTTTCAAACAACATGAAGTCTTGCTGTATTCTGACCATTGCAGTTAGCCCCAGCCTTTAAACTGCCCCGGAGAATATAGGGTTAACTGTTCTATGCATGGCATAGAATGTTCATCTCGAGCTTGGTTGAAGCCACTGCCTGTTGTTATTCGAACTGCAACCGTCAGATTCTTTACTCCACCTCACTGAACAGTCGCTCCGGAGATTTCGCCTGCTGCTCTGTTCAAAGTCAGTTGAAGTGTCCGTTTTCGATCCGTTTTTCTACCGAAATTGTTGATCTTACTTCGGGAGGGCTCTTGCAGTAGGTAATTACATATAGGACTGATGCCGGCCGGTGGCAGGACCCCACAGAAAAATTTCTAGCTAGCAGTCCCTGGTGGGGACCGCCCCCATGTCAGGTGACCGGCGTCATACGGCCGTCGGTATAGAAGTAGGTCCTGGACACTCCATCTTCAGTTCTTTCCGTCCGTCAGCTCATGCAGCGCCTCGCGGTTAAGTTCTTATCGCTCAGTCCTGTTACTTCGTCGGTTTTTCCGAACAAGTTTTCAGTATAGAATTTTATTCTTCTTTCGTCAGGTGAACGTCGGTTTATGTCGTCCCCTTCAAAGAATAAGTGCGACTCGTGCGGCGCCCAACTGCCTCACAAAGACGGTCACTCCCTCTGCCTTTTCTGCTTAGGCCCGACCACGCGGTGACAAATTATCCGCACTGCCTTGATTCAAGCGTGGCCACCCGCGGGCGGCAACAGTCCTTCGAAGCCCATCTCCTCAAAAAGAAGATGTCTGCGATGGAGAAGGAGTTGAAGAAACTTCGGCAGGCGTCGACCTCCCCTGAAGGGCATAAGAAGCGGGACAAGGAAGGGCACCGGGAGAAGGCCTCCTCCTCCGCGACTCCGTGGGATTGCCCGACAGCAGCTTCCGAGGATTTGGAGGAGGCGTCAGCCCGCCCGTCGGGTTCGCGTTTGAGCCCGCCTGGTGTCTCCGGGCAAAGGAGACTTTAGCCCCCCAGTACCGCGGCAGGCCTGCGGCCTACTGGTGTGGGCACCTCCCTTAAGCCGGACGTCGGCTCCTCTGACGTACGCTGGGAGAAGGCCGCTAAGACACTCGACCCTTCGGGGCAGCGCACGGCAGTGTCCCCCTCGGACCGGGCCTCCTCACATCCTCGGCCCGCTTCCGACGAGGGACCCCCGAAGTCGGACGCCGGCTCCTCTGGCGTCCGCCGGGATCCGGCCCATAAGCCACACGTCGGCTCCTCCGACGTGCGCTGGGCCTCGGAGCCTATGGCAGACCCTGCCCCGTCTGTCGTACCAGGCTCCCCGCAGCCTTCGCTGCCGTCAGGGGAGCCCCAGTCCCCCCTGCCCGACCCCGGGGATTTTTCCCCTCCGTCCCCGGATGAGGCTCGGGACCCTGGGCTACCGTCCGATCCTCTTCCTGAAGAGCCGGATCTGACGCCGGCTCCCCCGACGCTGGCCCCGGCGCCGGCTCCTCCGACGCCAGCCCCGACACTGTCCCAGCCGACGCCGGTTCCGATACCGCCCCTCCAGTGCCGGCGGGGGATATTCCTCTTCCATCGGGCCCTCCACCCCACGGGTCTATCCCGACTGATCCGCCCGTAGAGTACCCAGCTGGGCCGTCTGCTCCGGCAGCTCCTCCAGTGCCTGGGCATCTGCCGTCATATCCGATGCCGGTTTTCCCAGGTCCGAAGTATCCTGCGCCGCAGTACCCGGTGCCGACCCCTTCGACGCCGCAGTACCCGGCTCCGGTATACCCGCAGCCGGGTTACGGATACTCCCCCTACGGATTTCCTCCGTACACCTATCCCCCTCCTCCTCCTCCACCCCTCCCTAGACCGCCGGTGGATCTTCAGGAGACTCTTGCCTCCTGGTGGGCTGAGGCCAAGGCTCAACTCACCAAGGAAGTCGAGAGCCGTCTTACGGCGATGCTGCCACCCCCGGCTCCCGTACGCCCCAGATGGCACACTCCCTCTCCTCCTCCGGATTCCCGGGCTTTACCCTCAGGATCCAGAGAGGGGCAGGACACGCGTTCTGGGATTCCCCCCAAGGAACCCGTTCCTCCCCCTGGTCGAGTTAGGGAGTCTTACTCTGCTTCAGATTCTTCCTCTTCTCTCTCAGACTCCTTGGAGGCTTCCGATGGATGTTCTGAGAAAGATGACGAGCCACGCTCTCCGTCCAAGCCCCGGCCGAGGACTCCTCCGAAGTCTCCTCCGGAGGATCCTTCCTTCACGGAGTTGCTCAGGAAGATCCAGGAGGTCCATCAGTGGCACTCCTTAGAGCCAGATCCTCAACGGGTTAAACTCGCCGAACATCTGGACTTACCCCTTACGGCTCCTACCCTTGTGCCACCCTGGATCGAGCCTCACGCCCACCTTGTTTCCACGATTTGGAAGCAACCGTCGGCTTTAGCCCCACTTCCCAGGAAGTCGAACAGGCTATACCAGGCTCCGGAGGGTGTAGACTTTTTAGACTTTCACCCCGTCGAGACTCGGTTGTGATTAAGCCGCCACGGCCGGTCGGCACCCAAAACACTTGAGCTCGTCTCCCCCGGATAAGGAATCTCGCCTTCTGGATCAGTATGGAAGGAAGATCTACGCTTCTTCCACACTGGGGATTAGCACCCTGAACTATGTAGCACATATGGGAAATTACCAGAAGGCCGCTCTTACCCAGGCGGAATCTAAGATTGACTCCTTGCCTGACTTCCAAGTCAAGCAGGAGTTGGCCGACCTGGTCCATTCTGCTTGTTCGGCCAGTCGTCATATTTTGAGGACGACCTACGACGCAGTGGACACTGCAGGACGGAGTTCTGCTTTTGCCGTCAGTCTTCGGCGTCATGCATGGCTCCGTGTGTCAGGTCTGGTCCCGGAGGTGCAGTAAGCAATCCAAGAAGCACCTTTCAGGGGTTCTGTGCTTTTCGGGGGTGATGTCAAGGACATCATCACTGATTTGCAGGAGAAGGGGACGGCCCTTAAATCGGTTGATTCAATGTACCGTCCCCATCCCCCACAGCGCCATCCCTTTCGCAGACGTAGCCGGCCTCAAGCGAAACCTCGGGGAAGGTGGGCCACTAAACGTCTGGCCCCCACAGCTGCCAGGCCCCCGCCGCCCAAAAAGCAACGGTGCTCTCAGCTGTGGCGCTGCCTCACACCACCTGACTCCTTCCTCTCCCACCGCCTCTGGCAGCCCCGGAGGAACCGGTAGGAGGGAGGTTCTCCCTCCACCTTCCGGGTTGGGAGAAGATAACATTGGATTCATGGGTGCTTCAGATCATAGCAGAGGGGCACTCCCTAGAGTTTCTACAGAAACCTCCGCGTCACCCCCCTCTGAACTCCGCTTACTCAAGGGACCATCTTCCTTTGGTCAGGGAAGAAATCTCGGCGCTCCTTGCAAAACAGGCTACAGAACCCGTCCCCCCTCACCTCTACGGGACGGGTTACTATTCCCACTTCTTCCTTGTACCAAAGAAGACAGGAGATCTCAGACCTATTCTCGATCTCAGCTCCCTGAACCTGTATGTCGAATACAAGAGGTTCAGGATGCTTTCCCTTCAAACCCTTTTGCCCCTGCTTCGGCCGGGCCAATGGCTTTGTGCACTAGATATGCAGGATGCATACCTGCACATCCCCATTCACCCCTCGCACTGAAAGTACCTCAGGTTTGCGTTCCAGGGGGTTCGCTACCAATTCTGGGCGCTCCCATTTGGCATTTCCTCGGCTCCCCGAGTCTTCACCAAATGCCTGGCGGTAGCTGCCCCCTCCGTACTTTGGGAGTTCAGGTTTCCTCACCTGGGCGACTGGCTCCTGGCAGCCTGGCCCAGGAGGAACTCCTTCATTTCTCTCCCTCACCCAGCAGGTTTTCACTGGCCTGGGTATTACCATCAACCATTCCAAGTCTCACCTGGAGCCTTCACAGAGGCTCCAGTTCATCGGGGCATTCTCGACACTTCACTGTGCAAGGCCTTTCTGCCTCCGGACAGGGGGGCCTCCCTCCAGTCACAGATTTCCCTCCTATCGGAACGCAGGAGGGTCCTGGTGAGGTCAGTGCTTCGTCTACTGGGGCTCAAGGCGGCGGCCATCCCGACGGTTCTGCGCACGCACCTCCACATGAGAATATCTCAGTGGACTCTCCGATCTCAGTGGGATCGACGGGTAGATGATCTAGATCATCTAGTTCTGACCGCCTCGCCAATGGTAAGAGACTTGCAGTGGTGGATGGTTCGAGAGAACCTATTCCAGGGGGTCCTCTTTTTTCATCCTCCCCCCGATCAGACTCTGACCACGGACGCTTCAGGCGAAGGTTGGGGAGCCCATCTGGGTCCTCACCGAACCCAGGGCCTATGGTCAAAGATGGAGATAGTTCTCCATATCAACGTGCTCGAGCTTCGAGCAGTGCTGTATGCTCTCCAAGCCCTTCACCAATTCATCCTTCCCGGTCACCTAGCTGTCCAAATGGACAACATGTGTGGTGTGTGGTACATCAACAAGCAGGAGGGACTCGATCCTACCCTGTGCAGGGAAGATGAGGGTTTGGGAATGGCAACGCTTCACAACCTTCACCTCCACGGCGATCCATGTTCTGGGAGTCGACAGCGTCCTGGCAGACAGACTTAGTCGCTCGTTGGCTCTACACACGAAGTGGGAATTGGACCAAAAGTTCTAAAAGCATCTTCCAGATTTGGGGACTCCTCAGATAGACCTGTTCGCTTCCTCCCAAAACACAAAGCTTCCAATCTTGCTCGCCTGTTCCAGAGCGAGACACTTTCTGAGCAGCCATCTATCTCTAAGCTGGAAGGACAGATTCGCCTATGCTTTTCCCAATTCCTCTGGTCACTGTGTGTTACAGAAGTTGGCTTTAGAAGGAGCGAGAATGATTCTGATCGCTCCTTTCTGGCCCAGGCAAATCTGGTTCTCTCTTCTACAACAATACTCAGAGGTTCCTCCTCTTCCTCTTCCTTTATCTCCAGGATTGCTGACCCAGGATCAGGGACCTGGTCCATCCGGGACTCAAGTCCCTTCAACTTCATGCATGGCTCCTGCAGACCTAGCTCAATCTCGTTTTGGCGTTTCTCCTAAGGTGGCGAGATTCTGGTGGAGGCTAGAAAACCCTCCACTGGTCCACCCTCAGCATGAAATGGAAAAAGATTTTCTATTCTGAAGTGCCAGAACGTGGGAACCATTTTCCTGCCCTGTGTCTATTCTGCTTGAGTACATGCGTCATCTTTTGACCTGGTCTCAGTCACTCCTCTTTGAAAGTCCATATGGCGGCTATTTCAGCCTACCATGTCCCTTTCACTGACAAGGCATTTGCCCAGCTGGAGGTATCCAAACTTTCCTCAGAGGGTCCTTCATCTCAGGCCCCTGTCCAGTTCAAGCTCCCCATGGGACTTGAACTTCATTCTCGAAACTTACCCTTCTCCTTTTTGAGCACAGAACCCATGAACTTGAAGTTTTATCGTGGAAGACGCTGTTCTTGGTGGCCATTACTTCTGCTCACAGAATTTCTGAGCTCCAGGCCCTGATGTGCAAAATCCCTTATCTGATTTTTCACAAAGAACGAGTAGCTCTTCACATGAATCCTAAGTTTCTCCCGAAGGTGGTAGCGGAATCTACCTTGAATTAGTCTATTGAATTACACCTGCCTTCTTCACGCAGTACTCCAATCAAGGAGAATACCTGCTCCATACCATGGATGTTCACAGGATCCTGAGATACTACACCAATAGGACAAAGGATCTCAGAAAGACTGATCAGTTGTTCATCTCTTTTGCTCACAAAAGAGAAGGCAATGCTGTCTCTAAATGGTTGGCCCATTGCATCACTTTCTGTTATGACAAGTACAACAAGACCCTACTGGGTCAAGTCAGAGGTCACTCCACTCTTTGGAGTAGCAGCCTCTGCGGCTTGTTTCAAGAACGTGTCTGCGGCAGATATCTGTGCTGCTGCCACTTGGACTTCCGTCCATACCTTTACTAAACATTACAGTTTGGACATTGCCTCTCGCCGTAGAGTAGGCTTCGGGCTAGCTGTTTTGCAAGGTCTCCTGTCTTGAGGCTTGCACGGCTAGAGCTATTTCTTGGAGTAGTTTCCTCCTCCCGATGCCTTTTCTTTATTCCAGACTGCTTGGGATTCTGTCCTATATGTAATTACCTACTGCAAGAGCCCTCTCGAGTAAGATAGTACAGTTACGTAAGAACTTACCGTAACAGTAGATCTTCAAGAGAGGCTCTTGCAGTAGGTAATACCTTCCCGCCCTCCATCCCCCTAGGCTTTTTCAGCTCCTTTTCCATTGAGGAAAATGTCTGCTTCTCTCTCGTCTGGGCCTTCCGGGCCTGTGGCAGGAAAGAACTGGAAGGCGGGCGTCCGGGACCGCCCCTTTATACCGACGTCGTATGACACCGGTCACCTGACATGGGCGGTCCCGCCAGGGACTGCTCCCAACTAGAGGCCCTGTGTAGGGGTCCTGCCGCCAGCGGCGTCAGTCCTATATGTAATTACCTGCAAGAGCCTCTCTCGAAGATCTACTGTTACGGTAAGTTCTTACGTAACTGTACTTTTCCGCATAGTCGGCTCAAGTCTCTGTATGTGGTACTGTGAGTACTAGATAGGTTTTGTTCTGTTTTATGTGTGGAACTTGTAAAAGTGTGGATCGGTTTGGCTGAACCGATCATTTTGAGGTAAAATTTGTACTTTACTTTAGTGGGTGGTTACCGGTCCATATCGGTTCTAAAAAAAACAGGTTTTAGTACGTTTATTTTCAAAGACCCGTGACATGGTCAGGAACCGATAGGGGAGTCTTGCCTGGCAGTTGCCGAAAAAAGGGTAAGTTTGGTTAGGTTGGCCATGTCTGAGAAACCCAAGAAAAAAACCGGGCCCACTGGGTTTCAACACTGCAGTGTGTGTGGGGGGGTCTTTGCTAAGGCCGATCCCCACACCACCTGTGTTTATTGTCTGGGGTTTGAGCACCTCGATTTAGACTGCCAAATTTGCAAAAATTTTCCCAAATCTACCCTGGAAAAGAGATTAGGTAGACTGAGGGAAAGGGAGGCCGAGAGTCAGCTGACCCGGATGGCTGGCGGTTCTGTTCTGGCCGAACCAGAAGGAGTGCCCTCTGACCAGGCGTGCTTCTGGGCAAGGAAACTGATTCAGAGAATCGATTCCGACAAAAAGAAAAGAAAAGACAAATCTCGGCAGTTCGGATCCAGAATCTCATACTCCGACCGCCGATGAAATAGCCAAAGTGATTCGTATTGTGGAATCGCTTCGATCGGTTCCGACTGATCTGGCACCTTTTGTCAGGGGCTCAGTTCGGTCGGTTCCCCCGGTTCCAGATTATACCCTGGAAGAATTTTATGAACCGGAGTTTGAGGAGGAAGGAGACTTGGAAGATGATTATGGTGATGGTGAAAGTCTGGATGTGCCTATTGACTTGGACATCTCCCCAGACAGACCTTCAGGTGTTTCTCCTCCTAGGCTCTCTGAGTCCCCTTCACACTTCATGTTTTACATAAAGGTGGCTGATACCCTCCAGCTTCCTGTGGAGGAGGCAGTGGAGGATCAGGAAGAGCCTGACTATGTAGAGATGATGGACATCCCAGAGTCCAGGAGACTGTCTATTCCCCTCCACAAATCTTTTGGGAAACAGACACAAGAAATTCTTAAGTCTCCCAATTCCATACCTCCTGTGGACAGAAGAATGGACAAGAGGTATACTCTTTCTTGCTCAGATACGGAGTTCCTTTATCGGCAATGCAGCCATGTTGGGGTTGTACAAGCTGCTGCCTGTGATAAGGCAAGCATTCCCTTGGCATCACACCCCCCAGACAAGGACTCCAGGAAGATTGATGCCATGGCAAAGAAGCAGTACATGGCATCATCCTTGGGACTCAGGCAGGCTAATTATATGGCCTGTGCAGCCAGGTACCAGAAGTCCAGGTGGGACACTGTACTGGCACTGGCTAAACAGACTCCCCAGCTTGCCAAGGAGCTGGAGGAGGTGGCTGCAGATGGGACTGAGGCATCGAAAGTTCAGTTTCATGCTGCTGTAGACTCCAGTGATGTATCAAGAGTCCTGGCTACATCTGTGGCTTTTCGGAGAATGGCTTGGCTCAGATGTAGTAGCCTCTCACAGGATACCCAGGCTAAGGCCATGAATTTTCTTTAAGTGGGTAATTCTCTCTTTGGGGAGCAGACAGAGAATTACATGAAGAAAATGGATGAATACAGGGCCACTTACAGGAGTGCTCAGGCCAAGGAAAGGCAAGCAACTCCTTAAAGGCAGCAGTAGGCCTTTCCAAAGGCCTTTTTACCAAGCACAGGCCTCTTCTTCCTTTTCACAGATGGGGTTCTTCAGAGGGAGAGGCAGAAGGGGGTTGAGCAGGCCTGCATCCACCCCTCAGCCTAAAGCCCCTGCCAAGCAGACACCCTGATGGGTCTGCCCGGGTCGATTCTCCTATCCCAGTAGGGGGCAGGCTGGCTTACTTTGTCCAGGACTGGATGTCTCTTACATCAGACAGATGGGTCCTGGAAGTAGTAAGCCAGGGTCTGGTTCTCAGCTTCAAAAAATTTCCCAAGCTGAGAGCCAGATCTTTTCCACCTGCAAATCTTTCAGAAACCCTTGCCCTAGAGGCAGAGGTTTCTTCTCTCCTAGCTCTAAGAGCTGTAGAGAGAGTACCTACCCTACACTGGGGCAAAGGATTGTACTCCAGGTACTTCCTAACCCCCAAAAAGACAGGAGAGTGGCGACCCATCTTGGACCTAAGATACCTGAACAAACATCTTTTAAAGCTAGAGTTCAAGATGATAACTCTGGGAATTATCCTTCCCTCTCTAAGGCCAGGGGACTGGCTAGCCTCCCTGGACCTCAAAGATGCTTACTTTCACATTCCCATCAGGTGCTCCCACAGAAAGTACCTCAGGTTCAAGTTGCCCTCAGGCCACTATCAGTTCAGAGCAATGCCCTTCGGCTAACCTCAGCCCCAAGGGTCTTCACAAAGTGCCTGGCAGTAGTTGTTGCCTTCCTAAGAACACAAAAGATTTCTGTTTTTCCGTATTTGGATGACTGGCTCATAATGGGCCAGTCCCCAAACCAAGTCATGCCTGCAAGTGACCCAGCAAGTGCTCACTTCTTTAGGATTTCTTCTCAACCTACCAAAGTCAGTTCTCGAACCAGTGCAGCTCCTCACTTTCATAGGGGCAGAGCTGGACACGTTAGAAGCTAGAGCCTTCCTTCCCCTGGAAAGGGCAAGGGCCCTCATGGAACTGGCCTCTTCATTCAGCCTTCAGGTGTCTCTACCAGCAAGGCATTTCCTTCAGCTACTGGGCCACATGGCAGCTTCTACAGCAGTGGTCCAAGGCGCAGATTCCAAATGAGGGATATTCAGTTCCACTTAAGAGCTTTTTGGTCCCAAAGAAAGGATTCCCTTACCAAACTAATTCCAGTGACTCGAACTCTGATCCAAGTTCTGCAGTGGTGGCGGGATCAGGACAATTTGAGGCAAGGGGTTCCATTTGTCACTCAGTCTCATTCAGTGGTCCTCACCACAGATGCTTGCCTGCTGGGCTGGGGAGCCCATTTGGGGGAACTTACCACCCAGGAACTGTGGTCGCCTCAGGAATCTCTTCTACACATCAATCTCTTGGAACTCAGAGCAGTGTTTTGCACTGCAAGCTTTTCCAAATCAGTACAGAACAAGGTGGTTCAGGTCAGAACAGACAACACCACCACCACGTGGTACATCAACAAGCAAGGAGGCACTCGGTCTTCGGCCTTGTGCACAGAAGCAATGAAGTTGCGGTCTCTGGCCTATTCCCTGCAAACCTCTCTGATAGCAGTTCATCTTCCAGGGAAGGACAGTGTTCTAGCGGATGCACTGAACAGAACATCCCAGGGCCATCACGAATGGGCCCTAGATCCTCTGGTGTTGAAGGTGATTTTCTCAAGATGGGGCACTTCAGAGATAGATCTTGTTGCAGCCCCAGACAGTCACCAGCTTCCTCTTTTTTGTTGCAGACCCCCAGTCTTGGGCTCAGTCCCCCTGGGTGCTTTGATTCTGAACTGGGAAGGGGACATTTCTGTATGCTCCCCCCTCCCCTCTCCTGTTCAAAGTGTTAGTCAAGATAAGGTCATAACCATGCAGAGTGATTCTGATTGCTCCGTACTGGGCCAGGCAGCCATGGTATCCCTCGTTGCAGTCCCTAGCAGTCCATCTTCCCCTGTCTCTTCCCAGGAATTACAACCTGTTAACATCCTCTCAGGGGAGGATTTGGTACCCTATTCTTCAGTCTCTCAGTCTCAATGCTTGGCTCTTGAAGAGTTAGAGTTTGCAGATCTGCATCTTTCCCAAGGGGTTCTGGATATCCTTAAGGCTTCTCGAAAGCCCTCCACCAGAAAGACTTACAACTCCAAATGGAAAAGATTTAGCATTTAGTGTTCTAAGAATATTTCTTCAGACTCTGCTGAATTGCCTACGGTTCTGGATTATATGGTCCATCTCAGTGGCCAAGGTCTCAGACCAGCTACTCTCAAGGTACACTTGGCAGCTGTTTCTGCTTTCCTGTTAGTAGGCAAGTCTTCCTCACTGTCATCCCATCCTGTATTCTGTAAGTTTTTCAAGGGATTGCTTCACACCAATCCCCCCTTTAGGGCTCCTGCTCCTGCTTGGGACCTTAATGTTTGCATTGCTCAGCTTATGCAACCCCCTTTTGAGCCTTTGTCCTCAGCAGAGGTTAAGTACTTGGCTTGGAAAACTGTGTTCTTGGTAGCCATTACTTCTGCTAGATGTATCAGTGAATTGCAAGTCCTGTCAGTGGAACCTGATTTCATCTCTTTTCACAGAGATAAAGTGGTCCTTAGAACTAACAGAAAGTTCTTGCCTAAAGTAGTTTCAGATTTCCACCTGAATCAGTCTGTATCTCTCCCTGTTTTCTTCACTGATCATTCTTCCTTTGGAGAGAGGAGGCTACACAGTTTGGATGTTAACAGAGCCCTTAGCTACTACATAGAGCATGCCAAGGATCACAGGTTTGACTCCCTCCAGTTGTTCCTCACTTATGGAGAAGTTGGGAAGGGAAAACCTGCCACCAAGAGATCTATTGCCAGGTGGATTGTTTCTTGTATACAATTCTGCTATGAAAAACTGGGTAAAACTCCACCCTTATGCCTGAGGGCTCATTCCACAAGAGGTACAGCTGCTTTCCTGGCTGCTGCCAGGGATATCTCTCTTTCAGAAATTTGTCAAGCAGTCAGCTGGAAAACAGTCCATACTTTTACCAAGCATTACTGTCTGGATATCCAGGCTAGGAGTGATGCTCGGTTTAGCACAGCAGTACTTCAGAGTCTATTCCCAAAGTAGGTTCTGTCCCTCCTCCATGGAGGTACTGCTTGGTAGTCTGCACTTGTCAGAATACAGCAAGACTTCATGTTGTTTGAAGGAAAAAATACTCACCTTAGTAATTATGTTTCTTCTAGTGGAGTCTTGCTGTATTCCGACCTCCCCTCTCAGAACCTAGATTTTTGGGATGTGGGTGGGCAGGCGCAGTGTTGACACCCTAGAGGTGCCCCCTTTTTACACCCTCTGTTCTCTTTGGGTGGAATGTTATTTCATTTGATTGGTTTTTGTTTTTGGGTTTCCTGACTTGAGTCTTCCTTTGAGGACCCAAAACATTATTTTTCTGCCAGTTGGCTAGTTAAAAATTTTACAGTTTCCACACAGAACACCTAGTGAGTTTTGCTCGTAAAATCTGACGGTTGCAGTTCGAATAACAACAGGCAAAGGCTTCAACCGAGCTCGAGATGAACATTCTATGCCATGCATAGAAAAGTTAACCCTGTGTTCTCCGGGGCAGTTTAAAAGCTGGGGCTTACTGCAATTGTCAGAATACAGCAAGACTCGACTAGAAGAAACGTAATTACTAAGGTGAGTAATTTTTTCTTACTGTACACATCGTACAAAGGACTGCAGAAAGTCCTCTCCATTGTTTGTTTCTTTTGCCTGTGAAAAAGAGGGCATACCTGTTTCAAAACAGCGCTTGTCCAAATGGTTGGGCAACTAGATTACCTTTTGCTACAGGAAGTATGGCAAGGACCTTCCTGGTGTTGTTTGTGGCCTTTTCACCAGAGGCATGGCCACTTCTGTTGTCTGTTTCAGGAATGTGTCAGCTGCGCCGGGATCTGTGCTGCTGCCACTTGGAGTACTGTCCACACCTTTAGCAAGCACTACAGTCTGGACATTGCCTGTAGGCATAGGGCCAACTTTGGCCTAGCTGTCCTTCAGGGCCTCCTTTCGTAGGCTCGAGGCTCCACCCAGACTGCCCTGTCTGCTGACAGAACTGCTTGGGACGTGTTCCATAGGTTTGGCCTGCTGCAAGAGATACCCCGATACCAGATAGTACAGCTACGTAAGAACTTACTGAAACAGTAGATCTGTGAGGACATCTCTTGCAGTAGACCATGCCATCCCTCACTCCTTCCCCCTGAGCCTGTGAGGCTGTCCTGTGGTCTGCATCGCTTTCTTCTTTTATGGCGGGTACCTTCGGTTCCCTCAGCTGGTGTTTATGGTCTCTGGTGGGAGAACTGAGGAACATGCGGGGGCCACCCGCTCTTATAGGATAGGGTGATGTCGACGTATGATGTCAGAGTGGACGGCCCCGTGGTAGACTGCTAGCTAGAAAAGTTACTGTGTGGTCCTAGTGCCTGGCGACAATAGTTCCATAGGTGTGGTCTGCTGTAAGAGATCCTCTCACAGATCTACTGTTATGGTATAGTTTTCTAGCCTCCTCCATGCTGCCTCTTTTATGTAGAGGAACCACGTCGGCTCTTCTCCAGTCCTCTAGAACTACGGCCATTTCCAGTGAGTTGTTGAACAAAAAAAAAAGTGGTTCAGCTAGCACCTCCCTGAGTTCTTCTAGTACTCTGGGCTGTATCTCATCCAGTCCCATAGCCTTGTCCACCTTTAGGGCTGTAAGTCCCTTTAGGACTTCTCTCCTCTGAAAATGGACTTGTGTCAATCCCCCCAGTCCTGCTTCTCCCTGGTGGTCCCCCTCTCTGTAGTGTGAAGACTGAGCAGAGGTACCGCTTTAGGATGTCTTCTTTTTCTTGTTCCTCTTCTGTGAAGTCTCCCCCTTCTGCCCTTCTTATCCTTCGTATCCCACCCCTTGCTTTCCTTTTCTCGCTTAAGTATCTGAAGAAAGTCTCATCCCCTATAGCGACCCCTTTGGCAATCCTTCCCTTGGTCTGTACCCTGTTTTTCTTCCTCTGTGTTTCCTTACATCTCCTGAATGCCACCCTTGTTTCTTCACAAGCTTTGCCACTTACTTCAAGAACTATAGCAGTCTTTAACTCACTTTCTTCATATAGAGGTTGGTTGCTTTAATTATTCCCTTCCTTATTTTTCCACACTTTGTCGCTGCCACTTCCTTGCAGTCCCCCCTCCCCAACGCAGTTTCTGAGGCAGGTTCCATTTCCTGAAAATCCTCCCTCTTAAAATCCATGACTTTGATCCTTGTGTGGTTTGCCTCTGCTCCTCTCCTTATGTTGAACTACACTGTATGGTGATTACTGTTAAATAAGTGGTTCAGTAAGGAGGTGGCATAGGTGATTAAGGAAAAAGAGGTGGGGCTGTCTTCTTGGGTGTCATCATCACATATAACCTGAAATCATCCAAGCAGACCACTAAAGCAGTAGGTAAGGCTAAAGGGATGTTGGCGTGTGTTAGTAGGGGTATCACAAGTCGTAAGAGGAAGGTAATAATCCCTCTTTACAAGATACAGGATAGGCTCCATCTGGAGTACTGCGTGCGGTACTGGAGGCCACACCTGCACAAGGACATTAACAAAATTGAGGCAGTCCAGAGAAGGGTAACCAAAATGGTGCAGGGACTGCATCAGAAAACATATGAGGACAGATTAACGGAGCTCAATATGTATACCCTAAAGCAAAGGAGGGAGGGAGGTGATATGATCAAAACATTCAAATGTCTTAAGGGCATTAAGGTGAAAGAGTCTTAACGTGTTTCAGTATAAGAAAGATAGCAGGACAAGAGGACACAACATGAGTTTAGAGGGAGGCAAATTAAGTGGTAATGTGAGGAAGTTCTTTTTCATAGAAAGGGTGGTGGATGCATGGAACGGCTTATGTCAGGAAATGGTGGATATGAATACAGTACAGGGCTTCGAATAGGCATAGGAGAGGCATAAGGGAGCAATACAGATAAGTATGAATAAATAGACCATTGACAGAGTAAGGTTCTGTGGCACATTCATAAGGTAGAAAAAATGGGCAGACTGGATGGGCCTTGTGGTCCTTATCTGCCGTCAGCTTCTATGTTTCTATGGTTCAGGAGATGTATGAAAACGCAGAGATAGACAGCAAGGTATAGCAAGTAAAGTAGAGGGAAGCAGGCAAGGCAGTGAGGGGTGCAGAGACCCAGTTTGTTAATATTGTCCTGGGCCTTCAACCTGGAGGGTTTAAGGGTAACAAAGGCAGGAAGCTCTATAATGTCTGCGTAGCAGCAGCTTGCAAATGTAGTTGATGCAATACATTGCTACGAAGTCACATTGGGTGCAAAAATGTAAAGAATTGCTGGTTATGGAACGTTTTACTGCTTGGCTTAGACTGTATACAGAACGGCATTAGGCCGAATGGCTACCATTTATGAATTTTGTCGAACATATCACTGTCTTAGACCAACCAGCTCATTAGCTCATATAGTACCCTGATCTTCAGTTGCTGTTATGTAACATTTATGGTGCCAGACATCTCCCATATGGCCAGGATGGGTTGGGCTGCCAAATTGGCTTTCCTGTTTTTCCTTCTTTCTCACATGATTTAAGAACCTAAGAACCTGCCTGGCTGAGGGAGAGGATCCCTTCACCCTATGGCTTAGTCTTTTCAAGAGGTTTGCATTTCACTACTTCTAGAGGTATCATAGGATTATTATTTTAGAAGAGAATATACAGGGTATTAAATAGCTGATATAGCATAGCAAAATGCTAAGCAAAATGGGGTAACGCTAACAATTTTCAAAAATGCTTAGCAGTAGACTGCTAGCCAATTTTTGAGTGAGTCCATGACCCAGTAAACAACATTAATAAAACTATAAAATTAAAAAAAAAATTTTTAATCAATCTGTGCCAAGTGCTATGCATTTTCACAACTGATTAGCACTTCCCCGTTTGAAACTGCTAATCATTTTTTTTTTTTCAGCTTATTTAAGACCCTGGTATATCCATATTCTGCTTGTATCCATTGTGTTCTTGTACCTGTGCTGTATGCGTGCTTGTGTCGTATGCATTTTTCATTACTCTGTTTGAATCTGTGCCTTTCCACTGGTTGGAGAGTAATAGAAGGAAAACAAAAAAGGTGTATAGTAGATGCAACATTTTTACTGTAGCATAAACTGCTGGTTGAAGTATTAAACTCCATTTCAGGCCTATTGCCAGGAATTATTAAACTCCATTACGTGTAGTCGAAAAGTGACATCACCAGCAAGCTAGTGTACAACAAAGAGTGCCTAATACATTATAATTAAATAATCATCACACTAACTAACTAACGAAGCACTACATAACAAACTCAAAATAGCCCAGCATTTCAGGAGCAGAGGCCAGTAGGGAGGGCTTAGAGCATCAGCGGAGATCCTTCTCTCCCAGGCAGGTGGATGTGGAAACGCTGTCATAGTAACTTCTGGTGGTGGCGCTGTTGAGGTGCTGTTGGTTACATAGATGACTATGCATCCCCTTGCCCCCCCCACCCGATCAGCAAATAGCATACCCAACTCATAGGAAGGCGGGCAAGGAGAATGGCAGCAGCAGCAAATGTACTGTCCAAGAAGGCCAGGGTAGCTGCCTCTGTGTGCCCGCTGTACATGCTATCAAGCCCACATCCGCAGCACACAGGCTACCCAGCTCCTGGCCTGTGGTTTCAGAGACATCCCTTTCCCTTACCTCCATTGACTGGGGAAGGATAGAACTAAACCCAAGAACCAGAGAGATACCACTTGGGGACAGTCTGTGGGTGACATCAGTGAGAGTGAGTCTAGCTGGCAGAGAAGGGGAGCATCTGAAAGCATGTTTAAACTGCCACCTTTGCAGTGCATCATTCTGTGCGCATAGTTTGATATGCTGCAGTGTTGGTAGTGTGAACACTTACTGGACCATACTGGGAGTGCTTTTTTTTTTCCAGTGCAGGAGTA
This sequence comes from Neoceratodus forsteri, assembly GCA_016271365.2. Lineage (NCBI taxonomy): Eukaryota > Metazoa > Chordata > Ceratodontiformes > Ceratodontidae > Neoceratodus > Neoceratodus forsteri. The sequence continues at coordinate 249,671,600 of CM057457.1, forward strand.
GATATGTTTATTGGAGCAAGTGTATTATGTGGCAGTGTAAATGTGCTGCTACGCTCGCTCTGATAAAAGCAACCACTCCCAGACTTCTCCGCTGCTCCCAGCTCTGCAGCTCCTCTACGGTGCAACCTACATCAGTGTGAGGGTGGGCTGTGTAAAGAGTTTATTGAGCCTGCTGGAGCGATCAGAGCAGGAATGGAGTGTCGCGAAGCTCACAGCGCTGCAGCCGTGTAAACACGGCTTGAGAGTACCTGAAGGAAGCAACTCCTGGGGGCCAGGGCATGTGGTAAAGTAAGCAATGCAAAATCTCTAACAACACAAGGAAAACATGAAGAATTAGAAATTTATTTGAAAAAAAGGACCCTGTAAACTTACAAGACCATTCCTCTTAAAGTGCCTGTAATTTATGCCAGAAACTGACTGAATTTGTTAAAGAGTACTTGCCTCCAGTTATCCGAGTTTTGCCAAGGCGGTCATTTTGTTTAAAGGTTAAGCAGTAAATGGTTTGAACTTCTAATTGAACTATTGGGAGTAGTTAAAATGAGACCCAGTATGGTTATCACTGACTTTTTCAGGGCGTATATGCACCTGGATACGTGCTTCGGCTTAACTTTTCCCACCACCAGTTTCCAAATAATAAAAGTATACTGTGAATTGATGCACACTTTTTAAAGTGGTATTTATGTTGTTTCTTCATAGCTAGGGCTTTGTCAAGCCTGCGTTTTATAGCTTCCCAGCCCGGTGAACCACCTTCCTGCCAGCATCCCCATACCTTACACTCCATAGCATCCTCCCTACGGAACACAGCCCACTGTGGCTGATTCATGTCTGGTCCAAGAGTACTAGAGACGTTAACCCCCATTTTTCAAGCCAGATCATTTTCAGCCTGTGACATACAAGTGTAATTTTTGTCCTAGTAGTTCTGCCATGAGCATCAGTAACTTAGCAGCCCCATCTATTACGTCATACCATTTCCAGTTTGGCTCCAGACTCTGATTTCCAACTCATCCTGAGCCATTTCATGAGCTCCAGAAGGCATCATAAAGTTATCTTGGAGCCAAAACTAGCTCCACGGCTGTGGTGTACCTGGCAACAGCCGGGGAACTCTTGAGGTCTTTGTGAGATGGCAGGTTGCTAATGGAAGGCTTTTGGCTCTGTGTTTGGAAGAAGTGCAGGGATGCAGAGAAGTCGATGAAGGTGGATCCAGTTCAGCGGGCACAAAGCTTACTTAAGGAGAGAAAGGACGGGAAGAAGAAGGTGAAGCTACCTGAGACGCCAAAAGATGCAGAGAAGATGTGGCAACAGAGCGTGATCGGCGACTACATGGCGAGGTTCAGGGTACGTTCGTGCAGGGGATCTCCTACTGCCAGTGGGTGGGGTTATTATTTATACAGTCTGGGGAAGAAGCAGGGTGGAGAAACAGTCTGGGGATTGTAGAGTTGATTGAGTTTAACCTGGGGCCCTCCCATTCCACTGAGCAGCTCCACAGCTGCTGTGATTCTATAATTAGATTTTATCCCTGAATATGTTTGTTTGGGGAGGGGGTCCATAATATTATCACAGAACACTTTGAATATCCCAGCCTCAAACTTTTTCTGATTCACCTTGCTTAAGGCTCCATTTTGACAGTAAAGCTATACTACTTGGAATCTCATAATCTATATAGTATAGTACAGTTTCTTCACCAAGGTGTCTCATAACCCACATTATATAATTGAGTTTATACTTATGGCTGTCTCAACCCACATGATACAGTATAGATTATACTTTGGGGGGGGGGGGTTCTCGTAGCCCACACAGTACAATTTGTACTCTGGAGGTGTCTCATAACCTACATGATATAGTATATATATATGATATAGTATATGTGTTTCATACACATACAGTGCAGTAGAGTTTATATTGCGGTAGTGTCTCATAACTTACATAGTACAGTATAGATGTACAGGGGTGGGGTCTCATAACCCATTCAGTATAGTCCTTTCCTGTCTGGATGTTGCCTTCCACTTTTCGCATCACTGCAAAGCCTGGCTAACATATTAGCTTTTAATTTCCAATGTTCGTAGCAATTGGGGACACACAGGGTTATGGAAAGAAAATTGTAAAAATTTCTTCTGAAATGCCTTTTTTACAAGGGCAGTGACCACCTTGTTGTGCAGACTCCATTAAAGCAGCAGTGCGATGAAAAATGTTTTTCTGAAAAGCTAGATTCAGTTACTGTTAATACAGATATTCTCATACCTGTCAAATCTACGTTTCTAGACACTTACTGTGCTGTGCACTGTGAGCTTTTGTTTTTTTTTCTTGAGACTAACCCTTACCAGGTCTAAAATGGTATTTCTAAGCCAAATGTGGTGGCCATCTTTTTTTCTTCAGAAAAAAACTAAATTGAAACATTTATAAAATACTAAAATTTTGGCACATCTACAATATTTTACCACCAAATGAAATTGGGAGATGCCTGGAATCTTTAATAGTGTAAAAAAGGTAGGGTCTAATTTTTTTACCCAGTTTCCTTGCACTGCTGCTTTAAAAGTAAGTCAGGAAAGCTGAGTGGCCATTCTGGGGTGAGAAGTGATGCACTGTGGAAGGCAGCATGGCACCACGTTTGTAGCACTGAACTACAAATCTGGAGATCCAGGTTCAAATCCCATGGCACAGCCAATTCTTCACTGTGTGACCTTGACCACGTACTTCACCTCCCTTTGCTTAGTCACTACCAGCTGTAAAACTGGGTAGAAGGTTTGGCCCAACAGTGTCTCCTAGGGAACAAGCCCACACTGTGGGGCCAACTGAGAGGTGAAGTGCTTGGCTTGCAGAGAGGGTGCAGGATGACCGACATTTGCAATTTCCCTGCTGGCCCAACACAGAGCAACATTTATTGTGAAGGCAGATACATGTCCTCATCCTAGTTGGAAGAAGGGTGCAGAATGGCAGCCCCAGTCATTGAGCTGAGTAGCTGGCGGAACCATGGGAAAAACCTGAGGGAAAAAAGAAACATAAATAAGTAGATGCAGAACCCCATTGAACTTGAGATGCTACAACTATCTGGATTCCTTCTATGTTGTCACACTTGTACAGTATTCTGAGCAGCAGTTTGCTTTGAGAGCCCATTGGCTAGAGCTTCAGCTTTGACTTTGTCATCATCCCCCCACCCCCGGCAATCTACAAGGAGCAAGGTTCCAGGGCTTTGGGGAATGTCACTACTAGCCACGCAGAGACATAGGATTTTCTAGTTTTCTCCCATCCCTCTTGGAGTAGTGGCAAACACAGGCAAGTGTGCGTACGTGGAGGTATGCACCTGCTCCTGGAAGCCACATACTCCTTCCACCCTCCTGATGTATGTCAGTTCCTCGGGCCTCCCTTGACCTGACATCCAACCTCCACTGGGTGTCATTCGAGAGCGAGGTAACTAGCCTCCCCGATCCGGGAGAGGAGAGCAGCCCAGTGGCCACTACAGTCCTATCCCAGCCCTGTCCCTTGCCAGCACCCGACAGCCCGAGCTCGTCTCCAAACATGAGTCGCCAGCATGGCACAGGGTGTGGCATCCAGTGCCTCAACACCAAACGCCACTGGGCCGACCCAAAGTGAGGTTACTTTTTTGGTATCTCCGACTGTTTGGATATTTTCCAGATATTTTTCGCAATTTATTTTCAACCGTTTAGTTATTTCCATCACTACTGTACTCTTTTAGAACTTCTTGGTCCGTGATCCAGTGGTACTGGCTGAATTCCAGGCATTTTTATTGGGACTTGGATTGCAACATTCTGATGTCTTCCAAACCTAGCTTCAAGTGCTGCAACTTGAAGATGTCAGTAATGGAGCCCCGTGATATCTGATTGACTAGCCTTGGTTCCCAGCATGATGTCATGAACTGTGCGAAATGTCTGAGCCTTTGAACAAGAAAGGTAAGTCTGGTACATGCCCAGGAGAGTTTGAGGAACAAGTGTGACCATGGACCTGTGAGTGGACCAGCTGGGTTAAAGTGGCATAGACGGTGGATGCCTCAACAGCCAACGAGAAGAATCCTCTGGACCAGGCTGTGGTCCTAGCCAAGGTCCCACCCCTTAAGTTTCTTGTTCCTATGGAGCCTATGCAGGAAGATTTGCTTTCTGAATGACCTACGTGGTCCTTCTGTCTGCTCAGATTCAGATGAACGGTCATGGTCTGAATTCGGAGAAGACTGCGGGTTGGTTTTGGACCAGGGTTGAGAGCCAGTGCCTTTGAAGTGCTACCCTCTGTCTCCATTTCCATTCTGCTTCCCCTCTTCTCATGGCGCACCTCCCCATGGTGTCCACCAGAGAATTCGGACTAGAAGCATTTGCATTTGCTGTCTCAGTCTTTTGACTTGCTTTAGTAGGTCATTAGACTCTTCCAGCAGTTGCTCCTTGAACTGTTCCTGCTTCTGCTGTCCACGGAAGCCCTGGGGGAAGAGTCCTAAACATAAAAGTCACAAGCTTAAGTATGGTTGACAGTCTAGGTCCATCAAACCATCACTTGTACTTGTGGCAAGTCCAGCTCAAGTTCCAGCAGAATAGAACCCTTGAGATGAATGTTCAGGTTCTCATAGGGGTGGCTAAGAAATCACATCAGGCTCCTTGGCACAAAATCCTTTTGGTCACTTCTGCTCTGCCCATCTTCCCCCTCCTGGGGGTTGCACCAGCGTGGCCTTTTCAGTCTTTACTGTTCAGCCTTTACTGGTTGAGTTCTGTGGTTCTACCACTGCCTCCAGTACAACTGGCCTTGCTTCCACCCCTAGTTCTGGTGGTGGATCTTAGCCTACCAAGTCAAGTAATCCTTCAGCCTCTTTGGGTGAACCAGCTCATGAACCCTCAACCTACACCCCTTGAGCCTTAACGTTTGTGGCTGTTGTCAAGCCGGTGCAGACTGAAATGATGATTAATCATCTTCTCCATCAGTGGGGAAGTTGTGGACAGTATGGGATTCAGGTCTGTCATCTAGAAACCTGAATCCTTTTTTTCACCTCCTCTTAACATGGCTCCAATTTCCTCTGTATTCCCCTTGAGATGGTTTGCAGTAGGAAGTATAAACATTAGGTAATCCTATTTTAGGAACGTTAATCATTCTTCAGCCTCTTATAAATGATGTTGTGTTACACCCAGTAAAGGCAGTGTGGTGTCATCCTGCTTCTTCCGGCTCTGCCCCTCACCATAGGGACTGACTTTATGTGGTGTCCCCCACCTCAAATTCCTTGGGCTCTAACATCTTTACTGAGCACCCCAAGGCTGGGGGGATTCTGGCCAGAGTGATGAAGGGCAAGAACAGAACTACTAGTGCTTCTTCTTTCCATTATCCAAGTAAGGGAATATAAGCACCTCCGCACTTGGAGTTGACAATTTTTTGTGGTAGGCACCTCAGTATGCAACAAGGCAGCTACTCATGATAAGAATTTGCCGGCAGAAAGAGACTGTGTGGTCCATTTCTCACACTGTTCCCATGCCCTCTGTGGCATGTCAAGGGACATTAGGAACATTCTTCGTGAGGAACACCTGGAGATTTCGTTACTCATCGATTATGGCATGGTCTTTGCTAAACACCACCCAGTTAGCCATAGACTATGTGGGCATTAACTAGGTGGAGTAGATCCTGAAGTGTATTGAAAACCCTCACTAACTAACTGAAATTGAGTCTGTGACTGCCTCTACCAGCACCCAGGTGCACCCTCAGCAAGGGGCAGCCCTCTTCGTTGTCTTCCTTTTCTTAAGAAGAGTTTTGGTGGATGCCAGCTGAACAAGCTGAACAATATCCATTACAGCTGAGGCAAGGGCAGAGGCTCCAACACCAAGAAAGATGCCAAAATACCTGTCCTTCCTCGAAGTGAATCAAGGCAGACTGCCTAAGCCACCTTCTCAGTCCTTCTTCAATCTTCTAGATAAAGCAAGCTGATGCATCTTCTGCCCCAGTGGTCGGAGATATTTCCAACTGCTGCGGGTGTTTAAGATCTTAAGCCATGTTCTCTCAGTACACTTGATATTATGACCATCTTGGCTGACTCAACTCCTGAGCCAAATGAATCTGCCCAACCACCTTCAGGTGCTTCTGCAGGAGGTTGCTTCACTTCAGCTAAATGCCATCAAGCAAGTTTTGTTGATGGATGTTGATCAGGGGGTATTTGTGCCTTGATACTTTCTGGTCACAAAAAGACCTGGCAGCTGGTGTGCTATCCTCTACCTGCCTGGTCTGTACAGGTTCATCAGACAGCAGAAGATCAGGATGGTGATACTGGGTCAAGTCATTTCCTCTTTGGAAAAGGGGACTGGTTTTGTACAAAAACAAACAGTGGGGACATGAGCTGCACATGAGCAGCATTCAGTCTGGTGGACAAGTTCAAATACTCACAGAGGTCAGCGGCCCTATCCCATTCAGTTACATACTGTAGTTACGTATCATGGGGTTAGGATGGAAGCAGGCTTCTAGGCTCATCAAGACCACTCTCTGACTATCTCAGTGGTAATAGTTGTTCAGATCCCCAGAGCTCATCAGTCCATCAAGGCTTTTTTAAATTCTCAAAATCACTTAACCTTAACCATTTCTGTAGGTAGTATGTTTTATAAACCAGCCATGCTCCCTTTCAAGAACTGGCGATGTCCATGTTAAGGTACAGGCTCCAGGACTGAGAGCAGTAATTGAAATGCAGTGAAACCAGAGATCAATAAAAGTGGAAGGCTAACCCTCTTGATCTACTTGTCTTATGACATGTCTTGTAATTGATGCCAATACCTGGTAGGCAGTGCTAGCAATCTTACAGTGGGTGTCGACCTCAAGGCCATTGCTAGTGGTGACTCCCAAGTCCTTTTCTTTAGGTCCTTTCCTTTATGGGTGTTTCTGAGTACCTTTTCCTTCATAAGTTACTTACTCTTTTGGCTCCTTTCCCAAAATGCATCTCCACACATTTGTCTTGGTTAAAACTTTTTCCCAAAGGTCTGCCCATGTCATTACTCTACCAAGGTCTTTCGGTAATTAATTTATTTGGTTGTTGTTATTAGACACCGCTGCACCACAATTAGTTTCATCCACAAATATGGTTATCCAGTTCTTTATATGTGATAGCGGTCACTTGAGCCATGATCAAGGCAATCTTCTGGAAGTTGATTCTGAAGCACTCTGGCCTCCTGACGAAGAGATGGAACACTTTGAAGTGTGGGGGGGGGGGCATTTAGGCAGGTACTTTAGGTTTAGACAGTGTGCATTGTTCACATATTTATTAGTCATTTCAGCATTTTTGCACTGCAGAAAAAACAGGTTACTCACCTGTAACTTGTTTTAGGAGTGGTATATGTTCATCCGCATTTGTTGGCCTGTCCATTCCCTTTAAGAATCTTGCTGGTAGGTCTGAAAGCTAGCTCCTCCCACCCACCTGGGTGGTATATCCCTTGGCTCTTCCCCTTGACACCAGATCTTGCCCGCTGGAAGCAGTGGTTTGTGCATTGAAGCCGGGGAGGTCGGGTGGGTTTGTGTGGATGAACAACATATACCACTCCCTAGAACTACTGATCTTACTTCGAGGGGGAGCTGTTGCAGCAGGCTGTAACCATTAGGACTAATGCCGAGGTATTAGGACCCACAGCAAAACTTAGCTAGGAGTACCCAGCCCCCGACGTCGGCTCCGCTCCGTCGGGCATGCTACATAAGGGGGCGGACCCCGGCTCCACCTCAGTTCTTTTCCCGCCACAGACTTGCTCTTGTTGGGAAAGCCTCAGCATGCTGTTCAGCAGTTTCCAGCAAAATTTTGTATTTTGACCTTTTTCTGTAAACAATTATATCGAATTCCAACGGTTCAGGATGGTGACCCTTCCAGGTCTCATTCCTCTGCTGCGCCAGGGAGACTGACTCTGTTCCCTGGACATGCAAAATGTGTACATGGATATCAGGGTCTTTCCCCCTCACAGGAAGTACTTGAGGTTCCTCTTTCAGGGGGAGCATTACCAGTTCTGGGTTCTGCCGTTCGGCCTCTTCTCCACTCCTTCAGTCTTCACCAAATGCCTGGCAGTGGTAGCTGCGGCTCTAAGGCACAAAGGGCATTACGTCTTTCCTTACCTCGACAATTGGCTATTAGCGGCCCCATCAAGGGTGCGCCTCATTCAGGCTCTCAGAGACACTTATACTCTGTTCCGAGAGGTGGGGATCACTCTGAACCTGCCAAAATCATCCCCAGAGCCCAGCCAAAGACTCATCTTTATAGGTGCAGTCCTGGATTCAGCTGAGGGCATGACTTTTCTCCCCCAGGAGCGGGGAGATCACCTGCAAGAAGTAGCCGGAATGGCCCTCATAACCCCTCAGGTCCAAGCCAGGACCTTCCTCTGACTTCTGGGGCACATGGCGTCGGCCATCCCTGTAACTCCCTTGGCCCACCTCCATTTGACGGTCCCACAGTGGATGCTCAGGTTGCAGTGGGATCCAAGCTCTGGCGGTGTGGACCATCTGGTCAGGATCTCAGAGCCAGTCAGGAGGACCCTGCTTTGGTGGTTGGACCCCCTGAATTTGGAAAAAGGGGTCCCTTTTTGACATGAGCCATGAAGTCGGACTCTGACGACAGATGCCTTCGATTTGGGCTGGGGGGCACACCTAGGGGGACAGTCAGACTCTGGGCATTTGGTCCCCAAAGGAGCGCAACCGTCACCTCATTGTTCTGGAAATGTGGGCGGTCCTCTCCTCAGTGCTCTAAGGGCCTTTCAGGAAGACCTGGTGCCAGGCTGTCTTCCTGTTCAGAGGGACAACATGGCCATTGTCTTTTACATCAACAAGCAAGGGGGGGACTCTCCCCTATCCCCTGTGCAGGGAGGTGATGAGAGTCTGGTACTGGGCACTGGAGCATCGAATTTCTGTGTCCGCCGTTCATGTTCCAGGCATCCGAAACGCCTTGGCGGACAGCTTAGGCAGGTCTTAGTCTAAGGTGCATGAGTGGGAGCTACTCCAATCAGTAGTGGACCAACTCTTCGACACTTGGGATCATCCAGAGTTGGACCTCTTTGCGTCTCCACGCAATGCCAAACTGCCAGTTTTCTGCTTGCGAGAGCACGCACCTGTTGTTTTCTGGCCAGACATATTGTCCCTTTGTTGGGCAAGGAGGTTTCTTTATGCCTTCCTTCCCTTCCCTCTCATTCAGAGAGTCTAGTTGAAAGTGCAAGCTCAGGGGGCTCGGATGATCCTAGTCACCCCGCTGTGGCCATGGCAGATTTGGTTCCCACTACTTCAGCTGTTGTCGTTAGAACTTTCAGTCCCGCTGCCAGTATGCTCGCAGTTGCTTTCCCAGGATCAGGGCAAGCTAGTTCATCCAGATCTCAGTTCCCTGCACCTTCATGCATGGCTTCTGCAGACGTAGTCAATTCAAGGTATGGGTCTCCCAGGAGGTGGCGGACGTCCTCGTATCAGCGAGGAAGCCCTCTACTCGCTTCACTTACACTATGAAGTGGAAGCGCTTCTGTCTAACTGTCTGGATCCCCTTACCTATCCAGTGAACTCAGCCTTACAGTATCTCCTCTCCTTATACCGGCAAGGCTTGAGCTACTCTTCCATAAAGGTGCATATGTGGGCTATCTCTGCTTATTATGTCCTCTTTGGAGACAGAACCCTAGCTCAGTTGGATGTGGCCCGCACTTTTTTACAGGACATTTTACATTTGAGACCTCCCATTAGGGATCCTATCTCTCCCTGGGACCTCCTTTTTGTGTTGGAGAAGCTTACTGTCCTCCCCCCTTGAACCCGCAGCGGAATGTGAGCTGCGTTATCTTTCCTAAAGATTTCCTTTTTAGTTGCTGTAACCTTAGCTCGAAGAGTTTCCAAGCTTCAGGCCCTGATGTGTAAAGAGCCTTATTTAATTTTTTATAGGGAAAGGGTTTCCCTCAGAACACATCCTAAGATTCTGCCCAAATTGGTTTCAGAATTGACCCTCAACCAGTCAGTTGACCTCCCAGTTTATTATTCAACCCCTGCTAACAGGGGGAGAGGCTCTCCTACACACATTGTACGTCCACAGGGCACGGAGGTATTACCTCAAGCCTACAGTGACACACCATAAATCGGAGCAGTTGTTTGTGGCCTTTGCGCCACAACACCTGGGCAAACCGGTGTCTAAGCAAACTATTTGCCAGTGGCTTGTCCACTGCATAGTTTTCTGTTACAACAAATACAACAAACCTCTACTGGGAGTGGTTAGAGGTCATTCCACTGAGGAGTCTCTACATCCTTTGCATCCTTGAAGAATGTCTGTATCTGAGACATTTGTGCAGCTGCTACTTGGAGTTCAGTGCACACCTTCGTTAGGCAATACAACCTGGACATTGCTTCTAGGCGCCGAGCCAGTTTCAGTCTGGCAGTCCTTCAGGGCCTATTGTCTTAACATGCTGACTCCCAGTCTTTAGGCTATGCTGTCACACCAGTTTCTGTCATCCTCCTCCTCCCGGGGCTAGTCTCCTTCTTGGTGCGGGACTGCTTGGGATCCTGTCCTAATGGTTATAGCCGGCTGCAAGAGCTCCCCCTCAAAGTAAGATAGTACAGTTACGTAACAACTTACCGTAACAATAGATCTTCGAGAGGAACTTTTGCAGCAGGTGCTGCTTTCCCACCCTCCTTCCCCCTGGAGAGTTTTTCAGCATGTCTAGGACACTCTTTGCTTGGTGTACTTGCTGGGGTCCGTTTACGGGTCCTCAGCGGGTGAACCGAGGTGCAGCCAGGGTCTGCCCCTTATGTAGCATGACCGATGTTGGGGCGGAGCAGACTAGGTACTGCTAGCTAATTTTTTTCTGGTGGGTCCTAAGGCCTACAGCATTAGTCCTAATTGTTATAGCCTGCTGCAAGAGCTCCTCTCGAAGATCTACTGTTACGGTAAGTTCTTACTTAACCGTACTTTACAGGTGAGTAACCTGTTTTTCTAGGATTATGAATATGTTGTTCTATCCACATTTGCTGGCAGGCTCCTAGCAGTTCTAGGAGAGGAGGGAAGGAGGCAAGGTGCACACCCCCTACTTAGGGAATAGAGATTGGAGAACTGAGGCCCCAAAACCAGCATCCCAGCGTGACTCTAGGTTGATGTGGTAGTGGGAAATGAAGGTGTTTGCTGACTTCCAGGTAGCAGCCCTGCAGATATCCTAGATAGAGATGTCCCTAGAAGCAGCCACCGATGCAGCAGTATAATGAGTGGAATGAGCTCTTATCCTACGGGAGGCTCCTTGCCCGCCAACTGGTAGCAGAGATTAGTGCAGGATGTTATCCATCTGCCAGTTGTCTTCTTTGCTGCAGGTCTGCCAGGTGCGGCTTCAGCGTAGATGACAAACAGCTGGCGAACCACTCCCCGAATTCCAGCCGTGCGCTCTTTGTAATAAGAGCGTGCTCGTCTCAAGTTTAAGGTATGGAGCCCGTACTCGACCTCTGAGGTGTAATTGGGGTAGTACACAGGCAGAGTCAACACCTGGTTCAGGTGAAACTCCAACACAACCTTCGGAAGGAACTTCGGGTGGAGGCGCAGGACAACCTTGTCACTGTGGAAGACTAGGTAAGGAGACTCGACAGAGAGCGCCTGTAGCTCCCCAGTCATTCTGGCTGGTGTGATAGCCACCAGGAAGGTGATCTTCCACGACAGATGTGACATCTCACACCTGTGCATTGGTTCGCATGGCTTGCCCATGAACTTTGCCAGTACCTGCAGTAGATCCCACAGAGGTGGTGGTGGTTCATGCACTGGAGGGAAAATGTGGTCAAGGCCTTTAAAGAAACGCCAGACCACCTTCTCCTGCACCACTGTCTGCTGGCTGGCCTGCGCCCGATAAGCAGAGGTGGCTGCCAGGTGCACCTTAAGGATCGTGGACCAAAGACTCCCTTTGGAGAGAGGTCAAAGGTAGTCAAGGATGCTAGCCACCGGACAGGACGATGGGTCCAAGCCCTTGCCCTGACACCAAATGGAAAATTGCTTTCATTTGAAGGCATAGAACCTTCTGGTCAATTTCTTCCTAGATGCCTCCACAACAGTGAGCACATCTTCAGAGAGACCCAAAGCCTGGAACTCTAGCTGCTCAGGAACCAGGCTGTCAGGTGCAGGGATTGAAGATCTGGATGGAACACCTTCCCCTGATTGATCGAGAGCAGGTCTGGGCATGCTGGAAAAAGCCTTGGTGGCCTGGTGCTGAGGCTGAGCAGATCTGGGTACCAGAACTGGCGAGGCCAGTCTGGGGCTACCAGGATTACCTGTGCCTTGTCCCTTCTGACCTTCAGGAGCACCTTGTGAACCAAGGGAAATGGAGGGAAGGCATAGAAGAGGCCTGGGGTCCGCGGTCTTGAGAAGGCATCCCCCTGCAGCGAGCCTTGCTGAGGGGGGCGGGTATGGAACAGCCTCAGCTTTGCGTTCTCCCTGAAGGCGAACAGGTCCACCTGAGGTTTGCCCCAGTGGGAGAACAGACTGTGTGTACTACCTCTGGGTGAAGAGACCACTCATGGGACGCTTTGCCCACACGGCTGAGGGTGTCTGCCAGTTGATTTGAGGCTTCTGCCACATGGATGGCTAGGAGATCTGCCTCTAGTCGGCTCATGAGAGTCCAGATGTGTAGCCCTTGCCTGCACAGAGGCTGGGAGTGCATGCCACCCTGCTTATTGAGATAGTACAAGGTCGTGGTATTGTTCGTCTGGACCTGCACTACTTGACCCCGAAAAAAAGGAGGAAATGCAGTCAGTGCCAGCCGAACTGCTCGGAGCTTCAGCAGGTTGACATCGGGATTCCTCGGGGGCCCAGAGCCCGTGGACTCTGTGATTCCCCATGTTGGCACCCCAGCCCATGAGAGAGGCATCAGTCGTCAGAACGACCGTTTGCTCGGAATGGACAACCGGGATCCCTTCCTGCAGGTGTTCTAGGATAGTCCACCATTGGAGAGTGTCCCACATCTTCTGGGTCACAGTGACCAGCTGGTCGAAGTGACCGTGTCGCTGAGTCCGCTGGCTAGCCAGCTCCCATTGGAGTGGGCGCATATGCCACTGGGCCCATCAGACCATGGCGATGCAGGCCGCCATGTACCCCAGAAGGCGCAGGAAGTCCCAGTCATGGTGCAAGTGCCCAACCAGAAATGATCAGGCAAAGGAGGAGAGAACCTTCTCCCTCTCCATCGGGAGCCTGGCTCTGGCTGTGGCTCGGCAAGAGTCGAGCTCTGCCCCGATGAAGCAGATCACCTGCGAAGGTACGAGTTCTGACTTGGTCTCATTGACCAGGAGACCAAGTGTGATGCAGGTATGGAGAGCCAGATCCCTGGATTTCTCCACCTCCTGTCTGGAGGGACCTGCTATGAGCCAGTCGTTGAGATAGGTGTACACTCTGACCCCCCAGCGTCGAAGATGTACCACCACCACTGCAGTGCATTTGGTGAAGACCCGGGGCGATGACAGGCCGAACAGCATGGCTTGGAACTCGAAGAGGGCTCCCTCTGCTCTGAAGCGGAGGAAACTTCGTTGAGATGGACAGACCGGGATGTGAAAGAACGTGTCCTGGAAATCCAGTGAGCAGAACCACATGTTCTGCTCGAGAGATGGTGTGATATGAGACAGAGTTACCATCCTGAACGTGCAAGACCTGAGAAATTGGTTCAGATCATGCAGATGTAGAATGGTGCGCCAGCCCCCCCCCCCAATCCATTTTGGAACTGGGAAGTACCTGGAAATGAAACCCTGGGTTGACAGCAGGATCCGCAACCCTGGGCACTACCTCCTTGCGGAGGGGTTGGGTGATGTCGTCTCAGAGAACTGACTGAGTGTACGTGGACACCCATCTCCTCCCATGAGGTGCGCGGCTCAGCTTAGTGGGTACTGCTCGAATTCAAGAGGCAGCCCCTGGCCGACCACTTCCAAAACTCACTTGTCCGTTGTAACAGCAGACCAGGCGGATAGGAAGTGGCAGAGCCGGCCCCCCACGGGAGGGCCCAGAGCTGGTGTGACGGTTATGGGGTTGGCAACCCCCATCCGTCACTGTGCAGGCTTGGAGGAGGAGAATCTAGTTTGGGGACCACTGGGGCCCTTTCCTTCGGGTTTACGGGCCAACAGGGGCCCAGACTTGGGCTGAGAGCGCCAAGGTTGAGCCTGCTGCTGCTGTTGCACCGATTGAAAAGAGGGCTGCTTGGCTGCAGGGGCAGAAGGCCAAAAAGGCTTTCTTTTCTGCTTTTTGGAACCCTGGGATTCCTTCTGAGTAGAAGTCACAGAGCTGGCCCGGTGGTGCTGAGGGTTGAGGCGCTGGACGCCACACCTCGCACCACGCCGGTGACCCGGGTTCGGGAATGGACTTGGGCCGCCGGGGGCTGGCAGGGGGAAGGAAGGATTGAGCGTCCCGCGACAGCTCTCCTTCCTTGGGGTGGAGTGAGGGCTACATGGCGCTGCAGTGACACCCAGCGGAGGTTGGGTGTATGATAGGCGCGCCTGACAGGAGGCGGCAGATGTCTGCACGTAGTCGCGGACGCCATCGTGCACGCTCGCTCTCCTGAGGGCTACACTCTATAACTAAAAATAAATAGGACCTCCACCTCTATGAAGCCCTCCCTGGGGTTCCTTCCTGTGTCGCCATCCCCAACCAGTTACTAGGACCGCGGACTGGAATATGGGGTGCCAGCTCCGTGGCCCCATCCTCTGGGGGGTAAGCCAGGGGTGACCGGGGGATACGGTCAGCATAGGAGGAGGACCTCAGGGTCCGTGACCAGGGCGGATACCTGGTGGTAGGATCAAAAAAAAAAAAAAAAAGTCACAGAGTACAAGGTGGCATTGGACTTCTCTGTGTGCTGGAGGTGACAATCCACTCCTGGCCTGCAGAGATCAGTACCCAGGAAAGGGATGTCTGTCAGTTTGTGCTGAGTGTCCGCAGTGAAGGTGGAAACCCTCAGCCAGGCCCTGTGGTGCATGGCAACCGCGGCCGCCACTTAGCGGGCGCAAGAGTCCCCGATGTCCAGAGCCGTCTGGAGTTGCTCCTTGGTAACCGCCCGGCCCAGGTCATGGACCTGCTTGACCGTGGTCTGTAGGTCTGCGGGGAGGTGAGGAAGGACCTCATCCAGAGAGCCTAAGAGAATGTGAGAAAAATGCGCCATGATGACAGACGAGCCTGCCTGATGAAGCCCAAGCGAAGAGGCAGCATAGATTTTCCGGGCTGGATGGTCCAGTTTCTTGGACTCTTTGCCCGGGGGTCTGCCGGTGTCTCCCGAATTTCTTGAGCGCCTGAACACAGATTCGTTCATGAACCCCTCGGCCAAGAGGGTGCTCTGTGAATCCTGAAAGGGAGTAGATGGGGGACCGTGTACTTGCGGCCCATCCTGGGCTGAGGGTGCAGTGCAGGAGGCAGGGTGCTGCCACAGCTCCAAGGCTGGGCCAACAATGGCCACTGGGAAGGCCTCTGTCGGAGAATCCGCCCATTTGAGGATATCTGAGGGGGTATTCGGCCCATTTCTGAACAGGCAGCAAGGGCATCCCCATGGATTTGGAGATGAGATGGAGCATACCCATGAAGAAAGTGGGGACCTCCTCCGTCTGAGGAGTCCAAATAGATTGGCCAGCAACCAGAGTCCACTTCCACCCGCCTAGGATGGTCGGGAGTGAGAGTGACAGACAGCCTATGCATAAGGCCCATAATGGGCCGAGACTCCTTGGCAGGAGTCCCAGAAGTAGGCTGTTTAGGTGGTGGTTTCACCTGAATTGGTTGAGAGGCCGGTTTCTGCCAAGCCGGGAGGGTCTTGTCCTGTTCCTCAAGTGGAAGGAAGGTGGGGACCGGCTCCTGAGCAGTCAGCGTCGGCCTGAAGGGTGACATCCAAGGAATGGCCGGAGTAGAAGCAAGAGTCGACTTCTGGCTAATCATAATTAGCTGCTGCCACATCAAATCCTCGTAGTGTCAAAGCCTCTCCTCTTCCGAGGAGGACAAGGAAGAATGGTGGCGGTACCGCTTTTTGGAGCACTTGCGCGTTCTTTGGCCTGTCTGTCAAAGGGGTCCAAGAACTCAACTTAGACTGTCAGGAGGGACCGATTGGGCAATTCGGAAGAAGTTGGGGGGGAAAAAACGTGGCTCTTCCAGGTCAGGGACCGGGACCATGAAGAGGTTCCCAGTGGGCTGGGTCTCCTTCTCAGTGGGTTCAGGCAGGACTGGGGTCCTGAATAAGGAGTTGTTGGCCTCATCTAGCGATGGTGGGTTGTCGGGGTGATTATAATTTCAACAGGTTCATCGTCCCACATCTTGGCTGGCTGGCCTGATGGGGGTACCGTGAAGCCAGCAGCTGAGGCCGCAACCTCGACCGAAGTCAAGACAGGAGATTCTTGGGACCGAGATCTCTCATGATTCCAAGAACGTCGTCTGCAAGACGAACCTTCTTTTTGCTTTTTATCCTTTTTAAAGGAATGAGATACATGCACGCCTGAAGGACCCTCTCCTTTGGTGGGGAGGGATTGACGCATCTCCTTAAAGGAGCCTGAGAAAGTGGAGCCTAGATTGAGCAGGACAAAGACCGACAGAGGAGAGGACCAATCAGCCCGTGCCGCCTCCTCTTCAAAAGACTTCATCTGCTTCAGCTGCTCAGTGGACCCCGCAGCCCCGGAGAGTGCCCAGTGGCCTCTTTGGATTTGACCAATGGATTCCGTTTTTCCAGTCTGCCCAATTGCAGTGGAGTGCGAAATGGTGCGTCAAAACATTGGGAGGATGGAAGCGTGACACATTTCGCACACCTGGGTGTCGTGATCATGACCCAGGCAGTAGATGCACGAGGCATGCGGGTCAGTCTGAGATATCTTTTGCCCGCATGGGCAGCGGTGGAAACCGGGTAAGGACTTACCTTCCATCACAGTCGAAATCGCAAAGCGATTTGGAGAAACTCGGAACAAATTTTAGTTTTAGTAAATCCTGAGATTTGTTCACCAGGGCCTACAGTAATGTGTGAGTGATAAGGAGGGAACCTGAATCTTACAGCGGAAAGGAAGATCTGGCATCAAGGGGCAGAGCCGAGGGATATACCACCCGGGAGGGTGGGAGGAGCCAGCTTGCAGACCTTCCGGCAAGATTCTTAAAGGGAAAGGACATGACAACAAGTGTGGATAGAACAACATATCCACAGTCCAGAAATGCTATTTGTTAATTTTGAGTCTCCATACTTGATTTTTTGCCACATATCTTGCTGATGGGAATAAACTGGATGAAAGCCTCAGCTTCCTGGGTGACTTGTCCCATGAGTAGTCACTTCTTCAGGATGTTGTGTGTGATATTGATGCTTATTCACAGCTTTGGAGAATTGCAAACCAGCACTTTTCAGTGCCGTTGTGCCTGCCTGCTAGCTAGGCATGATCCAGGACAAGGCCCCTCCTCTTGGGCAACAAGTTCATCTGTGACTTCTTACCCTTTTTCTAGCACATAAGATTCTGCTGAATGCATGTCTTGAGAGGGCTCAACTGGTCCTAGGGTAGCATTCAATACCGCGACCTAGTGCACTTGCATTTGATGGCATGGTTCCTGAGAAGCTGAAGTTCGTGTCCCTCAGCCTCTTGGAGGAAGTCTTCATGGTGCTAGAAGCACCTCCTAAGTCCATTAGCCAGACTCAGACTTTGGAAGAGATTCTTGATTTGTTGGTGACCCATGGAGTGCCCAGTTTTGTTGATTCTTGACCTTTTATGGTCACTGTCATTTTCACGGCTCCATATGACATCACTCAGGGTACTCTTGGCCTTCATCATGGCTGGTCAGGCAAAGGTGGGTTACTTTACCCTTTCTTCAGAGCAGATTGCTAACCATTTATCAAGGGTCATGACCAAATATTCACTTCACTTTTGGAGCATCCTTCGGTGTGGGACCTAAACTTAGTCCTCTCCAAGGTCATGGGGAAAATGTTTGAGCTTCTAGAGGAAAACGTTTGAGCTTCTAGCGACATGCAACCTTGGCTTCTTATTGTGGAAGTGTATTACCTGGTGGCCTCACCTCAACCTTGCAGGTCAGCGAAGCACATGCCTTCTCGGTTGACGCAGGTCTGTTTGATTTTCCACAAAAACTAGATTGTGCTGCATTGTGATTAAGAAATTCTTGCTTAAATGATTTCTCAGTTTCACTTAAACCAGACCTTGGAACTACTGGTGATATTTCCCAGACTTTTTGCAAGCTCACCTGGGCAGTAACTGCATAAGCCGAATAGCAAATGAGCTGTCCTGTTCTACCATCAGAGAACTGAGTTTAAAGGGACCATTTTACAGTTCGTGACCCACAATGAATCTTCCCAAGGCCATCCTACTTCCAAGTAGACCATCTCTCAGTGGATTGTATCCTGTACGGAACATTGTTATATGTTAGCCTTATGTATACCACCTGCAGGTATCATAGCCTATTCACCCTGGTGCACGGCCACTTTCTGCTAGGGACATCCATATCAGTGAGATTTGAATGGCTGCCATCTGAACATTTCTTCCAGACTTTAATGACCCTTTAGCCTCACCCTGCATACTCACAGGGACTCTGAATATGGGTCCTCTGTACTAAAGTGCTTCTTCAGCCAAGCTGAATTCTTTTGCCCCGTCCAGCGTGGCATTTCTAGTAGTCTGTGGAACTGTGACTACATAGAAGGAATCAAGAAAGTTGCAAGATAGTGCCAGGTACCTAGATTCAGTACACTATCCACATTTTGGCAGTCTTGTACTGATCATGTTCAATTACTGGAAGCAATCTTCAAGCTTGATGCCTCTTGGCACCCAATGATTTGGTCCTCTGGCTCTGCCATCACTGCTGTCAGATCTTTTCTCCCACTGGGAAGAAAAAGTCTCCTCATTCACAACTCGTGCTTGTGAATTTAGAGTCTGCAAAGTTTTGAAACTTTTTTTTTAATTTATTCAAAGAGTTTGATTCTCCTGTGGAAGCACTGTGCACACCTCAACTTTTCTACCCCATTGAATACAGCCATAGAGTAGAAGAGAAATCCAGGATTCCAAAGGTGCATGGTTTGCAGGTTCACCATGTCCGTCACTGAGGGCCATGATGCCTGCTGTGGGTATCACCCATGATGTCAACCACTGCCATTGGTGCCAGGCCATGTACCTGGGGACAAGCAAGGATCATCAGGTGTTGGGCCATAAGGGGTGTCTGGTGACCACATGTGTGGGCATTCTGCAGCAGTGGACTTGGTTGCAGAGTTAACTTATCTGGTGGACAACCACACATTGCAGATCTAGGAGGTCATCACAGTGTTGGACCAGCTAACAGTTGAAGAAGAGTGGTTACTGGATAATCTTGATCCTTGTGAGGATGAAGAAGGAATTCCGTGAGTTCATGCTGACCTTGTAGTTGTTCAGCAGAACTCTTCCTAGGCTCCACAGGCACAAGAAAAAGAAGCTTTCAGTCAAGAGATTGTTCTCATTCTCCCTTTCTGGAGGGCACTCTAGTTCAGTCATCACCTAAGGAGGCTGAACCCCAGCACATCCGGAGCCAGTTGGTCTGTCCATGGAGATTTCGTCTGGGCAGCAAAAGGCTTTATGACTGAGCTGTTGGTAGTCGGTGACTCTGTTGAAAAGGAAAGATCTTTCGTCTTTCGGATCCCAGTGATACCACCACTGGCACCCCGTCCCATCCAGGTGGGTGTGTGTAGTTTAAGGCAAGGTTCCAGTAAGATTACCATTTGTGAGGCTTACTCCTGTCCTGACCCTGGTGCCCCCCCACACACACACACACAAAATCTGGTGCTGGTAAGTCCCTTGGCATGGGAACTGATGCTGGAAAAGTCAGGGCCACACTGCCCGGATCTTCGGGTGTTCAGTCCCTCTCTCAAATCCCTACCAGTATCATCACTTGCAATTGTCCTCAAGCTCTTCAACCTTCATTGTTGGCTCATGTCATCAATGTAAAACTTATGGAACCATCGGCTTATGAGATGTATGCCAGGGCCGAAGTCAGCTAATATCGGCTGTTGGACCAGCCAGACCTTGGCCAATCCTCTTGGCTTTGATCCTGACAATGCACCCATCGCACTGCGCCAGCAGTACTTCAACAGCCTGTTCCAGTCCAGCCCTTACTGCTGCAACCTGTGTCGGAGGGCCCTGTCAAAGGATTCCAGGGACAGGGACACCCCTTACTGTTTCTATGGTAGTCACCCAGCCTTTTTTTGTAGCTTTTTTTATTGAAACTGCATAAAACAGTGAATACAAGCACACAAACATCCTTGATCTGTCTTGTTAACCCTTAAGCTGCCAACTGAATTAGAATGCATAGTAATTCTGGACTGATATATCAGTCTACGGCACAGCAAGGGATAATACTTTCGGTTAAAACAAATGTCACAGTCAGTGCTGTCATGTGGCAGTCACCCATCGTAAACAGGTGGTCTTGTCACCTCATTGATGTCCAGCATTTCTGCACTTTAACTAGATTCAGACAAGTCATCCTTTCACTCACCTCTAAGAATACATGACAACAGTTTGCTGATGGAGACCTGCCGCGAGAGAAGATTCCTTCTCCTCCTCCTCATTGATGGATAAGATGTTTGTGGCACTGGATACTCCTCCTGAAGGTCCAGAAGAGATATACCAAGGGATGCCTAACCAGTGGTAGCCTTCCCCCGTTACTTCTGCTGTACTGAGTCCCGAACTCAGTGTCTGGGAGTGCTCAGCATCTTGCCTGGTCCTGCCTCGTCACATGGAATGCAAGTGTGGTATCCTAGTGGTGGGGGGACAACCACAGATCTTACTTCGAGAGGGTTTCTTCAGTGGGTCATTAAATATAGGACTGGCACCACCTGGCGTCGGGCCGCACGGCAGACTTTTCTAGCAATTCCTGATGGGGGACCGCCCACCCAACGTCGCGTGACCGACGTCAGTGTGGCCATATATAGTGGGCGGTCCCCACGCTCGCCCTCCAATTCTTTCTCGCCATCGCCTCATGTCAGTCGCCTTGCAGACTTTCATACAGCGATCATCGTGTTAGTTTTGCATCGGATTTTTTTCTTTGCTGAATCTTTCTTTTCGATATTCCTCTACTTTGTCTTCACCCAAGAAGAAGTGCTTGTCCTGAGGTATGCAGATCCCTCATAAGGATGGTCACCTAAAGTACGTGATCTGTTTGGGTCTAGACCACCCTGTCTCCTCCTGCTCGCAGTGCCAAACTTTTAATCAGGCCACTAAAAAGCGGAGACAGCAGGTTTTGGAGGCCCACCTTTTAAAGGTCCGCTTAGCTTCTTTAGAAAAGCAAATGGACCGCATTAGAGAGTCCTCTTCTGAGAAATCTTCTCCCTCAGAGAAGCACCATAAGGAGAAATCTCAGGAGCGGGAACACTCCATGGATAAAACCTCATGGCCCTCGACGAGCAAGGCTCAGCCACTGCATAAGAAGACCTCGGACAGTAAGTCTGGCAAATCTTCAGTGGGTCAGTTGACCGTCGGCTTCTCTGACGACCACACTGCTACGGCCGCTAAGCCGTCCCCCGGCTCCTCCAGGGAATGCATGGCTGCCAGTAAGATGGCTCCCCAGCCTTCGGGGACCCGCACAGCACCAGTTGGTAAGTCGGCCAGGGGCTCCTCCCCCGCCTGATAAGACGCCCGTCTCTGATGGCTGCTCAGGCGTGGTTCAGTGTCACCTCACCCAATAACTGGCAGAACCAAGGGGAGAAGGCCCCTCTCCCCCTCCTCCTTCGCCTTTACCCTCCCTTCCCCTTCTCAGGCGGGTACTTTAGGTGAAGACAGCACGGAACCCCTCGATGTGGTAGATTCCTCAGGGTCTGTCCTGCGCTGTCCTGACGGGGTCACAGAGAAGGAGGCTCCTCCTCGGCCGTCTGGCCTTCCAGCAGAGGCCCCTCCTTCTCCTTCAGATGGGATCCTTCCGGAGCGGACAATTATCCCGGCCCTGATCCCACCGTCAGATCTGGTGAATCATATTCCAATGCCGGATATTCCGTCGAGATCTCCACAGCCAGGGCCCTGTGGTCTGCCCCAGCCTTCGGCTCTGGCGACAGACCCGGTCCAGCCATTGGGCCCCCTTCGTCCGGCCCCAATGCCTGCCCCTCTGATGCCGGATCCTCTTCTGGCGCTGGATTGGTGGTGCTAGTCCCGGGACACGCTGTCCTCTGACGCTGGCTATCCCAACTCTGGACCCCTGCCGATTTATACTACAGCGAGGCCAACGTGAGTATCCCCTCCGTCAGATCTGACGTCGGGGATTTATACAAGACCCCGGACTGTACTACATTACCCTTTTGGGTATCCTGGGGACCACTTCCCTGCTGGTCCTGCTTCTGAATGGAGCTCTTTTCGGTAGTACTATCCTGGTTATAATCCCTACCACCATTACCAGGGATACCAGGGTTACCATTACCCACCCCCACCAGTTATGCCTCCTCCTTCTCCACCCCCTCCATCTCTGCCGGATTTTAAGACCCTCATCCAGTCTTGGTGGCAGTGTGTGCGTTCGGAGTTTGTTTCAGACCTGGAGACAAGACTCCCTCTTCCGCGGTCTCCTAGGTCTGCGTCCCGAGAAGCTCTTCTCTGTCCACGGTACATGTCTCGGGAGCGAATTGTCAGGACATTACCCTTCCCGACATCCTTAATCTTCCTGACGAGGGGGCAGACGATGATGAGGAGGAGGAGGATGCCAGCGAGTCAGCGGAGGATGCCTTGGAGGAGCCCGAGGATCCGAAAGGCAAGGTTTCCCCCAAGTCCCCTCAGAGGACCCTGCCTTCTCAGATCTCCTGAGGTCCATGAAGGATTTCTTCAACTGGGAGTCGGAGGAACAAGACCCAATGAGACAGAGGCTAGCCGAACACCTGGTCTTAGAGTCTCTGTCTCCGGTCACCATTCCTCCCTGGATCGGACCTCACCAGGACCTGACCTGTACAGTCTGACAGGTGCCTCATTCCCTCCCGGCTGTCCCCAAGAGCGCAGACAGGATTTAACAGGCACCGAAGGACGTTCCGTTCCTAAAGACGCATCCTAAGGCGGACTCTGTTGTCATCTCAGCTGCTCATGACCGCTCCACTGCACCCAAGCACATGAGCACCTCTCCTCCAGACAAAGAGTCGAGGCAGATGACCAGTTCAGTAGAAGAGTTTACACCTTGGCCACGTGCGCGCTTAAATCCCTCAACTATGTGGCCCACATGGTGTCCCACCAAAAGGCTACTCTGGCCAGGTTAGAGGCTCGTGTCCAGTCTATGGAACCCTAGAGCCTCAAAGAGGAGCTTGCCAAGGACCTTCGCTGCTCTCACTTTGCATGTAGGTATGCCTTGTGGGCTGCATACAACTCCGACTCTGTAGCTCGCACCTCGGCAACTGATGTTGCCTAAGACAGCATTCCTGGCTTCACATCTCTCGCCTTGCCAACAAGGTACAGTTGGCGATTCAGGATGCCCCCTTCTGGGGCTCGGTGCTTTTTGGTGAGGACACCAAAGATGATATCACTGATCTCCAGGACAGGGCCTTGCCCTCAGATCAGTGAGGTCCATGTACTTATCGGGCACTCAACAGCAGCAGCAGCCCTTTTGTAAAAGGACCTGGAGACAGAGGAAGCAGACCCCGGCTCGGCGCCAGGGCAAACGCAAGTCCACGGGTTGTGCCACTCCCCGGCCTCCAAGAACCAGAGATGCGCAGTGGGCCCTCCCCCTGAACTTCCTGCCACTTCCTTACTCACTATCCCCACTACCTCCTCAATCTCACGACGAGGAGCAGTAGGGAAGGAGATTGGATGAGGGTCTGTCTATGGCATGGGTGAGGCTAGGGTGCTCAACACCATGGGATTCAATCAGTGGTTGAAAAACTGGTGCAGAGCTCAGGGATTTGGCTTCACTGGGGACTGGAGGTCCACCTGGAGTGAGGCAGGCCTGTACTGGTATGATGGTCTGCATCTGTCCAGGAGGGGAACCAGGATCCTAGGTGTGATAGGTTTAAATGCTTCATTGGCAAGCATTTAAACTAGCCAAGGGGGGAGGCACTGGAAAGGAGCAGGGAAATCCTGGCCTCCCCAAAAAAATCGGGTAGCAAGTGAGGTAAACACCAAGATAGAGATGTCGATAGGGAGAAGGGCAGGGGTAAATGGAAAAAATGACAAAGGCAATAAGGACAGGGATGGAGCAAAAAGGGGTAAGGCCATCAAGAAATGGAGGGTAATGAGTACCAATGCCTGTGGTCTGGGCAACAAGCTCCCTGAACTAGTGGCCTTAATGGAAGAGGGATGCCTGGATATCGTAGCAGTCACAGAAACATGGTACACAGAGAACCATGACTGGGATGTTAACATACCAGGGTACATAACCTACAGGAGAGACAGGCAGGGGAGAAGAGGGGGAGGAGTAGCTCTCTATGTAAGGGAAGGGATAAAAACAATGGGACAAAAGAGTAAACAGGGAGGAGAGGAGGCACTGTGGGTCACCTTGGAGACTGGAAAGGGCACCACAATCCGCACAGGGGTTGTGTACAGACCCTCATGTCAGGGGAAGGAATGGACAAGGATATGATGGAAGGCATTCTTAGAATGGCAGAGAAAGGAGATACTGTTGATGGGAGACCTGAATATGCCAGATGTTAACTGGAGCACATTTGCTGCAGCCACATCCAAGAGCAGGGCTATTCTTGACACCCCACAGGTGGCAGGCATTAGACAGCTAGTTTCGGAACCCACTGTGAGGGAGCAATCTTAGACCTCGCATTCCAAACGGGGCAGTGAGAGGATCTCGGATCTAGAAGTGGGTTGCCATCTGGGACAAGTGACCATCAAACAGTGTGGTTCACGTTAAACTCAGCTACAGAGCTGCTTGCTACAAAGTGAGGGTGGCACTGGACTTTAGGAGGCTGACTTTGCAAGATGGGAGAGTGCCTCAGAAAAGCACTAGCAACAGGCTAGAAGGAGGTGTGGAGCAACAATGGGGAATTATCAAACTGCCATCACAGAGGCAACAAGCCTTGTGTGAAGCAAATAAACAAATCAAAATGAAAGAAAAGCCACTATGGTTCTCAAGAGAGGTGGCTGTGAAAGTCAGGAAGAAAAGATAGCATTCCAGAAGTATAAGAAACACAGAAGGAGCTGGACAGAGAGCTGTACCAGTTAAGGCAGAAAGAAGCAGGAGGGAAGTCAGAATAGCAAAGGCCCAAACTGAGGAAAATACAGCCAACTCCAGTTAAGAAGGGGATAAAACCTTTATAGGTACATCAGCAGTGAGAAAGACAAAGGGAGGATAGTGAGGCTGAATAGAATAAACGTGGGTGGGCAGAGGGGACAGTGAAAAGCAGGAATACTGAACGATATTTCTGTTCAGTATTCACAAAAGAGGAGGGAAGTACTAATCCAATTAACAGAAGCACTCTTGATAGGGGTCGATCCCAGTCCTTTCACAGAAGAAAGGGTTCTGCAAGAACTCCTAAAACTGAAGGTGACAAAGCAATGGGTCCTGATGGAATTCACCCCAGAATTCTAAAAGAATTAAGGAAGGAACTAGTGAAACCACTGGCTACTCTTTTAATAAATCATGGAGGATGGTGTGGTACCCGAGGACTGGAGGAAGGCAGATGTGATTCCCTTCACAAAAGTGGGACCAAGACAGAGGCAGGAAACTACAGACCTGTCAGTCTGCCTGTGTAGGGAAAGTGATGGAGTCACTTGAAGGAAAGAATAGTTGAGTACCTAGAGGTCAGTGGAGCACAGGATCCCAAGGCAGCATGGGTTCACAGCGGAAGGTCATGTCAGACGAATCTAATAGATTTCTTTGACTGGGTGACCAAAGTAGTAGACCAGGGAGGGGCTGTGACATGGCCTACCTAGACTTTAGAAAGCATTTGACACAGTCCCACACAAAGATTATTAGTCAAATTAACCAGCCTGGGAGTGGTCCCAGGGTGGTAGCCTGGGTAAAACATTGGCTGGACAACAGGACACAGAAGGTAATTGTAAATGGAGTCCACTCTGAAGAAAGGGCGTTACTAGTGGGCACGCGAGGGTTCAGTATTGGGTCCAATCCTTTTAATGTCTTCATCAGTGGCATTGCAGAGGGACTGAAGGAAAAGTATGCCTTTTGCAGATGACACAAAGATCTGCAACAGGTTGATACACAAGGAGACGTGGAAAGGATGAAAAGGGACTTGGCAAGGTTGGAGGAATGGTCAGACGATGGCAGCTAGGATTCAATGCAAAACGCAAAATAATGCACCTGGGAAACAAGAACCCAGGGAAGAATACACAATGGGTGGGAGGTAGTAACAACAACAAAACAGGAAAGGGACCTGGGGTAATCATATCAGATGACCTTAAGGTTAGCAAGCAATGTGAGAAGGCAGTAGGGAGGGCCGGGGTATACTGGGATGTAGGGAGAGGCATCATGCAGCAGAAACAGGAAGTTGTTATCCCTCTGTACAGACAGTTGGTGAGACCCCATCTGGAATACTGTGTCCAGTTCTGGAGACCCCATCTCCATAAGGACATAGACAGGATAGAGGCAGTCCAGAGGAGGGCAACTAAAATGGTGCAGGGTCTGCAAGAGAAGCCGTGTGGGAGAGACTAAAGGAGCTTAATATGTATACCCTTGAGGAAAGAAGGAGAGGGGGACATGATAGAAACTTTCAAGTACCTCAAGGAATCAACAAAGTCCAAGAGGGTAGCATCTTTCAGAAAAAGAGACTTGCAAGAACAAGGGACACAATTTAAAAGATAGAAGGAGGCGTTCAAGGGCAATTAGGAAGTATTTTTTCACAGAGAGGTTGTGGATGGCATGGAACAGCCTTCCTGAGGAAGTTGTGGAGTCTAAAACTGTGGGAGAATTCAAGAATGCATGGGACAGACATAAAGCAATTCTTGTGGGGAGCAGGAAGATATAGGCTGTTGGTTAAATAGGATCTGCGTCCTATCCTGTAGGTAGGGAAATGGGCAGACTAGATGGGCCTAGCGGTCCTTATCTGCCGTCAAAGTCTATGTTTCTATGAGAAGAGGCACTGTGGGTCACCTTAGAGACTAGAAATGGCACCACAATCCACACAGGGTTGTATACAGACCCCCATGTCGAGGAGGGAATGGAAAAGGATATGATGGAAGGCATCCTAAGGATGGCAGAGAAAGGGAAGATACTGTTGATGGGGGACCTGAATATGCCAGATGGTAACTGGAGCACCTTTGCTGTAGCCACATCCAAGAGCAGGGCCATTCTCGATGCCCTACGGGTGGCATGGCTCAGACAGCTAGTTTTTGAACCCACTCGTGAAGGAGCAATCTTAGACCTCATACTCTTAAATGGGGACAGTGAGAGGATCTCAGATCCAGAAGTGGGTAGCCATCTGGGAACAAGTGACCACCAAACAGTGTGGTTCACGATAAACTCAGCTACAGAGGGTACTGGACTTCAGGAGGGCTGACTTTGGCAAGATGGGAGAGTGCCTTAGAAAATCAGTAGCAAACAGGCTAGGAGGGGTGGAGCAACAATGGGGAAACATCAAAACTGCCATCACAGAGGCAACAAGCCTTTGTGTGAAGCAACTAAATCAAAATGAAAGAGAAAAACCACTATGGTTCTCAAAAGCGGTGGTGGGGAAGGTTAGGGAGAAAAAGATAGCATTTAGAAAGTATAAGGAAACACAGAAGGAGCAGGACAGAGAACTGTACCAGTTAAGGCAGAAGGAAGCAGGGAGGGAAGTCAGAATAGCAAAGGCCCAAACTGAGGAAAAGATAGCCAACTCGCTTAAGAAGGGGGATAACACCTTTTCTAGGATCGTGGATATGTTGTTCATCCACACTTATTGGCATGCCCCTTTCCCCTTTAAATCTTGCCGGAAGTCTTCAAGCTGGCTTCTCCCACCCACCCAGGTGGTATATACCTTGACTCCACCACATGATGCCAGATCTTCCTTTCCGCTGGAAGATACAGGTTGCCTCCCTCATGCTCACGCATTTCGTAGGCCCTGGCTTTCAAAACTTTGGTTTTACCGAGATTAAAACTCATTTGAGTTAGCGATCGCGCGTTTGCATCCTTGATCATGGAAGAGAAACGTTCTCCAGGATTTTGCCGGTGTCCTTGCGGCCAGAAGATGTCGCGCACCAATCCCCATCTCACATGCGTCTACTGCCTAGGTGTTGGCCATGACACCTCGTCCTGCAGTTTTTGCTTGGCCTTCCAGCCCAACGTCTTGGATGACCGCCTGGCACGTTTGAAGTTGGGGAGACCGGAGAAAAGGAATCCTCCTTTGAAGTCTAAGGAGGCTAGGTGGGTGGTTTCCGCGGCCACAGGTTCCACCGAGCAGTTGGAATGCATGAAGACGTTCGAAGAAGAAGCCGCCCGCGCTTTGGCGAATGGAAGCTTTTTCCTTCCACTCAACCTGGGCTCCACCTTCACAGGTTCTTTTAAGGAGTTGTGCCGGTCTCTCCCCACCCACAGACTCTCACTCCTCCTGCCCTCGAAAGAGGGACAAAGAACCCAGCTTGTCTTTGTCTCAGCGAAGGCACTCTTGGGGCCGAGAGAGGTCTCAGTTCCAGGAGCATACGGTCTCTACCTCGGTCGAGATCGCTTCCTCGGCCGCAGGCTTCATGGACCTTCCGTCTGGCAAGACAATGAGGAATTGGCAGATGAAGTCGAGATTGTTCTCGACCCAATCGACCCTCTGTTGCTGGCCGTGGCTGACAGCTCCTTAGAGAGGACTCCGGTCCTTGTGTTCCCTGATGAGGAGACCCAGCCTGCTGGTGTCCCCATCGAGGACCCGGTTCCGGACCTATGGGTTTCACCGATCCCTGTGGTGTCTCGCGAGCGACCAAGTCGGCCTGCTCGATCTCGGTCGAGGTCTAGAACCCCCTTGGCCGAACGGCAAAGGAAGAGCCATAAGGACTCCAAAAAGAGGCGATGCCACAGGTCATCCTCGTCCTCCTCGGATGAGGAGAGGCAGCCTTGGAAACTCTGGCACTACGAGGACCTTATGTGGCAACAGCTGATTTTGAACGTGCAGAAGCCGGCTCCGCCGCCTACCCCTGCCATTACTTGCCTCTTGCCTCCCAGGCCAAAGCCGACCCCCTCAGAACCAAAGCCTTAGGTTCCTCCGCCCGCAGGACCACCCCGTCCTCCGGTTCAGCCTTTTCCAGTCTCTCCACATATAGTGGTGGAGCCGCCGCCTAAGCAGCCTGTGGGAGGGGCTCCTTCCAAAGAGGACCGACCAGATACTGGGCTTCCCTCGACGTCTGTCGGTCACGGTCACCTGACCATCCTCGACGTGTCGAGGGTGATATGGGCGACAGGCCGCTGTACCCCGACTCCTCAGACTCTGATGTCACCGGGCTCCTTTCTCATCCCAGAGATGATGAGTTGTCCATTTGCACAGGGCTGGCGGAAGGTCCTTCCTCCTTCCAAAGGATCCTCCATCTCATCTCTGATTCTACAGGGATGCCCCTGGAACCCATCCAGAAAAGGGCGGAGTACTGTCTCACAGACATCCTCAAGAGAGGGGATACCCTGACAGAGACTTTTCCTGTGGCTGAAGCCATTGTTGGTCCGGCACTCGAACTATGGCAGCACACAGCCTCATGTCCAGCACTGTCTGCCCACATGGCCCGCAAGTACACAGTGCCCATGGGATCCCTTGCGGGTTCACAGAGCACCCTTCGGCCGAGAACCTGGTGACCGGCTCAGTGTTCAGGCGTACTGGCAGTTCTGCAGACACTGTCCATCCCCCCAATAAGGAATCCAAGCTTTTAGACCATCCGGTGCAGAAAGTCTATGTGGCTTCCTCCTTGTGCCTTCGTCAGGCCAGTTCAGCCGTCATCATGGCACACTTCTCTCATCCCCTTCTCGGGTCATTAGATGAAGTCCTCCCACATCTCCCCGCGGACATGCAAACCACGGTTAATTGGGGATTCTTGTGCTCGCTCGATGGCCACTGCAGTGGCCTCTCGCTGCAGGGTTTGGCTGAGGCACTTCTCCTTCCCGGTGGATACTCAGCATAAGTTAGCTGATGTGCCTTTCCTTGGAACTGACTTGTTCGGCCCAGGAGTGGACGGTCACCTATAGCACATTGAGCAGTCCAGTGCCACCTTGGACGCCACTTGTGCCAAGAGTTCTTCGGGCAAGAACCAGCCTTTTTGGCACTCTTCCCCTGCAGTTCAGCAGTCTTCCTACCAAGGAGGACAGCAGCATCAGCAGCAGGCTCAAGCTTGTCGCCCTCAGCCCAAGCCTGGACCCCAGCAGGCCCTCAAAGGAGGCAGAGGCTCAGGTTCTGGAGCCTCCTCCTTCTCTACGCCTGCCCAGTGATGGGGTGAGGGTTGCCACCCCTGTCTCCGTCATGCCAGCTCTGGGTCCTCCCGTGGGGGGCCAGCACCGCCACTTCCTTTCTGCCTGGTCCACTATCACTACGGACAAGTGGGTTCTCGAAGTAGTCGGTCAGGGACTGCCTCTAGAATTCGAGCAGTACCCTCCCAGCCGAGCCTACACCCCTCAGGAAGAATGGATTTCCGCATGAACCCAGTCAGCTCTACGAGATGACATTGCTCAGCTCCTCCTCAAGGAGGCAGTAGCTATCGTGGCAGATCCGTCTGCAGACCCAGGCTTTGTCTTCAGGTACTTCCTGGTGCCCAAGTGGACAGGGGGACTGGTGCCCCATTCTAGATCTCCACGACCTGAATCAGTTTCTCAGGTCACGCACCTTTCGGATGGTCACTCTGTCCCAGATCATACCTTCCTTGGAGCGAAACATGTGGTTCTGTTCACTGGATCTGCAGGACACATTCTTTCACGTCCCAATCCGTCCATCCCATCAGCGGTTCCTCCGCTTCAGGGTCGAAGGGACCCTGTACGAGTTCCGAGCCATGCCGTTTGGCCTGTCATCGGCCCCACGTGTCTTCACCAAATGCATTGCAGTGGTGGTGGCTCATCTCCGGCATTGGGGAGCCGGAATTTACCCCTACCTCGACGATTGGCTCCTGGCAGGCTCCACCCAACAGGAGGTGGAGAGGTCCAGGGATCTGGCCCTCCGGACCTGCTCCCAGCTCGGCCTCCTGATCAACGAGGCCAAGTTGGAACTCGTGCCTTCCAAGGTGATGAGCTTCATCGGGGCAGAGCTCGTACTCTTGTCAAGCCAGAGCCCGGCTCCCGGTGGACAGGGCAGAGGTTCTCTCTTCCTTTGCCCAATCATTTCTGGTTAGGCACTTGCGCCCTGCCCGGGACTTTCTGCGCCTTCTGGGTTACATGGCGGCATGCACCTCAATGGTCCATTGGGCCTGGTTGCACATGCACCCTCTCCAATGGGAGCTGGCCGCCCAGTGGACTCAGCATCACGGTCATTTTGACCAGCTGATCACTGTAACCCAGAAGATGCGGGACGCTCTCCAATGGTGGACTGCCCCAAACCGGTTGCAGGAAGGGATCGTTTGTTCGCCCGGAGCCGACGGTCGTTCTTACGACCGATGCCTCTCTCGTGGACTGGGGAGCCCACATGGGGGACAACAGGGCCCACAGGTTCTGGACCCCCAAGGAGTCCCGATACCACATCAACCTGTTTGGAGCTCAGAGCAGCCTGACTGGCACTGTCAGCTTTTGCTCCTCAGCTCTGGGGTCAAGTGGTTCAAGTCCAGATGGACAATACTACGACCATGTACTACCTCAGCAAACAGGGCGGCACGCATTCCCGTCTGCTGAGCAAGGAGGCGCTCCGCATCTGGACCCTCGTAAGCCGGTTGGAGGCAGATCTCCTAGCCATCCATGTGGCAGGAGCCTCGAACCAGCTGGCGGATGCTCTCAGCCGTATAGGCCAGACATCCCACGAGTGGTCTCTCCATCCAGCCATCCTCCATTACAGCCTATTCTCCCACTGGGGGGAAACCAGTGGTGGACCTGTTTGCCTCCAGGGAAAACACCAAGCTGAGGCTGTATCATGCCCGCCCCCCTCAGCAGGGCTCACTGCAGGGGGTTGCATTCTTGAAGCCATGGACCCCAGGCCTCCTCTATGCCTTCCCTCCATTTCCCTTGATCCACAAGATGTTACTCAAGGTGAGGAGGGACAAGGTGAAGGTGATTCTGGTAGCCCCAGACTGGCCTCACCAGTTCTGGTATCCAGAGCTCCTCAGCCTTAGCTGCAGGCCCCCGGAGCGGCTTTGTACATGCCCGGACCTGATATCTCTGAACCAGGGGAAGATCTTCCATCCGGACCTTCAATCCCTGCACCTCACAGCCTGGTACCTGAGCGGCTAGAGTTCCAGGCTTTGGGTCTTTCCGAAGATGTCTACACCGTGGTGGAGGCATCTCGAAAGGGATCGACAAGGAAATGTTAGGCCTTCAAATGGAAAAGGTTTTCCATTTGGTATCAGGGTAAGGGTCTGGACCCCTTATCCTGTTCTGTGGCTAACATTCTCGACTACTTTTGTTCTTTCTCCAAAGGGGGTCTGTGGTCATCAACCCTTAGGGTGCACCTGGCAGCCATTTCTGCTTACCAGGCACGGGCCGGTCAGCCAACATTGGCGCAGGAGACCGTGGTTGAGCACTTTTTCGAAGGTCTGGATCACATATCCCCTCCGGTGCATGAACCTCCACCTCCGTGGGATGTACTGCTGGTATTGGCAAAGCTCATGGGCAAGCCATTCGAGCCAATGCACAAGTGTGAGCTCTCACACGTGTCATGGAAGACGGCTTTCCTGGTGGCCATCACGTCAGCCAGAAGGACAGGGGAGCTCCAGGCGCTCTCGGTGGACTCCCCTTATCTGGTCTTTCACATGGACAAAGTTGTCCTGCACTCCCACCTGAAATTCCTTACGAAGGTGGTCTCAAGAGTTTCACCTTAATCAGGTGTTGACTCTGCCGGTATACTACCCTAACTACACCTCGGATGCCAAGTACAGGCTCCATACTCTCGACCTGAGGCGTGCTGTCTCCTACTATAAGGAAAGAACGGCGGAAATTCGTGGAGAGGTTCGCCAGCTGTTTGTCACCTACGCTGAAGCTGCTTCTGGCAGACCTGCAGCCAGAGGGTTAAGAGCTTATTCTACCCGCCAAACTGCTGCATCGGTGGCTGCTTCCAGGGGCATCTCTATCCAGGAAATCTGTCGGGCTGCTACCTGGAAGTCAGAAAACACCTTTATTTCCCACTACCACATCGACCTTGAGTCATGCCAGGATGCTGGTTTTGGGGCCTCGGTTCTCCAATCTCTGTTTCCCAAGTAGGGGGTGTGCCCCTTGCCTCCCTCCTCCCGGAGAACTGCTAGGAGTCTGCCAGACAGTGTGAATGAGCAACATATCCATGTCCCTAGAAATACAGGTTACTCACCTGTAACAGGAATTCTAGGAATGGTATATGTTGTTCATCCACACGACCCACCCGGCCTCTCCGGCTTCGACGCACAACCTGGCTTCCAGCGGGCTAGATCTGGCGTCATGGGGCGGAGCTGAGAGTTTTACCACCCGGGTGGATGGGAGGAGACAGCTTGAAGACCTTCTGGCGAGATTTAAAGGGAAAGGGACATGCCAAATAGTGTGGGTGAACAACATATACCACTCCTAGAACTACTGTTACAGGTGAGTAACCTGTTCTTGTGTAGGACTGTGTCAAATGCCTTACTAAAGTCTAGGTAGGCCATGTCCACAGCCCCTCCCTGATCTACTACTTTGGTCACCCAATCAAAGAAATCTATTAGATTCGTCTGTCGTGACCTTCCTGCTGTGATTCCATGCTGCCTTTGGTCCTGTGCTCCTCTGGCCTCTAGGTACTCAACAGTTCTTTCCTTCAGAAGTGATTCCATCATTTTCCCTATCACTTCGGTAAAACTGACTGGTCTGTAGTTTCCTGCCTCTGCCCTGCTTCCACTTTTGTGAGGTGGAATCGCATCTGCCGTCCTCCAGTCCTCAGGTACTACCCCATCCTCCCATGATTTGTTAAAGAAGGTAGTGGTGTCACTAGTTCTTTTAGAATTTTGGGATGAATCCCATCAGGCCCCATTGCTTTGTCCACCTTCAGTTTTAATTCTTTCAGAGCTCTTTCTTCTGTGAATGGGCTGGTATCATCCCCCCTATCCAAAGTGTTTCTGTTGTTTGGTTTGTGTACCTCCCCTTCTTCACTTGTGAATACTGTGCAAAAATATTTGTTTAGTATCTCTTGTCTTTCACAGTCACCCTCTGCCCACCACTCCCCTTTATTAAGCCTCACTATCCCTCCTTTGGTCTTCCTTTGCTCCCTGATGTACCTGTAAAAGGTTCTATCCCCTTTCTTAACTGAGTTGGCTATCTTTTCCTTGGTTTGGGCCTTTGCTGTTCTGACTGCCTTCCCTGCTTGCTTCTGCTTTAACTGATACAGTTCTCTGTGCTGCTCCTTCTGTGATTCCTTGTACTTTCTGAATGCTATCTTTTTCTCCCTAACCTTCCTTGCCACCTCCTTTGAGAACCATAGTGTTTGGTTTTTTTTTCTGTTTTTCATCATTTTGTTTTGTTTATTTGCTTCACACAATGGCTTGTTGCCTTAGTGATGGCAGTTTTGATTATCCCCCATTGTTCCTCCATCCCTCCTTCCTGCCCATTTGCTAGTGCATTCCTTAGAAACTCACTCACTTTGACAAAGTCAGCCGTCCTAAAGTCCAGGACCTTTCCCCTTTGTATGACTTGACTCTGCTGCTGTGTTTATCATGAACCATACTGTTTGATGGTCGCTAGTTCCCAGATGGCTACCCACTTCTACATCTCGGATCCTCTGTCCATTTGAGAGTACTAGGTCTAAGATTGCTCCCTCCCGAGTGGGTTCCAATACTAGTTGTCTAAGGCATGCCCCCTGCAGGGCATCTAGAATGACCCCACTCTTTGATGTGGCTGCAGCCAATGCACTCCAGTTAACATCCGGCATATTCAGATCCCCTATCAACAATATCTCCCCTTTTTCTGCCATTTTGAGGATACCTTCTATCATTTCCTTGTCCATTTCCTCCCCTCCCCCTGAGATGGGGGTCTGTATACAACCCCCTGTGTGGATTGTGGTGCCATTGCCTTTCTCCAAGTTGACCCACAGTGCTTCCTCTCCTCCCTATTTACCCTTTTGTTCTGTTGCTTTAATTCCTTCCCTTATGTAAAGAGCTACTCCATCTCCTCTTTTACCCTTCCTGTCCCTCCTATAGATAGTGTATCCTGGTATGTTTACATCCCAGTCATTGTTCTGTGTGTACCAGGTTTCTGTGACTTCCACGATATCCAGATGTTCCTCTTCCATCAAGGCCACTAGTTCAGGAAGCTTGTTACCCAGACTACGGGCATTGGTACTCATTACTCTCCATATTTTGATGGCCTTTCCTCTTGTAGCCCCATCCCTGCCCTTACTGACTTTGCTTTCTCCATTTAAGAGCCTTATCTTATTTTCCACAAGGACCAGGTGGTCTTAAGGACAAATCCTAAGTTTCTTCCCAAGGTGGTGTCAGAAGCCACGCTGAACCAATCAGTAGAGCTTCCTGTTTACTTTCTGTCCCCTTCCAATAGAGGCGAGGCACTCCTGCACACCAAGGACGTCCATCGGATCCTTCAGTGCTACACACATACTGGACCAAGAATTTCCGTAGCTGCGGTCAACTTTTTGTTTCGTTTGCCCCCAGGTCTAAGGACATACCGGTTTCCATGCAGTGCCCTTTTTCAAAGGTTAGGCAACTGTATTTGTTGTTATAAAGAAATCGAAAAACCTCTGCCGGGTCCCATCAGAAGTCATTCTACTAGGGGCTTCTGCTCTCGTTTTGCGGAATGTCTCTGCTGCTGATATCTGCGCCACAGCCTCTTGGAGTTCTGTCCAGACCTTTACCAAGCACTACAGTCTGGACATTGCTTCTAGGCGGAGGGCTGGCTTCGGCCTAGCTGTCTTGCAGGGCCTTCTCTCCTAGGCTGGGTCCTTTCTGGTTCCCAGTTTCTGTTGGAGCTATTTTCTCCTCCTCCCCAGTTTCTCTCAGTCTTTCTTTGGAGGGACTGCTTGGGACTCTGTCCTATATGTAATGACCTACTGAAGGAACCCTCTCGAAGTAAGATAGTACAGTTACGTAGGAACTTACCGTAACAGTAGATCTGTGAGAAAGGTTCCTTCAGTAGGTCATATTTTTCCCCTCGCTCCTTCCCCTCAGTTTATTTCTTACAGGGACTCCAAATCGTGTTTGCCCCTGCTGTCGGGCCTCTTCCTGGCTCTGGCTGGATCACTGGAGGGCAGGCTTGGGGACCACCCACTATATACAGCCACGCTGATGTCGGTTACGTGACGTCGGGTGGGCAGTCCCCCGTCAGGGATTGCTAGAAAAGTCTGCCGTGTGGGTCGATGCCAGGTGGCGCCAGTCCTATATGTAATGACCTACTGAAGGAACATCTCTCGAAGATATACCATTACGGTAAGTTCCTACGTAACTGTACTTTATGGAGCACCTTTCCCCAGAAGGTCTAGCAGTGGATGATGTTTTCTGCAAGGTCAAGATAGGGGAAGAGTGAGATAATTCCGCATACAAGTAGTCCAAGAGACAGGACCACTGAGGCTTTATAATGTACATGGCGGTGTCCCCCTGAGCAATTACCAGGCTAGCTATGCAACCCTAAATACTAGGTATAGCCACAAGTTGTTTGATTGGCTCTCAGATCTGTAGCCTCCCGTGCTGGAGGAATACCAGCAGGATCTTACAGGCATTCCAGACTTGGGGTGCTCTGCCGAAAACCACCCGCTGCAGTTGGCCTTTCCTTGGCTGTGGCTGTCTCCTTATGTTGCTGGACTAGGCTGCCACTACCGCCCTTCATGCAAGAAATGAGCAGAGGGTGACAAACTTTACCTTTATAGGGAAGGACTTGTTTTGCACGGAAGTTAGGGGATACCTGACTAGGATTGAGAGAAATTCGTCACCCTGGACTCTTGTTGCTTTGATCATCATTACTGAAACAGACTACCAAACAGCACCCGCAAACAGTAGTTTGCGGTTGCTTTTGTGACTCGTAAGGTCAACAAACAACAACAACTGTGGCCAGAGGATCAGCAGGACCACTAGGCTAAGTCCCTCAACCCCAAGAACTCTAGACAAGGCGACTGTAAATGTAGTGACCGTGGTTCTTCCAAGGGATAGGCTTCAAGGTCCAGCTCCAAAGGTAAATAGTGATGTGATGAAGGGCCTGATTCCTTCAGCTGGATCCGCTATCATCCTGGGACCTGGAAGTGATAGTTTCTGAGTTGTTTCTGGAGTTTGAGACTCTGCCCCCATTTTAAATCTGTGCACCTCTGAAAGTGGTGCTTTCACTGCAGTCTGTCTCAGTGCTATGGAGCAAGGTGCAACAGCTCCTATCGTGACATGCGATTGAGCCTGTCTGAGAAAGTGAAATTCAGCCGGGATTTGTGTTGCAGTACTTTTGTGTGCACAAGCAGATGGGGGGGATGGCATCTTTTACGTGGTCTGCAAATCCTGAAGAAGTTCATTCGCATGGTAACCCTGAAGTAGATCATTCCGTCCCTGGAGCCAGGGGCATGGTTCGTTTCCCTGGATCTCCAGGATACTTATTTGCAGATCCCTATATGTCTTTAACACAGACAGTTCTTCAAATTCAGTGTTGCCAAATCCCTCTGCTAGCTTTGAGCCATGCTGTTCAACTTGTCATTGACCTCCAGGGTGGTCACCGAGTGTTGGTAGAAGCTGCTTTCCACAGATACAGAGGCATCAAGATGTTCCCCTAACTTGTCACTTGGCTTCTCATGGGCAGTTAGATGCAGGATGTCAAGCACTCCTTTCTGCTGTTTCAGGAAGCATTGTGGACGTGGCTTGCTCATTGCATGTGGACCTAGTGGTGGTCTGTGTGTTGAGAGCAAACAGCTAGCTCAATTGCTATTGGATACTCTCAGTCAGGAGGGTAAGGTGTCCCTTGAATGGTCACAGGTGGTGTCCCAGGTGCTGTCAGCATGAGTAACATCATCCATGGACTTATTTGTTCATGAGGAAACAGTAATATGGGGCTGTGTTGTGCTCGTCCCCCTCATCAGGGCACTCTTCTGGTCATAGTCAGAAGGTCTGCTGTATGCCTTTCCTCCATTTTTTTCTGGTCCAAAAGGTAGCCTTCATAGTTTGGAGGGATTGGGTGTCTTTGATCCTGATTACTGGGACTGGCTCCAGAGGAAGCTACCATGGCTGCTTCCACTCCAACTGGACCAGCTGTTGATGTCCGAGGGAGCGATCAGGCACCCAGAACTGCGGTCCCTGTACCTGACAGGCAGGTTCTTGGGTTAGAGTTCCAGGCCCTTGGATTTTATGATGATCTTCTCTGGATTCTGGAGATGTCTTGGAAGGTGTCAACTCAGACGACTTGCAGTTGTGTGGAAGAGGTTCCTGTGCTGGCATGCAGAGCATGGATCAACTCTGCTGTTCTGCTTACAGCACATCCTCTTGTCACCTCTGGTCCCTGTCCCAGTCAGGGATGCAAGCTACGTCCCTGAAGGTGCACCTGACTACCATAGTGGTGTACCGGGGAAAGGCCAATATTCTGACAGTGGCCAGTAGAAAACATCTCTCATTTCTACAAAGGGCTGGACCATGCGTCCCCTTCACTGCACAAATCGCCTATACCGTGGGACTTATGCTGATGTTAACCAGGCTTACGGGCAGGTGGTTTGAGTGGACAAGTTTCATCTATTACATTTGTCACAGAAGACTGTGTTCTTAGTTGCCTTCACCTCTACCAGATGAGTGAATGAACTCCAGGTGCTTTCTGTGAAGTCACTGTATCTGGTTTTCCAAAAGGATATGGTTGTCCTACACCCCTATGAGAAATTCCTGTCCAAGGTTGCTTCTGAATTCTTTCAGAACAAGGCCTTGCTGCTTCCTTTGTCTTTTTCTGAAGCTTCATGCTGCGAATATTACATATGCTTGATTTCTATAGGGCTCTACTCTTCTTGTCTGGAGTACATGACAGAATTGCATGGAGAGGCTTCCAGGCTGTTCATTACCTACACTGCAGCTGCCCAAGACAGACCGCAGTCAAACAGGTTATTGGCAGGTGGATCACATTCTTCAGTGTTGAGTGTTACCTCTTGATTGGGAAGGAGCTGCCTGATAGGCTAAGGGCTAACTCTACCAGATATATTGTGCCCTCTGTTGTTGCTGCAAAGTACAGCCCATTGCAGAAATTTGTAGGGCTGCTGCCTGTTCTAATGCCTGCACATTCTTATCCAATTACAGCGTCAACATACACAGTCCACAGGTTACTGCTTTTGGGTCCTCCAGTCTCTTTTTTTGCCAAAAAACTTGGGGGAGGTGCATTTCTCCCTTTGGCTGAGGACTACTAGATGTCTTCCTGTGTGTGGATTATGAATTGAACCTAGGTAGCTAGCAGACTAGATTAGTTACTGGTAATCGTAATTCTGCTACCAGGATATAGTTATACCCACAAAGCCTACTCAGCTTCCCCTAGAATGGCTTGCTTTTGATACCCATTTCCAGCATTCAGATCTGGGAACAGTAAGGGCGGAGCTGGGGAACCATGATTGTGTGTTAGGAGGAGTCAGACTTGAAGACCATTTCCGTGCTCAGTGGAAGACTTGCGTAAGTGTCTATGTGAACTGAATAATAGTAGGAAAAACTGTGGTTACAGGTAAGTAACCTGTTCTTGCACACCTGTAACTACTGATCTTCCAAGAATCAATCTTCATCATTGATTCCCATTTATGGATCTGAGCCCGAGGCACTAGGACTCAAAGCTTTTGCCAACGGACCAGACATGGCACCTGCGCACCCCTCCCCAAAGTGGTGCCATGCACCAGCCAATAATCATTGTGGCTCCCACATTAACCTTAGTTTTGTTCTTCCTGCCATTGAGTGCACACTGTGGGAGCACAGACTGAATTCATCTTGTGGCCACCGAATTTCTTCTGTATCACCATAATTTTGTTGCCTGTCTTTGTTATTTTACCACAGTGCCAAGGTCCAGTAAGAAAGGGGATAAATCATCGATGAAAGTACGACAATCACCCATTATGCGTTATTGCCCCGTGAGAAAGCAGTGGCTGTTCTGGACTGGCATCAGTCCTGTGTAGCCTGTGTTGTACCAGAGCACGATATGGATCCGTGCAGTGCCTGCTACTCCATGGACTGCTGTACCCTTGAGAACCACTCACTGAGGTGGGGTGGCCCATCCCTCACCTTTGGAGGAAGGCCTCGCACGCATGCTTCCATGCACAGGTTTCTAGGGCTTTCTCTGGGATCTCTGATTCCGTGGAAGTATGAAATTCTCTTCAACCTCACCATGCTGAATCATTGGAGATTCCAGTGGATGGGCTTGACGGACAGTTGACTCCTTCTGGGCAGTCGACTGTGTGAACCCTTCACAGTTTGCCTGCCCTAAGTAGCCAATGCCCCTGGTGGTGGGGCCACAACTGTATGCTCGGTCTACACCGCAGTGTCATCCTGTGCTGGCACACATGCTGTTGTCATCATTCATGGTGACGATGCAATGGGTGGCACCGAGGACAATGCTAGGACTCCTCTTAATGCTGTTCCAGTGTCAGAAGTACCAGCACTGAGGCTGTTGTTCAGACTGTTGCCAATTCAGATGTTGTCACTGTCCACAGTGTCACTAGCAACACCAAGGAAGGAGATGACTCCATACATGGTGACGGGTGGAAACAACCATGGTGTCAGTCCTGGATCCAGCTCTGGAAAAGGGACTGACAACGATGTCTCCCTGGAGGTCATCCCTGATTCTAGTGTCATTTGCAACACAGACGATGATGGCTATGGTTACACTGTCGAAGTTGTTATGGAACAGTGCTGACGGCAGTGCCGGTCATGGGGATGACTCATGAGCAGTCTCTGCGACTGTCACTGATCCTGAGTCCAGTGCTGGAGGCAGCACCAACTCAGGGTCGGACGGCAGCCTGGAGATGGGAGTTTTCTCTCTAGAGGTGCTGGATGTGTCACCAGTGAGGACTGGGGTCACCCTGTGGGACCTGTACGGTTCCACTGTCCTCGCCTGGGGTTTTCCCGCCATGGCAATGATTGGGGCACTCCTCTGATGTAGGAGGACATCCTTTGGGCAAATCTGCTAGGCCCTCCACTCAGACAAGGCCCCCTTTGCAGTTCTGCAGCCCAGGCCAAGACCCTAAGACCCCTGCAGCAGGACCTCACCATTTCTTGGGTTGCTCTCGTTCATAGGTCTTGATGACTGTTTATGTGAGAACAGCAAGATTTCATGGGTGCCTTAGAGAGGTGACATAGGGAGTGTGTTGGGGCCCAGTACAGGCCCTTCTACCCAGCACCAGTGGTTCCAGAAGTCGGTACTTGGCTCCATCGATGTCCTCCTCAGAGGACAGTGAATCATTTGTCCACATTTCTTCAGCTGCTGAGAACACTTTGTATCGGCAGTTCTTGGTGGAGATGCTCCAGACACTTGTCTTTCATGATTTTACAAGCCGTGATCTGACAGCCCTGCTGCTGGAACTCCTCAGAGTTCCCAATCTCAATATTTCTGTCATTCCTCCATGGCCTAGAGCCTTTGAGGAGGCCTCTGTGGCAGTGTGGAGGCGTCCATTCTCCAACCGATTTATCTCCCAGGATCTTACTTGGTATGATACACCTTCGGGGTCTGCAGACGAGGTACTTCACCCCCTCATTGGGGCTTGAAGTACAGCAGATCCCACTGGGGTGACAACACGTTATGCATGACTGACCCCCATCTGCTAAGACAGATGCCCTTGGCAGGAAGGATTTTTTCCTCAGCACGCACCCTAATGTGCATTCTAGGATCGTGGACATGTTGTTCATCCACACTCTTTGGCATGTCCCCTTCCACTTTAAATCTTGCCAGAAGTCTTCAAGCTGGTTCCTCCCACCCACCCAGGTGGTATATACCTCAGCTGCGCCCCATGACGCCAGATCTTCCTTTCCACTGGAAGATTCAGGTTGCCTCCTTCATGCTCACGCATTTTGTAGGCCCTGGCTCTAAACCTTTCATTATTCCGAAAATTCGTCTAGTTCGCATTCGTGATCGCGACTTTGATTCTTCGACTGTGGAAGACAAGTCTACCCCAAGATTTTGTTGGTGCCTCTGCCACCAGAAAATGTTGCGCACCAATCCCCACACCGCCTGTGTTTGTTGTCTCGGTGTCGACCACGACACCTCGAAATGCAATACATGTCTCGCTTTCCATCCTAACATCCTTGACAGCCGTCTCGCATGCCTGAAGTTGGGGAGGCTGGAGAAACTGAACCCTCCGGTGAAATCCAAGGAGGCTGGGTGGGCGCTTTCTGCTGCTGCGGGATCCGCCGAACAATTGGAACACATGCAAGCATTCGAAGAGGAAGCGGCTCGGGCTGCAGAAACTACTCGGGAGCTTCTTTGTTCTGCTCAAGCTGGGCTCCACCTTCTCGGGTTCCTTCCGAGAGTTGTGCCAGTCTCTCCTGACCAAGGGAGAGGGTCCTGCAGGCACGCACTCCTCTCGATCCCGTAAGCGGAAGAAGGATCCGGGATCATCTTCGTCCCAACGGAGATGCTCTTGGGAGTGGGAGAGATCTCGGTCTCAGGAACATGCGGTCTCAACCTCGGTCGAGATTGCTTGTCCAGCTGCTAGCTTCTCTGCTTTGCCATCTGGTCAGTCGACCGAGCTGTTGATTGACAATGTAGAAATTGTCATCGGCCTGATCGATCCTTCATTCCCGGCTCCGGTCGACGATTCCCTCGATCGAACTCCAATTCTGACTTTCCCCCAACGAGGAGACCCAGCCTGCTGGGACTCCCATCAAGGAAGTGGTCCCCGACCCCGGGAAATCACCAGTCCTGCCGATGTCTCCGGAGCGACCGATTCAGCCTGTCTGTTCTAGGGACTTGGATATGTTGTTCATCCACACTTATTGGCAGGTTCCTTGCCACTTTAAATCTTGCCGGAAGGTCTTCAAGCTGGCTCCTCCCACCCACCCGGGTGGTAAAACTCTCGGCTCCGCCCCATGACGCCAGATCTTCCTTACCGCTTGGAAGCTCAGGTTCCCTCCTTAATGCTCTGCGATTAAGACTGGTTCCTAATTTTTCGAAAGTTCGAAATCAAAAGGTTTTTTGCTAAAAAGACTTCGGTCTTCTTCTCCTCGCGGCTGCGATGGACAAATCGACTCCCGGTTTTCGGAGGTGCCATTGCTGGCAGAAGATGTCTAGGGCGGATCCGCACTCCCGTGCGTCTACTGCCTGGGCCTTGAGCACGACCCGCAGGCCTGCGA
Source organism: Neoceratodus forsteri (assembly GCA_016271365.2). NCBI lineage: Eukaryota > Metazoa > Chordata > Ceratodontiformes > Ceratodontidae > Neoceratodus > Neoceratodus forsteri. The sequence goes on from CM057457.1 coordinate 249,714,683, forward strand.
CTTGTGCTCTTCCTTTTCAGCCTCGTCCTTGAGGCCGTGCTGCCCGATTACAACTGGGCGCCCGAAAAAGAATTCACGGTGAAATCTAAAGAGGCCCGATTGGGCGGTGTAGGCGGTGAGCTGGATCAACTCAAGCAGATGATCGCCCTCGAAGAAGAGGCGGCGGCGCGGGCCGCTTCTACCTCGGCCACGGCATTTGTCCCGCTCTCTCTCGGTGCCTCGAGACGGCTTCTTTTAGGAGCTTTGTCTGACCCTCTCGACGAAGGTGAGGGTCCAGCTTTCTGGACCTTTTCCAGGTCCAAAAGAGCAAAAGTAAGTCTCTCCGTCGATGCTCTGGGAGCGGGAAGATCCCCTCCCTTGTCGACAGTCGACTCGGTCGAGCCCCTAAACTCGACCACTGGCTTCATGGTGTCCCGTCAGGTCAGTTGGCCGAGACTCCCGTCGACGCTTGGTCGAGATTTTCTCGACCCGTTGAGGCTGGGTTATCGGCTGGAAAGCTGAGAACCCCTCCCCAGTTTCCCGGTGGGAGTTGAGGATCCCATCGGCTCGTCTGTGCCTCCGGTTCCGGAGCCTGTGGACTGTCCGAGCCGGAGGAGAGTGCTGATTTCGACACTTCTCCTCCGTCCCTGCCCAGTCGAGACTCGGTCTTGGACATCCTCGGGTTCAACCCGATCCCGCCGCCATAGGCGGTCTCGGTCTCGGCATCGCGGCAAGCAGCGCCCGCTCTTCCTCTTCCTCGAGCGAGGGAGGCTTCGCCAAGTTGCTTCGGAAGTACGAGGAACTCATGTGGCAACAGCTCCTTTTGACCGGGAATAAGCCGACCCAGTCGTCTTCCCCGGCCATTAAGTGGCTGTCACCGGAGCAGCCGAAACAACCCCTCGTTGTAGTCGAGGAGCCTGTTCTCAGGCCGGTTGTTCTGCCAATTCCAGCTGCCCCACCGATTCTGGTGGAACCTCCGCCTCCACAGCCATTAGTTGGGGCTCCGACCAAAAATTCTCGGTCGGCCTTGGGTTTGCCCCATAGGCTGTCTGTCACCCTCACTCCCGATAAACCTCGGCAGGTGGAGGGTGGCTCAGGCCCGAGGCAGCTCTTTGAGGACTCTTCTGAGTCCGGCAGATGGTTCCTCCCTCTTCTCCAGCGCATGGACTTGGGTCCTCAGGAGGGCAGTCAATGGCGATAGCCCTCGTCCTTCTTAGGGTGCTTCACTCATCTCGAGTCCACGGGATGAAGCTCGAACCGTTCCTAAATGGGCCAGGTATCCCCTCACGGAGATTCTGGACGAGGGATTCTCCACGGAGGCCTTTCCAGTGGCCGAAGCCTGAGTGAGTCCGGCCTTGGAACTTTGGCAGCGTCCTGCTTCCTGCCCTGCGCCTCGGCCAGGTTGGCCAGGAAGTATACATCCTCCGGTTCCCTGTCCGTTTTTCAGAACACCCCTCGGCGAGGTGTTGGTTACCGACAGCGTTTTCCGGCGTGCGAAGCATGAGGATGTGGACAAACCTCCCAACAAGGAATCAAGAAATTGGATTATGTCGGGCCGAAAAGTCTATGCTGCGTCTCTCTCGGCCTTCGCCAGGCCAGTTGCGCCCGTCCCTCATGGCACATTTTCTCACGCCCTGTTGGGCTCCCTGGATGAGGTTGTCCCTCATCTTCCCGCAGATCTGCAGACTACGGTCAGGCAGGTGCGGGACCAGGGCAGGGCAGTGGCTAAACAGCGGCCCAGACTGCGTTAGACATCGGGGACTCATGTGCCAGGTCTGTGGCGGCCGCAGGGCCATGCGTCGTCGGGCTTGCTGAGGATATCCACCTTACCTCAGATACCCAGCACATGTTGGCGGATGTTCCCTTTTTGGGGACTGACCTCTTCGGCCCTGGGGTGGAAGGTCACCTGCAGAGGATCGAGAAGTCCAATGCTACCTTGGACCTCGGTCTCTTCCCTCAGAAGGACAAAGGCCATAAGCCACAGCCTAAGCCCTTTGTCCTTCTCCTTACCGGCCTTGACCCAACATCAGGGCCAGCAGGCTCGAGCTTGTATCCCAAACCCAAGCTGCCCGGCTTCCTTCAACAGGAAGCAGGGGTAGAAGGCCAGGAGGTCCCTCGGCCAGTCCCTCCTCCAAGCCTGCCCAGTGACGGGCTGAGGGGTGTCGCCCCCATCCTTGTCACCTCACCCCTGGTTCCCCCTGTGGGGGGATGGCTCAGACACTTCCTTTCCGCCTGGTCCGCTGTTACCACGGACAGGTGGGTACTGGAGGTGGTGGGAAAAGGTCTACCTCTAGAATTCGAGCAGGCCCCGCCCTTCAGAGCCGTCGCACCTCGGGGGGCCTCGGGGTCCGCAGCCTCACTGGCGGCTCGTCGAGCCGACATCGCTCTCCTCCTCCAAAAGGAGGTGATCATGGAGATAGAGGACCCCCTTTAGACCCGGGGTTCGTGTCCAGGTATTTCCTGGTTCCGAAACGGACGGGGGGCTGGCGCCCTATTCTCGACCTACACGACCTGAACAAGTTCCTAAGGTCTTGGACCTTCAGAATGGTCACTCTGGCGCAGATAATACCATCTCTGGAACACGGCGTGTGGTTCTGCTCTCTGGACCTGCAGGACGCGTTCTTTCACGTCCCTATCCGTCCGTCACATCGGAGATTCCTCTGCTTTCGAAGGAAGGATCCCTTCGAGTTCCAAGCCATGCCCTTCGAAACTATCTCCAGCTCCCAGGGTCTTCACCAAATGCATGGCAGTGGTGACAGCATTCCCTGCGCGCCGAGGGTCCGGTGTACCCTTACCTGGACAATTGGCTGATAGCAGCCCCTCCGGACGGGAGGTGGAGCGGTCCAGAGATCTGGCCCTCAGGTTTGCTCTCAAGTCGGCCTTCTCATCAAGCGAGGCCAAGTCGACTCGAGCCGGGCAGGTGATCCTGTTCCATCGGGGCAGGCCTCGACTATCTCTTCCGAGCCAAACACGGCTCCCGGCCCGGACAGGGCGAGGTTCTTACCTCCTTTGCCCAATCATTTCTGTTTGGGCAATCGCGCCTGCCGGGACTTCCCTCGCCTCCGGGGTCTCATGGCGGCCTGTACCAGCGTGGTCCGTTGGGCACGCTGGCACATGCGCCCCCTTCAGTGGGGACTGGCCAGCCGGTGGTCACAACGCTGCGATCCATTGGACCAGCTAGTGACAGTGACCGAGGAGATGTGGAACGCTCTCCAGTGGTGGACCGTTCCATCCCATCTGCAGGAGGGCATCCCGTTTGTCCACCCCGAGCCGACGGTCTCTCTATCGACCGATGCCTCTCTGATGGGTTGGGGTGCCCATCTGGGGGAACACCGAGTGCACAGCCTCTGGTCCCCGCGGGAGTCCCGATGCCACATCAACCTGCTGGAGCTCCGAGCAGTCCGCCTAGCTCTCACTGCCTTTGCTCCGTTCCTCCGGGGTCAAGTGGTCCGAGTCCAGACGGACAATACCCGGACCATGTACTACCTGAACCGCCAGGGCCGGGCGCGCCCATGCTTCTATGCAAGGAAGTCTCCGCATTTGGTCACTCGTGGCGCAGCCTGGGCGGATCTCCTAGCCATTCATGTGGCGGAGCCTCAACACCCTGGCCAATGCCCTGAGCCGGATAGGGGCTGCATCTCGCTGGTCTCTCCTGCCGGAGGTAGTACAAGATCTGTTCTCCCACTGGGGCACACCTCAGGTGGACCTGTTTGCCTCCAGGGAGAATGGGAAGCTGAGGCTGTTTCATGCCCGCCCCCCTCAGCAGGGCTCGCTGCAGGGGGATGCCTTCTCGAGGCTGTGGACCCCGGGCCTCTTTTACGCCTTTCCCCCATTTCCCTTGATTCACAAGGTGCTTCTCAAGACAAGGAGGGACAAGGCGCAGGTGATTCTGATAGCCCCAGACTGGCCCCGCCAGTTCTGGTACCCAGATCTCCTCAACCTCAGCTACAGGCTCCCGAGGCAGCTTCCAGCTCGCCCGGACCTGCTCTCAGTCAATCAGGGGAAGGTGTTCCATCCGGACCTTCAATCCCTGCACCTGACGGCCTGGTTCCTGAGCCGCTAGAGTTCCAGGCCTTGGGTCTTTCCGGCAGGTCCTCAATGTTGTTGGGGGCGTCCGTAAGAAATCGACCAGGAAATGCTATGCCTTCAAATGGAAGGTTTTTCCATTTGGTGTCAGAGTAAGCTTGGACCCTTCCTCCTGTTCCTTGGCAAGCATTTTGGACTATTTATGGTCCCTTTCTAGTCAAGGGCTTAGGTCGCGACCCTAAAGGTGCACCTGGCAGCCATCTCTGCTTACCAGGCGCGGGCCGAGGAGCAGTCGGTGGCGAGGAGAAGGTGATCTGGAGCTTTTCAAGGCCTTGATCACATTTCCCCTCGTGCGAGAACCTCCACCTCCGTGGGATTTACTGCGGTACGGCAAAGCTCATGGGCAAGCCATTCGAACCAATGCAGGTGTGAACTCTCTCACCTGTCGTGGAAGACCTTCTTCTTGGTGGCTATCCGTCAGCCAGAAGGATGGGAGAACTCAGGCTCTGCATTGGTCTCCTTACCTGGTCTTCCACAGGGACAAGGTTGTCCTGCGCCCCCACCCGAAATTCCTTCCGAAGGTGGTGTCGGAGTTTCACCTTAACCAGGTGTTGACTCTGCCGGTGTTCTACCCCAATCACACCTCGGAGGCCGAATACAGGCTCCACTTTGGACCCTGAAGGCTCGCTTATTATAAAGGCGTTGCGGCTGAGAATCCGGAGAGAGGTTAGCCAGCTGTTTTGTCACCTATGCTGAAGCTGCACCTGGCAGACCTGCAGCCAAGCGGACGATAATCAGGTGGGTCACCTCCTGCATAGATCTCTGCTATAAGTTGGCGGGCATGGAGCCTCCCAGAGGGATAAGAGCTCATTCTATCCGTCATACTGCTGCATCGGTGGCTGCTTCCAGGGACGTCCCTATCCAGGAAATCTGCAGGGCTGCTACCTGGAAGTCAGCACACACCTTTATTACCCATTACCACATTGACCTTGAGTCACGCCGGGATGCTGGTTTTGGGCCTGGTTCTCCAGTCTTTATTCTCTAAGTAGGGGTGTCGCTTGCCTCCCTCCTCCCGGAGAACTGCTAGAGTCTGCCAATAGTGTGGATGAACAACATATCCATGTCCTAGAAATACAGTTACTCACCTGTAACAGGAGTTCTATGAATGGTATATGTTGTTCATCCACACTCCACCCGACCTCCCGCTCGACGCACAACCTGAGCTTCCAGCGGGCCAGATCTGGCGTCATGGGGCGGGCGAGTTTTACCACCGGTGGTGGGAGGAGCCAGCTGAAGACCTTCCGGCAAGATTTAAAGCGGCAAGGAACCCGCCAATAAGTGTGGATGAACACATATACCATTCCTAGAACTCCTGTTACAGGTGAGTAACCTGTGTTCTCGATCGGTCTCTGACCCCTCGACCACAGCTGAGAACAGCCATAACGCGGCTCTAAAAGAAGTGGCGCCATCGGTCGTCTTAGTCCTCCTTAGACGAGGAGGCTCAGCGGAAACTCTGTCAGTACTACGAGGACCTCATGTGACAGCAGCTGATTTTGACCAGGTACATGCCAAGCCTGGCTTCCACCCCGCCATTACATGGCTTTCGCCTCCTAGGCCGGGTTTCTCCTTCCAGAGCCAACTGTCGGTTCCCCTGCCAGCATAGCCAGCAAAACCTCCAGTTCAGCCTAAAATGGTCTCTTCACCGATTGTGGTGGAACCACCGCCCTAGCAGCCTGTGGGAGGGGCTCCTTCCAAAGAAGACAGGCTGGACACTGGGCTCCCCTGGCGTTTGTTGGTCACTGTCACCTCAGACTGCCCTCGGCGGGTCGAAGGTGACCTGGATGGTAGGCCATTATATCCGGATTCCTCAGATTCGGATGTTACTGGCCTGCATTCTCATCCCCGGGGATGATGAATCAGCCGTTGGGTTAGAGACGGAGGAAGGTCCGTCGTCTTTTCAGGGCATTCTTCACCTCATCTCTGAGTCCACAGGGATGCCCCTGCAGCCAATCCAGAAAAAGGCGAAATACCTTCTCATGGACATCCTCAAGAGAGGTGATACCCCGACTGAGGCTTTTCCTGTGGCCGAGGCCATTGTTGGCCCGGCCCTAGAACTCTGGCAGCGCCCTGCCTCTTGTCCAGCTTCATCTGACCACATGGCCCGCAAGTATGTGGTACCCATGGGGTCCCTTTCGGGGTTCCCAGAGCACCCTTCGGCCGAGAGCCTTGTGACCTCTTCTGTGTTCAGGTGTACTGGCAGTTCTGCCGATACTGACCGACCTCCTGATAAAGAGTCCAAGCTTTTGGACCATTCAGCCAGGAAGGTCTGTGCGACTTCTTCCTTGGGCCTTCGTCAGGCAAGTTTGACCATCATCATGGCACACTTCCCCCACGCCCTCTTCCCACGCCCTCTTGGGGTCTCTGGATGAAGTCCTCCCACATCTCCCCGCAGACATGCAGACCACGGTCAAGTAGGCCTGGGATCAGGGCCGCACTGTTGCCAAGCAGCAGCTCCAGACTGCCCTGGACATTGGGGATTCTTGTGCCCGTTTGATGGCAGCTGCAGTTGCCTCTCGTCACAGGGCTTGGCTGAGGCTCTCCTCCTTCATGGTGGATACTCAGCACAAACTAGCTGACGTGCCCTTCCTAGGGACTGACCTGTTTGTCCCAGGAGTGGCTGGTCACCTAGCACTGAGCAGTCCAATGCCACCTTGACACTACTTGCTAAGGGTTCTTCGGGAAGAACCAGTAGAAGAAAAAGAGGACGCCTTTTCGGCATTCTTCCCCTGTGGCTCAGCAGTCCTCTTTTCAAGGAGGACAGCAGCATCAGCAGCAGGCTGAAGCTTGGTGCCCCCGGCCCAAGCCCAAGCGCTCCCAGGCCCGTAAAGGAGGCAGAGGTTCCAGTCCTGGATCCTCCTCCTCCAAGCCTGCTCAGTGACAGGGTGAGGCTGCCAACCTCTCTCCCATCACTCCAGCTCTGGGTCCTCCCGTTGGTGGGGGGGGGGGGGCAGCTCTGCCACTTCCTTTCTGTCTGGTCCGTTGTCACTTCAGACAGGGGGGTTCTCGAAGTGGTCGGTCAGGGACTGCCTCTGGAATTTGAGCAATACCCTCCAAGCCGTGCCCACACCCCTCGGGAGGAAAGAGTATCCGCTCAGACTCAGTCAGCTCTCTGAGATGACATCGCTCAGTTCCTCCACAAGGAGGCTGTAGCTTCAGTGGCAGATCCTCCAGCAGACCCAGGCTTTGTCTCCAGGTACTTCCTGGTGCCCAAGTGGATGGGGGGCTGGCACCCCATTCTAGATCTGCACGACCTGAATCAATATCTCTGGTCACGCACCTTTTGGATGGTCACTCTGTCCCGGATCATGCCATCCTTGGAGCGAAACATGTGGTTCTGTTCACTGGATCTGCAGGATGCGTTTTTTTCATATCCCAATCCGTCCGTCCCATCAGCAGTTCCTCCGCTTCAGGGTCGAAGGGACCCTGTACGAGTTCCGAGCCATGCTATTCAGCCTGCCATTGGCCCCCACGTGTCTTCACCAAATGCATTGCAGTGGTGGCAGCCCATCTCCGGCATGGGGGGGGTAAGAATTTACCCCTATCTCGACGATTGGCTCCTAGCAGGTTCCACCTGACAGGAGGTGGAGAGGTCCAGGGACTTGGCCCTCCAAACCTGCTCCCAACTAGGCCCCCTGATCAATGAGGCCAAGTTGGAACTTGTGCCTTCTTAGGTGATGGGCTTCATCGGGGCAGAGCTCGACTCTTGTCAAGCCAGAGCTTGGCTCTCGGCTGACAGGGCAGAGGTTCTTTCCTCCTTTGCCCGATTATTTCTGGTTGGGCACTTGCGCCCTGCCCAGGACTTTCTGCACCTTCTAGGTTACATGGCGGCGTGCACCTCAGTGGTCCGTTGGGCCCGGTTGCACATGTGCCCCCTCCAGTGGGAGCTGGCTGTCCAGTGGACTCAGCGCCATGGTCATTTCGACCAGCTGATCACTGTAACCCAGAAGATGTGGGACATTCTCCAATAGTGGACCACCCCAGACCGGTTGCAGGAAGGGACCCTGTTTGTTTGCCCCGAGCTGACGGTCGTCCTTACGACTGATGCTTCTCTCATGGGCTGGGGGGCCCACATGGGGACAACAGGGCCCATGGGTTCTGGACCCCTGAGGATTCCCGATGTCACATCAATCTGTTGGAGCTCAGAGCAGTCAGACTGGCACTGTCAGCTTTCGCTCCTCAGTGCCGGGGTCAAGTGGTTCAAGTCCAGACGGACAATACCACGACCATGTACTACCTCAACAAACAGGGTGGCATGCACTCCCGTCTGCTGTGCAAGGAGGTGCTCTGCATCTGGACCCTCGCAAGCCAGTTGGAGGCGGATCTCCTAGACATCCATGTGACAGGAGTCTCGAACCAGCTGGCGGATGCTCTCAGCTGTATAGGACAGACATCCCACTAGTGGTCTCTCCATCCAGAGGTAGCGTACAGCTTGTTCTCCCGTTGAGGTAAACCGATGGTGGACCTGTTAGCCTCCAGGGAAAACACCAAGCTGAGGCTGTATCATGCCCGCCCCCCTCAGCAGGGCTCACTGCAGGGGGATACCTTCTCGAGGCCATGGACCCCAGGCCTCCTCTATGCCTTCCCTCCATTTCCTTTGATCCACAAGGTTTTTCTCAAGGTGTGGAGGGACAAGGCAAAGGTGATTCTGGTAGCCCCAGACTGGCCACGCCAGTTCTGCTATCCAGATTTCCTCCGCCTCAGCTGCAGGCCCCCAAAATGGCTATGTACAAGCCTAGACCTGCTATCTCTGAACCAGGGGAAGGTCTTCCGTCTGGATCCTCAGACCCTGCACCTCACAGCCTGGTACCTGAGCGGCTAGAGTTCCAGGCTTTGGGTCTTGCCCAAGATGTCTACACCATAGTGGAAGCATCTCGAAAGGAATCAACCAGGAAATGTTATGCCTTCAAATGGAAAAGGTTTTCCACTTGGTGTCAGGGTAAGGGTCTGGAGCCCTTATCCTGTTCTGCGGCTAACATTCTCGACTTCCTTTGGTCTCTCTCCAAAGGGGGTCTGCGATCATCGACCCTTAGGGTGCACCTGGTAGCCATTTCTGGTTACTGAGCGCAGTCTGGTCAGCTGACATTGGCACAGGAGACAGTTGTCGGATGCTTTTTCAAAGGCCTGGATCACATATCCCCTCCAGTGTGTGAACCTCCACCTCCGTGGGATCTACTACTGGTACTGACAAAGCTCATGGGCAAGCCATTCGAATCAATGCACAAGTGTGGGCTGTCACACTTGTCATGGAAGACGGCCTTCCTGGTGGCTGTCATGTCTGCCAGAAGTATAGGGGAGCTCCAGACGCTATCGGTGGACTCCCCTTATTTGGTCTTCCATAGGGACAAAGTTGTCCTGTGCCCCCACCCGAAATTCCTTCCGAAGGTGGTGTCAGAGTTTCACCTTAACCAGGTGTTGACTGTGCCAGTATACTACCCTAATTACACCTCGGAGGCTGAGTACGGGCTCCATACTTTGGACCTGAGACGTGCTCTCTCCTATTATAAGGAGAGGATGGCGGAAATTCGGGGAGAGGTTCGCCAGCTGTTTATCACCTATGCCGAAGCTGCTTCTGGCAGACCTGCAGCCAAACAGACCATAGCAAGATGGATTACATCATGCATAGGACTGTGCTATGAGTTGACAGGCCAGGAGCTTCCCAGAGGGTTAAGAGCTCATTCTACCTGTCATACTGCTGCATCAGTGGCTGCTTCCAGGGACATCCCCATCCCAGAAATCTTTCAGCTGCTACCTAGAAGTCAGCAAACACCTTCATTACCCACTACCACATCGACCTTGAGTCACGCCAAGATGCTGGTTTTGGGGCTTCAGTTCTCCAAACTCTGTTCCGTAAGTAGGGGGTGTGCGCCTTGCCTCCCTCCTCTCAGAGAACTGCTAGGAGTGTGCCAAACAGTGTAGATGAGCATATCCACGATCCTACAAAAACAGGTTACTCACCTGTAACAGTAGTTCTAGGAGTAGTATATGTTGTTCATCCACACGGACCCACCCGACCTCCCTGGCTGCGGATGCACACAGCCCTAGCTTCCAGCGGGCTAAGATCTGGTGTCATGGGGCGGAGCCGAGGTATGTACCACCGGGTGGGTGAGAGGAGCCAGCTTGAAGACTTCCGGCAAGATTTAAAGTGGAAGGGGACATGCCAAAGAGTGTGGATGAACAACATATACCACTCCTAGAAATACTGTTACAGGTGAGTAACCTGTTTTCTCTGCATACCAGGCAGATATGGCAACCTGTACTCATTGCCTGTGGTTGCAGCTAAGCACACTCTTAGTTACACTACCGCAGAGCAAGATGGGCAGAAAACTGACCTCCCTAACCAGGGCCTGGAGGTAGTTTGGCATCAGTTGAGGACATTTATGATGCCAACGAGGTGGCCTCCAGGTTGGGAGGAACTACAGTCTGCATCAAGCAGATATCATAGCTGGCTTGGCTTCACATCTCCCGACTGGCACCTTTGACCTGGCATAATGTGCTTAACAGGGACTCATTTCATCTCCCCTGTGGACAGGCAGGAGCTGTCAGGGAACCTGCTCCTGTGTTACAGAGCATTCACCTGGCCCTGACCAAGCTCAGGTCTTGCCGGACCTGTAAGGATCCCCTGCCCTGTGGTGTTAACCCCCCACGCAGAGGGCTGCAGGTATCTTTACCTCACAATAAATCAGCTCCTCCCTCAGAAAAGAAAGGAAGACTTGGTACTCCGATCCATAAGTGGAAATCAGTGTTGAAGATTGATTCTGGGAAGATATGAAAGTTACATAGCTACTATAACTGTTAACACTTCCAGAATATCTCTGTCATTGTTTACCACACCTGCCTTCCATCCCTTTCTCTAACAGAGCCAGGACCTCTGGGCAGCCCACCCTGTTAGTAATGACCAGCACCTTCTAGTGCCATAGCATCTTTCCAGTTGTACTCTCTATGGAGTAGTTAAAAAAAAAAGGGGGGGGGGGTTACCTTTTGCTGGGTTCCCAGTCAAAAAAAAACTCAAACTAGGGTGAGGGTTTCTTTTAGAGCCCTCATACCAATGGAAATAAATGAGAGAAGGCATCTTCCTTTCTCCTTTTCCATTCTTGTCCACCTTCTCCCGGCCCAGGGTATATGCCTTTTTTGGGGTATGTCACTATTAGTTGCTAAATGCACTCTGTGCCTTTTGGCACCATCCAGTCTAACTCCACTTTTCAGTTGCACTGTCTGTGGAAGAGTGCTGTGCATGGGATTGGATCAAGTACACTAGCTCTTACACACTGAGAAGCAGGTCCTTTTCTGTGATTTTTTTTCTCTTCTTGCTGTGCCAGACTATCCTTTAGGTTGGTATGCCTTTCTTCTTCTCGTATGCCAGCTGGGCTGTTAGCCCACTACCCTAAGTAATGCTTGGGACATGAACACATCTCGACTCCTTTGGGCTGTTCAGCCTTACAGCTCCACATGCACCTGAGATTCCTTCACCTTTTCCCTGCTGGTAAAAAAAAGAGGGCATATTTTGATTAGTTATTCAGTCAGTTCTCTGTCAGGTAGCATGAGGTTCGGTTTTTACAGGAGCCTGGGTGATTCATTCCTATTTTAGGGGAGTACATATAGTTTACTAGCCACATTCTGACATTTCCACTGGAACAGTCTGATTTGCGGGAAGTCTTCAAGCTAAGCTGCTCCCTCCACCCATGCAGTATATCCCCAGACTGTACCCCATGACATCAGATCTTCCTGCTTGAAGAAGAGATCACCTACTTCGTAGCTTCTACTTAGGATTTAGTGTGCCACAGGCGAACTTTGTCTTCAAAAGTTTTTCAGGTCCTTTGAATTATTTCCTTGCTTCCTTCGACTCCCCTCATAGTTCCCCCTTATAGATCTTGGATGGAGTAGTGGAAACTGGGGTTCAAGTTCTGCATTCGGTGTCGGCAGAAGATGTTGGCCACTGACCCACGCAACACCTCTGTATATTGCCTGGGCGGGCAACATGATGTGGCTGGGTGCTGCCTTTGACTCAGCTTGCTTCCTGAGTCCCTCAAGGACAGCAAGCTCCAGCTCTTGCTGGTTTGGCCTTTGGAATGGGATCTGAAGGACCACCTTACAGGCCACAAGAAGGTGTTGGCTGTGGCAGGATCTGCCCAGCAGCTTGCGGCCCTTGAGGTGGAAGTGTGGCTGCCGCAGCAGGCACCTACTTGCTGTCGGCGTGGTTTCGAGCTGGGGCCAGCATCAAAGGGTCATTCACCAGAGGCTTCCGAGACATGCGTTTGTCCCTTCACAGCCTCGGGGAGAGCTCTGCCCACCATGGTGCCAAGCACAAGCGCCACTAGTGCTGGTTGGGGAATTGGGAGAGATTGCGGTCCTCCCAGTCTTTAGACTTGCCTGACCCCTCTGTTGGGCAGGTCAAGGACTTTTCATTTCCCCATCGAGCCAGTTGTCTTCAACTCTGGTCGAGCACGCCATGGACATTTTCTTTGAGTCTCTTGACCAGTTGTCGGACAATGTCGAGGACTCTTATGTCACAGACCCCAGTGCTCCCAGTCCTCATTCAAGAAGACATGGTTCTGTCGGTGTACCCGTTCAGTCCTCAGTGGGAGCAGCCTTCATCGGCAGATGAATCTTCCACATCCATGCTGCTTAATGTTGACAGGCACATGGTGTACCACAGCCAGTTGGAAGGCTCCCCTCCCTGTTGATTGTCTGTTCGACAGTTGAGGTTGCATTCGAGATCTCATTCGAGGCGCTCCCGCTTGACCGGGGGGTGTTGCTGTCAATGCTGCGAGGAGCTCATCTCGCAACAGTGGGCCATCGTGGGACCGGGTAGGGCTTTACTTGTTGGACGTCTGGTCACCTGACAGTCGCCAGTGGTACCCCCACATGTCCACACTGTGCAGGCGCTCCCCACAACTGCTTCTCCCCCTCTTTGGGTGGTGCCACCACTACTACCACAACAGCTGAATGTGGGTGGTCTGACCAGAGATACCCATTCAGCCACCGACTTGACAGGCTGGTTATTGGCGCAGATTGCCCCGGGGGAGGGAGGATGCCTAGGTGATCTGTGGCAAAAAATGCTCAAGAGATGATTTCGAGGAGTCCTTGGACATCTCAGACCATGAGTCCAATATCTCCTCTGGGACTGTTCTTCTTTATTGGGGGGGGGGGGGATCAGTCAAGGAGCTGTCCACTGAGCATGGCCTAGTGTCCTTCGGGGCACTTCTCTGCCTAATCTTGGAATCCATGTTAGTCCTGTTAGAGCCAGTCCAAAAAAGACTTAATACCATTTTAATGACATTTTGGACTGGGACAATTCCCTGGGGGTTGCCTTTCCTGTGACTGAAGCCATTTTGGGATCTGCCTTGGAGCTTTGGCAGCATCCAGCATCCTGCCCGGCACCCTTTACCCATATGGTCTGCAAGTATGCTGTCCCTACTGGGTTCCTTTCTTGGTTCTTGGACCACTCCTCCACGGAGGGGTTTGTCACTGATTCGGCATTCTGCAAGTCCGTACACCAGGGGGACATGGATAATTTATTTAAATAAGCCTCTGGAGAAGGAGTCCCGTAAGATTGACCATGCTGCTAAAAAAAAATGTACACTGCAGCATCCTTGGTCACCATAAGGCTAGCTATGCCATGATGATGGCCAGTTTCAGTCACTCCCTGATTGGAGTTTTTGATTCCATCGTCCCTCAGTCACCTCCTAGCTGCTTAGCAGTGGGTGGTGACAGTCATCGGAGACCAAGGTCAATCGTTGGCTAAACACCAGCTCCAGATGGCGTTGGACATGGGCGATTCAAGTGCCCATACTATTGCAGTGTCCATCTTCATGTGTTGAAGGGCCTGGGTGCATCTGTCCTTCTTCACGGCAGACACTCGGCACAAGCTGGCCTATATTCCTTCTACCATATTGAGTAGTCCAGTGCCTCCCATGATTCTGTGGCATTGTCCCAGAAAGATACGAAAAGGAAGCCTAAGAAACGGACTATCCAGTGTCGGTCCTTTCAGCCACAGTCTCCCTGGCAGCAGCCCCGGCAGGAGCAGTACCAAGCCTGGTGCCCAAACCCCAAATCATGTTGCTAGAGCCCTAAGAGGAGGGGGCAGGGTAGTGATGCCCCTCTCAACGCAGCCACCTGTGCCCCCGCAAAAGCTGCCCAGTGACAGGTGGGGTGGTGTCATCCCTCCTCCCATCCTGTCTGTATCTGCATTCCCCGTCAGAGGTCAGCTTTGTGACTTCTTGCCACATTGGTCCACTATCACAGGGCACAACTGGATTTTGGAGGTAGTTGACAGAGGGTTGGTTCTTGACATCGTGGCTGTCCTGCCTTACTGCCACCATGCACCACACTAGTCCAGGGTGTTACAGGACGCTGTCCACATCCTTGCAAAAGGGGCAGTAGCCCTTGTCCCAGATGCCATGTCCAGTCAGGGTTAAATGTCCAGATATTTCCTGGTCCTGAAATGGACGGAGGGCCGGCACCTCATACTGGATCTGCACGATCTGAACAGGTTCATATGGAATCAAAAGTTTCAGATGTCACTCTGAGACCTCCAGGATGCGTTTTTCCACATCCCAGTCCACTAGTCCCACCACTGGTACCTCCTGTACCAGTTCCAGGTCATTCCCTTTGTCCTCTCCCTGGCACCAAGGGTCTTCACCATGTGCATAGCAGTGGTGTCAGCATAGCTGTGGCACAAGGGTGTCAGGGTATACCCTTACCTGGATGACTGACTGTCAGATGGTGCATCCAGAGAGGCTGTGAAGTCCGGAGATCATTCTCCCCAGACTTGCCATGAGTTAGGCCTTTTGGTCAGCCTGGATAAGTCTGAACTGGTACCTGTGCAGGTGATCAAGTTCTTTGGGGCAGAGGCAGACTCCCTGCAGGCCAAGGCCCGCTTTCCTGTGAACCAGACACTGAATCTTACCTCCTTTGTGCAATCATTTCAGGTTGGGCTCTTGTGCGTTGCCTAGGATTTCCTGAGGCTGCTGGGGTACATGGCATCCTGCACCAGTGTGGTCTGTTGGGCCACTGGCAGATGTGTGACCTCTAATGGGATTTGGGCCATAAGTTTCCAGGTGGTCACAGCGATGTAGCCAATGTGGGATGCCATCCTGTGGTGGTTGATCCCAGAAATCTGGAGGAAGAAATGCCATTTGTCTGCCGAGAACCGACTGTCATTCCCACAATAGACACATCTCTGGTGTGATGTGGAGTGTACCTGGAAGGCCATAAAGCCCATGGGTTCCGGTCACCCTGGCAGTCCCATCATAGTATCATAGTGGTAACAAAGCGTTTATTAGGCTTGCGTCCATTTTTGCTTGCCATAGAAAACACATATTTCAGTATTCTCTAACCTTATTTTTGTTAAATCTATCCAACTGAATTTTGAATGTTTCCAAAGTCTGACTTTCTACCACCTGAATGTGAAGTTTGTTCCAGTGAGGTACCACACATTGGCTAAACCAAAACCTTCTTTTTTGTAAATTCCACATCTCTCGTTTAAGTTGTTTACTATGAGTTCTAGTATTGCAACTTTCCTGTGTGAGTTCCAGGCCCAGATCTGTTTGTAACCTATTGTCTTGGAAGGATTTATAGACCATGATCATATCTCCTCTCCATCTTCTGTAGGCTAGTGAGTACAGGTTAAGATTCTACATTCTGTCTCCATAAGATCTACCCTTCGTCCCACACACTGCTCTGGTTGCCCTTCTTTGTACACTCTCCAATCTGTTTCTCTCTCCCTTCACGTAAGGGGCCCATACCTGCAAGCAGTACTCTAACTGGGTTCTCGCCGTTGCCCTATACAAGAGGATCAGGATCTCCCTTTCTGTACTGGAGATATACCTTAAAATACAATTAAGAGCTTTGTTTGCATTTTTAATTGCCTGATCTGTTTGAGCACTGAAAGCTACTGTAAATCATTGCAGATTATGATTCCCAAGTCTTTTTCTTTCGCTGTTGTTTTAATTGACCATTGTTTTTTTTATATTTGGACTGCCAAGTTATTTTTGCCCATGTGTAGAACTATACATTTTCCTTCATTTAATTTAACCTTATGCTGGAGCTCCATGCAGTGCATCTTGCGCTGACAGTATTTGCTCCTTTAGTCAGTGGTCATGCAGATCCAGACAAAAACACTACGACTGTGTTCTACCTGAACAGGCATGGTGGAACTCACATCTTTCCCTAGTGTCGGGAGGCCCTTCACACCTGGACCCGTGTGCGCAGCTTGGGTGCAGATCTTCAGAGATTCACGTTGCAGGAGAGAACAGTTAGCTGGTGGGCATTCTCAACTAGGAAGGAGAGATATTGCATGAGTGGTCCCTGCATCAGGAGGTAGTGAACCACCTGTTCTCCTTGTGGGGAGTTCCTCTGGTGGACCTTTTTGTCTCCTGGGAGAACACAAAAATGAGGCTGTTCTGTGCCCGCCCCCAGAGTCTGTGACACTTTGGGGGGATGCCTTCATGGGCCCTTTACCCAAGACCTCATATATGCCTTTCATCCCTTCCCCTTGATCCACAGCATGGTGGTCAAGGCCCAGAAGGACATTGTGTGAATAATCCTGATAGCTCCAGACTGGCCATGGCAGATCTTCCCTGTGTTAGTCTTCACCACTCATCACTGGTGGGTGGTTGGCTGGAGACAAGCACCCCATCGGAGCTTTATTTTTTATTTTTTTTGTAGGAGGGAAGAGCCAGCACCATTGGCGCCACCCACGAGGCCGACACATTGCATGGCGCCCATGGGTTGGCCTGTAATGGCCATTGACTCCTCCTCCACCTCAGTTCTGCTTCTCCCGCCGTTGAGACAGCACCTTGCCAGCAGCTCGGAATTTCCACTGCGACATTGCGGCCTAAGTCTGACATCGAAGCCTTTTGTCTCGGAGCCATTACTCCTCAGGGCTGTGATTGACTCTGCCACAGTTCTACAGCCCACACAACACTGTTTATCTTCCAGCCAGTAAGATCTTTCCTTTTTATTAAGCGGCGTTGAGTCTATTACTGTTTTATGTGTTTAGTTACTGTTGCATCATGCCTGGTCCTTGGGACAAGGAATGTTCGAAGAAAATGGGTCAGCCTCCTATGCATCGGTGTCCCTGCGGCCGACAGATCTCCATTACCGACCGGAATGATGTTTGCCTCACCTGCCTTGAACCCCAGCACAGCATGGACACCTGCAATGCCTGCTTCTCTGTGGATCGCCACGTTCTGGAGTACCACTCATTTAAAGTTGGCAGGGCTCCGCCAACTTTTGGGGGGCGTCGTCGCTCCAAGAGCAGGACTCTCGGCCCTTCCTCCAGGTCCCTTCCTGGGCCTGCACGGTCCGGTGAAGAGGGGGCCGCCTCTTCTTCTTGCCTTGCCCTAGAGGAGGTCTCTAACGCAGTACCGGAGATCCGGTCTGGCTCCACTCGGGGCTGGGCTGGGAGCCCCCCTGTTATCGGGACCCATGGCTGCAGGTCCTGGTGCACGGTGATCTTACTTCGAGATACAGCTCTTGCAGCAGGTTGCACCATTAGGGCTGAAGCCGTCAGGCGTCAGGACCCCACAGAAATTTTCTAGCTAACAGTCTTCAGCGGGGACCGCCTCGGCGTCGGTCCGCCTCGGACGTCAAGGCGTAGAGCTACATGGAGGCGGTCCTGCCATAATCTCCAGTTCTTTTCCCGCCGTCGACATCGCAGCATCGCGCTCTCAGTCATCTTCTAGCGCATGACGACTAGGAAACTTCAAACTGTTTGTTTCTTACTGGATTTTGTCTGATGTCCTCTCCGACTTCTCTGGAGGGCCATTCGTCGAAGTGTGCCTGCAGCAAGCAGATCTCCTTCAAGGATCCTCACTCGGCCTGTGTTTGCTGCCTGGACCCAGACCACGATACCCAGGCCTGCTCCTTCTGCCAGGGCTTTAACAGCCGTACAAGGATCCGCCACCAGGAGGCCCTTCAAGCTTTCCTCCTTGAAGAAAAACTTAAAGCTATGGATCGAGACCCTTCCTCTAAGGGGGAGTCGTCAGGGAAGTCCCATAAGCACCGCGAAAGACACCGGGAGAAGGAAAGACCCAGATCCCCTTCCAGGGCCTCGGACTCCTGCAGCCCCGGCTCCAGGTCTGACCGCTCTCCCTCGAGGGCTCGCTCTCAGCCTCCCCCGGTTCTTGTCAGATCGGCTAGTGGTTCCTCCTCTCTGCAGCCTGTCAAGACTTCCAGGTCTGTATCTTCATCCACTCCGTCTAAGGCCTCGTCTAGGTCCCGGGAGCGCCATAAGTCTTCTACCCGTCGCCCAGACTCCGACGTCAGGTCTGTCTCCCAACCGCTGCCGCCTCAGCGCAAGACTAAGGAGCTGACCTCCTTGAAGCGGACGTCGGACCCGACGTCGGCCCATCCAACGTCGGCCAAGCTACACAGGCACTCCCAGGAGCCGGCTACCGTACGTCATCCGTCGCCGGTCAGGCGTTCGCCCTCGAAGACCCAGCCCGAAGACCAGGCGGGCAACCCGGACCCGTCGAGCTCCCATGGGAACCCTCCCCAGATCGGGAGACCCCGGGGACCCGACGCCCGGACCCGAAGACAGACCACCGGAGCCCGGTCTGTCGTCGGGCCTAAATTTGTCAGAGGTGAAGGAGCTCTTCACCTTCTGGTGGGACACCATCAAAAAGGATGTGGTTACCACACAACCTCCTCCTGCGCCTGCTGCCCCTCCAACGCCTGCTCCCCCTCCACCACCCAGGGGGTCAGCAGGAAGGGCATCGACCCCTAAGGAGCCAGTGTCACCTCCTAGGGGCAGATCTTCGGAGAGGAGAAGGCGTCCTTCAAGATCCACTTCAGGGTCACCCAGCCCCAAGAGACCCAGACGGCGTCGTTATGCCCTGTCCGAGGAGGACTCCAGATCTGACACCTCTGCGTGCTCCAGATCACCTTCTCCAATCAGCATCCCTTCTCCGGACCCACGCAACCTTCCCAGGTCCCCCCCGGATGACCCCTCGTTCGCTGAGATAATGAGGCATATCCAGGAGAACATGGGGTGGGACGGTGAAGAGCTTGACCCCGAGAGACTACGCCTTGCCAGCTACCTTCGGCAAAAAGACCCTAAGCCTGTGGTAGTACCACCTTGGTGGACACCTTTGTGGACGTCACCAAGGCTGCGTGGAAGCGTCCACATTTGACTCCGGCAGTGCTGAAAAAGGCTGATCGCCTGTACAAGGCCCCAAGGGAGGACCAGTACCTGGCGAACCATCCTCTGGCTGACTCCCTGGTCATTACGGCCTCACATGACCGGTCTCGGAAACCGCAGCACTTGAGCACGCAGCCACCGGACCCGGAGTCCAAACAGTTGGACGTCCTGGGCAGGCGTACGTACGCGGCTTCGACGTGTGCCATTAGGTCGTTAAATTACCTCACCCACATGGTTCAGTTCCAGAATGCATGGTGGGAACAGGGACAAGACCTAGCTGAAAAATTGCCAGACGGTGGCCAGAAGGAGGAGCTGTTGCAACTCCTCCGTACGGGTTCGGACGTGGGGACAAAGGTGCTTAGAGCCGCATACGACTCTGCAGACTCTTCGGCCTGAGCTGCAGCCTCAGGCATGTGTCTCTGGAGACACTCGTGGCTCCGTGTCTCCGGGTTTACCCCGGATGTCCAGAAGAACATCATGGACGCCCCTTACCGTGGCGAAGTTCTGTTTGGTGAAGCCTCGGAGAAGGTGATTACCAAACTGCAGGAAGCCGAGAAGGCGGTCAGATCTGTCCACGCTATGTACAGGTCTCGACTTAGTTCCTTTCGCAGGAACCAGAGTCGTTTCGCAGCCGGACCCAGAGGCAACAACCACGTTCCGGCCAGCAACAGAGGGGCTCATTCACCCGAAAAGCCCAGGCTAAGACATCCTCAGGCAGAGGCCAACGAGCCACAAAGTTGGCCCAACCTGCAGGATCCAATCCTGCCACAGCATGACTCCTTCCCGGCCCCCACCCCTCCTCTGGATCAACGGGAAATGAAGGTCGGGGGTCGTATCGCGACCACCTGCCAGGGTGGCGGATGATCACCACCGACAGGTGGGTGCTACAGTTGGTCGAAAAAGGCCATTATATCGAATATGTAGACAACCCGCCTACAAGGCCTCCTCTGCTTTCCCGCTAATCGGGTCAACATGCCCTGCTTATACAGCAGGAAGTGCTCTCGCTTCTAGAGAAGGAAGCGTTGGAACACGTTCCAGGGAACCAGAGAGGAGCAGGATATTATTCGCACTTCTTCCTGGTTCCAAAGAAAACAGGGGATCTTCGTCCAATTTTGGACCTCAGCGGCCTCAACCTCTCGGTCATTTACAAGCGCTTCAGCATGGTGACCCTTCCGGGTCTAATCCCCATGCTGAAGAAGGACGCTGTCTTGGCGTCTCTGGACATGCAGGACGCTTACCTGCACATCCCTATTGCGCAAGCACACAGGAGGTTCCTGCGCTTCGAGTTTCTCGCCGCCATTATCAGTTCCGGTGCTTCCTCGGCTGTCATCAGCCTCGGTATTTACCAAGTGCATGCAGTCGCGGCAGCTGCCTCTGAGGAGACAGGGCCACTACCACGTGTTCCCGTACCTGGACGATTGGCTTCTCATGGCCCCTTCCAAGGAGGCATTGCTGATAGCCATTCACTGTACCCAGACCCTTTTTCAGTCTCTGGGCATCCTTATTAACTACTAGAAGTCTCTCATGGTACCATTCCAGAAACTGCAATTTATAGGGGCAGTTGAGGACACCGTCAAGGGGAAAGGCTTCCTTCCCGAGGACAGAGTGGAACACATTTGGTCCCTCATAAGAGATCTGTCAGCGAAGAAGACCGTCCCGGCCAGACTGGTCCTTCGCCTGCTCGGACACATGGCTGCGGCCATTCCAACAGTCCCGATGGCAAGACTCCACATGTGGGTAACCCAGTGGATGTTAAGGGTGCAGTGGGACCAAAGGCAAGACCATCTGCAACAACCAGTCAGAATCACGAAGGCCGTGGTTCGGGACTGGCAATGGTGGCTAGATCCGGGAACCCTCTCCGTGGGGGTTCCCTTCACAGCGCCGTCCCCGACAGTAACTCTCTCCACAGACACCTCAGGGCTGGGGTGAGGAGCGCACTTGAACGGGGTGAGGTCTCAGGGAACATGGACAACCCAGGAATCTCATCTCCACATCAACATATTGGAGATGAGGGCAGTCCTTTATGGCCTGCAAGCCTTCCAGTCGGATATTCCACCGAGTACTCCCTGTTGCGAACAGACAATACTGCGATGATGTATTACCTCAACAAACAAGGAGGCACACACTCCTACCCCCTTTACAGGGAGGCCATGCGGGTGTGGGAATGGGTAATACGACACGGCGTAAACCTTATTGCGGTTCACGTCCCCGGGATGGACAATACCGTCGCAGACAGCCTGAGTCGTTCCCAGGCCAGAGTCCACGAGTGGGAACTTCTACAGGAGGTGGCAGAGGATCTGTTCCACAGATGGGGCACTCCAGAATTACATCTATTCGCGTCCCCATCCAACGCAAAACTGCCCAATTTTTGCTCGCTAGATCCAGGGCTTGGTGTTTTCTGGCGAGACGCGTTGTCCCTCTCCCTGGCAGGCAGATTCCTCTATGCCTTTCCATCAATCCAGAGAGTTCTTCTCAGACTTCGCAGGGAGCACGCAACGCTTATCTTGGTAGCGACATTCTGGCCCAGGCAAATCTGGTTCCCGCTACTGCATCAGCTATCTCGGGAACCTCCACTGCCTTTGCCAATCAGCTCCCATCTGTTGTCTCAGGAGGAGGGTTCATTAGTCCACCTGGACTTACATTCATTGAACCTACATGCCTGGCTCCTAGAGACATAGCCATGATGCGGTACGGGGTCTGCAAGAGGTGGCAGACATACTTTCTGCCGCTAGAAAACTCATACACATCGCAACATACACGCCATGAAGTGGCGATGTTTTGTTTAGGGCTCAAACGCACGGTTTCTCGCCCTTAGACTGTCCTGAGAAGCTGGTTCTGGAATACCTGCTTTCTCTTTTCTAATCTGGGCTAGCTTACTCCTCGATCAAAGTGCACCTTTGTGCAATCTCAGCCTGTCATGTCCCCATAGGCCATCATATGGTGGCTCAGTTGGATACTACTCATGCCTTTTTAAGGGGGGTCCTCCACCTTAGGCTGCCTATCAAGGATCCGGTTCCTCCTTGGGACTTGCCCTTTGTCCTGGAGCAGCTTACGCTGCCACCCTTTGAACCAGCCACGGATTGCGAGCTACGTTTTCTGTCGTGGAAAACGTTGTTTTTAGTTGCAGTTACCCTGCAGAAGAATCTCTAATTACAGGCACTCGTGCAAAGAGCCATATTTAATTTTCCACCAGGATAGGGTATCCCTGAGGACAAATCCTAAGTTCCTGCCCAAGGTGGTTTCAGCCCTAACCCTTAATCAGGATATCGATTTACCAGTGTACTTTCCCAAGTACACCAATCGAGGAGAAGCATTGCTTCACACCCTGGATGTTCACAGGTGTCTCAGATATTATCTGACCAGAACCAAACAGTACCAGAAAGCGGGATCAGCTGTTCGTCTCCTTTGCTGAGAGGATGAAAGGAGTCCCTGTTTCTAAACAGTCCCTTTCACGTTGGCTCACCCAGTGTATCTCTTGCTGTTATGACAAACGCAACAAACCCTTGCCAGGCGTGGTCAAGGGTCATTCTACCAGAGGTGTGGCTACCTCTTTTGCAGCGCTGAAAAATGTTTCCACTTCAGCTATTTGCGCTGCAGCTATCTGGAGCTCGGTGCATACCTTTATTAGGCATTACAGCCTTGTTATTGCTTCTAGGCGAAGGGCAGGTTTCGGCCTAGCCGTCCTCCAGGTACTTCTGTCCTAGGCTCTGACAGGGTCATAATCTCCATCTTTCCTCCTCCCGATGGCGTAAGATTGTCGCCATTGCTTGGGAATCAGTCCTAATGGTGTAACCTGCTGCAAGAGCTGTATCTCGAAGTAAGATAGTACAGTTACGAAAGAACTTACCGTAACGGTAGATCTTCGAGAACAGCTCTTGCAGCAGGTACCTTCCCGCCCACCATTCCCCCCTTTGCAGGTCACAGGTTATAGCCTAATTTCCATCATTCAGGATGGAACGATTTGTATTTAGTCTTGGCCATCTGATGGCGGATCCTCTGTCTCCTCTTCTGATGTCAGCCAGCGGCCGGGAGTCTCTGGCGGGAGAACTGGGGATTATGGCGGGACCGCCTCCTTATGTACTACGCCTGACGTCGGGGGCAGGACCGACATTGGAGGCGTTCCCCGCTGAAGACTGCTAGCTAGAAAATTTCCGTGGGGTCCTGACGCCTGACGGCTTCAGTCTTAATGGTGTAACCTGCTACAAGAGCTGTTCTCGAAGATCTACTGTTACGGTAAGTTCTTACAGAACTGTACTTTCCTCGGCGTCGCCCATCACGATAGGCATGTAATTTTCATTTCTGGTACGTGGATCTCCTTGGCCTCAGCAATAGACCTCTGTGAGGGCTGCTTTTCTGTCTATATCTGCTGACCAGATTTCAGGGGACAGTTCTTTTTTTTTTTTTTGAAATTGCCGTTTCTAGGAGCGTGGATATGTTGTTCATCCACACTCTCTGGCATGTCCCTTTCCCCTTTAAATCTTGCTGGAAGTCTTCAAGCTGGCTCCTCCCACACACCTGGATGGTAAATACCTCGGCTCTGTCCTATGACGCCAGATCTTCCTTTCCTCTGGAAGATTCAGGCTCCCTCGTGCTACTTTAGCAATTCGTAGGCCCTGAATTTGCAAAGTCGGTTTTTACCGCAAATCACTCTAAAACTTG
The DNA here is from genome assembly GCA_016271365.2 of Neoceratodus forsteri. Lineage (NCBI taxonomy): Eukaryota > Metazoa > Chordata > Ceratodontiformes > Ceratodontidae > Neoceratodus > Neoceratodus forsteri. Next base: position 249,738,549 of record CM057457.1, read on the forward strand.
TCAGAGTTAACGACTCCGATTACAGCGCATCGGACATGGAGGACAAATCATCCCTCGGATTTCGCCGGTGAACCTTCGGCCAGAAGATGTCGCGCACCGATCCCCACCCCTCGTGTGTCTATTGCCTAGGTGTCAGACATGACACCACATCTTGTACTTTTTGCCGGCCTTCCATCCCAATGTTCTGGACGACCTCAAGGCGCACCTAAAATTGGGGAGACCGGAGAAAAGGAACCCACCGGTGAAATCGAAAGAGGCGAGGTGGGCAGTTTCCACGGCAGCGGGATCTGCCGAGCAGCTGGAGCAGGTGAAGGCATTCGAGGAGGAAGCGGCTTAAGCTTTGACCAGTCGAAGCTTTTTTGTTCCACTCAACCTTGGCTCTACTTTTATGGGCTCCTTCAGGGAGTTGTGCCAGTCTCTCCCCACCAGGGGTGAGGTGCCCTCGGGCTCGCACTCCTCCTGCCCTCGGAAGAGGGATAAGGACCCCATGTCTTCAACTAAACTGAGACGCTTCTGGGACCAAGAGAGGTCTGAGTCCCAGGAACACGCGGTCTTGACTTCGGTTGAGATTGCTTCCTCGGCCGCTGGCTTTATGGACCTTCCTACTGGCCAAGGGACTGAGACCGAGGAAACGGCTGAACCGGCCGAGATTACTCTCGCCCCGATCGAGCTTTTATCGCCGACTCCGGTCGTCGAATCTTTAGAAAGGACTCTGATCCTTTCCTTTCCCGACGAGGAGACACTGCCCTCGGGTGTCCCGAACGAGGAAACTCTACCGGAACCTCGGTTTTCACTGACTCTGGTGACTCCTGATGGACCGAACCGACCCCGTCGGTCTCGATCAAAGACCAGGACCCTTTCGGCCGAACGGCCAAAAAAAGGCCACAGACACTCTAAGAAGAGGCGCCGCCACAGATCTTCATCCTCTTCGGATGAGGAGAGGCTTCGGAAACTCCATTGACGCTATGAGGATCTTATGTGGCAACAACTGATTTTGACTGGGCAGAAGCAGGCCTTGCTGGCTGCCCAGGCCATCACTTGGCTTCCGCCTCCAAGGCCGATGCCGACCCCTCCGGAATTGAAGGCCTCTGTTCCACCGCCCGTGGGGCTGGCCCATATCCCGGCTCAGCCTATTCCGGTCTCTCCACCGATTTTGGTGGAGCCACCGCCTAAGCAGCCTCAGGGAGGGGCTCCCTCAAAAGAGGACTGACCAGACACCGGGCTTCCCCGTCGTCTGTTGATCATGGTCATCCCGGATCGCCCTTGGTGTATCGAGGAGACCTAGGCGGGAGACCGTTGTATCCCGACTTTTCAGACTCGGACGACACTGGATTACACTCTCATCTTGGGGATGATGAGTCATCCGTGGCAGGATTGGAGGAAGGCCCCTCCTCCTTTCAGGGCATCCTCCGCCTGAGCTCTGAATCCACCGGAATGCCCCTGGAGCCCATCCAAAAAAAGCGGAGTACCCCCTTACAGATATCCTCAAAAGGTGAGATACCCCAACGGAGGCCTTTCCAGTGGCGGAAGCCATCGTTGGCCCGGCTCTTGAGCTTTGGCAGCGTCCTGCTACCTGCCCAGCTCTGTCTGCCTGTATGGCCCGCAAGTATAGGGTGCCCATGGGGTCCCTGGCGGGGTTCACAGAACATCCTTCGGCCGAAAGCCTTGTGACTGCTTCTGTGTTTAGACGGACAGGTAGCTCAGCTGACACTGACTGCCCTCCGGACAAGGAGTCCAAAAATATGGACCATTCTGCCCATAAGGTCTATGCGGCCTCCTCCTTAGGCCTTCGTCAGGCCAGCTCGGCTGTTATCATGGCACACTTCTCTCATGCCCTCCTAGGGTCATTAGATGAAGTCCACCCTCATCTCCCAGCGGACATGCAGACCGCAATGAAGCAGATCCGTGATCAGGGCCATGCTGTTGCAAAACAGCAGCTCCAGATGGCCCTGGACATTGGAGATTCCTGTGCCTGCTCTTTAGTAGCCGCAGTGGCCACTCGCCACAGGGCTTGGCTGAGGCTATCCTCCTTCCCGGCGGATACCCAGCACAAGTTAGCTGACATGCCCTTTCAAGGCACTGACCTCTTTGGTCCAGGAGTGGCTGGTCACCTCCAGCGCATAAAGCAGTCCAATGCCATCTTGGATGCTACCTCTGCAAAGGGTTCTTCAGGCAAGAACCAGCAGAAGTGCAAGAAGAAACCTTTTCGGCACTCTTCCCCTGCGGTTAGGCAGCCCTCCTATCAAGGAGGCCAGCAGCAACAGCAGGCTCAAGCTTGGCGCCCCAGGCCCAAGCAGGGTCCCCAACAGCCACGTAAAGGAGGCCGAGGTGCTGGTCCAGGAGCCTCCTCCTCCTCCTCCTCCTGTAAGCCTGCTCAGTGACGAGTTGGGGGTTGCCACCCCCACACCCATCACTCCAGCTCTGGGTCCTCCCGAGGGGGGGCTGGCTCCGCCACTTTCTTTCCGCCTGGTCCGATATCACCCCGAACAGGTGGGTTCTAGAAGTGGTTGGCCAGGGACTGCCTCTGGAATTCGAGCAGTACCCTTCCAGCCAAGCCCGCACCCCTCAGGAGGAAAGGATCTCAGGTTGCACTCAGTCGGCTCTTCAAGACGACATTACTCAGCTCCTCTGCAAGGAGGCGGTAGCTGCAGTGCCGGATCCTCCTACAGACCCAGGCTTCATGTCCAGGTACTTCCTGGTGCCCAAGCGGACGGGAGGTTGGCGCCCCATCCTAGATTTCCACGACCTGAATCAGTATTTCAGGTCTTGCACCTTCCGGATGGTAACTCTGAACCAGATCATACCATCCCTGGAGCAAAACATGTGGCTCTGTTCACTGGATCTGCAGGATGCGTTCTTCGTCGTCCCAATCCATCTGTCCCATCAGCGGTTCCTCTGCTTCAGGGTTGAGGGGACCCTGTACTTGTTCTGAGCCATGCCATTCGGCCTGTCATCGGCCCCAAGGGTCTTCACCAAGTGCATCGCAGTGGTGGCAGACTATCTCCAGCGTCGAGGAGTTTGAATCTACCCTTATCTCGATGACTGGCTCTTGGCAGGTTCCTCCCTTCAGGAGGTGGAGAGATCCAGGGATCTGGCTCTTCGAACCTGCTCCCAACTAGGCCTCCTGATCAATGAGGCCAAGTTGGAACTCGTGCCCTCTCAGGTGATGGGCTTCATCGGGGAAGAGCTCGACTCTCATCAAGCCAGAGCTCGGCTCCTGGCGGACAGGGCGGAGGTTCTTTCCTCCTTTGCCCAGTCATTTCTGGTTGGGCACTTGCGCCCTGCCCAGGACTTCCTGCGCCTTCTGGGCTACATGTCGGCGTGCACCTCAGTGGTCCGTTGGGCCAGATGGCACATGCGCCCCCTCCAATGGGAACTGGCCACTCAGTGGACTCAGCGCCATGGTCATTTTGACCAACTGATCACTGTGACCTAGAAGATGTGGGACACTCTCCAGTGGTGGACCGCGCCAGAACGGTTGCAGGAAGGAATCCCGTTTGTCCGCCCTGAGACGATGGTTGTTCTTACGACCGGTGCCTCTCTCGTGGGCTGGGGAGCCCACATGGGGGACAGCAGAGCCCACGGGTTCTGGACCCTCGAGGAGTCCCGATGCCACATCAACCTGTTAGAGCTCTGAGCAGTCAGACTGGCGTTGTCAGCTTTTGCTGCTCAGCTCCGGGGTCAAGTGGTTCAAGTCCAGATGGACAATACCACGACCATGTATTACCTCAACAAACAGGGCAGCACGCACTCCTGTCTGCTTTTCAAGGAGGCGCTCCACATCTAGTCTCTCGTCAGCCGGTTGGAGGCGGATCTCCTAGCTATTCATGTGGCAGGCGTCTCGAACCAGCTGGCAGATGCTCTCAGCTTATAGGCCAGACATCCCACGAGTGGTAACTCCATCCAAAGGTAGCTTACAGCTTGTTCTCCCGTTGGGGCAAACCAATGGTGGACCTGTTTGCCACTAGGTAAAACACCAAGCTGAGGCTGTATCATGCCTGCCCCCCTCAGCAGGTTTCGCTGCAGGGGGATGCCTTCTCAAGACCGTGGACCCCAGGTCTCCTCTATGCCTTCCCTCCATTTCCGTTGATCCACAAGGTGTTACTCAAGGTGAGGAGGGACAAGGCGAAGGTGACCCTGGTAGCCCCAGACTGGCCATGCCAGTTCTGGTACCCAGATCTCTTCAGCTACAGGCCCCCGGAGCGGCTTTGTACACGCTCAGACCTGATATGTCTGTACCAGGGGAAGGTTTTCCATCCAGACCTTCAATCCCTGCACTTGACAGCCTGGTACCTGAGCGGCTAGAGTTCCAGGCTTTGGGTCTTTCTGAGGATGTCTACACCGTAGTGGAGGCATCTCGGAAGGAATCGACCAGCAAATGTTATGCCTTCAAATGGAAAAGATTTTCCATTTGGTATCAGGGTAAGAGTCTGGACTCCTTATCCTGTTCTGTGGCTAACATTCTCGACTACCTTTGGTCTCTCTCCAAAGGAGGTCTACGGTCATCGACCCTTAGGGTGCACCTGGCAGCTATTTCTGCTTACCGGGCCCGGGCGCAGGAGACAGTGATTGGGTGCTTTTTCAAATGCCTGGATCACATATCCTCTCCGGTGCGTGAACCTCCACATCCGTGGGATCTCTTCTTGGTTTTGGCAAAGCTCATGGGCAAGCCATTCGAACCCATGCACAAGTGTGAACTTTCACACTTGTCGTAGAAGACTGCCTTCCTGGTGGCTATCATGTCAGCCAGAAAGACAGGAGAGCTCCTGGTGCTTTCGGTGAACTTCCCTTATCTGGTCTTCCACGGGGACAAAGTTGTTCTGCGCTCCCACCTGAAATTCCTTCCGAACGTGGTGTCAGAGTTTCTCCTTAACCAGGTGTTAACTCTGCTGGTATAATACCCTAATTACACCTCGGATGCCGAGTACAGTCTCCATATCTTGGACCTGAGACGTGCTCTCTCCTACTACAAGGAGAGGACCGCAGAAATTTGTGGAGAGGTTCGCCAGCTGTTTGTCACCTACGCTTGTATCTTACAGGGAGGAACAGGGCGAAGGAATACACTATTTTTAAGTGAAAAAGATGTTCCAGGACTAGAGGGCATGGGATGAAGTTGGAGGGAGGACGATTCAGAGGAAACATGAGGAAGAATTTCTTCACAGAACGGGTGGTGGACAAGTGGAACACCCTGCCAGAGGAAGTGGTGGGGGCTGAAACAATCACGGGATTTAAGAATGCATGGGATAGACATAAAGGAATTCTGCAGGTCAGGGGTAAGGGGCAACAGACTTCTAGGAAAACATAAACTGAACTTACAAGCTCAAATGGGCAGACTGGGCGGGCCATAGACCCTTATCTGCCGACACTGTCTATGTATCTATGCTGAAGCCACTTCTGGAAGACCTGCAGCCAAACGGACCATTGCAAGGTGGATTACATCATGCATAGATTTGTGCTACGAGTTGGCAGGCAAGGAGCCTCCCAGAGGGATAAGAGCTCATTCTACCTGTCATACTGCTGCATCAGTGACTGCTTCCAGGGACAACCTTATCCAGGAAATCTGTCGAGCTGCTACCTGGAAGTCAGCAAACACCTTTATTACCCACTACCACATCAACCTTAAGTCACACCGAGATGTTGGTTTTGGGGCCTCGGTTCTTCAATCTTTATTTCCAAAGTAGGGGGTGTGCGCCTTGCCTCCCTCCTCCCGGAGAACTGCTTAGAGTCTGCCAGAGAGTGTGGATGAGCAGCATATCCACGCTCCAAGAAGAACAGGTTACTCACCTGTAACAGTAGTTCTAGGAGTGGTATATGTTGTTCATCCACACGCACCCACTCGACCTCCCCGGCTTTAGGCGCACAATCTTGCTTCCAGCGGGCTAAAATCTGGCATCATGGGGCGGAGCCGAGGTATTTACCACCCGGGTGGGTGGGAGGAGCCAGCTTGAAGACTTCTGGCAAGATTTAAAGGGGAAAGGGACATGCCAGAGAGTGTGGATGAACAACATATACCACACCTAGAACTACTGTTACAGGTGAGTAACCTGTTCTTATCCTCCTCCCCAGCCTGCCATCCCTGACCCACCTTGAGATTCAAGGCGAACATCCCCCTGCCTCTCACCCTACCTGATGACCCCCAGATCCCTTTTCGAGCCGCGACTTACCCCCCGAGCTGGGATGAGATGGGGGCCCATAGCACCTCGTAACTTACATTTCATTGGACCGGGGCCAACGGATGGGCGAGGGCACATCCCCGGAACTCCATCTTCCCGCCGATGGCAGGCTATTTTCCTCCTCTTTACTCCCCATCGTGTGGTGTGAACCCTTGACATCATGACATGAGGCACCGACGTCCACCACACGTTGCGACGTAGTCCCTCTTGCAACTGCAGGACTTGTTGCACCCTGAGCCTCCGCACGGGGTCAGGCAAGCTGTGGGCTATGGTCCCTTCCCTTCCCCCTGGAGAAGGCGAGCAGTCATGGGACGCTCCAGCCTTCTCCCCCAGCCGGCCCTCCAGTAACCCGACTCCGCTGCCGAACCCGGGTCACCGGCGTCACAAGCAGAAATCCAACTGTTGCACCAACGGACTGGCTTCAGGGGACAGTTCTGCACCTGGACCTGCAGTCCCTGCACCTCACTGTCTGGTTCCTGAGTGGCTACAGTTCCAGGCCCTGGGTTTCTCAGATGATGTGCTCCATGTTGTGGAGGCCTCCTGGAAAGAGTCGACTTGCAGATGCTGTGCCTTTAAATGGAAGAGATTTTCCATTTGGTGTCGGGGCATGGAGCTTGATCCCCTTACCTGTCCTGTGGCTAGCATTCTGGATTACCTCTGGTCCCTCTCTCAGTTGGAACTGTGGGCGACGACCCTAAAGGTGCACCTGGCAGCCATCTCTGCTTACCGGGCATGGACTGGTAAACCGATGGTGGCCCAGGAGAAATTGGCTGGGTGCTTTTTCAAGGGCCTGGACAATCTGTCTCCTCCAGTGCATGAACCACTTCCAGCATGGGACCTGCTGCTGGTGTTGGCTATGCTCATTAGCAAACCTTTTGAGCCAGTGCAGAGGTGTAAGATGTCAGACCTGTCCTGGAAGATGGCCTTCCTGGTGGTCATCACATCAGCCAGAAGGACTGGCAAGCTGAAGGCACTCTCCTTACCAGGGGTGTAGCCAGACATTTCCATTTTGTGCACACAGTCTCCAACAGTTGCATCCCCCCCCATTTAAAAAATGTACACATCCTCTCCAAATGGTACCCCCTTCCAAACAAGTCAGATTGTTGTCAGATGATTCTTCTAATCTCTAAAGAGGTTATACATGTATCTGTCTCCTAAACAACAGAATTTTGAATAGTGACACTCCTCAGTGGCCTATACTAACCCAGATACTACAGCTTAGAATAAAAATGTTAGAAAGGCATATGGTTTGTGACAGGCACTCAACAAAACTGTACTCAAATCTGTACAGTGAGTATGCCTTCCTACACCCTTGCTCCTTACCTGGTCTTTCACAGGGACAAAGTCACCCTTCACCCCCAACCCGAACTTCCTCCCAAAGCTTGTATTGGAGTTTCACTGAACCAGGTGATTAACTTACCAGTATACTTTACTAACCCTTCTTTGGAGGCCAACTGCAGGCTTCATACCCTGGACCTGCCGAGGGTGCTTTCTTATTATGGCGATGGAGTTTGGAAAGAGGCTTGCCAGTGGAATCAAAGGATATATCACCTGGGTGGTGGGAGGAGCTTAACTTGAAGACATGTGGCAAATCAGACTGTTCTAGTGGAACTGCCAGAGTGTGAATGTGAACTATATACCACTCCTAGAACTATGATTACAGGTGAGTAACCTATTTTTTGGTACATTGTGCCATCTCAGGTGCAAGGGGGCTCCAATTCTTGGCATCTCCTCTTGCTTTTCTGCCAGTCACATGCTTCAGGGCTGCTGCCTTTAAGATCACTTCATCTCCTATCTTGCTAGTCGTGTGAGGCTCTGGTTTCATACCCATCTACCTCTCTTTTTTTCCTTTATTCAGAAGTTGGTAGTCAGGCATTTGATTATTTATATTGCCTATGTCCTTTCCCTTTCCCTTTTAGCTAGGGAAATCCTTAACCCTCTCTTATTTTTCTCCCACATTTGTTTCTCTCCTGGTGAACAGAACAAAGGTTAGTGAGGGAGCCAGCAACGTTATTGGCATGTGGCGCCACGTGGGGGTGGTGCGCAGGCACTGTACTCCATACCATGGCCAGTCTCTTAGCAAAAGCTTTGCTCCCGCAGGATCCTAGTGCCTTGGGCCCAGATCCATAAGTAGTGATCCATGGTGAAGCCATTCTGGAGGATCAACAGTTATGGATAAGTTTGTAACTTTAATTTCTACGGACATGGATGTGATGTTCTGTCCACACTTGTTTGGAGTGCTTTTCACCTTTAAGACTTCACTGCAACGTCTTCAAGCTGGCTCCTCCCACCCACCCGGGTGGTATCTCCCTCGGCTATGCCCCATGGCACCTGATCTTCCTTTCCACTGGAAGAAGCAAGTTCCCTCCTTATTGCTCTCGCACTGAGTAGGCCCTTTGCTGTTAAATCTTCGGTTTTCCTTCCAAGTTATTAAAAAAACTTTGTCTTCAGCCTAATTCTTCACCATCATCATGAACAATGAGAAGACCGCTCTGGGGTTCTGAAAATGTCTCTGCTGGCAGAAGATGTCCCGAACGGATTCGCACACCGCGTGTGTGTACTGCCTGAGTCACGAGCACGTTCCCCAGGCCTGCCACGTTTGTTGTGCTTTCTATCCGTCCATTCTTGAGGACCGCCACACCCACCTTCTGTTGGGCCATCTGAGCGAACAGTACCTGCCAGTGAAGTCGAAGGACATCCGTTGGGTGGTCTCCACAGCTGCGGGGTCCTCCGAACAGCTCACAGCTTTTGGCTCAGACCTCCTTGGCTTCGGCCTTTTTGCCTCTCTCTTTGGGCACCTCCTTCACGGGGGCATTTAAGGACTTGTACCAGGCTCCCCCGAGTCATGGCAAGGGCCTTTCATCAGCACACGAGTCTGATTCAAAAAAAAAAAACGGTCTCGCCGTCGCTCGTGGGATTAGGAATGCTCTTGCTGTCGGACTTATGACTCCTGCACTTCACCAGATCCGGCTTTGGTTGATTCTTTGGCCCAGGCCACTGGCTCCACGGTATCCCCATCAGGCCAGTTGGCCGAGATCCTGGTCAATATTCCGGCTGAGCTATTTCTCGAACTGGTCAACCAGCTGTCACCTGAAGAGACCAGTACTTCTCTGTCCAGGACTCTGGTCCTGATTCAGACCCAGGGAGGGACAGATCAGTCCTCTGATCTGCTGCCCTCTCGTCATCGACTAGGACACTGAGATACCCTGGCTGTCGCCGGCACCCTCCAAGGCCCACCATTGGTCCCCCCCAGCGGTTGAGGTCGAGGTCCTGGTCTTATTCCCGTGGGTGAGGTGGCTCACGCTGATGGCACTTCCTCTCTCGATGCCCAGGAAAGTGGTGCCACCGCCATTCTTCATCCTCGTCCTCCTACGGTGAGGAGAGGCTTCAACGCAGGTTGCATTGACACTACAAGTATCTCGTGCACAGAGCACAGGAGAGGTCCCAGATACCTGGAGAAGGGCTTGTGATCCCGCTCCACAAGAGTGGCAGCAGGGAGGAGGCAGGGAACTACAGATGAGTCGGTCTTACCTCAGTAGTGGGCAAGATTATAGAGGCACTCCTTAAGGAAAGGATAGTGCAACACCTGGATTCCATAGAAGCACAGAATCCAAGACAGCATAGGTTTACAACAGGAAGGTCCTGTCAACTAATTTCATAGATTTCTTTGACTGGGTAACCAGAGTGGTGGAACAAGGGGGTGCAGTTGATGTCGCCTACCTTGACTTCAACAAAGCTTTCAATACTGTTCCACTTAGAAGATTGATTAATAAGCTGGGTAGGCTCGGGGTGGGTCAGAAGTTGGTCAGCTAAGTGACAAACTGGTTGGCGGGCAGAAAAAAGAGAGTGGTGGTAAATGGTATACAGTCAGAAGAGATGCAAATCACAAGTGGGGTACCTCAGGGATCAGTCCTGGGGCCAGTCCTCTTCAGTATCTTAATCAGTGACGTTGCAGATAGACTGGAGGGTAAGGTTTGCCTGTTTGCAGATGACACCAAGATCTGCAATAGAGTAGATGATTCAGATGGAGTGGGCAGAATGAGAAGAGATCTGGAAAAACTGGCAAAATGGTCTGAAGAGTGGCAACTGAGGTTTAATGCAAAGAAGTGCAAGATCATGCACGTAGGGAAGAGAAACCCTGATGCTGCCTATAGGTTGGGAGGGGAGTTGCTGGCAGTCACAAGGGAAGAAAGAGACTTTGGCATCATCACAGATGACCTGAAATCATCCAAGCAGACCACTGAAGTAGTAGGTAAGGTTAGGAGGATGTTGGGGTGTATTAGTAGGGGTATCACAAGTTGTAAGAAGAAGGTAATAATCCCACTTTACAAGACACTGAATAGGCCCCATCTGGAGTACTGCATGCAGTACTGGAGGCCACACCTTCACAAGGACATTAACAAAATGGAGGCAGTCCAGAGACGGGCAACCAAAATGGTGCAGGGACGGCATCAGAAAACATATGAGGACAGATTAACAGAGCTCAATATGTATGCCCTAGAGCAAAGGAAAAAGAGAGGTGATATGATCGAAACAATCAAACATCTTAAGGGTATTAACAAGGTGAAATAATCTAACATGTTTCAATATAAGAAAAATAGCAGGAAAAGAGGACACAGCATGAGAGGGAGGCCAATTAAGGGGTAATATGAGGAAGTTCATTTTCACAGAAAGGGTGGTGGATGCATGGAACAGCCTACTTACCTCAGGAAGTGGTTAATATGAATACAGTGCAGGGCTTCAAACAGGCATGGGATAAGGCATAAGGGAGCGATACAGATGGGTATAAATAAATAGGTCATTGACAGAGTAAAGGTCTATGGCACATTCATAAGGTGTAGCAAAAACGGGCAGACTGGATGGGCCTTGCGGTCCTTATCTGCTATCAACTTCTATGTTTATGTTTATATGTGGCAACAGCTTGCATTCGCCTGTATGAAACCTGTTCCGGCTCCTACCCTGACCATCACCTGGCTTCTGCCACAGAGGCCGACGCCTTCTCCGCCTCAGGAGCCGACCAGAAGGGTCCTGGCTTGGCCTCTACCGGCGTCTCCATTGATCCCAGTGGAGCTGCTGCCCAAACAGCCAAAATCCATCACTCCGGCTACATAGTCTCGGCTGACATTGGGTCTTCCCCATCGGCAGTCAGTCACCGTCACCCCGTACCATCCGCAGAGGGTCATTGGGGATTCAGGTGGTCGACCCCTCTTTGACGACTCCTCAGAGTTAGAGGGTTCCTCCTTACACTCCCGTCCGGTGGACACAGAGATGGCTGGGGGTCTCTCGATGGATGAAGACCCTACCTCCTTCATGGGTCTTCTCCACTTGATCTTGGAATTCTTGGGTCTTAAGATTGAGCCCATTCAAAAAAAGGCTCAGTACCCTCTTACTGAGATCTTGGACCAGTGTGACTCCTCTGGGGAAGCCTTCCTGGTTGCAGAGGCCATTCTTGGCCCTGCTTTGGAGCTTTGGTAGCAGCCTGCCTCCTGCCCAGCGTCATCTGCTTGGATTGCCCACAAATATGCGGTTCCCTTTTGGGGTTCACAGAACATCCCTCGGCTGAAGGCTTGGTGGCCGATTCTGTGTTTAGGCGCTCCGGCAATGTGGGGGACGTCAACAAACCGTCTGACAAAGAGTTCAAGAAATTGGACTATTCGGGTGAGAAAGCTCTATGCTGTCTCTTTGCTCAGCCTTCGCCAATCGGGCTCGGCCCTCCTGAGGGCCCATTTCTCTCACACTCTGTTGGGCACTTTAGATGAGGTGCTCCCTCATCTTCCGGCGGACCTTTAGACCACTGTCAAACAGGTCCGAGATCAGGGTCGGGCCGTGGTTAAGTAGCAGCTCCAGACATCCATGGACATTGGGGACTCCTGTGCCTGTTCTGTGGCAGCCGCAGTGGCCATGTGCCGCAGGACTTGGCTGCGGATCTCGAAGTTCACAGCAGACACCTAGTACAAGCTGGCAAATGTCCCTTTCCTGGGCACTGACCTGTTTGGGCCTGGGGTCGAGGAGCACCTCACCCGCATTGAGAAATACACCACCACCTTGAACTCTGTGACATCCACCCAGATTGACCCCAAAGGGCTCTAAACATCAAAAAAAAAAAAGGCCCTTTCAGTGCACCACCACTCCTACGGCCAAACCCGCCCATCCCCAAGCTGGGCAGCAGGCTCAAGCGTGGCAACCTCAGCTGAAGTCAGTGGCCTCAGTAGTCCACAAGCCTGGAGAAAGAGACTCCAGTGGTTCCTCAGCTGGCCCTCCTCCGCCTCCAAGCCTGCCCAGTGACGGGATGAGGGTTGCCTCCCTCGTGCCCGTCACGCCACCCCTGGGTCCTTCCATGGGAGGCAAACTCCGCCACTTCCTTTCCACCTGGTCCGCTATCGCCACAGACAGGTGGGTTCTCGAAGTGGTTGGTCAGGGTCTGCCTCTGGAATTCAAGCAGTACCCACTTTACCGAGCCCGTGCCCTATGGGTGGACATGGTATCTGCAGACATTCTGTCGATCCTTTGGGACGACATTGCCCAGGTCCTCCGCAAGGAGGTCATGGTTCCTGTCACGGACTCTCTGGAATACCGAGGGTTTATCTCCAGGTACTTCCTGGTGCTGAAACGGACGGGGGGGCTGGCACCGCATCTTAGATCTGCATGACCTGAACAAGTTTCTTAAGTCGTATACCTTCAGGATGGTCATGCTGTCTCAGATCATACCATCTCTAGAGCACAACATGCAGTTCTGCTCTTTGGATCTACAGGATGCATTCTTTCATGTACCAGTCTGTCCATCTCACAGATGGTTCCTTCGCTTCCAAACAGAGGGAACCCTCTACAAGTTCCAGGTCATGCCATTTAGCCTGTCTTTGACCCTCAGGGTCTTCACCAAGTGCATTGCAGTGGTGGCAGCTTACCTGAGGTGCCATGGGGTCCGGGTTTACCCCTACCTGGATGACTGGCTCATCATGGGTTCCTCCAGGCAAGAGGTGGAGTGCTCCAGGGACATGGACCTCCAGACCTGTGTCTCTCTTGGCCTCCTGGTCAATGAGGCCAAGTTGGAACTCGTACCCTCACAGGTGATCATCTTCATCTGGGCAGAGCTCGATTCTTGCAGAGCCAGGGCTCGGCTCTCGATAGACAGAGCGGAGGCTCTCTCCTCCTTTGCCTGATCATTTCTGGTTGTGCAGTTGCGCCCTACCTGGGACTTCCTGTGCCTCCTGGGTTAAATGGCAACCTGCACCAGTGTAGTTCGATTGACCCACTGGAGATTGCACTCTCTGCAGTGGGAGCTGGCCAGCAAGTGGTCTCAGCCCAGGGGTCATTTCAGTCAGCTGGTCACTGTGACCCAGTGCATGTGGGACACTCTCCAATGGTGGTTAGCACCAGAACATCTGTAGGAAGGGATCCTCTTTGTCTGCCCAGAGCCGATGGTCATCCTGATGACCATCTCCCCGTGGACATGCAGACCACAGTCAAGCAAGTCCAGGTCCAGGGCTGGGCTGTTGCCAAACAGCAGCTCCAGATGGCCATGGACAATGGGGACTCTAGTGCCCACTCGTTGGCAGCCGTAGTTGCCTCTCGCCAGCAGATACTCAGCCCAAACTAGCTGATGTGTCTTTACTGGGCACCGATCTCTTCGGCCCAGGTGTGGCTGGTCACTTTCAGTGTATTGAGCAGTCCAGTGCCACCTTGGATGCCACTTCTGCTAAAGGTTCTTCGAGTAAGAAGCAGAAGAAGAAGCCTTTTCGGCACTCTTCCCCTGTGGCCCAGCAACCCTCCTTTCAAGGAGGGTAGCAGCAGCAGGCTCAGACTTGGCGCCCCTGGCCCAAACCCAGGCCCTCCCAGGTCTGTAAAGCAAGCTGAGGTTCAGGTCCGGGATCCTCCTCCTCCAAGCCTGCTCAGTGACAGGGCAGGGGCTGCCACCCCCTTTCCTGTCACACCAGCTCTGGGTCCTCCCGTGGGGGGCTGGCTCCACCACTTCCTTTCCGCCTGGTCCGCTATCATCATGGACAGGTGGGTCTTGGAAGTGGTCGGTCAAGGACTGCCTGAGGAATTCGAGCAGTACCCTCCAAGCTGAGCCCGCGCCCCACGGGAGGAAAGAGTATCCGCCCATACTCAGTTGGCTCTCCGAGACAACATCGCTCAGCTCCTCCTCAAGGAGGCAGTAGCTCCAGTGGTGGATTTTCCAGCAGACCCAGGCTTCGTCTCCAGGTATTCCTGGTGCAGAAGCGGACGGGGGGCTGGCGCCCCATTCTGGATCTGCACAACCTGAATCAGTATCTCAGGTTATGCACATTTTGGATGGTCACTCTGTCCCAGATCATACCATCCTTGGAGCGAAACGTGGTTCTGTTTACTGGATCTCCAGGACGCATTCTTTCACGTCCCAATCAGTCCATCTCATTGGCGGTTTCTCCACTTCAGAGCTGAAGGGACCGTATATGAGTTCTGAGCCATGCTGTTCAACCTGTCATCGGCTCCATGGGTCTTCACCAAATGCATCGCAGTGGTGGCAGCCCATCTCAGGCGTTGGGGGGGGGAGGGGTCAGAATTTAACCCTACCTCGACAATCGGCTCTTAGCAGGTCTCACCCAGTAGGAGGTGGAGAGGCCCAGGGACCTGGCCCTCCAGACCTGCTCGCAACTCGGCCTCTTGATCTACGAGGCCAAGTCGGAACTCATGCCTTCCCTGATGATGTGCTTCATCGGGGCAGAACTCGACTCTCCTCAAGCCAGAGTTCGGCTCCCGGTGGACAGGGCAGAGGTTCTCTCCTCCTTTGCCCAATCATTTCTGGTTGGACAGTTACGTCCTGCCCAGGACTTTCTGCGTCTTCTGGGTTACATGGTGGTGTGCACCTCTGTGATCCTTTGGGCCCAGTGGCACATGCGCCCCGCCCCCTTCAGTTTGAGCTGGCCGCCCTGTGGACTCGGCGCCATGGTCATTTCGACCAGCTGATCACTGTAACCCAGAAGATGTGGGGTGTTCTCCAGTGGTGGACCGCCCCAGACTGGTTACAGGAAGGGATCCCGTTTGTCTGCCCCGAGCCGACGGCCATCCTCATGACCAGTGCTTCTCTCATGGGCTGGGGAGCCCACATGGGGGACAAAAGGGTCCATGGGTTCTGGACCCCTGAGGAGTCCCGCTATCACATCAACCTGTTGGAGCTCAGAGGAGTCAGACTGGCACTGTCAGCTTTCACGCCTCAGCTCCGGGGTCAAGTGGTTCAAGTCCAGATGGACAATACCACGACCATGTACTACCTCAACAACCTGGCGTGCACGCATTCACATCTGCTTTGCAGGGAAGTGCTCCATATCTGGACCCTCATCAGCCGTCTGGAGGCAGATCTCCTAGCCATTCATGTGGCAGAAGCCTCAAACCATCTGGCGGATACTCTCAGCCGCTTAGGCGAGACATCCCACGAGTGGTCTGTCCATCCAGAGGTAGCTTACAGCCTGTTCTCCCACTGGGTAAACCGATGGTAGACCTGTTTGCCTCCAGGGACAACATCAAGCTGAGGCTGTTTCATGCCCACCCACCCTCAGCAGGGCTCGCTGCAGGGGGATGCCTTGTCAAAGCCATGGACCCCTGGCCTCCTCTACACCTTCCCTCCATTTTCCTTGCTCCACAGGGTGCTCATCAAGGTGAGGAGGAACAAGGCAAAGGTGATTTTGGTAGCCCCAGACTGTCCGTACCAGTTCTGGTATCCAGATCTCCTCAGCCTCAGCTGCAGGCCCCTGGAGTGTCTTCCAGCATGCCCGTACCTGATCTGTCTCAATCAGGGAAAGTATACCATCCGGACCTTCAATCTCTGCACGTCACAGCCTGCTACCTGAGCGACTAGAGTTCCAGGCTTTGGGTCTTTCCGAGGATGTCCTCACCGTGGTGGAGGCATCCAGAAAGGAATCGACCAGGAAATGTTATGCCTTTATATGGAAAAGGTTTTCCATTTGGTATCAGGGCAAGGGCCTGGACCCTTTGTCCTGTCCAGTGGCTAACATTCTCGACTACTTTTGGTCTCTCTCCAAAGGGGGTCTTCAGTCATCGATCCTTAGGGTGCACCTGGCAGCCATCAGTGCTTACCAGGTGCTGGCCGGTCAGCCGACGGCACAGGAGACAGTGGTCAGGCGCTTTTTCAAAGGCCAGGATCACATATCCACTCCGGTGCGTGAACCTCCACCTCCGTGGGATCTACTGCTGGTAGTGGCAAAGCTCATGGGCAAGCCATTTGAACCATTGCACAAGTGTGAGTTGTCACACTTGTCGTGGAAGACAGCCTTCCTGGTGGCTATCATGCCTGCCAGAGGAACAGGGGAGCTCCAGGTGCTTTTGGTGAACTCCCCTTATCTGGTCTTCCACAGGGACAAGGTTGTCCTACACTCCCATCTGAAATTCCTTCCAAAGGTGGTGTCAGAGGTTTCACCTTAACCGGGTGTTAACTCTGCCAGTATACTACCCTAATTGCACCTCGGAGGCCGAATATAGGCTTCATGCCTTGGACCTGAGATGAGCCCTCTCCTTTTATAAGGTGAGGATGGCAGACATTCGGGGAGAAGTTCGCCAGTTGTTTGTCACCAACCTGCAGCAGAACGGACTATTGCAAGGTGGATTACATCTTGCTTAAGTCTGTGCTACGAGTTGGCGGGCATGGAGCCTCCCAGAGGGATGAGAGCTCATTCTACCTGCCATACCGCTGCATCGGTGGCTGCTTCCAGGGACATCCCTATCCAGGAAATCTGTCGGGCTGCTACCTGGAAGTCAGCAAATATCTTCAATACCCATTACCACATCGACCTTGAGTCACGCCAGGATGCTGGTTTTGGGGCATCAGTTCTCTAATCTCTTTTCCCCAAGTAAGTATCAGTGGGGGTGTGCACCTTGCCTCCTTCCTCCTGGAGAACTGCTAGGAGTCTGCTAAGAAGTGTGAATGAACAACATATCCACGATCCTAAAAAAAGCAGGTAACTCACCTGTAACAGTAGTTCTAGGAGTGGTATATGTTGTTCATCCACACTGACCCACCCGACCTCCCCAGCTGCAGACGCACAACACCTGGCTTCCATCGGGCTAAGATCTGGTGTCATGGGGTGGAGCTGAGGGATATACCACTCAGGTGGGTGGGAGGAGCCGGCTTGAACACCTTCCGGCGATCCTTAATGGAAAGGGACATGCCCAGAAGTGTGGATGAGCAACATATACCATTCCTAGAAGTACTGTTACAGGTGAGTAACCTGTTTTTGTGCAGAGGGTTTTGACTTGTATGTAAAGTCCTAGTGTGTCCTTCCCTCTGTTTGCTATTAGGAGTTTTTCCTAAATTAGCCTGCTAGCTTTATGGTAGTTTTACAACTCTCGGGGATCTCCATCTCAAATACCTTTATGTTGCCTTTCTAGCTCCTACAATGCATCCTGTCTCATGTGACAGTGATGTAGCCGAGCCCATAGAGTTAGCATATGCACTGCTTTAAAATCAGTTCACAACAGCAGAGCTGTGTAACTGCTCTTATCCAGTGAGCACAAATGGCTGCTGTTACAGTTTAGCAGATACCTGAAATCTAGCTGAGTGGGGTTTCTGTAAGAAAACAGCTATTAAATAGCTCTAATTCACTATTTGAGTTTTCTATATGTGTCAGGTCTAGCTAGCAGTAGTAAGTGTTTTCATTTTAAAATTTAATTTCATCAAACTACACACAACAATAAAAAGCACAGAAATTGCCCCATATCATTAGTGCTATATTTAGTAAAAGCTGTAGCTGTTTTCTTACAGAAAACCCACTCGGCTCTCAAGTATTTGCTAAACTGTAAATGTAGGTACCAGCATTCTGTTAGGTAAAACTGGCAGTTAGTGACGATTTTGCTCTGTGACATGATTTAAAATTTTTGTTTTACAAATGTGAAGTCTCTTTTTAATAAAATATAAAAATATGTATGTGTGATTTAATTAGTTTGACGAAATTGTTTTATTATTTGAAAAAGTGTGATGCACTAAATGTGTAGTGCAATGAATAATTGTAAAATGGACATCAAATGTGTAGCTGAAATAGTCCCTGTCATCCTATTGCATTCATGCCATACCACACACAGGAGTGAAACTGACTTCAAAGTATTTTGCAGTTTTCTAGGCTGCAGATTCATACCATATACTTCATATATTTGTTCAGTAGAAATGTATAAAATAGGCCGGCCCTGTGGCTCTAAGGGTTGAATTGCTGGACACTGTACCTTGTGCTGCACAGGTGACTCAGATTTGGGAACGGACCCAGGATGTCGGGTTGGGGGGGTCCTGGATTGAGTTGTCATCCAACAGCTCTCTTCTCTTCTCACCATTCAAGTGTAGAGTTTCTCACTGCCCTTTCAAACTGCAGCTTTCTCTTTCTCTCTGTAGAACTGCAACACCACCAGCTGGCCCATCAGCGCAGTGGTGGGATTTCCGCTACGCGGCGTGACCGGGTTTGGGAACAGACTCAGGTCGCTGGAGGGCCGGCCGGCGCGGGGGAAGAAGGATGGGCGTCCGTGGACTGCTCTTCTTCTTTGGGGGGAGGGTTGGGAGTCCGTCCGGCACTTGAGGGATCCCTGGCAGTGGCTGGTGGTACCGCAGCTACCGGCACCTAGCAATACTCAAGGGGGCATGGTGGACGCAGGACGTCATAGCATATCCCCACCCCCCCAGAAAAAAACAGGAAAATGAAGGAGCTGCCAGCCGCCCTAGATGACGCTCACCGCGGGCTTCAGTTAGCCCCCCTGGCCGGCCCTCTGACCAATCCTGTTGTCTGCGGTGCTAAGCAGGGGTGCCGCAGCCTCGCCCTGGGGGGCATCAGAGGGTCGTGGCCATTGTGGGAGGGTGGAAGCCCTGCGGTCCATGACCGAGCAGAGGTAGCGGGTGGCTCGGGGCGGTAAAGACAAAATAAAAAAAAAACTGCGACACCAGACTCCTGGAACCTTTTAGCACAACTTCCCACAATAAAGTGTAGACTCTCACTGCCCCTTCACATATTTGCAGGTCTCTTCCAGCTAAAACTGCAAAACTGGATTCCTTAATCCAAATTCTTCCACAAATGGGGGAAGGCAAACACAGGCCCTAGGGGTCAGGCAGCTGGCAACCCATAGGCAGGCCCTTTTCCCAGCCTTGCAGACCCATTTTCTGCATAGCAGCTGGAAACCCCGCTACCTTTGGAGGGGCTTCCGCTGAACTGAAACTAGAACTCGCAGTCTTTGGGCTTTTGGGAGCTCTCTGGCAGCTCCCCATTTGTTGAAATCAGTGTCCCATCCAAAAATGATTATGTATGAATCTCCTTCGATGCCTGATTGGTTGTATGAAAGAGCGCCAAGTATTTCCCCAGCCCCCCAATAAGTCTTCTGAAAGGTCCCATAGTCCTTGGCAGCAATCCTGGCCCTCTGATTGGCTGAAACTGGGGACAAAACCTGCAAACACGGCTGCTGAATAACAATTTCCATTTCACTCCACTAATGCCTCCACTTTCATGCCCTGGTGCAGCCAGCAGAAACACTTTTGTTTTCATTTGCCCTCAAAGTCTGTTAGCATTCCCTGTGCTCTTCAAAGTAACGGCACAGTTTAACATTTTTATTCAGTCCTCTTCCTGTTGCTGCTGCCATTTTAGCCTGCCGACAGGCAGCACATACACAATCCCACTGCTGTTCATACACTGTTACCCTTCCATGTCCTGCTGCAACCAATATAAACCTTTTTATTCTTTTATTGCCCCTCAGTCGTATAGCTGCCCTATTAAAGAGCAGCTGACACCTTCAGAAGAACTTTAACAAAATATAATATTTGGACACAGTTTGGCTTATATTCTGTTTGGATTGTATTCTACATTAGTTCTGTATTCCTCCTTCCTATGCATGATAAAACGTAAGGAACTTCTGTCCCAAATTGACTGGTCTCCTATACAGGCAACTCCTGACATCGACACAGCTCTCTCCTTCTTTACCCAAACTTTTAATAATGCCTGTGATATCTTTGCCCCAATGTTGACCCGCCGTTCTAAAAGGCAGAATGCCCCCTGGGTAACCCCAGCTTTGATCCACCAGCTCAAACATAGGGACAACCTATGGCACCGTGCCATTGAGACTGGCTGGCCCAATGACAGGCGGTTATATGCTGCCGCCCGAAACAAGTGCACTCAGGCCATCAGAAAGGCCAAGTCTGAGCACTATCGGTCCTCACTCACTGCCTCATGGGGGAACCCCAGAACCTTCTGGGATAACATTAAACAGTTAAATGGGACTGCACACTCCCCCCACCCACCCAGATCAACATTAATGGTGTGATCTCCTCAGACCCAGCCTCATAGCCAACCACCTCAACACCTCATTCACTGACCTTAGCCCTATCCTCCCTACAAATTTTTTGACCCTCCTCCCCAGCACCTGCCGTAAATCTTTCTGCCCTTATTTTCTCCTCCGCCCGTGTTTCTGCCCAAGAACTTAGCCCGCACCTTGTCACTGCCCTCAAGAGTAATAGTACAGGCAGTGACACCCTGAATCCGTGTATCCTACAGCTGGTCTTAGACACAGTCCTTACCCCGATCATGCCTCATCAACCCTCTCTTTGCCTGGGGAAGGTTCCAACTGCCTGGAAAGTCGCCACTGTCACCCCTATCTTTAAAGGTGGTGATAGGACTGTGGCTGGAAACTATCGACCGATCTCCATTCTCTCTCTCTCCAAGGCCTTGGAAAAGTGGTGGCCTCTCAAATCTCTGACTACCTCTCCACCTACAATGTCCTTTGTCCTGAGCAGCATGGCTTCCGGCGGGCCACAGTACCAACACAGCCCTCCTAGAGTTCTCCAACTTTCTCACTCCTCCTTAGACACTGGTTCTCTGGCTGGTGCTGTCTTCATTGACCTCTCGAAAGCTTTGACACTGTCTCCCACCCCCTCCTTCTTGATGCCTTAGTCTCTCTGGTTTGCTGCTGGGCCTATCTCCTGGTGCACCAGTTATCTGTCTGACCTGCTCAGAGCGTGTAAAAATTAATGGGACCTACTCAGACATCTGTCCCATCTTTTCTGGGTTCCCCAGGGCTCCATTCTGGGCCCCTTACTATTCTCCTTTACCTTAACATCCTTCCACGCTCTTGCTCGGGAACATTCTATTGCGCTGATGATGCAGTCATCTTTGCCTCAAGTCGTAACCCTATTGCCCTCCAGGACTCGCTGCAGAAATCCTTCACTGAAGCCGAGGGCTGGTTCAAGGAACATAGATTGGTGATAAATCTTAAAAAAACAAAAACCATGTTCTTCACTCATCCCCAAAACAAGTCCTGCAACTTCAAACTCCTCATTCACTCTGGGTCCTCTTTCTCACTCGAACAAGTTTGCTCCTATAAATACCTAGGGATCCATTTTGACCCCTCCCTCTCCTTCCATGGACACATCGCTGCCGTAGCCACTGCCACTAATATCCGATTGGGCATCTTACACTGGTATAAACACTGCCTCCCCCCGGAGGCTCTTTGACTCGCAGTCACCTCCTCTATCCTGTCCCTAGTGGACTATGGACTGCTGGTGTATGGTGCTGCTGATCAGACCGCACTCCATAAAATTCGCACTACTCTGAATAAGGCCTGCAGGTTAATTACTGGAGCACCTAGGCTGACACACACCTGTCTACTGTACGCTAAAGCGCTTGTACTTGATCTTGATGAGCGCCTCAAATATCTGACCTGTACCCTTACAAAAAAGACCCTCCTTGGGCTATCCCCACCAGGATTGACCACCACCATATGCCGCTCTGTCCCACTAGTTCATACTCGGACCTCTGGGAAAACCTCTCTTGTTATCCCTAGAGCTAGGACCTCTCACGGCCAAAGAGCCTTCAGCTTTAGGGCCCCCTCCTGGTTCAACACACTGCCCCCCTCCATCTCCGAAGCTCCAACTATATCATGCTTCAAAACTTCATTACATAACCACCTTATTAACACCCGATGCTGTAATTGCCACTAGTCAAAGCCGTACTCAATACTTATGACAAAGCTTATTACTAAGCTGCTAAGGACAACATAACTCTGGTATTGTTTGCATCAATCCTACCTGTACCAGCTTGTTTGTATCTATGTCTTAAGTTACTGTTATACTTATGTGTTGTACTGTTATACTGTGTATTTTCGTTTGTCTTACTGTGACAAGGTACCTTTGTAAATGAGCCTATGGCTCAAAGGTTTTCCAAACTGCTGTTTAAATAAAATAAAATAAAATAAATATTGTTTATTACTGATGTGATCTGCATGAAAACAGGATGCTTGTTCCTGAAAATGTTATCTATTCTAATTGCTTTCTCCCTACTTCAGGTCATAATGCACTGCTTGTAA
This sequence comes from Neoceratodus forsteri, assembly GCA_016271365.2. Lineage (NCBI taxonomy): Eukaryota > Metazoa > Chordata > Ceratodontiformes > Ceratodontidae > Neoceratodus > Neoceratodus forsteri. Next base: position 249,761,039 of record CM057457.1, read on the forward strand.
CATCACAGTTACTCCCATGGCAACAGATTGTGATGTCACAACAGAGGATTATGACTTGAGGTAGGGAGTAACCTGTAGAGGCAGATGAACTCTGAGGTATAAGGATCATGTATTGATGCAAATTTCCTCAGTAACAAAAAATGTTGAAGAGAAATCTATAGAATATTATGGAATGCAAGCAGAATTGTACCTAAATATTGTGTTTTTTCAAAGTTTTCTTTGAGGTGTCAGCAGCTCTTTAAACACTAGCAGGGCTTGAAATTTTAATTTGGCCCTTTTCTGTCACTAGTGCCGGGTGTACGTACACCATCCCCAATATTCAGCAGGGTCCTAGTGAACCATGAACCCGGCGTCATAGTGCGCAATGCCAGGGCGTTGTTTGTGTTTTTTCTCACTTCTTTCTCCCATGTGTGTAAACTACATCATGGTCTCTAAGTGCCCCAGTGGGCGCCAGCCCGAAGTACCAAGGTCCAGGTGAGAAGCCATGTGGAGACACAGCTGCTGCCAAGCACCCAACAGTGCCATCACCCTATTGCCACTGTCCACTATCCAGTGCAGTTCCAAGCCCTCCTATGGATTTTGGGAGGCAGTATAGCGCAGTGGTCTAAGGCTCTGAGCTGCAGATTTGGTGATATCCAGCAGACCTGACCTGGGTTTGAATTCCACAGCTTCCACTTGCATACTGTGTGACCCTGAGCAAGTCACTTAACCTCCTTGTGCTCCCAGGTCGCTCCTATAAAAAAGCTTTCAGCTTAGTGTGCTATACCTGGTTAAACAACTAAATAAATGGAGAGGAGAGCTGTCAGATGACAGCTCAGTCCAGCCCCCCCCCCCCCGCTGATCCCCAACATTCTGGGCTCAGTCCCAAATCTGGGTCGCAGCACAGTGCAAGGGCGTCCATCACCTCAACTCTCAGTGCCACTGGGCTGGCCTATTTCATACATTTTTACTGAACAAAGATATGAAGTGTATGGTATAACTCTGCAGCCTAGAAACTGCAAAATACTTTGAAGTCAATTTCTCTCCTGTGTGTACTATGGCACGAAAGCAACAGAATGCCAAATTGACAATGACTATTTCTGCTACACACTTGAGTCCATTTCACAATAGTTCACTGCACTACAGACTTGGATAAAACAACACTTGTATTTTATTTGCCAATCTAATAAAATTATGCACACATACATATTTTAATACTTTATTAGAAACATACTTCACGTTTGTAAAAAAAAAAAATGAAAATCATGCCACAGAGCAAAATCAGCACTAACTGTCAGGCCCAGTTCTACCTATTAGAATGCTGATACCTACATTTACAGTTTAGCAAATACTTGAAATCTAACTGAGTGGGTTTTCTGTAAGAAAACAGCTAGAGTTTTTACTAATTATAGCATTGATGATCTGGGCAGTTTCTATGCTTTTATGGTTGTGTGTAGTTTGATGAAATTAAAAGTTGTAATAAAATTAAAACACTCCTGCTAGCTAGACCTGTCACACATAGAAAACAAAAACAGTGAATTAGAGCTATTTAGTAGCCGTTTTTTTACAGAAACCCTACTCAGCCAGCTCTCAGGTATCTGCTAAACTGTAACAGTAGCCATTTGTGCTCACTGGATAAGAACAGTTACACAACTCTGTTGTTGTGAACTGGTTTTAAAGTAGTGCTTATGCTAAATCTATGGGCTCGGCTACATCACTGTCACATGAGACAGGATGCATTGTAGGAGCAAGAAAGGCAATAAAGCTATTTGAGCTAGAGATCCCCAAGGGTCGTAAAACTACCATAAAGCTAGCAGGCTAATTCAGGAAAAACTTCTAATAGCAGGCAGAGGGAAGGACACACTAGGACTTTGCATACAAATCAGAACACTCTGTACAACATATGTTTTTGCAAATTCTGTGTGGACTACTCCTTTAAATGGCTGTAGTGCCAGATACCAGCTTGTGATTCTGGAATTTGTATCCTTTAGTTGGTTAAGGCAACAGTGAGGATTGTGATTGGTTAGAAGTACAAAGTCAGCTCCAAACAAAAAAAACTTAAGAGACTCCATGTCCAGTGACTAGCATCCTTGGCTATCTGTGGTCCCTCCCTCAGTCAGGCCTTCAGTCGACGACCCTCAAGGTCCACCTAGCATTTATCTCTGCTTACTAGGCGTGGGCCATTCAGCAATCGGTGGTGCAGGAGAAGGTGGTTTGGCGCTTTTTTAAAGGCCTCAACCATATTTCCTCTTCGGTGTGTAAACCAACACCACCTTGGGACTTGTTGCTGGTGCTGGCTAAGCTCATGGGCAAGCCATTTGAACTGATGCACAGGTGTAACATGTCTCAACTGTGGTGAGAGACTGCCTTCTTGGTGGCTATAACATCAGCCAGCATCATCTGTGAGCTCCAGGCACTCTCAGTGGAGCCTCCATACCTGGTCTTCCACAGGGACATGGTTGTCTGTCATGGTTGTCCTTCGCCTCAGTTCCTCTTGAAGGTTGTGTCTGATTTTCACCTTAACTAGGTGATTAATCTCCTGGTGTACTTCACCAACCACAACTTGGAGGCCGAGCACAGGCTCCATACTTTGGACCAGTGGCGAGCGCTTGCCTGTTTACAAGGAGCACGCGGCTGGAGTTCGGGGAGAGGTTTGCCAGCTGTTTGTCACCTATGCTGAAGGGGCACCTGGCAGACCAGCAGCTAAGCAGATGATTGACAGGTGGATTGTTTCCTGCATCAACCTTTGCTATAGATTGGTGGGTAGGTAACCTCTCGTAGGGCTTAGGGCTCATTCCACCCACCATACCGCTGCCTCGTGGCTGCTTCTAGGGACGTACCTATTCGGGAAATCTGCAGGGCTGCTAACTGGAGGTCAGCGCACACCGTCATTTCCCATTACCACATCGACCTTGAGTCACGTCAGGATGCTGGTTTTGGGGCCTCAGTTCTCCGATCTCTGTTTCCTAAATAGGGTGTGTGTGTGCCTCACCTCCTCTTACTGGAGAACTGCTAGGAGTCTGCCAACAAGTGTGGATGGAACAACATATCGACGTCCCTAGAAAAATAGGTTACTCACCTGTAACAGTAATTCTAGGAGTGGTATATGATGTTCATCCACATGAACCCACACGACCTCCCCTGGCTGTGGTGCACCCTTCTGCTTCCAGCAAGCAAGATCTGGCATTATGGGGCAGAGCCAAGGGGGGGTTACCACCCGAGTGGGCGAGAGGAGCCACCTTGAAGACGTTCCGGTTAAATCTTAAAGAGGAAAGGTACTTCCAGCAAGTGTGGATGAACATCATATACCACTCCTAGAACTACTGATCTTACTTCGAGAAACAGCTCTTGCAGCAGGTTACACCATTAGGACTGAAGCCGGCAGGCACCAAGGCCCCACAGAAATATTCTAGCTAGCAACATCCAGCGGGGGACCGCCCCTGACGTCGGTCCCACCCCCCGACGTCTGGCATCATACAAAAGGGGCGGTCCCCCAGCATCCCTCAGTTCTTTTCCTGCCTTCGACTCGCCAGCATGGGCTTCATGGATGCCTCTAGCACATGAACAGTGCTCGAATTAAGTACTTTTTCTTTCAAGAAACACCTGCTTGTCTTCTTCTCCAACTCCTTCCATCGAAGGACACCCCTCTAAGTATGCCTGCGGCAAACAGATCCCATTTAAGGACCGACGTATGGCCTGCATGCGGTGCCTAGGCCCAGAGCACAATATTAAGACCTGCTCCATTTGCCAGCAGTTTAATAGCAGGACCAGGATCCGCCGCCAAAAAGCTCTTCGGGGTTCCTTCTAGAAGATAAGGTAAAGGCTATGGAGAAAGACCCTTCCTCCAGAGGGGAACCTTCCCACCATAAATCCGAGGAAACACAGCAAAAAGCACTGGGACAAGGACAGGACCAGATCCCCCGAGTTGGGCCTCAGAATCCAGTTCCAGCTCCACGAGGTCAGATAGGTCCCCCTCCCAGGCTCGCTCTCAGCCCCCTCCAGTGAAGGTACGGTCTTCAGGAGGCACAAGCATGGTCTTCCTCCAACCTCTCAAGACCAAGAAGGATAGTTGGACACCCAGCTCTACAGCCAGGCCCGAGGCCTCGGACTGGGCATAAGTCTTAAGTCGGTTCGGAAACAGGGCACCGACACGTCAGACAGACACCGGGACTCCGACCACCAATCGATTTCCCAACCTCCAAGAAAACCAGACGCCCCTCCCAGAAAGACGAACAAGCTGGCGTCCCTTAAGCGGACCTCAGAGACCAAATGGGGGGCCGACCCGACACCCGCTAAAGGGGCCAAAGAACTGGCGCCGGCCCCTCGTACGCCAGCTGATACTGGTTGCCAGAGGTCCTCGGAAGAGAAGATTGTTACCACTATGCCTGATGACGCCCGATCCCGTCGACAGGCAGGTATCGACACCCAGCCCGTCGTCCGGCTTGAATCTACAAGAGGTGAAAGACCTCATTAACTTCTGGTGGGACACTATTAAGAAAGACATGGTGCCCTCTAAACCTTCGCAGCCTCCTCCAAAGGGACCTGGCGACAGGGTGTCCCCTGCACCTAAGGAGTCTACACCACCTCCTAGAGGCAGATCACGTGAACAGAAAAGATCCCCCTTCAGGTCTCCCTCGGGGTCTCCCAGCCCAAAACGCCCCAGAGGCAGATGACACACTCCGCTGGGGGATGACTCAAGGCCGGATACTTCCTACACTTCTAGGTCACCTTCTCCGATCAGTCTCCTATCACTTGACCCACGAGACCTACCTAGGTCACCAATGGATGATCCCTCCTTCTCCGTTATCATGAGGCACATCCAAGAAAACATAGGGTGGCAGACTGAAGACTGTGACCCCGGAAGACAATGCCTTGCTCAATACCTCAGGCAAAAAGATCCTAAGCCTGTGGTGGTCCCACTGTTGGTGGATACTTTTATGGATGTCACCAAAGCCACGTGGAAATGCCCGCACTCCACTCCGGCAGTACCTGAGAAGGCCATCCGCCTCTACAGGGCACCCATAGAGGACCCTTATTTGGCACAGCAGCCCTTGACCGATTCTCTAGTCATTACAGCCTCACATGACCGGTCTCAAAGACCTCAGCACCTGAGCACTCAGCCACTGGACCAGGAGTCTAAACAGCTAGATTTACTGGGGAGACGCATGTATGCGGCTGCTACATGCTCAATAAGGTCTCTTAATTACTTAATACACATGGTGCAGTTTCAGAATGCCCTGTGGGAACAGGGTCAAGACCTTATTAAAGATTTTCTGGATGGTGAAAAGAAGGAGGAGCTCCTCAGCCTCCTCCATACTAGGTCAGACGTGGGAACCCAGGTCCTTTGAGCCACTTACGACTCAGCGGACTTGGCTGCCAGCGGAGTGGCTACAGGCGTTTGTCTCCGGAGACACTCTTGGTTGAGGGTCTCCGGTTTTACCCCAGACGTCCAGAAGAACATCCTGGATGTCCCATATAATGAAGCGGTCCTGTTTGGTGAAGAATCAGAAAGAGTAATCACCAAGTTACAAGACGCCGGGAAGGCAGTCAGGACTGTACAAGCTATGTACAGGCCTGAGGCTGGTTCCTTTCGTAGGAACCAGAATAATTTTCGCAGCCGGCAACAATGGCAACAGCCACGTTCCAGCCAGCAACCAAGGGGCAACTTTAATAGAAAGAGTCAACCAAGATTCTCCGCAGGCCAGGGTCAGAAACACCAAAAGTCTGCCCAGCCCGCCGGATCCAACACAAGAGCTGTTTCTCGAAGTAAGATAGTACAGTTAAGTAAGAACTTACCGTAAGAGTAGATCTTCGAGAACAGCTCTTGCAGCAGGTAGTTTCCCTCCCAACTTCCTCTCAGGAGGTTTGGTCTGCAGACCTGGTCTTCTGAGTTGGGCGTCTCGTACGCTGTCAGAATATAATTATTTTCATAGCTCATCCTTTGGAAGCGGATCCTCTGTCTCCCCTTCAGAGGTCACCTTTATGCAGGGAGTCTTCGGTGGGAGAACTGAGGGAGGCTGGGGGACTGCCCCTTTTGTATGATGCTGTATGTCAGGGGAGGTCCCCCGTAACGTGCTGCAAGAGCTGTTCTCGAAGATCTACGGTTACGGTAAGTTCTTACGTAACTGTACTTTACAGGTGAGTAACCTGTTTTTTCATTGCTGATGTTCTTTTTTTTAGTCACACAACATACCTGGTCTCCCCTTACTACTAGACCTCAACTGAGATACATTTGGGAAGTTCTTCAACTTTCCCACAGTTCACTCAGTAATAATGATCTGTAACATGGTGGGTTGAGGGCGTGAGAAGGAGAGGGGTTACAACTCTAGATAATGGCCATTCAGTTACTTCATGCATGATCAGAATACTGTACAAGTGTGACTTTATAAGGCATACCAGCAGGGAAACAATAGTTATAGATGAGTAGCTTTGTCTCGAATTTTAGATGGGTTATCCTGTGTAAATAAACTGCTAAAAGAGAAAAAAAAGATAACTGTATACACAGACTAGTGTCCTCCCTGAAATATGACCCACTGGGTCATAGTTCTTTAACTTACGCAAGAATAATTAAAATACCCAGATGTTTTTTCAGCTCTGCATGATTGAGGAGTTACTTGCCATGCCAGCGACCCAGATTAGCACTCTGCAGCCAGGATGTTGTTGCGGGGAAGGGGGGCAGCGGGTGGAAGGAGGAAGAGGATCGAGCATCACTGAGGATGCTGTCATCCAGAGTGAGAGGCTTGCAGTGCCCGCTGCAGTACCGCCGCTTTGGTGACCACAGGTGGCGCTGCAGCTGGATGCATGCTTCTTCAAGGTGGTCTGGATTACACAGTGAAACATCTCTGACATGATCATGTTGCATCCTGATCCAGGGGCGGGATTCAGATGGAAAAGGGGAGGACCGCAGACAGATGACGTCGCCGCATCCTTATGTCCACAGGGGCAAACCACATTATCCCAAACTACTCTGACCTTTCCCTCATAAGATTCTGTACCTGACCACAGCTGAGCTGGTCAGGCCCTGCTGGGTGAGGCAGGGAGAGGGATGGGGCCACAGTGCAAGAGGGAAGGTGGGGGGGGGGTGAAGGCAACCTGGGAAAGGTGGGCACTGGTTACCCTGGATAGGAAATGAACTAATGGTGAGGCTGAAGGAGGACCCTGGAACTCCCAGAAATACCAGAGTGGATAACAGAAATAGTTAAGAAAAAAAATACCCAGGTCTTGGCTCACTGTTTCTTCTCTTCCCTTCCCCCACCCTGGGGTACAGCATGATCGTAAGAAAGCCCAGGCAGCGATGGAAGCCACGTGGAAGGCCATGGAGAAGAAGGAGAAGATTCAGTGGATCAAAAAAGCTGCCGAAGACCAGAAGAGATATGAGGTGAGGGACTTACAGCAGGCATCTGTACTCCATGTTGACGAGCCTCTTAGGAGGGAAGCCTGTGTCACCTGGAGCCAGAGCGAGTGGAGCATATTTACTGCTTTTTGGCGTATCTTGCCTATTTATGTTTATATCCCCCCCCCCCCCAACAAGTTCTGAATTGTGGTTCTGAATGCTATGAGCCATACAGTCCACTGTTTGTGATTTTGAAGCCTGGCCCAGATGCTGTACCAGGGGATTCGAACTCGCAACCTCTGTGTACAGTGGGATCGTTTTACAGCTCACTGCAGTGAAGAACTGAACGAGTAACCATGGAACATGGTAAAGCAATACTGTACGCACTGTCCGTATCCATTTTTCACCGACGGATTGCCACTTAATTTGTGCTGCTTTGCAGTAGCCAGCTTAGGCTGGAGAAAATCAAGTTTTTGAACAAAAAAAAAAATATTTTTATAGCACACATTTGTTGTGTTTATGAACGTAACACACCATTCTGGTGGTGAAAGGGACTTAGAAGCTATCTAGTCCACCCCTCTTGCCATAGGGCAGTGAATACACCCAAGCTGAGTATTGACATATACTCAGGCTTATCGGCTGAATACTTCCACCTACTGCTTTTGTTTAATCCTCAGTGTCATTCTTCCTTAAGAATCTGTCTTGTCCTGCTATGAATTCCAGAACAGTGTCAAGTTCCACAATTTCAGTGGGTAGGCTATCCCACATGGTAAAACAGCAGTGCATGATAGCTGTGAAATTTTGACAATAATTTTTTTTTTAATTCTTTTTTGAATGCCTATTACAGTATCTTCCAACATGTAGGATACCCTTTTTCCCCAATTTGGAATCTGATTTAGCACGTTATTTTACATTTTAAGTAATAAGTGGAGCGCTCCTTTTAATATGGCTGGTAGCAGGATTTCTCAGTTGTTTTTGTACACCTGTTGTCCCTTAAGGTCAGAGAGCAGTGTCTGCTGCATGATCGTTCATTATAGGTACAAGAAAGATGATTTTTGTTGTTGTTGCCCCTTCACACTCTGGCTGGCTCCCATCTGCTGCACCCTACCCTAACCCTGTCACCCTGGCATTCCCCTCAGGACTTACCTTGCCTCCTGTGTTCCTCCAGAGCTTCCCCCTCTGGCGGGGGTGGCAGGGCCCCCCATACCTCTAACCGCACACGGATCCAGTTTTGGGAGACTGGGTCTGAGTAGCCAGGTGTGGGGCCGGAGGGTAGGGTCGGCTTCATCAAGCCACCGGAGTTCTTTTTCCTCATTTTCTTTTCCCCTTCGCTCAGGACATCCACATAAGGGCATGCCAAGCACCTGCAGGCATGCGTGGTGCGATGCTCATCTATGTCCTCACACTGATGAGCCATGCCAGCTGCACTGCCACCTGTGGTCACCCAGATAGCAGTAACACGGCGGAGCTGGCTGCCCTCCCTCCCCGGAGGAGGAGAGCGTCCTCTTTGACACACAGTCCTTTCCCCCTGGCCATCTCCCAATGATCCGTGCTTGTTTCCAAGTGTGGATCACCAGCATTGATAGCGCTACTGCTGCGCTGATGAGCCAGCACAAGAAAAGTGATGTTAAACAGTGTGTGTTCAAAAAGAGCAGCAAATACTGATGAAAATCGGTTCCACGTTATAGGAAAAGGAACACTCCTTTATAATTTCAGCGTAAAAAAAAACAAAAAAAAACACAAACCTCAAAGCCAGACACAAAATGGGGGAAAAGGGTATCATACAAGGCTGAAGAATAATAGGCAATCTAAAAGAGAAGAGAAAGTATCGGCCAAATGTTTCACTGCTATCATGCACTGCTGCTTTAACCACCCTCTTTGTGCTGTTTCTCCTTATCTTGCTCCCTCAGTTTGAGAGTTCTGCTTGCACTCACCAGCTCAAACATCTGTGCATCCTCCACCCTATCCTCCTCTTTAGTATTTCGAACACCGCAATCATGTCCCCTCTCAACCTTCTATCCTGTAAACGGAATAATCTGAGTATGTTCGATCTCTCCTCGTCATTTGGTGATCTAGCTCTGAACATTCTTAGTCTCTTCAATGTCTTTTCTGTAATGCTGCAACAAGAACTGGGAGCTGTACTCCAGGTTGTGTGACCAAGGCCATGTTCGGGGAGGATCCCCTACCTTGACCTGCTCCTTAATTCCCTCCTAATTCATCCCGACATTGCATTTGTTTTCTTGCCGGTGGCGGCACATTGCCTGCCTGGCTGAATGTGCTTACTGTCCAGAAATACTCCTAGCTCCTTTTCCTCAACTGTGCTGTCCACTGTTGCTGCCCAGAGTGTATATGCAAGCCCGATTCCTTGCCCTAAGTTTAATGCCTTGCTCTTCCCCTCACTAAATCTGAACCCTTATTCCTCAGCCCATATCCATAATGAAGTGCATTCCCCCAATTTTTCAATTCACCGCATGTACTTGTTTAGAAGTGGACCTTGCTTTTATGTTGATGTCCCCTTGCTTGTGAATTTTGGTGCATTTGTAGATATGTCTCATCTACAGATCGACCCCCATAATCAGTGCTCCATAGCACCTCCCACATATACTGTCATCAAACAGGCCCCCCACTAAATTTTCTCCCCAGTCCACAACCATGGCAGCGCTTCCAGGTACACATTACTGTATGCCACTCACAATTTTGATTCTATGCAGTCACCTTCTCCAGCATGATGTGGCACTGGCTGCTCTCAGGAGGAGTGTGGACAAAGGATGGCAGTCCTGACAAGAAGAGTTGCCAGTATGTGTGTTTGGGGGTGTGGGGGTGTGGGTGGGTGGGTGTTTGTGTATGCATTTGTGTGTGTGGTATGTGTTATGGTCTGGTGGAGATGCTAACTGAAAACATGCAGGCAATAAATACATAAACAGCCATGGAAGCTCGCGCATAAGTAGAGTCCCTTTTCCCGAGTGCATATGTTGGTACTGAACACTTGGCTCATACGGAAGTATACTGTATATGAGTATTGTTGTCAGCAAACTTTAGCTGCTAACTACCCATTGGTTCAATAATTATGTTAAACAACAACAGATCTTACTTCAAGAGGATTCCTGCAGTTGGTTATAACATGTAGGACTGCGCCTTCTGGCGTCAGGACCACACGGCAAACATTTGCTAGCAGTGTCGGGTGGGGGACAGCCCACCCGATGTCACATGACTGACATCAGCATGACTGTATAAATGGGCGGTCCCTGCACCTGCCTTCCAGTTCTTTCCTGCCGTTGACCTACGCAAGGACCTAGCGGTGAACATTGCTCCAGTCAATAGCCATTTTGAGAAGTATAATTCTACCATTTAGAGTTTGTTCTTACTTTTTTATGTCTTTTCTATCAGACCCTCCGAAGACCAAGAAGAAATGCGAGAAGTGGAGCTCGCAGATTCCTCACAAGGACAGCCACAAGTTCTGTCTCTTCTGCCTAGTCCTGGCCCACAACATCGAGGCCTGCCTGGATTGCAAGCCTTTCAGCCAGGCCACACGCAAACGCAGGCAGCAGGCCCTAGAAGCCCATCTTTTAAAATCCAGCATGGCTTCTTTAGAACAAGAAATGCAGAAGCTGTGGGACTCCGCCTCTTCCCCTTCTTCAGAGGTTAAGAAAAAGAAAGAAAAAGAGAAGCACCAGGAACATCTGGAGAACCGAGAGCGGCCCTCTACTAGCAAGATCGTGGGTCTTAAGCCTACAGACAAGACCACGCCTCGGCTGCTTTCCCTGGTGACTGTCCAGGCCTCGTCATCCAGTTCCTTCGGTTCCTCTGCTTCTCTTAAGCTCATTAAGACGGGCTCCAAGACCGAATCCTCGACTGTTAAGTCGCCTGCCAGGACCTCCAGCGGACGCCCAGTCAATACCAGTAAGTAGGACTCCGGTCCTTCTGGAGAATGCCCAGTTGTCGATAAGTCAGGTTCCTGCCTGGAGAGAACCTGCTTGACATCTGCCGATAAGCCAATTGGGGGATCCTCCCCGTCCACCCGGCTCTTCCTCCGACCGATAAATCGGATGCTAGCGACTCTGGCGCCTGTCCGGCTGAAGCTCACCTGTCGGGGGCTGACACTGGCACACCTGACGTCCGGTAGAGCATGCTGACTTCTCAAGGCCAGCCCTTCCGTCAGGTTTCCCCTGTCAGGGAGCCTTCCCCTCCACCTTTGCTGGTGGAACTGTCTGTGCCCGACCCTTTACCCGGGACAGGGGGGGAAATGGGTCACCTGGAAATTATTCTTTCCTCACTCACTCCAGTGTTGGGAACCCTCCAGACCCCCATGAATAATCCTCCAGGAGTTCTCACGTCAGAGTCGGTACGTCCACCGTTTCCTAGGGATCTTCCTACCCCGTTGGGCCTTTTCCTCAGCCCGCCTCTGGGATCCCTACGCCGGGCTTCGAGCCTCCTGACTTCAGGTCCACTGGCCCAGCTTCTGTCGGAGCCTCCATCAGGCCTCGTAAGTCTGATGCAAGCCTTTCCGACGCCTGAGAACCAGACGCCAGGCTTCCCTGCAATGTCTCTGGCGCCAGTGATCCTGACGCTGGGACTCCCGACGCCGGATAACCTCCCAGAACCCTGTGTTCCTCCTCCTTCATGGCCCTCAGGGAAACCCTGGGACCATCAGCGTATTCACCATGGTCTGCCCCATGGCTACCCTCATTATCCGGATAAGCCAATGTCAGGCTACCCGACATCAGGCCTGACGTCGACTCACTTTTACCATGGATATCAAACGCAGGCCCATGGGCCCCTTTCCAGGCTTCAAGTTACCCCCCCCCCATTACCCAGGGGCGGGTTACCAAGACTACCAACCTCCACCTCAACTTCAGCCTCCGCCTCAACTTCAGCCAGACTTCAAGGTCATGTTCTAGACCTGGTGGCAGGAGGCCAGATCTGAGTTATTAGTGGATTTGGACAAGAGACTGCCAGCCCCAGTGGCCTCTCCATCCCCACGTTCTTTGACAACTGTGGGTTCTCACAGGTCTGGCCATTCCACGGCACATATTTCTGGGAGCGATACTCCAGAGGTTCCTCTAACCAAGACAAAGGCCTCTGAGAAGGGAGAATCCTCTGACTCGGAGGCTGATTCCTTCGACTCATCCTCTGAAAACCTTTCAGAAATCACGTTGTCTATGGGTAAGGAGTCTCCTAAGTCTCCCCCCGAAGACCCTTCCTTCACAGAACTCCTTCGCATCCTCCAGCAAGCTAATGGTTGGAGTGCAGAGGAACAGGACCCAAAACGCAAGTGCCTTGCAGAACATTTGGACCTAGCTGAGACATCACCCTTACCTATCCCCCTGTGGATGGAGCCACACATGTATTTCACCTCCACTATTTGGCAGATGCTTCACTCCGTCCCGGCCGTCCCCAAGAAAGCAGACCAGGCTTACCATTCACCTGAGAGCGCTCCTTATCTGTGCTCCCACCCAAAGGCAGACTCCATCATGATTGTTGCGTCTCACGACTGGACTGCAAAACCTAAATATATGAGCACCTCCCCTCCTGACAAGGAGTCGAGGCAGTTAGATCAATTCGACCATAAGATCTACTCCTCTTCTACATGTGCCTTACGTTCTTTAAACTATGTGACACACATGATTTCATGCCAAAAAGCTACCGTGGCTCAACTCAAGGCCAGGCTAGAAAAGGTGGAGGACTCGGACCTTCCCAAGTCAGAGCTTATTAAGGCCCTGAGGCTGTCTAAAATTTTATTTTGTAGGCATGCATTAAGGGCTACCTATGACTCTGTAGATTCCGTGGCTTGCTCTTTGGCTATAGCAGTCTGCCTCAGGCACCATTCCTGGCTCCGCATTTCCGGTCTCTCTCAAGATGTTCAGGCAGCCATACAGGATGCCCCCTTCCGAGGATCTGTCCTCTTCTGGGATGATACCAAAGATGATATTACGGGCCTCCAGGATAGTGGGCAGGCCCTGAGATCAGTAAAGTCCATGTACAAGGTGGGCTTCAAACCAAAGCAGCCCTTTCGGCGCCAGCAAAGGCACCAAGGCAAGCAGCTGTTCAGCAGGTGTCAAAATAAGAGGAGAGCACTGGGACCTGCCATTACCTCCCCCCCCCCAAGAATCAACGAGCTGCAGGCAGTACCTTCCCTGCTCGTTTCTCCACCTCTTGACTCCTTCAGGCCCCCTCCTCTTCCACCTCCAAACAGTGTGGAGCCAGTGGGGGTAAGATTTTTCCTCCACCTATCAGAGTGGCAGGGCATCATATCAGATTCCTGGGTCGTTCAGGTCATAGCAAGAGGGCACACCATCGAGTTTCTGGAAAAATCTTCAGGCTCTCCTCCAAGACGATCTCATTATTCCTCAGACCACATAACTCTGGTAAGGGAAGAGATCAAGGCTGTACTCCAAAATTCCATGATAGAGCCATTTCCCTGGAAGCAGAGGGGAAAATGGTATTACTCCCATTTCTTCCTCGCCCCCAAAAAGATGGGCAACCTCAGGTCCATCTTAGACCTCAGCCATCTGAACCTTTATGTAGAATACAAAAGGTTCCACATGCTGACGCTCCAGGGACTTCTGCCCATGCTCCTGACAGACCGATGGCTCTGTGCACTGGATATGCAGGACACGTACCTGCACATACCAGTTTTCCCAGGCCATCGCCGCTTCTTGTGATTTTCCTTCCAAGGGGAGCACTTCCATTTCAAAGCCCTCCCCTTTGTCCTTTCTTCAGCACCCATAGTCTTTGCCAAGTGCCTAGCGGTGGTGGCAGTGGCACTTCGTCGCCAGGGAATTTATGTGTTCCCGTACCTGGACGATTGGCTGATATCAGCTCTGTCCATGAACAGCCTGGAGGATTCCCTATCCTCCACCCTAGACTTCTTCCACCACTGGGTAGTACCATCAGCTACCCCAAATCGTCTCTGGTCCTGTCTCATCACCTCCAATTTATTGGGGCGATTCTGGACACGGTCTAGAGCAAGGCCTTCCTCCTGGAGGACAGAGTGCATACTTTGCAGGAGCAGGCCAAGCTAGTAGCCGTGCCCCAGCCAGGGTGTTTTTATGCCTCCTCAGCCGATGGCCGCCGCCATTCCAACCATACCTCTGGCCAGGTTGCACATGAGAGTCGCCCAATGGATCTTACGAGTCCAATGGGATCAGGGTACCAATGACCTGGATCATCCTATTCTGGTGTCCAGTGCACTCAGAAGGGACCTCGTATGGTGGCAGGACCCTCCAAACTTGTTTCGAGGGATACCATTCAGACCCTCCCCACCCTCTTGGACCCTCACCACAAACGCATTGGGTCTGTGTTGGGGAGCCCATCTGGGACACCACCAAACCCAGCGAAAATGGTCCCAGTTGGATTCCTCACTTCACATAAATATCCTGGAGATGAGGGCAGTCCTGTACGCCCTTCAGGCCTTCTAGCCCTTCTGACAGTGGGAACACAATTGATACAAACCGACAACATGTCGGTGGTCTGGTACATAAACAAGGAAGGAGGCACCCAATCGTATCTCCTGTGCAGGGAAGCAATGCGGGTCTGGTACTGGGCAGTCCAGCACAACCTACATCTCATGGCCATGCACGTTACAGGGGTGCACAACATCCTGGTGGACAGCCTCAGTCGTTCCTTGGCTCTAGCTCACAAATGGAAGCTACACCAGGACGTGACAGAAAATCTGTTCCGCTGCTGGGGGCATCCAGAGTTAGATATGTTCACCTCCCCATTCAACGCAAAGCTTCCCAAGCTTTGCTCGCTCGTTCAAGGGCCTGGTGTTATCTGGCTAGGCGCATTATCGCTCTGTTGGACAGGGAGATACTTGTATGCCTACCCTCCCTTTCCCATGCTGCAGAACGTTCTGCTGAAACTTCAAGACAGAGGGGGTTCTGCTGAAACTTCATGCAGAGGGGGCACAACTGTTGCTGATTGCCGCCCTCTAGCCCAAGCAGATTTCGGTTCCCACTCCTACAGCAGTTGACTGTGGAACCCCCCAGTACCTCTGCCTCTTCGGTGCCATCTGTTGACATAGGATCAGGACAGACTCGTGCATCCGGGCCTCAGATCCCTACACCTCCTGCGTGGTTCCTTTGGACATAATCGCTAACTGTTTTGGAGTCTCTAACAGGGTTGCCCAAGTTCTGGTGGAGGCTAGAAAGCCTTCCACTAGAGCTACTTACGCTGTGAAATGGAAACAGTTTTCCATTTGGGCAGCCTCAAAAGAGAAGGACCCTCTTTCTTGCCCGGTGCCCCAGGTGGTGGAGTACCTCTTACACCTGTATGGCTCAGAACTCAGCTATTCTTCACTAACAGTCCACCTTTCAACTATCTCCACCTACCACTCCTTGGTAGACGGGAAGACTATTTCTCAGTTGGAGGTATCCAGAACATTTCTGAGAGGGATCCTCCTTTTGAACCACCAATACGTAACACCACTCCACCTTGGGATTTGAATTTTATGTTGGAAAAGCTTGCTTTCTAGGGATGTGGATATGTTGTTCTTATCCACACTTGTCGGCATGTCCCTTTCCCTTTAAATCTTGCTGGAAGGTCTAAAAGCTGGCTCCTCTCATCCACCCGGGTGGTATATGCTTCGGCTCCACCCCGTGACGCCAGATCTTCCTTTCCACTTGGAAGATTCAGGTTCCCTCCTTGCTGCTCCAGGTAGAGTAGGCCCTGGCGTTCAATATTTCGGCTAGTTTACAAAAATTAAAACCTCATTCGAGTTTCTCCACGAAAGTTCATGATCATGACTGTGATGGAGGACAAGTCCTCACTCTGGTTCCACTGGTGTCCTTATGGACAGAAAATGCCCCGTACTGATACACATTCCCCATGCGTCTACTGCCTGGGCCATGCGCATGGCCTTAAGGCCTGCGATCTCTGCCACGCCTTCCGTTCTCGGGTTCTGGATGATCGCCTCACACGTTTACAACTTGGACGACTGGAAAAACGGCACCCGCTGGTCAAATCTAAGGATGCCCGTCGTGTGGTTTCTGCAGCTGTGGGATCTGCTGACCAACTGTATATTCTTCATTTATTATTTTTAAAAAAAGTTTTTCTTTTTGCAAGAAAGAACAGAGAAGTTTTCTTCAGCCCGCCTCCAACGGAGATGACCATGAACGGGGCCGGTGACAGTAGGGAGCCTTCGCGTGAAAGCTCTGTTTTCAGCGGGACTGGGTCCAGTCCTCCTCCTCTAAGGAGGTGGGTCTGACTCACGGGCAGTCCAGTGCTCGGGGGTCCTCTTGAAAGCACAAAAAAGCGGGCCCATTCCTGATCTTCATCAGGAACCCGGCACTGCCTGGCCTCGAGTTCTTCTTTGTCCCACCGGATGAAGGAGAAATGGTACCACTCAAAGTCACCCTCTGGTAGGTCTGCATGTTGATCATCGGTTGCAGGGGACATGAGGCCGACTCCATCGTTGTTGGGGTCCCCTGTGGCCTCTGTCCTGGGCAACTGGCATGTTCGACTCCATAGTTCCTCCCCACCCCCCTGGAGGTTCCTCCGGTGAGCAGTTTCATCATTGGGCCGCTCTTATGGAGCAGTGGGTTCAGCGGTTGTCCCGACTTCCCGAGCCTGTTGGATCGGTCCCGGGGCCTTCGGGCCTAGGGGTTTTGAACCCGCAGGCAGGGCAGTTGGGTCATCCTTGTTGCGCGACACCTTCGGTGCCGTCGACCCGTGGCTCTTGTGCTTTCTCCCCACTCACATGGCTGCGGCACTGGGGCCAGGACAAGTACCTCCTTCTTCTTCTCAGGTTTTCAGATCTTCATCCTTGGGTGCCCCGGAGTTTGGGTTGGGGACCCTGAGTGCCTGTGCGGTGCTGCCTTCAACTCCGGTCTTGGTGCCATGGCTGTCTGCGACACCGCGTTTAGTACTGTTGCCGGCGCCACCTGGGATGCAGGGTTCCTTGACTCTGATTCGAGGAGCACCCCGGGCTGTTTTCTTCCTTTCCTTTATATACTATCCCTCCTGGGGTAGTAGAAGAAAATATTGAGCCTGATCCTGATCTACGATTAGGGGATGACTTCAACGAGGATTCTTCCTTTGGGGTGGAAAGTATGCCCTCTACTTCAGCAGAGCCTTTGGTCAAGGACTTCTCCTTTAAATCTCTACTGAAGAACATGAATTCTAGGGACATGGATACGTTGTTCAATGCACACTTACTGGCAGGTTCCTTGCCGCTTTAAATCTTGCCAGAAGGTCTTCAAGCTGGCTCCTCCCACCCACTCGGGTGGTAAAACTCTCGGCTCCGCCCCATGACACCAGATCTTCCTTACCGCTTGGAAGCTCAGGTTCCCTCCTTTGCGCTCTGCGTTTTAGGCCTAGATCCACACTCTTTGGTCAATCCGAAACTCATTCTTAAATTTTAAAGACTTCGGTCTTCTCTTTCCCTCGCGGCTGCGATGGACAAACCAATTTCCAGATTTCTTCGGTGCCCCTGTGGGCAGATGATGTCCCGGACTGAGCTGCACTCCACGTGCGGTACTGCCTTGGGCTTGAGCACGCCGGGCAGGGCCTGGGCGACTTGTGCAAGTCCTTTCGCCACGGCCTGGGAGGATCGCTGCCAGATTGCAACTTGGGTGCCCCGAGAAACGTTATCCTCCGGCCAAGTCAAAGGAGTCCCGTTTTGCAGTGTCCGCGGCGGTGGGCTCGGCTGAACAGCTCGAACAACTGATCAGCCTCGAGGAGGAAGTGGCCCCGGCCGCATCTTCATCTTCTTCAGTCACGCCATTTATCCCGCTCTCTTTGGGCTCCTCCTACACGGCTTCATTCAAGGAGCTTTGTCAGTCCCTCTCCACCAAGGGAGAGGGGCCTTCGGGACATTCCTCTCGGTCCAAAAAGAAGGACTCTAAGGGTAAGTCCCACCATCGACGTTCGTGGTAGCGGGAGAGGTCCCCTTCCCCGGATAGTCGACACTCGACTTTGGTCGAGGTTGCGGCTAAGGCCGCTGGCTTCACGGTGTCCCCGTCAGGTCAGCCGGCCGAGACACCCATGGACGCAGTCGAGATCTTTCTCGACTGGGTCGGACGGGCTGTTGACTGGAGAAGCCAACAACCCTTCTTCACCGTCCCCCGTGGAAACCGAGGACTTGCCTGTGCCTCCTGTGCTGCAGTCCCCGGTTAAGGTCCCTAAACTGAGGGAGGAGCAGGTTTCCCCCTCCCCCTCTCAGACCCACCCTCAGAAACACCGAAGGTCTCAGTCTCGGACCTCTCCCAGGTCCAGCTGATTCCATCAACATCGGCGGTCTCGGTCTTGGCACCGTGGAAAGCGGCAGTGCCGCTCATCCTCGTTTTTGTCCTCTTCGGTGGATAGGCTCCGGCGCAAATTGCGTCGGCGCTATGAGGATCTGATGTGGCAGCAGCTTCTTTTGACCGGGAATAAGCCGACTCCGTCGCCTTCCCCGGCCATTAAGTGGCTGTCACCAGAGTGCCCGAAACAACCCCTCATTGTATTCGAGGAGCCTAAGCCAGCACTGGTTGTTCAGCCGAAACCGGCTGCGCCACTCATTGTTGTGGAACCCCTGCCTCCACAAGCTAAATGTGGGGCCCCAACCAAGGATTCTCAGTTGGGTCAGGACTTGTCCCATCGGTTGTCGGTCACCCTCACTCCCGATCGGCCTCGGCAGGTGGAGGGTGGCTCAGGCCCTCGGCAGCTGTTTGCAGACTCCTCGGAGTCTGACGATGACTCTTTCCTGTTCTCCAGGCCCCTCGAACTGGAGTTCACTGGGGAAGGGGGGTCAGTCGGTGGACAAGAGTCCATTCTCGTTTCTTGGAATGCTTCGGTTCATCTCAGAAGCTCGAACCCGTTTCAAAGTGGGCCAGTTTTCCCTTCACGGAGATACTGGACCAAGGGGATTCCCCCATGGAGGCCTTCCCTGTGGCTGAAGCCATTGTTGGCCCAGCCCTGGAGCTATGGCAGCGGCCAGCTTCTTGTCCAGCACCTTCGGCCAGGATGGCTCGAAAGTATGCCGTTCTCACTGGTTCACTCTCCAGTTTCTCAGAGCACCCCTCCGCGGAGGGGCTAGTGACTGACAGCGTTTTCCAGTGCTCCAGGAATGCTCAGGATGTGGACAAGCCATCCGATAAAGAGTCCAAGAAACTGGACTACTCCGGACGGAAAGTCTTTGGTGCTTCCTCCCTAGGCCTTCGTCAGGCCAGCTCGGCCTTTCTGGTGGCACACTTTTCGCACACCCTTTTAGGCTCCCTGGATGAGGTGATTCCTCATCTCCCAGCTGCCCTCCAGACAACGGTCAAGCAGGTGCGGAATCAGGGAAGGGCGATGGCCAAACAGCAACTCCAGACTTCCTTGGACATAGCTGACTCGTGTGCCTGGTCAGTAGTGGCCACAGTGGCCATGTACCGCAGAGCTTGGCTGCGGATCTCCACTTTTACAGCAGATACCCAGCACAAGCTGGCAGACGTTCCCTTCTTGGGTACCGACTTGTTCGGCCCCGGGGTGGAGGGTCATCTGCAAAGGACTGAGAAGTCCAGTGCCACCTTGGACTCGGTCATGTCTGCCCAGAAGGACAAAGGCCGCCAGCAGCAGCGTAAGCCCTTTCGGCCTTCAGCCCCTGCAGCACATCCGGCCCAGCAACACCAGCATCAGGGCCAGCAGGCTCACACTTGGCATGCCAAAGCCAAGCCTGCAGCTTCCTCCAGCAAGAAGCCATGAGGGAAAGGTCCAGGAGGCCCCTCGGCCAGCCCTTCCTCCAAGCCTGCCCAGTGACGGGTTGAGTGGTGTCGCCCTCAACCTTGTCACTCCTCCCCGGGTTCCCCCCGTGGGGGGACGGCTGCACCACTTCCTTTCCACCTGGTCCGATATCACCACGGACCGGTGGGTGCTGGAAGTGGTAGGAAAGGGTCTGCCTCTAAAATTCGAGCAGTCCCCTCCCTATCGAGCCACTGCCCCATGGGGGGTTATGGGGTCCGCAGCCTGTCTGTCAGCTCGTCGAGCCAACATTGCCCTGCTCCTCCAGAAGGAGGTGATCAGGAAGGTGGCAGATCCTCCGCCAGACCCAGAGTTTGTGTCTAGGTACTTCTTGGTCCCAAAACGGACAGCGGGCTGGTGCCCCATTCTAGACCTACACGACCTGAACAAGTTCCTACGGTCTCGTACCTTCAGGATGGTCACTCTGGCTCAGATCATTCCATCCCTGGAACGAGGCATGTGGTTCTGCTCTCTGGACCTCCAGGATGCGTTCTTTCATGTCCCAATTCATCCGTCTCACCAGCGATTCCTCCACTTCAGAGCAGAGGGATCCCTTTATGAGTTCCGGGCCATGCCCTTCAGCCTCTCTCCAGCTCCCAGGGTCTTCACCAAATGCATGGCAATGGTGACAGCATTCCTGTGGCGCCGAAGGGTCAGGGTATACCCTTACCTGGACGACTGGCTGATTGCAGCCCCCTCCAGGCTGGAGGCAGAGCGGTCCAGGGATCTGGCCCTCCAGGTCTGCTCTCAGATTGGCCTCCTCGTCAACGAGGCCAAATCGGAACTCATGTCAACACAGATGATTCAGTTCATCAGGGCAGAGCTCGACTCTCTTCGAGCCAGAGCACGGCACCCAGTGGACAGGGCCGAGGTTCTTTCCACCTTTGCCCAATCATTTCTGGTTGGGCAATTGCGCCCTGCCCTGGACTTCCTGCGCCTCCTGGGCCTCATGGCGGCCTGCACCAGCGTGGTCCGTTGGGCCCGCTGGCATATGCGTCCCCTGCAATGGGGGCTGGCCCGCCAATGGTCACAGTGCTCCAGTCCTCTGGACCAGCCAGTGATAGTGACCCAGGAGATGGGGAACGCTCTCCAGAGGTCTGCAGGAGGGTATCCCGTTTGTCCGCCCAGAGCCAACGGTCACTCTAACGACTGACGCCTGTCTGATGGGTTGGGTTGCCCATCTGGGGGAGCTTAGAGCGCACGGCCTCTGGTCCCCTCAGGAGTCTCAATGCCACATCAACCTGCTGGAGCTTCGAGCGGTCCGACTAGCCCTCACCGCCTTCGCTACGTTTGTATGGGGTCAAGTGGTCCAGGTCCAGACGGACAACACCACGACCATGTACTACCTAAACCGCCAGGGCAGGACGCACACCTTGCCTCTGTGCAAGGAAGCTCTCCGCACTTGGTTTCTCGTGAGCAGACTGGAGACGGATCTCCTAGCCATCCATGTGGCAGGAGCCTCCAACACTCTGGCCAATGCCCTAAGCTGGTTAGGTGCTGCATCTCATGAGTGGTCTCTCCTGCCGGAGGTAGTACACGGTCTGTTCTCCCACTGGGGCACACCTCAGGTGGACCTGTTTGCCTCAAGGGAGAATGCGAAGCTGAGGCTGTTTCATGCCCACCCTCCTCAGCAGGGCTTGCTGCAGAGGGATGCCTTCTCGAGGCCGTGGACCCTGGGCCTCTTCTACGCCTTTCCCCCATTTCCCTTGATCCACAAGGTGCTTCTCAAGGCGAGGAGGGACAAGGCACAGGTGATTCTGGTAGCTCCAGATTGGCCCCGCCACTTCTGGTATCCATATCTCTTCAGCCTCAGCTCCAGGCTCCCGTGGCGGCTTCCAGCCCACCCGGACCTGATCTCAGTCAGCCAGGGGAAGGTACTCCACCCGGACCTTCAATCCCTGCACCTGACGGCCTGGTTCCTGAGCGGCTAGAGTTCCAGGCCTTGGGTCTTTCCGACGAGGTCCTCAACGTTGTTGAGGCATCCCTTAAGGAGTCAACCAGAAAATGCTATGCCTTCAGATGGAAGAGATTCTCCATTTGGTGTCAGGATAAGGGGTTGGACCTCTTCTCCTGTTCCTTGGCCAGCATTCTGGACTACCTATGGTCCCTTTCTCAGCTAGGGCTTCAGTCAGCGACCCTTAGGTGCACCTGGCAGCCATCTCTGCTTACCGGGCATGGGCCGGAAAGCAGTCGGTGGCGCAGGAGAGGTGGTCGGGTGCTTTTTCAAAGGCCTTGATCACATAGTCCCTCCGGTGCAAGAACCTCCACCTCCTTGGGATCTGCTGCTGGTATTGGCTAAGCTCATGAGCAAGCCATTCGAACTGATGCACAGGTGCTATATCTCCCACCTGTTGTGGAAGACCGCCTTCTTGGTGGCTATTACGTCAGCCAGAAGGATGGGAGAGCTCCAGGTGCTTTCCATCGAGTCTCCTTATCTGGTCTTCCACAGGGACAAGGTTGTCCTGTGCTCCCACCTGAAATTCCTTCTGAAGGTGGTGTCGGAATTTCACCTTAAGCAGGTGTTGACTCTGCCGGAGTTCTACCCCAATCACACCTCGGAGGCCAGATATAGGCTCCATACTCTGGACCCTAGAAGAGCCCTCTCTTATAAGGAGCAGCCGGCTGAAGTTCGTGGAGAGGTTCACCAGCTGTTTGTCACCTACTCTGAAGCCGCACCTGGCAGACCTGCAGCCAAGCGGACGATAGGCAGGTGGGTCACCTCCTGCATAGATCTCTGCTATAGGTTGGCGGGCATGGAGCCTTCCAGAGGGATAAGAGCTCATTCTACCTGCCATACCACTGCTTTGGTGGCTGCTTCTATCGATGTCCCTATCCAGGGAATCTGCAGGGCTGCTACCTGGAAGTCGGCACACACCTTCATTACCCACTACCACATCAACCTTGAGTCACGCCGGGATGCTGATTTCTGGACCTCGGTTCTCCAGTCCTTATTTCCCAAGTAGGGGGTGCGCGCCTTGCATCCCTCGTCCCAGAGAACTGCTAGGAGTCTGCCAGTAAGTGTGGATTGAACAACATATCCATGTCCCTAGAAATACAGGTTACTCACCTGTAACAGGAGTTCTAGGAATGGTATATGTTGTTCATCCACACAACCCACCCAACCTCACCGGCTTCGACCGCAACCTGGCTTCCAGCGGGCTAGATCTGGCCATGGGACTGAGAGCGAGAGTTTTACCACCCAGGTGGGTGGGAGGAGCCAACTTGAAGACCTTCCGGCAAGATTTAAAGCGGCAAGGAACTTGCCAGTAAGTGTGGATGAACAACATATACCATTCCTAGAACTCCTGTTACAGGTGAGTAACCTGTGTTTCCACTCTCTCTCTCTCTCTCTCTCTTTCTCCAGACATCGGAGGTGGATCCAGGGAAGCTATTGTGCTTTCAATGTCTGCTTGTTCCAGAGATTCCTGTGAAACTGACACCTCCGGTGCAGCCCTCTTTCGAGACTCTCTCACAGATGGTGTGGGATAATCTGCCGCTTATTCCCTCCATGGCTAAGTCCATAGATAAGTGCGCTTCCCCTAAAGATCGACCAATCCTGGCCTCCCAAGCCTTTGCGGATGCCATTGTGGTTTTGGTAGAAAATGACAAAGCTGTACCCGGGAATCTACAGCTTGTCTGGTAAATAAAGAATCCCATAAGATTGACACCCTAGTAAAGCAAGTCTTCGCCACTGCCACCCTAGGAATACGTATTGCTGGTTACGAGAGCTACTTCTCACAATATGAGTATACTCTCTGGCATTCGCTGAAAGCCTTAGTCAAAGCTCTTCCGGAGTCAGATGCTGCTTCAGAGCTTCTTCAAACCATTACTAGAGGCATTGAGTCCAATAACCAGCAACTTAAGGCTGCTAGGGCCGCTTTTGACACTGCTTCTAGGGCAGCAGCAGCAGCAGGGATTTGCACCCGACGCCACTCATGGTTACAGACCTCAGGGTTTACAAATAATGCTCAACAAAGAGTCATGAATTTACCATTTGATGGAGTTCATCTGTTTGCCCTCAGGTGGAGCAGGCACTAGAGGCCACACAGAAAAACTAGGACTGCCAGACCGGCCCCTGCTGCCTCTCAATGGGGCGGGAACCGCTGGCAGTTTCATGACCGCCAGTCCTTTTGTGGCAAAGGCAGAGGGGGTTTCAACAAGAATCAAGTCCCTCAGCCGCAGAAGAAACTGCAGTGGAAGGCACAGGGCCCAAAGGCGCCTGATGCCACTCTCTGAGATTCTGGCCCAAGTCCCACCTCAGCTGTCCGAGAGTGACTTTTCTTCAGCAGTGGGTGGGTGGGGGGTGGCGTCTGACTCAGTTTACAACCAGTGGAAGTCAGTCACATCAGACAGATGGGTGCTCAGAATAATTTGCAAGTGTTACTCTCTAAATTTATCAGACATTCCTCCAACCCCCGATCATCCACCCAAATGACAGCGCAGGCTGTGTGTCACTCAGTCAGACCTCCTCACTTCCGAGATTCAAGGCCTGCTGAACAACGGGGCAGTAGAAATAGTTCCGCAGGTTCAAAGGAACACAGGATCTTACTTCGAGAAACAGCTCTTGCAGCAGGTTACACCATTAGGATGGACCCCACGGAAATTTTCTAGTTAGCAGTATTCAGCAGGGACTTCCTCCGACGTCGGTCCCGCCCCCTACGTCAGGCATGGTATATAAGGAGGCGGTCCCCCAGAACCCCAGTTCTTTTCCATGGTCGACTTCGCCAGCGTCGGCCTCTCGGTCTCTACCCTAGCGCCGCGACTTAGAACTTCAAGAGTTTCTGCAAAACTAATGTCTTCTCCAACCCCTTAATCTGAGGGACACCTTTCAAAGTGTGCCTGCGGAAAACAGATACCTTTCAAGGATCCTCATTCTTCCTGCATGCGGTGCTTATGCCTGGACCACGACACCAAGGCCTGCATCTTTTGCCAAGGGTTCAATAGCCGCACCAGGATCCGCCGTCAGAAGGCACTTCAGGCATACCTGTGAGAAGAGAAACTTAGCAGGATGGACAAAGAACCTGCCTCCAGGGGTGATTCTTCTTCCAAGGCCCATAAACACCGGGACAAACACTGGGAGAAAGCAAGGTCCAGATTCCTGAACTGGGCCTCGGACTCTCGTAGCTCAGGCTCCACCAGATCTGACCACTCTCCCTCCAGGGCTTGTTTTCAGCCCCCCTCCGGTCAAAGTCCGGGCTTCAGGCGGTTCTTAGGCTGGAGAGTCAATCAAGTCTTTTAGGCCCTTGGCTTCCTCCACTCCCTCTCGGGCCTCTTCCAAGTCTTCCGAACGTCACAAGTCTTCCTCATCGACCCGACATCGGGACCCTGACTCCAGATCGGTCTTCCAGCCTCCCAGGGTTCCGGATCCACCACCCAGGAAGACGAAAGACCCGACGTCGGCCAGGCTTTCGCCGGAACCGAGGACATCGGCCAAGCATGAGACGCCGGCCGGGCATTCGCCGGACCCAAAGTCATCAGCCAAGCGACCGACGTCAGCTTCACCGGAGCCAAAGACCGTCCCCCAGTCACCGGTGGACACTGGTCACAGGGATTCCACGGAGGAGGACACCACATTGCCTGAAGACCAGGTTGGCGACACAGAGGATGCCGGGCTTTCGAGGGAACCTTTGCACACCCTGGAGACACCCACAGACCCGACGCCCGACTCCAGCGACAGACCACCGGCGCCAGGCCCGTTGTCGGGCATGAATATACAAGAGGTAAAGGATCTCTTTACTTTCTGGTTGGATACCATCCGTAAAGACGTGGTCCCAGTAAAATCTCCTCCTACTCCTTCACCTCCTACGCCCCCCCTCCACCACAGGGGCCAGTAGGACGACCACCAACCCTAAGGAGCGGACTCCACCTCCCAGGGGTAGATCCAAGGATCAGAGAAGGCCTCCCTCAAGATCTCCATCAGGGTCTCCCAGCCCCAAGCAACCCAGCCATCGACGGTATACTCCGTCAGGGGAGGACTCCAATCGGATACCTCGGATTACTCCAGATCTCCTTCTCCACTCAGCATTCCATCTCCTGACCCACATGACCAGCCCAGGTCTCCTCCGGATGATCCCTCTTTCACTGAGATCATGAGGCACATCCAGGACAACATGGGATGGGATGCTGAAGACCTCGATCCCGAAAGATAGTGCCTTGCCCGTTATCTTTGGTAGAAAGACCCAAAGCCTGTGGTAGTGCCACCCTTGGTGGACACCTTTGCGGACGTCACCAAGGCTGCGTGGAAGCGTCCGCACTCCACTCCCGCTGTGCCGAAGAAAGCTGACCGCCTGTACAAGGCCCGGAAAGAGGACCAGTTCTTTGCTCAACAACCTCTGGCAGACTCCCTGGTCTTTACAGCCTCACATGACCGGTCCCAAAGACTGCAGCGCGTGAGCATACAACCACCGGACCAGGAATCCGAACAGCTGGATGCCCTGAGGAGGCGTATGTATGCGGCTGCTATATGCTCCATCAGGTCCCTGAACTACCTATCTCACGTGGTACAGTTTCAGAATGCCCTGTGGGAACAGGGCCAGGACCTGGTCGGTAAATTACCAGATGGCGATCAGAAGGCGGAGCTCCTAAACCTCCTCCGCACAGGGTCTGATGTGGGTACCCAAGTGCTACGAGACGCATATGATTCTGCGGCCTCATCTGCCAGAGCCGCAGCTTCAGGCATCTGTCTCCGGAGACACTCTTGGCTCCGTGTCTCCGGTTTTGCCCCGGATGTACAGAAGAACATTCTTGACGTCCCTTACAATGGCAAAGTACTTTTTGGTGAACCCTTGGAGATGGTTATAACCAAACTTCAATGACACTGGGAAGGCAGTCAGGTCTGTACAAGCCCTCTATAGATCAAGACGTGGTTCCTTTTGTAGGAACCAGAGCCGTTTTCACAGCCAGCAACAACGGCAGCAGCCACGTTCTGGCCAGCAACAAAGGGGCACTTTTCAACATAAAGCCCAGGCTAAGTCATCCCCAAGCAGAGGCCAGCGTTATGCCAAACCGGCCCAGCCTGCAGGGTCCAGTGCTGCCACAGCATGACTCCTTCCCGGCCCCTGACCCTCCTCTGGATCAACGGGCACAAAAGGTTGGGGGTCGCATCGCTCGCCACTTTTCAGGGTGGCAGTCGATTATCGCCGACCGGTGGGTTCTCCAATTGGTCAAGAAAGGCCACTTCATAGAATTTCTCGACCACCCACTGTCAAGAACTCCCCAGCTTTCCCATTACTCTGGTCAGCATGCCCTGCTCATATAGCAGGAGTTGCTCATGCTTCTTGGAAAAGAAGCTATGGAGCACGTACCACGGAACCAGAGAGGTGCAGGTTATTATTCTCCCTTCTTCCTGGTTCCCAAGAAAACAGGGGACCTCCGTCCGATACTGGACCTCAGCGACCTCAATGCATCGGTCCAGTACAAACGCTTCCGCATGGTGACCCTCCCAGGTCTGAGTCCCATGCTCAAGCAGGGCGCTTTTCTAGCATCCTTGGACATGCAGGATGCTTACCTGCATATACCCATAGCTCATGCACACAGGAAGTTTTTGCGCTTCGACTTTCAGGGTCACCATTATCAGTTCCAAGCCCTTCCCTTCGGACTGTCATCGGCACCTTGGGTATTCATGAAGTGCATGGCGTTAGTAGTGGTGAATCTGAGGAGACAAGGCCACTATGGGTTCCCCTATCTGGACGACTGGCTTCCCATGGCACCCTCTCGGGAAGCCCTGATGTCCACCATTCATTGTACTCAGTCTCTGTTCGAGACGCTGGGCATCATTATCAATCAAGAGAAGTCACGCCTGGTTCCGTCTCAGATTTTGCAGTTCATAGGCGCAGTTCTGAACACTCCAGGGGAAAGCTTTTCTACCCCAGGACCGAGCGGAACACATCAGATCCCTCATCAGAGACATCTTGGCAAAGAAGACCTTCCCAGCCAGACTGGTCCTTTGCCTGCTCAGACACATGGCTGAGGCCATTGCGACGGTCCTGCTAGCCCATCTCCACATGCAGGTGACCCAATGGATGTTACGGGTCCAGTGGGATCAAAAGCAAGACCATCTGCAGCTCCCAATTCGGATCATGAAGGCCATAATCAGGGATTGGCAGTGGTGGCTAGATTCGAAGAACCTCTCGGTGGGGGTCCCCTTCACTGCGCCATCTCCGATTGGGACGCCCTCCACAGAAGCCTCAGGGCTCGGATGGGGAGCACACCTAGACAGTGTCCGGTCTCAAGGCCTGTGGACAGCCCAAGAGACTCGTCTCCACATAAATATCCTGGAAATGAGAGCAGTTCTTTACGCCCTACAGACTTTCCAGTCGGAGATTACACCGGGTACTCTTCTGTTACAAACAGACAATTCTGCGGTGATGTATTGCCTCAACAAACAAGCAGGCACCCATTCCTACCCGCTCTGCAGGGAGACCATGAGGGTGTGGGTTTGGGTTTTACAACAAGGCGCAAACCTCATTGCTGTTCATGTACCAGGAGTGGACAGTGTCATCGCAGACGGCCTGAGTCACTCTCAGGCCACAGTCCATGAGTGGGAACTACTCCAGGAAGTAGTAGAGGATCTGTTTCGCAGATGGGGTACACCAGAGTTAGACCTTTTCGCGTCCCCATCCAACGGAAAACTGCCCAATTTTTGCTCACTAGATCCAGGGCCTGGTGTTTTCTGGCGAGTCGCGTTGTCCCTCTCCTGGGCGGGCAGATTCCTCTATGCCTTCCCCCCTTTCCGTTGATCCAGAGGGTCCTTTTGAAACTTCGCAGAGAGTGAGCGATGCTAATACTTATCGCGCCGTTCTGGCCCAGGCAGATCTGGTTCCCTCTACTACATCAGCTGTCCCAGGAACCTCCAGTGCCTCTGCCAATCAGCTCTCACTTGCTGTCTCAGGAGGCGGGCTCCTTGGTCCATCCGGACCTTCATTCGCTGAACCTGCACGCTTGGCTCCTAGAGACATAGCCATTATGCGACACGGGGTCTCGCAGGAAGTAGCTGACGTTGTAGTGGCCGCTAGAAAACCGGCCACTCATGCTACTTACGCCATGAAATGGTGCAGATTTTGCCTATGGGCTCAAGCGCGGGGGTTTTCACCACTGGATTGTCCAGAAAGGTTGGTCTTGGACTACCTCCTGTCTCTTTTTCAGACGGGCTTGGCCTACTCTGCGATAAAAGTACACCTTTGTGCCATCTCAGCCTATCACACTCCTATAGGCCAACGTCCTGTCTCTCAGTTGGACACGGCACGAGCCTTCCTGAGAGGTGTTCTCCACTTTAGACCTCCAATTAAGGATCCTATTCCGCCTTGGGATTTACCCTTTGTCCTGGAGCAGCTTACGCTGCCACCTTTTGAACCAGCCGCAGATTTCAAGCTACATCTCTTTACATGGAAGACATTGTTTTTAGTTGCCGTTACTTCGGCCAGAAGAATTTCGGAACTTCATTCACTGATGTGCGAAGAACCTTATCTGGTTTTCCATCAGGTCAGGGTATCCTTACGGACCAATCCGAAGTTTCTCTCCTAAGGTGGTCTCAGCTTTCACTCTTAATCAGGATATCAATTTACCAGTGTACTTCCCTAAATATTCGAATCGAGGAGAAGCCCTGTTGCACATTTCAGATGTGCATAGGTGTCTTCGATGCTACCTGAACAGGACCAAACACCACTGAAAATCTGATCAGCTTTTTGTCTCCTTCACCCACAGGATGCTGGGAGCTCCCGTTTCCAAACAGTCACTGTGCAGGTGGCTCATACATTGTATCATGTTCTGTTACAGAAGTGCAACAAACCCTTACCGGGTGCGGTTAAGGGTCATTCCACAAGTGGGGTGGCTACCTCCTGTGTGGCCTTAAAGAACATGTCCACCTCAGCTATCTGTGCTGCAGCGACTTGGAGCACTGTGCACACCTTTATCAGGCATTATAGCCTGGATGTGGCATCGAGGCGAAGCAGGTTTTGGTCTAGCAGTCCTTCAAGGACTTCTGTCCTAGGCGTAGGTTTTACTAAGGATTTCTACCTTCCCTTCTCCCAGTGGTGTGGAAAATGGAAAGGGACCTGGGGGTAGTCATATCAGGTGACCTAAAGGTGGGCAAGCAATGTGAGAGGGCAGCAAGGAGGGCTGGGGGGATACTGGGATGCATAGGGAGAGGCATCACCAGTAGAAAACAGGAAGTTATTATCCCTCTGTACAGACAGCTGGTCAGACCCCATCTGGAGTACTGCATGCAGTTCTGGAGACCCAATCTCCACAAAGACATAGACAGGATGGAAGCTGTCCAGAGGAGGGCAACTAAAATGGTGCAGGGTCTGCACCGGAAGACATATGAAGAGAGACTTAAGGAGCTTAATATGGGAGGAAAGGAGGGAGACGGGGGACATGATAGAAACTTTCAAGTACCTCAAGGGAATCAACAAAGTCCAAGAGGGTAGCATCTTTCATAAAAAGAGGTGTGCAAGAACAAGGGGGCACAATTTGAAGATGGGGGGCGGCTCAGAGGTAATTTAAGGAAGTTTGTTTTCACAGAGAGGGCTGTGGATGCATAGAACGGCCTTCCTGAGGAGGTTGTGGAGTCAAAAACAGTGGTGGAATTCAAGCATGCATGGGACAGTCATAGGGCAATTCTAGGGGTTGGGGGCAGGAAGAAGTAGGCTGCTGGTTAACTAGGATCTGCAGCTTATCCATTAGGTAGGGAAATGGGCAGACTGGGTGGGCCATGCGGTCCTTATCTGCCATCAAATTCTATGTTTCTATTTCCACTATTGCCTGGGAATCAGTCCTAATGGTGTAACCTGCTGCAAGAGCTATTTCTCGAAGTTAGATAGTACAGTTACGTAAGAACTTACCGTAACAGTAGATCTTCGAGAACAGCTCTTGCCCCCTCCCACAGCAGGTACTTTCCCTCCCACCATCCCTGCTGGAGGTAGATTTTGTTGTTCAGATATCCTTCTCCTAAGATCAGGTGTTCTATCCACTATTCTGATTGCCATTTGATGGCAGATTCTCAGTCTCCTCTTCTGATGTCATCCAGCATCCAGGAGTCTCCGGCAGGAGAACTGGAGATTCTGGGGGACCGCCTCCTTATATACCATGCCTGACTTCGGGGGCGGTCCCCACTAAATACTGCTAG
This sequence comes from Neoceratodus forsteri, assembly GCA_016271365.2. Lineage (NCBI taxonomy): Eukaryota > Metazoa > Chordata > Ceratodontiformes > Ceratodontidae > Neoceratodus > Neoceratodus forsteri. Next base: position 249,792,175 of record CM057457.1, read on the forward strand.
CTAGAAAATTTTCGTGGGGTCCTGGCGCCTGCCGGCTTCAGTCCTAATGGTGCAACCTGCTGCAAGAGCTGTTCTTGAAGATCTAATATTATGGTAAGTTCTTACGTAACTGTACTTTTCTACTCCCATTACTTCCTTGTTCCAAAGAAAACGGGCAGTATGCGTCCTGTTCTAGACCTACGGAAGTTAAACAAATTCCTTTACAAGGAGAGTTCAAGATGATATCACTTGGTATGCTCCTACTGCTGATTCATCAAAATGATTGGCTGGCCTCACTGGACATGGCGGACGCCTACCAATGTGCTCCTGTGCATCCAAACCATCACGAGTATCTCCAATTTGTGGTTCTGGGTCAGCACTACCAATTCAGAGTCCTGCTCTTTGGGCTGTCCTCGGCATTTTGAGTCTTTACAAAGTGCTTTGCAGTACTAGCAGCGCATCTCAGGAAATTTGGAATTCAAGAGTTCCTGTATCTGGACGACTGGCTTCTGGCAAGCTCATCCAAACAAGGGACGCAGGAAGCTGTAGCCATGGCTTCCAAATTCCTCACATATATGGGAGTGTTGTTGAATCTGGAAAAGACGCAACTTCAGCCCTTGCAAGAGCTCCTCTTCATAGGAACTCTTCTGGATACCTCCAGAGCAAGGGTCTTCCTTCCGGGGACATGAGAACCGATATAGAAACATAGAAACATAGAATTTGACGGCAGATAAGGACCGCTTGGCCCACCTAGTTTGCCCATTTTTCTACCTAACAGATAAGCTGCAGATCCTAGTTAACCAACAGCTTACTTCCTCTTACCCGCCACTAGGACTGCCTTATGCCTGTCCCATGCATTCTTGAAGTCCCCCACTGTTCTTGACTCCATGACCTCCTCAGGGAGGCTTTTCCATGCATCCACAACCCTCTCAATGAAAAAATACTTCCTCACATTACCCCTGAGACATTCCCCCTCTATCTTCAAATTGTGCCCCCTTGTTCTTGCACATCTCTTTTTCTGGAAAATGCTACCCTCTCGGACTTTAATTCCCTTGAGGTACTTGAAAGTTTCTATCATGTCCCCTCTCTCCCTTCTTTCCTCAAGAGTATACATATTAAGTTCCTTTAGTCTTTCTTTGTATGTCTTCTGGTGCAGACCCTGCACCATTTTGGTTGCCCTCCTCTGGACAGCCTCCACACTGTCTATGTCTTTGCGGAGATGAGGTCTCCAGAACTGCACACAGTACTCCAGATAGGGTCTCACCAACTGTCTGTACAGAGGGATAACAACTTCCTGTTTTCTACTATTGATGCCTCTTCCTATGCATCCCAGTATCCCCCAACCTTCCTTACTGCCTTCTCACATTGCTTGCCCACCTTTAGGTCATCTGATATAATTACCCCCAGGTCCCTTTCTGTTTTTACTGTTGTCAGTGTCTCACCCCCCATTGTGTACGCTTCCCCTGGGTTTTTGTTTCCCATGTGCATTACCTTGCACTTCTTTGCATTGAATCTGAGCTGCCATACATTTGACCATTCCTCCAACCTTCCCAAGTCCCTCCTCATCCTTTCCACTCCATCTTGTGTATCAACCCTGTTGCAGATCTTTGTGTCATCTGCAAAGAGACATACTTTTCCTTCCAGTTCCTCTGCAGTGTCATTATAAAGACATTAAAAGGACCGGTCCCAGTACTGAACCCTGCGGTACCCCGCTAGTAACCCTCCTTTCTTCACTGTGTACTCCATTTACTACTACCCTTTGCATCCTGTTGTCTAGCCAATTTTTTATCCAGGCTACCACCTTGGGACCCACTCCAAGGCTGGCTGTCTTGTTTATTAATCTTCTGTGTGGGACTGTATCAAATGCCTTGCTAAAATCTAGGTAGGCCATGTTCACAGCCCCTCCCTGGTCTACTACTTTGGTCACCCAGTCAAAGAAATCTATTAGATTCATCTGACACTACCTTCCCATTGTGAATCCATGCTGCCTTGGGTCCTGTGCCCCACTGGCCTCTAGGTACTCAACAGTTCTTTCCTTCAGAAGTGATTCCATCATTTTCCCTACCACTGAGGTCAAACTAACTGGTCTGTAGTTTCCTGCCTCTGTCCTGCTCCCACTTTTATGAAGAGGAATCACATCTGCCCTCCTCCAGTCCTCGGGTACCACCCCATCCTCCCATGATTTGTTAAAGAGAGTAGTCAGCGGTGTCACTAGTTCTACCCTTAGTTCTTTTAGAATTCTTGGGTGAATTCCATCAGGCCCCATTGCTTTGTCCACCTTCAATTTTATTAGTTCTTTCAGAACCCTTTCTTCTGTAAATGGACTGGTATCGACCCCCGTCTTCAGAGTGTTTCTCTTGTTTGGTTTAGGTAACTCCCCTTCCTCTTCCTTTGTGAATACTGAGCAGAAATATTTGTTCAGTATCCCTGCTTTTTCACTGTCACCCTCTACCCACATTCCCTCCCCTTTATTAAGCTTCAGTATCCCTCCTTTGGTCTTTCTTCACTCCCTAATGTACCTATAAAAGGTCTTATCCCCCTTCTTAACAGAATTGGCTGCCCTTTCCTCGGTTTGGGCCTTTGCTATTCTGACTGTCTTCCCAGCCTCTTTCTGCTTTAACTGATAAAGTTCTCTGTCCTGCTCCTTCTGTGTTTCCTTATATTTCCTGAATGCTGTTCTTTTCTCCTTAACCTTCCCTGCCACCTCTTTTGTGAACCATAGCGGTTTTTTCCTTCGTTGTGTTTTATTGATTTGCTTTACACAAAGGCATGTTGCCTCTGTGATGGCTGTTTTGATCACTCCGCATTGTTCCTCCACCCCTCCTTCTTGCCTGTTTGCTAGTGCTTTTCTGAGGCACTCTCTCATTTTCTCAAAGTCAGCCCTCCTAAAGTCTAGTACTCTTGCTTTTGTATGGCTTGATTGTATGGCTGTGTTTATCGTGAACCACACTGTTTGGTGGTCGCTTGTTCCCAGATGGCTGCCCACTTCTAAATCTGAGATCTTTCTCCATCCCCATTTGAAAGTACCAGGTCTAAGATTGCTCCCTCCCGAGTGGGTTCCAATACTAGCTGTCTGACGATGCCCCTGTAGGGCATCAAGAATGACCCTGCTCTTGGATGTGCTCAGCAAAGGTGCTCCAGTTAACATCTGGCATATTCAGGTCCCCATCAACAATATCTCCCTTTTCTGCCATTCTAAGAAAGCCTTCTATCATTTCCTTGTCCATTCCCTCCCCTGAGATGGGGTCTGTATACAACCCCATGCAAATTGTGTGCAATTTCTGTCTCCAGGGTGACCCAAAGTGCCTCATCTGCTCCCTGTTTACTCTTTAGTTCTGTTGCTTTGATCCCTTCCTTTACATAAAGAGCTACTCCTCCTCCTCTTTTACCCTCCCTGTCCCTCCTGTAGATTGTGTATCCTGGTATGTTGAAATCCCAGTCATGGTTCTCTGTGTACCATGTTTCTGTGACTGCCACAATATCCAGGCAACCCTCTTCCATCAAGGCCACTAGTTCAGGGAGCTTGTTACACAGACTACGGGCATTGGTACTCATCACCCTCCACTTTTTGATAGCCTTACCCCTTTTAGCCCCATTTCTGTCCTTACTGCCTTTGCCTTTTCTACATTTAAATCTGTTCTGCTCCCTAATAACTTCTGTACCTTGGTGTTTACCTCACTAATCACCATGTTTTGTGGGGAGAGGCTCGATTTCCCTGCTTCTTTTCAGTGCCTCCCCCCTTGGCTAGTTTAAATGCTTGCCAATGAAGCATTTAAACCTCTCACCTAGGATCCTGGTTCCCCCTGGACAGATGCAGACCATCGCACCAGTATAGGTCTGCATCCCTCCAGGTGGCTCCCCAGTCCCCAATGAAGCCAAAACCCTGAGCTCCACACCAGTTTTTCAACAACTCATTGAATTCCCTGGTGAGAAGTGCCCTAGCATCTCCCTTGCTATAGACAGGCAGCACCTCCGAGAAGGTTACCGTATGCGCTACTTGTCTAAGGCCCCTTCCCAACTCTACAAACAACTCTTGCACTGCTCTGATCCCATTCCTAGCCAGGTCATTTGTCCCTAGGTGGACAATGACATCCAGCTCCCTCCCTCGTGCAGCTCCTCCCACGATCCTGAGGATTCACTTCCTGTCCCTCCAAGCCATGGTGCCAGGAAGGCACCTTACCTCCCTCTCCCTTCCTCCCCATTTTACCCCCATGATTGAGTCCCCACCAGGAGTTGTTTCTTCCCCTGTGGGGTCCCATGCCACCCTCCTGTGGGTCTCTTTTGTGAAGGTTCCCAGCATCCTCCTTGGTCTCCACTGCAGGTGCCTCCATAGAGGAACCACTATCCACCAGAAGAGCGAATGAATTGTGGAGAGGTACAGCTGGAGGGATGCAACTCTGTTCCACCACCCCCTCCCTCCTTGAGCCCACCCTGGTCCTGGTCTGAGGTAGTGGCATTGACCCTGGTGGTCCCTGGGTGGGGGAGGAGGTTTCACGAATCCTTGCCAGGTCAGCCTGGAGACGGGCAACCTCCTCTCTCAGACCAGAGAGGTGCCTGCAAATAGGGCAGCATCGCAGCCTCCAGAATGTCACCCGGAACACTGCCGCCCCACAGCCATTGCACTGTACCACTCCTATCATGTCTTATTTTGTGTCCTCTCTACTGTTTCTCTGGATGCTTATTCTCTCCTCTCCTTACAGCTCTCACCCTTACTGTTCTGGGACAGCAACTTCCTGTCTTCTTCAGTAGCCTTCTTCTTCCTTGCTCAATATCAGACCACCAGCAGCTAGTGGGGGAGAGTGAGCTACTTTTTTTACTTTAGAGTTGACAAAACCAATGTTTCTCTATGATCCTTTCCTTCCTACTACCAAACAGGAAGTTCCTGTTGACAGTCAAATCCAGTGGCTATAAAAGTAGAACTGGCTTTGGGTGGGTGGATGGAGGACAACTGGTAAGAAAAAAGGCTAGCAACAGGAAGTTGTAATTTGACTCACCTGCTTTTATAGTGTCTAAACCACACCCCCAGGTAAGCTCTCTTTCCTCCTACTGGTTTAGCAAAGTCAGCTGATTAGTACCCTTCTCTGCACAGAACACACACTGACTTTCTTTTCTTTAACCCTAAATAAGACCCCTTCTACTTCTAATAAAGTTATCTGTCTACTTTATCTTAACAGACACTGACTCCTATTGAGATATAAGTTTTAAATTAATAAGAAAATGTAGCTTCTTTTAGTTAGCTGCATTCTGCTCTACAAGCAAGGCTAGCAACAGCCATATCCTGCAGATGGCTCGCTTCATCAAGGAAAATGACTCAGTCTGAGCTCTCTTGATGCAGCGGATTCTAGGTCTCATGGCATCATCGGTGTTCACAGTACTCCTGGCCCGTTTTCACATGAGGACCACTCAGTGGATGCTCAGTACTCATTGGTCCCTGACCATACAACCAGTCCATACACATCAAGGTGACAGAACCTCTAAAGTGGTCACTCACCTGGTGGACTCAAGAGGACAACCTGCTTCTATCTAGGCTTTTCCTTTGCTCCACTGGAGGCACAGATCATCATCACCACATATGCATCTCTAGTTGGCTGGGGTGCTCACTGTCGGACTCTCCACACCCAGGGCCTGTGGAGCTAGGACGAATCTCAACTCCACATAAATGTCCTGAAAATGAGAGCTGTTCTATATGCTGTCCAAGCCCTGAAGAACTTCCTCTGTCACAAAGCAGTTCTCCTTCAGATAGACAGCAAAGCGGTGATGTACTACATCAACAAGCAGGGTGGGGCACACTCTTACCACCTGTGCAGGGAAGCAATGGAGTATGGGTATGGTGCCTAGAGCACAAAGCCCTGTTCCAAGCGGTCTTCCTACCAGGAGTCCAGAACAATCTGGCAGATTGCCTCAGCAGAACAGAGGTGGACCTTCATGAGTGGTCTCTCAACGTAAATGTAGCGCAATCAGTCTTTGAAGAGTGGGGCACACTGGACCTTAACCTTTTTGCGTCCCCACCCAATGCAAAACTGCCTCTATTCTTCTCCAGAAATCCAGAACCTGGCACTTTCTGTCAGGATGCATTCAGACTGCAGTGGACAAGACGCTTTCTGTATGCATTTCCTCCTCTTCCCTTAGTTCAGAAGGTGCTGCTCAAGCTGGATGCACAGGGTGCAGAATGATCCTCATCTCCCCATTCTGGCCTCTTCGGATTTGGTTTCCATTGATCAACAAATTGTGAGAAACTCCACTAAGACAGCTACCACTTCAGTTAGACCTGCAGACAGCCCAGCCTGAGATCCCTTCATCTCCATGCATGGCTCCTGAGGAGATAGAAGTGAGTAGACTTGATGTCTCCTGTAGAGTCTCAGGCATTCTCCTAACGGCACGCAAACTGGGTACTAGGAAAACTTAAGCAGCAAAGTGGAGATATTTTTCCATTTGGTGTGCAAAGTCCTTACTGGACCCCTTTTCTTGCCCACCTAACAGAGTTCTAGAATATCCGCTAGACCTGTCAAACACAGAACTACAGTATTCAACCGTGAAGGTCTAACTCTGCACGATTTCAGCCTATTACAAACCTATACACTCTACGTCCCTGGCTCAATTACCCCTGGTTAAAGAGCCCTTGATGTAATGTTTAGTACAAGTGAGCTTATATTTTAATTTTGTTTCTGTATTTTTCATTTCTAAGGACATGTGCATGTAAACAGGATCACTGCCCTATCAGTTCTGGCTGCTCACCTACATATGACATCACAGTTCTGTTTAAGTCATCACAGTCTGTTTCTGTGGGGATAATTATGATGTCATACACAGGGGATTATTTATTTATTTTTTTTAAAGTTGGTAACCGGGAATAGCACCATGACCAGAAGCTCATTTCCAGGTGCACCTCGGATTATGATGTCATATGTAGGATAGCAGAAAGAGCAGATAAAGTCTAAGGGACCGTAAGCCTCTTTCATACAGCTGTCCTCAGTAATAAAGAAAAAAGGTAAATAATTATAGAAAATATATGGAATATAAACTGAACTGTCTAAATCTCACATTTTTTGCAAGTTTTTCTAATGGTGTCAGGGGCTCTTTAAGAGGTTCCTTAAAGGTATACTTCACACTAGGCCTCCTGTCTGGAGACCGGTAGCCACTTGGGATATTAACCTTCTGCTAGACATGCTCATTGTAAACCTTTCGAGCCTCTAGCAGCATGTGAGCTGAAGTTCCTGACCTGGAAGACCACCTTCCTTGTAGCCATGACCTCCGCTCGCAGAGTGTCTGAAATACATGCACTGGTCACAGACCCACCGTATACTGTATTTCACAAGGACAGGGTGGTTCTCAGGACTCACCCTAAGTTTCTCCCCAGAGTAGTCTTGGAATTCCAACAGAACCAGCCTTTGGTTCTTCAGACGTATTTTGCAAACTTTCAGAATGAAGGAGAGCGTACCCTACATTCTCTGGATGTTAAAAGGGTCTTGCGGTTCTGTATAGACAGAACTAAAGAGATTCGCAAATCAAAGAAACGCTTTGTCTCCTTCAGCATGGCCCAGCTGGGTCAGCCTGTCGCAATCAGATGTATTTCGGCATGGTTGGTAGCATGTCTTCGCCAATGCTATTCCATGGCACAGGTTAAACTGGAAGGCAGAGTATTCTACCAGGGCAATCGCGGTATCTCTGGCAGAAATTTGAAATGTGCCCATTGCAGACATCTGCAGTGCAGCTACTTGGAGTTCCGTGCACACTTTTGTGAAGCACTACGCTTTGGATGTCCATGCCAGACAGCATCTGTCCTTTGGCAGCACAATCCTGAATGGACTTCTGTCCTAAGTGAACTCCTCACTCCTGCTGCCCTTCTTGGGGGATTATTGTAGTTCGGTACTCTCCCATCAGTGTGAATGAGTGGTGGGGACTTTATGTCCAGGAAGATATGAAAATTACGTACCTACCGTAATTGTTGATCTTCTTCCCCCGAGCTCACTGATCTGTTTTCAGTCTTTACTCCCTCGATGGCTGGGCTGTGAAGACTCTTGTATTGACCCTTCTTATATGGGTCATTCGGACTATCTTGTGTCCGACATAGGTTAGTTTCATTAGTCTAGTTTATGCTGCACCTTCTCGGTAAAAAAGGTACTGAGGCGGTTGGAGGGTTGACGCCAAGGTAGCCTATATGGCGCGTGCCTGCCTCGTGGCACCACACATGCGCAGTCTTACCGCGGCGCCAGCCGTCTTGAAGATTTTTTGGCTCCCACTGGGTCCTAGTGCTAGTCCAATCAGTGTGAATGAGTGGTGGAGACTTTGTCCAAAAAGATCAAGAATTACGGTAGGTACATAATTTTCATTTCTCCCAGTGGGGCACTCCTCTGGTGGACCTGTTTGCCTCTTGGGAGAACGCCAAACGGAGGCTGTTTTGTGCCCGCCCCCCACAGTATGGAACACTGTCTAGGGATGCCTTCATGAGGCCCTAGGCCTTGTGTACACCTCCCTCCCTTTCCACTGATCCACAAGATAGTGGTCAGAGCCTGGAAGGACGAGGTGCGGATGGTCCTGATAGCTCCAGCCTGACCAGGACAGTTCTGGTACCCGGATCTCCTCAGCCTCAGCAGCAGACATCCGTGGCAACTGCCTCTCCACCCACATCTGCTGACCTGACTTCAGGGGACAGTCCTGCACTGGGGCATGCAGTCCCTGCATCTCACAGCCTTGGATCCTGAGTGGCTAGAGTTCCAGGCCTTTGGTCTCTCGGATGAGGTGCTTCACATTGTTGAGGCCACCTCAAAGAAGACAACTCAGAGATACTATCTCTTTAAGTGGAAGAGATTTTCCATTTGGTGTCAGGGCAAGGAGCTTGATTCCCTTGCCTGCCCTGTGGCTAACATCCTGGACTACCTCTGGTCCCCTTCCCAGCTGAGACTGCGGACGACAGTCCTTAAGCTGCCCCTAGCAGCCATCTTTACTTGCTGGTCGTAGGCTGGTAAGCCGATGATGGCCAAGGAGAAGGTGGTTGAGCACCCTTTCAGGGGCCTGGAACAGCAGTCCCCTCCAGTGCATATACCACCTCCACCGTGAGATTTACTGCTAATGCTGGCTGTGCCCATGGGCAAGTATCTCAAGCCTATGCACAGGTGTGAGATATCACACCTGTTGTGGAAGATGGCCTTCTTGGTAGCCATCATGTCAGCCAGAAGGATTAGTGAGCTCCAGGCTCTCTCAGTGAAGTCTCCTTACCTGGTTTTCCACAAGGACAGAGTCATCCTTCGCCCGAACCCAAAGTTCCTCATGATGGTTGTATCAGACTTTCATCTTAGCCAGGTGATTAACTTACCAGTATACTTCACTAACCCAACTTTGGAGGCTGACTGAAGGCTTCATACCCTTGGACTGCGGAGGGCACTCTCTTATTATGTTGAGCACTTGGCAGAAGTTCAGGGAGAGGCTCATCAGCTGTTTGTCACTTATGCTGAAGCCGCACCTGGCAGACCAGCAGCAAATCAGACAATTAGCAGGTAGATCACCTCCTGCATCAACCTCTGCTATAGGCTGACTGGTAGGGAGCCTTCTGTAGTTCTTAAGAGATCATTCCACCAGACATACCACTGCCTTGGTGGCTGCTTTCAGGGATGTTATTATCCAAGAAATCTGCAGCGCTGCTACCTGAAAGTCAGCACACACCTTCATTTCCCACTACTGCATTGAGTCATGCCAGGATGCTGGTTTGGGTCCTCGGTCTTCCAATCTCTGTTCGACAAGTAAGGGTGCGTGCCTTGCCCCCTCTTCCTGGAGAACTGCTAGGAGTCTGCCGGAGTGTGGTTAGTGAACCATATCCACACCCCTAGAAAAATATAATCTTACTTCGAGATACAGCTCTTGCAGCAGATTACACCATAAGGACTGAAGCCAGCAGGCAGCAGGACCCCACGGAAAACTTTTAGCTAGCTGTACTAAGCAGGGGACCGCCCTAATGTCGGCCCTGCCCCAACATCTGACACATCATAAGACGGGGTTCCTCAGCATACCTCAGTTCTTTTCCTGCCGTCGACTCATGTGCACCGGCTCCAGGGACGCCTTCAAGCTGACAAACGATGACAGAGAGAATTTAAGACAATTTCCTCGAGATTTCATCTCCTTTTCAACAAGTACATGTCTTCTTCCCCGACTCCTCCCCTCAAAGTCTTCCTTTATAGTCACTACCCCATCTCCTACCATCACAAGTTGGATACCTTATATCATAGAGCAATAAGGTTCATTACAGATCTGCCATCTAATACTCATCATTGCTCTCTTTATGCTATAGTTGGATGGGTTTCCCTTCACCTCAGAAGGAACAGAAATGCAGCACTATGGATTTACAGAGCGGTGTCAAAAATACTTCCAAACTATATCCTGGACTGCTTCACCCAGACCTCTCCTAGCTCCTATGCCCTAAGAAGCAACAACATCATCCTGCTCAAATTGCCCAAATTCAACACCAGGCTAGGGAGGGCAGCAATTAGCTATAGCATGGAACACCTTACAAAAATCCCTAAAACTGTCCAATATCATTCCATTTGCATCCTTTAAACAGCATTGTACAGTCTTCTTCAAAGAGAAATGCGATTGCTACCACTAGAGCTAGCATTGTCATCTCACAAATCTCCCTTCCAAACCATATATGGCATATTCCTTCCAGACAGACACCCCATCTTATGGCACCCAGTAATACCTTCACCATCCTAGTATTACATTATGTTGAGTGTCTGCCATGCCCCTCTGGGATATGTATATACTGTACATACTGTAAATATTAGCTTAACTTTCCTGTAACGTTTTTTATCATGTGAATTTACTGTACATCACTGTGTTTATAAGCGTTATTTTCCCTGTATGTATAACTGTCTTATATAAGTGTATGATGTATCTGTTGTGTATCAACTATTGAACCTTGACCTTATCAGGTCCATCTTGTAAATGAGCCTTGCTCAATGATGTTCACCTGAATAAATAAAGATTTGATGATGATGATGATGATGATGATGATGATGATGATGATGATGAAGTGCGCTTGCGGCAAACTGATCCTCTTCGAGATAGGCACTCGGCCTCCATGCGGTAGCTAGGCCTGGACCACGATACCCAGGCCTGTTCCATTTGCCAGCAGTTCAACAGTAGAACCAGGATCTGCCAACAGAAAGTGCTCCACAGTTTTCTCCTGGAAGAAAAACTTAAGGCCATGGAGAAAGATTAATCCTCTCGAGGGGAACCCTCGCATAAATCGGGGAAACACAAAGACAAGCACTGGGACAAGGACAGGATTCGATCCCTGAATCGGGCTTCAGACTCCCGGGCCAGCTCCAGCTCTGCCCGGTCAAACCACTCTCCATCCCGGGCCAGGTCTTAGCCCCCGTCAAAGTCAGGTCTTCAAGGGGCTCTGGGTTAGTGTCTTTACAGCCACTGAAGACCAAATCCAAGGATAGCCCTTCCCTCTAGGTCAGAGGCTTCTGACCACCACAGGTCTCAGTCCAAGTCGGCAACTACGTCTAGCGCCAACACTAAGGACCAATGCTGGGACACCGATCGCTTGGTCTCCCAGCCGCCATGGGACTCAGACGTCCCTCAGTGGAAGACTTACGAGCTTATGTCACTAAAACGGATGACGGCGGTGAAACGGGCACCAAAACCATCACCCGCACAATGCCCCAAGAACCCAACACCATCCCTGCCTCTGCCACCCAATACCGGGCATAGGGGGACATCAGAGGAGGACACCGCTCATGGCACCAACGACCAGACGTTGGGGGATGCCAAAGACATCGGTCTACCCGACCCCGGCCTACCACAAGACCCAACGCCAGACCCGACGATCCCTCTGCCACTGACACCTGATCCTAATGCCGGACAGATACCGGCGCCAGGCCCTTCGTCCAGTTTGAACATACAAGAGTCAAAGAACTCTTCAGCTTTTGGTGGGACACCAGTCCATTAAGAAAGATGTTGTACCCACAAAACCCCCCAGTGAGGTACCACCCCATGCGACACCTCCTAAGGCACCAACACCTGAACCTCGGTACATTTCTCCACAGCCTAGGGGAGGTCCAAGGCCAGATACTCTAGATCTTGGACTCCGAAGAGACCTTCCTGCTCCAGGACCCCTTCAAAATTCCCTAGTGACCACAGAAGAAAAAGGCCCGACGAAGATCCCCTTCTTCATCAGGTCACGAGTCACACCCTGATTCTTCGGGCACTCGGTCACTTTGTCCTTTTGAGCCTCCATCTCCAGATCCCCACAACCTTCCCAGGTCGCCACCGGATGATCCATCATTCTCCGATATTATGCGCCACATTCAGGAGAATGATGGGTCGGGAGACAGAAGTTCTAGACGCGGAACGACAATGCCTGTCACGTTATTTGAGGCAAAAAGACCCCAAGCCTGTGGTGGTTCCACCCCTGGTGGACACTTTCCAGGATGCTTCCACGTTGCGTGGTAGCATCCTCATTCAATTCCAGTGGTCCCCAAGAAGGCAGACAGGCTTCATAGGGCCCTATGGGAGGCTCCCTATCTATCTCAACAACCCAGGGCTGGCTCATTAGTCATCACGGCTGCGCACGACTGTTCCCAACGGCCCCAGCACCTCAGTACACCGGTCCCAGCCCAGGAATCCAAACAATAGGATTCACTGGGTTGTTGCATGTATGGCTCTGCTACGTGCTCCCTCAGGTCCCTCAACTATTTGACACACATGATGCACTTTCAAAATGCATTGTGGGACCAGGGACAGTACCTACTGAAGGACTTCCCAGAGGGTGAAAAGAAGGAGGAGCTCCTGAACCTCCTTTGCACAGGCTTTGACATTGGGACCCAAGTCCTCCGGGCTGTGTATGACTCGGCAGACTCTGCAGCGAGAGGTGCCTCAACAGGCGTTTGCCTCCGGAGACACTCCCGGTTGAGGGTCTCTGGATTTACACCAGATGTCCAGAAAGGAATCATGGATGTCCCCTACAATAGAGCCGTCTTGTCCGGTGAAGACTCTGAGAGGGTCTTAACCAGACTTCAAGATGCCGGGAAGGTGGTTAGAATGGTTCAGGCCATGTATAAATCCAAGCCTGGTTCCTTTCACAGACCACAGAACCATTTTCGTGGCCGACAGGGCAGACAACAACCTCAGTTGAGTCAACAGCAACATAGGGCAATTTCGGCTGCAAGAACCAACAGAGATTCTCTGGAGGTCAGGGCCAGAGAAACACTAAATCTACTACCTGCCGGAGTCACCACCGCCACAGCATGACTCCTTCCTGGCCCCTGCCCTCCCTCTGGATCAAAGGGAAGAGAGGGTCGGGGGTCGAGTCGCTTACCACCCATCAGTGTGGCAGAGGATCACCTCCGACTGGTGGGTTCTTCAGCTTATCAGTCGAGGTCACTCTATAGAGTTCCGCAACGGCCCACCGTTAAGACCTCCTCTGCATTCCCGTTATTCAGGACAGCATGCCCTGCTCATCCAGCAAGAGATCTCTGCACTCCTTTCCAAGGACGCCATTGAGGTCGTACCGAGGAACCAGAGAGAAAGAGGATACTATTCCTACTTCTTCCTGGTTCCAAAGAAAACCGGGAACTTATGCCCGATCCTAGACCTCAGCGACCTAAACATCCATGTGATGTACAAATGCTTTTGCATGGTTACCCTACCGGGTCTTATTCCCATGCTCAAGCAAGGTGCCTGGCTAGCGTCTATGGACATGCAGGACGCATAATTTCATCTTCCCATAACTCGGTCGCACGGGAAATTCCTGCGCCTCGACTTTTTGGGACACCATTATCAGTTCCAAGCACTCCATTCGGCCTGTCCTTGGCGTCGCATGTCTTTACCAAGTGCATGGCAGTCGTAACAGCAGCCCTCAGGAGACAGGCCATTATGTCTTCCCCTGTTTGGCAACTGGCCCCTGATGGCCTCCTCCCCAGAGGCATTAGAGAAAGACATTCACGACACCTGCTCCCTATTTCAGTCTGTAGGGATCACCATCAACCAAGAGAGGTCATCTCTCACTCCCTCACAGAGACTGCTGTTTATTGGCATGGTTCTGGATACCCGTCAAAGGAGAGCCTTCCTGCCCGTGGACAGAGCGGAATGCATCAGGTCACTGATAAGGACTATCACAGCACGAAATCCGGTCTCCGCTCGGACCATACTTTGCCTGCTCGGACACATGACGGCAGCCATTGCCATGGTCCCCCATGCTTGCCTCCACATGAGAGTTACTCAGTGGACGCTGAGAACCCAGTGGGACCAGAGGCAGGATTACTTAGACCAGCCGATCAGACTCACACGGCTGGTCATTCAAGACTTACAGTGATGGCTGGTCCTGGAACACCTTTCCGTGGGAGTCCCCTTTGTGGTGCAAGTGCCATCTCTCACCCTTACCACGCTTCGGAGTCTGGCTGGGGAACTCATCTGAGAGACACCAGAACCTAGGGAACCTGGTCGCCCCCTGGAGACTCACCTCCATATCAATTTCCTGGAGATGAGAGCAGTCCTTTACGCCTTACAGGCCTTGCAGTCAGAGATCCCACCGGGTCATGTGTTGATCCAAACGGACAACACCTTGGTGATGTATTACATCAACAAACAAGGAGGTACTCACTCCTACCCCCTTTGCAGAGAGGCAAAGCGGGTGTGGGAATGGGCATTACAGCACGACACCATGCTCTCCGCAGTGCACATTCCCGGAGTGGACAACACTGTCACAGACCTCCTGAGCCAGTCGAAGGCCAGGGCTCACAAATGGGAACTGATACAAGAGGTCGACGAGGACCTTTTCCAGTGATGGGGGACACCAGACGTCGACTTAATCACATTCCCATGCAACGCAAAACTGACCAATTTCTGCTTGCTAGATCCAGGGCCTGGTGTTTTGTGGCGAGATGCATTGTTCTTCTCCTGGACGGGCAGGTTCCTCTCTGCTTTCCGGCCCTTCCCTTTGATCCAGAGGGTTCTTCTCAAGCTCCATTCAGAACAGGCGTCAATGATCTTGATAACACCCTTTTGGCCCAGACAGATCTGGTTTCCACTGCTTCACCAGCTGGCTCAGGAGCCTCCCTTACCCTTACCAGTCAACTCTCATTTGATGTCGCAGGAAGCCAGCTCCCTAGTCCATCCGAACCTGAAATCCCTGAATCTGCATGCCTGGCTCCTAAAGACGTAGCCATTCTTAGGCACAGAGTCTCGCAAGGCGTTGCCGATATCCTGGTGGCAGCTAGGAAACCTTTGACTTACGTCACGTATGCTCTGAAATGGCAGAGATTTGGTCTATGGGCTCAGGCCTGCAATATCGATCCTCTTTGATGCCCTGAGAAGTCTATTTTAGACTACCTGATATCCCTTTTCCAGTGGGGACTGGCATATTCCTCTCTGAAGGTACACCTCTGTGCCATATCAGCGTACCACACACCGACTGGTCAGTGTTCATTAGCCACATTAGAGGCTTCCCGTGCTTTTCTGTGTAGTGTCTTGCATTTCAGACCCCCGATTAAGGATCCAATTCCTCCTTGGGACCTTCTTTTTGTTGAAGAGCAGCTTACGCTGCCTCTCTTTGAACCAGCCACAGATTGCGAGCTTCGCCTTCTCTCCTGGAAGGTGTTATTTTTAGTTACCGTTACTTCGGCACAGAGGATTTCTGAGCTTCAGGTGCTCATGTATAAAGAGCCTTACTTGATTTTCCATAAGGACAGGGTGTCCTTAAGGACCAATCCTAAGTTCCAGCCTTAACCTTAAACCAGGACATTGACGTTCCGGTATACTTCCCCAACTACACGAACAGAAGGGAAGCCCTCTTGCACACTGTAGATGTGCATAGGATTTTGAGGTTCTACTTGGTCAGAACCCATTCACACAGACAATCTGACCAACTGTTCTTTTCCTTCGCTCGAAGGATGTTGGGTGCACCCATATCGAAACAAACTCTCTCCAAGTGGCTTGTTAACTGCATTGTCTTCTGTTACCAGAAATGCAATAAACCCTTGCCGGGACCAGTAAAGGGCCATTCTACAAGGGGGGGGTGGCTACCTCCTTTGCTGCCTTGAAAAATTTAGCGACATCCGCCATTTGTGTGGCCACTACTTGGAGTTCAGTGCACACTTTCGTGAGACACTACAGTTTGGACATCGCCTCCAGATGTAGAGCAGGCTTTGGCCTGGCAGTTCTTCAGGGACTTTTGTCCTGAGAGGTTCCTTCCTATCTCAATCTCTTTTACCCTTCGCCCGACTGAGTTAGCATTGCACCCTTACTGCTTGGGAAATTAGTCCTTATGGTGTAACCTGCTGCAAGAGCTGTATCTCAAAATAAGATGGTACAGATCTTACTTCGAGAAACAGCTCTTGCAGGAGGTTACACCATTAGGACTGAAGCCGGCAGGTGGCAGGACCCTATGGAAATTTTCTAGCTAACAGTATTCAGCGAGGACCGCCCCTGACATCCGACACAGTACATAAGGTGGCGGTCCCCCATAATCCCCAGTTATTTTCTCGCCGTCGACTCACCAGCATCGGCCTCTCAGTCTCTACCTAGCGCACGACGACGTAGAACTTCCAGATTTTCTTCAAAGTGTGCCTGCGGAAAACATATCCCTTTCAAGGATCCTCATTCTTCCTGCGTGCGTTGCTTAGGCCCGGACCACGATAATAAGGCCTGCACCTTTTACCAGGGGTTCAACAGCCGCACCAGGATCCGCCATCAGAAGGCACTTTAAGGCTTACCTGCTAGAGGAAAAACTTAATAGGATGGACAAGAAATCTTTCAGGAGCGATTCTTCCTCCAAGGTCCATAAACACCAGGACAAGCACCGGGAGAAGGCAAGGTCCAGATCCCCGAACTGGGCCTCGGACTCGCGGAGCTCAGGCTCCGCCCGATCGGACTGCTCTCCCTCCAGGGCTAGATCTCAGCCCCCTCCGGTCAAGGTCCGGGCCTCTGGCAGCTCTTCAACTCTTCTGCCTATTGAGACCTCCAGGCTCTCGGCTTCCTCTACTCCCTCTCTGGCCTCTTCAAAGTCCTCGGAATGCCACAAGTCTTCCTCATCGACCCAATGTCGGGACTTCGACTCTAGGTCGGTCTCCCAGCCCCCTAGGGGCCTGGACCCTCCACCCAGGAAGACGAAGGACCTGACATCCCTCAAGCGGGCGAAGGACCCAACGTTGGCCAAACACCCAACGTCGGCCAGGCATTCGCCGGAGCGGAGAACATCGGCCAAGCACCAGACGCCGGCCAGGCGTTCACCGGACCTGAAGTCGTCCGCCAAGCGACCGACTTCAGCCTCACCGAAGCCGAAGACCGCTTCCCATTCACCGGTTGACACTGGTCACAGGGATTCCACGGAGGAGGACACCGTGTTGCCCAAAGACCAGGTGGGCGACACAGAGGATGCTGGGCTTCAAAGGGTACCTTCACCCACCCGGAGACACCCGAGGACCCGATGCCCAACCCCGGCGACAGACCACCGGTGCCAGGCCCGTCGTCTGGCATGAACATTTAAGAAGTAAAGGAACTCTTTACTTTCTAGTGGGACACCATCCACAAAGATGTGGTCCCAGTGAAACCTCCTCCTCCCCCTCTGCCTAATCCTTCACCTCCTACGCCCCCTCCTCCACCACTGGGGCCAGCAGGACGACCACCAACCCCCAAGGAGCAGACTCTACCTACTAGGGGTAGATCCCAGGATCGGAGAAGGCCTCCCTCAAGATCCCCTTCAGGGTCTCCCAGCCCCAAACGACCCAGACATTGGCAGTATACCCCATCGGGGGAGGACTCCAGGTCGGATAACTCGGATTACTCCAGATCTCCTTCTCCTCTCAGCATTTCATCACCTGACCCACATGACCTTCCCAGGTCTCCTCCGGATGACCCCTCTTTCTCTGAGATCATGAGACACATCCAGGACAACATGAGATGGGATGTTGAAGAACTCGACCCCGAAAGACAGCGCCTTGCCCGTTAACAGTCACCAGTGGTTGTGGCCTACCCACCCACCCTTCCCCTCACCCTACCCACCCCAGGCGTGGCATTTCCTTTATAGCCAAGGTTCTGACATCACTTCCTCAACAGGTCTTGGGGCAGAACTGTCATATTCTTAATAACCCAGCACAGTGCATAAAGGGTAAGTACACACCAAAAAAAAAATATGTATTTTATATATTACTCATTGTATATTATAAGGAAGAGGGACATGTGGGAAGTGGTGCAATGCACTGGCTGTGGGGCAGTAGTTTTCCGGGAGACATTCTGGAACCTGCGTTGCTGCCCTATTTGCAGGCAACTGTCAGCTCTGCGGGAGGAGGTTGCCCACCTCCAGGCTGAACTGGCAAGGACTAAGGAGGCCTCCCCCACCCAAAGAGCACCAGTTCCACAACCACTGCCTCAGAGGTTGCCATGTGTGAAGAACAGATGGACCACAGTAGGTTCTGGGAGGGTGCGGGTGGTGGAACAGAGGCGTAGCCCCAGAGTTGTACCTCTACACAATCATATGTCAGTCTGGCAAATCAAGGTTCCTTTATGATGACACCCTCAGTGGAGACCAAGAAGAATGCTGGGGACATCCACAAGGGAGACCCACAAAACAGTGGCAAGGGACACCACAGGGCAAAGAAACAGCTTCTGATAGGGGACTCAGCTGTTAGGGGTGTAGACCTGGGGGAGGGAGAGGAGAGGGAAGTAAGGTGCCTTCCTGGTGCTATGGCTTGGAGGGACAGGAAGCAAATCCTCAGGATTGCAGAAGCAGCATCACAGGAGAGGGAACTAGATATCATTGTCCACCTCGGGACAAATGACCTAGCTAGGCGTGAGATCAGTGTAGTGCAGGATGAATTTGTGGATTTGGGAAGGGGCCTCAGACAGGTAGCAAGCACGGTAACCTTCTCAGAGGTGCTGCCAGTCTATGACAGGGGTGAGGCTAGGGTACTGCACACCATGCAGTTTAATGAATGGTTCCAAAACTGGTACAGAGCACAGGGCTTTGGCTTCATTGGGGACTGGGGGTACACCTGGAGAGATGAAGGTCTATACTGGCATGATGGCCTGCATCTGTCCAGGAAGGGAAACACGCTCCTAGGTGACAGGTTTAAAGGCTTCCTTGGCAAGCTTTTAAACTAGCCAAGGGGGGAGGTGCTGATAGGAAACAGGAAAGTTCAAGCCTCCCCCCACAAAACATGGCAGGTATTAGGGTAAACACTGAGGTACAGAGCTTGACAGAGGGCAGGACAGGGGTAAATGGAAAAATAGACAAGGGCAATAAGAGCAGGGAATGGGGTAAAAAAAGGATAAAGTCAACATTAAATGGAGGGCAATGAGTACCAATGCCCGTAGTCTGGGAAACAAGCTTCCAGAGCTAGTAGCCCTGATGGAAGAGGAACACTTGGATATTGTGGCAGTCACAGAAACATGGTACATGGAGAACCATGACTGGGATGTCAACATACCAGGGTACACAATCTACAGCAGGGACAGGGAGGATAAAAGAGAAGGTAGAGTAGCTTTCTACATAAGGAAAGGGATCAAAGCTACAGAACTAAAAAGTAAAGGGGGAGGACAAGAGGCACTCTGGGTCACCTTGGAGACAGGGAATGGCATCACAATCCGCACAGGGGTTGTATACAGACCCCCGTCTCAAGGGAAGGAAATGGACAAGAAAATGATAGAGGACATTCTCAAAATGGCTGAAAAAGGGGGGATACTGTTGATGGGGGACCTGAATATTTCCAGTGTATTGTAAGAGGGAATAAAAAAGTGTAAGAAACACCCCCACTGTGCCACTCGGTCTGAACTTTTGACATTAGTACCATTAATAACAACAATGCCTCGGTTCCTCTAGCAAAGAGTAGCATGATATTGCCCATCGTGGATTATAAAAAACCAAAAAGATGCCTCCTCCCCTTACTAGTCTCCCAAGTATTTAAACACATTTGGTACAAATTAAACATTTATAACGTTAGAGGGGACAAGCTTCCATGGTCCTTAATAAGAGACAAGCTCAAAATGCCGCCTCGGAAGGAAACCTTTCCATGCGGTCAGCGCCACGTGATATGCATGCTTTACCATAACCTATAATAAACATTTATACATTAGAGGAAACCAATAGTAGTTTGTCCATAGTCCAGCTCTTTATCTAAAAGGTAACATTCATGATTCTTCCTCTAAACATTCAGGTCTCGTTTCATTGCAAGCCTCCTCACAACGGAACTACTGTGCTATCTTGTCTACCCTTTTCTTTGCTTCTGCCGGGTCATTAAATTGAAAAGTTTTATTACCATACGTGATTCTAAGGTGAGCCGGTGCAAGAAGGGTGTGGACAACCCCGAGTTGCTGACGGATGGAATCAAGCATCTTCCATTGGGACCAGGTAGCATAGGACCAGTCAGGGAATCATTTTATCGCCTGTACTTCCATGGTGATCGGGAAGTGTGCCCGGGCCCAGGCAAGGATCATGTCCCGTATTTCAGGAACTGAGGTAACAATTAACAGGGTTCTTGGAGTGTCTGACGAACCTTGAGCTCTGCGAAAGTTAATTCTGTACACCTTCCGGATATCATCTGGGTCAAAGGATAAATCCTTCAGTAAAACAGACACCAGCCAAGATCGAATAAAGTGCCAGCAGAACAGACCTACTGGTCTCTCAAAGTCTGCTTTCGATTATGCAGCTAGCCCCGAGTAAGCAGTTGCCCCTCCCATCCCCTTGACCTCCCTTTGTTGTCCTCTCGCCCACCCTTACTTACCCCTGTACTCTGTCCCAAACGTTCTTAAAGCCAACCACATTTTGCTGATAGCACCTTCTGAGTGCGTTCCACCTTGCCACCACTCTCTCTGTGAAGTAATGCCTTCTTATCTCCCTCCCTCTATTCCTAGCCTGTGCCCCCTAGTTTCCCTCCTGCTTCTTAGTTTAAACACCCCCTCCACGCCCCCAACCCCGTGTTGATCCCTTTCAGGTACTTGAAGGTCTCGATCATGTCCCCCTCTATCCCGCCTCCCTTCCAATGTGTACATATTCAGTTCCCTCAGGCTCATCTCATAGTCCATTCCCTGAATCATCCTCGTCCCCCTCTGCTGCACTCCCTCCAGCAGATTGACATCCCGCCTCAGGAATGGCCTCCAGAACTGCACACAGTACTCCAAGTGCTGCCTGACCAGCGACCTGTAGAGGAGCAAAATGACCTCCCTGTGCCTGGACGTGAATCCCTGTACTGTGTGCCCCAGCATCTTGTTGGTTGCCTTCACCGCCGCTGTCCTGCATTGGGCAGTATTGTTCATACTCCCTAGTATCAATATCCCCAGGTCCTTTTCCTCCTTGGTGATCCCCAGCTTGACCCCCCCCCCCAGTCAGTATTCTCTCCTTGGGTTCCTAGCCCCAAAATGCAACATCTTGCATTTTTTCGCATTGAACCCCAGCTGCCACTTCCCTGACCACTCCTCCAGCTTGGTCAGTTCATAGTTGCATCCATCCCTCTTCATCGTCCACTACTGCACCCATTTTGGTGTAGTCGGTGAACAGGCTAATCCTGCTCACCACCCCCTGCGCAGTGTCTTAGATGAATAGACTGAACAGCGCTAGACCCAGCACCGAGCCCTGTGGCACCCTGCTCGTCACAGATCTAAGCTTGAGGCTTCCGCCGCCACCTGTTGTAGCCTATCCCATAGCCAGTTTGAGATCCAACATGCCATCTTTGTCCCCACTCCCACCCCAGACAACTTCACCCCTAGTTGCCAGTGGGGCACTGAATCAAAGGCCTTGCTGAAATGCAAGTACAGCACATCCACAGCATGGCCCCATCCAGCTCCCTCGTCACCCAGTCGTAATACTGTATAAGATTTGTTTGGCAGGATCTCCCTGAAACAAACCTTTATTGCCTCCCATCCTGAAGGTCACTGCCCTCCAGAAATGCCACTAGCCTTTTTTTAGTATCATCTCCATGAGCTTTCTCACTATGGATGTTAAACTGATTGGCCTGTAGTTCACTGGTTCATCCCTTGAATCCATGAATGTGTCCTTGGGAACGGTCCAGAAGCAGGCTAAGTACCCTTTAACTGATATACTGGACATGGACGACTCGGGGGGGGGGGGGATTGCCTTTCCTATGTTCATCTTGGGACTGGCCCTGGAGCTTTGGCAGCATCCTGCCTGGCACCCTCCACTCATATGGTCCACAAGCACGCGGTCCCTATGGGCTCCATTTTGGGGTTCTCTGACCACCCCTCTGCTGAGGGTCTGGTTTCAGACTCAGACTTCCATGAATTGGGTGGCCAGGGTGAC
Organism: Neoceratodus forsteri; assembly: GCA_016271365.2. NCBI lineage: Eukaryota > Metazoa > Chordata > Ceratodontiformes > Ceratodontidae > Neoceratodus > Neoceratodus forsteri. The sequence goes on from CM057457.1 coordinate 249,814,403, forward strand.
ATGGAGAAGTCTCCAGACAAGTTATTCAAAAAGATTGACCACATAGCCAAAAAAAACAAAAAAACTGTACGCTGCTGCATCGTTGGATCGCTCTTATGCCAGCTAAGTGATTATGATGGCTAACTTTGGTCACTCCCTGCTGATAGTGCTGATGAACTTCCTCCCCACCTTCCTGCCGACAAGTAGTTTCCAATGAACTAAGTCAGAGACCAGCTCCAGGCAGCTTAAAAAAAAGTACGGTGTAGGCTTTGTTGGATGTTTCACTCACGTGAACTTTCAGTTTTAACTGTTGCCAGTTTGTGGTGCCATGTCAGTATCAGTAAAATCTAGTACACTTTTTTTGTAATGCCTTTATTAGACCAATCAACATACTATAGCTAGGGCTGGGCACACTGGGTGTGTTGTGAGGCCTTTTTTTGCCATTAATGTCTATTGGTGCTAGTAGTATAGCCTAGAGGGTAGAGTAATGAGCTGTGAATGAGCTTAGAACATCCAGCAGACTGGGGTTTGATTCCCACACCCTCCACTTAACCTCCCTAGTACTCCCAGGTTGCCCAAAAACGGACGCCAGTGCCTAGTGGGCCTTACCCGATTACCAAAGACTAAAATAAATAAAAATAAATGCATCTGTCTAACCATTTTGGTATGTTTCCTCCAGAATTATTTTGTTGATTTGTTTACTAAATTTTGTTAACCGGGTTGGCCCACTGAGAAGAAAAGTCCTGTTTTCAAGGGTGACACAGAATTCATTAAATAGACATTGCAAAGTAACACAGGAAGTCAAGGAATAATACAAATATTACAAGTATATGAGTCACGAACAGTGAAGCTTTTACAACAATGAACTAAAAGGCAAGCAAATTAAAACAATGTCCAATTTCATTTGTTGTTTGTGGGGTTGGTAGTTAGTCATTTATAGAGCACTGGGTCAGAGAGTTGTCTGTGAGCTTCTTTCAAGTATTTTATTTTTTGAACTTTTAATCCAGGCACACAGCACAATACTTAACATTGTATTTCTCATCCACTGCAGGCAGTTAGACACTCGCCCTCCCAGGACTTTCCCACACCACTAGCGGCAAAACATAGGAGAGGCACCGGAGCCTGCAAATCATCCCCCAGGTACTGCAATGCTCAGGCACTTTATAGCACACTGCGCTTTGTGCGGCATCACTGTGTCACTTGCAACCCTCCCTCCCCAACTCCATTTTCCTGTAAAATACAGGAATCCCTGTAGATCTGGGAGCCCTGCCACCCTAAGCTGGTCTACCTTATATAGGGTAGTGTGTTGAACAATCAGTCAACTTTTGCACCCCTCCCAAAGCAATGAATTGGTTGCTCCCAATCCCTCCTCCAGAAAACTAGTGGTCTCTTCCTGTGCAGCCATTCTCAGATGTACTCCCTCTACTGGGCTACTGTCGCAAACACCACCACCTAAGAATTCACAGAAACCCTCATCCACCCTTGTACACCTAAACTTCTGAAAGTGTCACCCTCTGCATAAGATGCTTGCCCTACGATCCAGGATTATTCCTTTAATCCACTCATTCACGGCCTAAGATAAGCTATATTGTATAGCAGTACTCCTTCTCTACATGCCAGTTATGCATGAGAATGATATAAGGAGACCCTCAATTAACTGCCATTACAGAGATGTCTGCACAATTAGAGAACATGACTTGGGAACTTGCCTCATATTTTTACATCTACTTCCCCTACACATGGAGCAATAGTACAACATGCACCATACTGCCACTGACCCTGTATACCCCCTGACAGGAACATTCCCCACTAAAGTGTCTTTTAATACGGAGACTTGTATCACCCGTTTATCACTACTCACCAACCCCTATACCTTACCTGGCCAAAGCAGAGCGAAGTTGAGCATGAATCTGGCCTCCCCCAGCCTACCCTCAAAACACTTATAACCATGCTTTTACTTTTGTCTGGAAATGTCCATCCCAACCCAGGACTCAGCATCAGTAATAAGGCACACACACCTCGGAATGCTAAACTTAGGATAGTATCACTTAATATTGGAAGTTTACTCCCTAAGCTATCCCTGTTCGAAGCTGGGGTAACGCAGATACAACCCAACTTTATATCCATCATGGAATCATGGCTGAACCCTGCAATAACTGATGATACTGTTTCCCTTGCTGGCTATAATGTCTGTCAGCAAGATTGAGTTGGTAAAAGGGGAGGGGGGTGTCTCCATATATTCGTACCTCATTCCAGGCACAGAAAGTGGCACATGATTCACCCTCAACTGACTGTGAATGCCTAGTCATGAAAATTCTCATGGGTGATAGTAAAAAAAATCATCAAACTACTAACAGTTTACATGCCTCCAGGTAAGCAAGCAGCGGGCCTCAACTCGCTCATTAACTACCACTCCCAAGCCTGCTCCAATGGGGAAACAATAGTAGGGGGGCATTTCAACATCAACTGGTCGTCCAGCACAAGCACCACTCACAGGGACCCAGTTGCAAGCCTCTACCTGACTCAGGTAGTTAAAGACCACACGAGAGTGAACTATTGGACAGGCACTAAAACATTAATTGACTGGGGACTTACCAGTCACCCTGACAGGAGAGTCAGGGTTCAAGTGCTACCAGATGTCATTAGTGACTACTCACCAGTACTGTGTGAGCAGTCCACACTGATATAGAAAACCCTTCCCAGTATAATCAGCAGCAGCATACTATACAAGCACCTCATCAACTACTTCTAGGGGTATCTAGCCAGAACTGACTGGACCCCCCGGACAATTATGCTGCTGTCAGTTTGGCCCTAGAATATTTCTCAGCACACTTTACTGCAGCCTGTGATAACATTTGCACCTTACAAGAGGCGTAAAATCAAAGGTTCCACTGCAGATTGGATCACGCCTGCCCTTGTTACCCTTATGCGTACACGAGACAACCTATGGAATAGGCTAAAGACACGGGGCTACTGCTGATCTAAGAAAATACAAAGAAGCCTGAAACAAATACACCAGGACAATAAGAACAGCATATGTGGGTTTCTACAAGAAACAGTTTAAAGACAGCCATGGTAATAGTCGGAAATTCTGAGCTACTCTAAAATAGCTAATGGAAAAGAGTAACAAGGCCCCACCTACCATTATAACCACAACTGGTGGAGTGGTCACCTCCACAATAGATAGAGCTGAAGCTTTCTATAAAGCTTTCACTGACCTAAGCTCAGTGCTCCCAGCAAACCCACCTCACTCACAAACAGCCGAGGAGGTCCACAAGGATACCAACCCAACCATCCCTACATTTTACACTCGGAGTATCACGCTAAGGGGAAACTATCAAATACATTAAATGAGCCCTAGCTAAAACCAGGCTAGAGAGTCACGGGATGGACATGAAACTCTTAACCATAGCTCGAAATGAGGTAGCCCCCCCCCCCCAAAATAAAATCTTTAACCTCTCACTGAGGTCGTCCTGATTTCCCCAGATCTGGAAGAAAGCAATAGTTACACCCGTCTTTAAGAATGGGGAGAGCTCAAATGTCACTAACTGTAGACCTATCTCAATTTTGTCCACTTTGTATAAGGCACTAGAATAAATGGTGTCAGATCAGCTAGTGGAGTACTTCAACAAGTATAATGTGTGCAGAGCAACATGGCTTCAGAAAGCGGCACAGTACAGTACAATCACGGCACTTACTGAATACACCAACTCTCTCCACGAGGCTCTGGACAAAGGGCAAGTAGTTGGTGCCATATACATCACACATTTTGGTGACATTTGACCTTCAAATGGTCCTTAGTTTAAAACAAACTGGTGAAATGTGATTCCACTGATTTAAACTGCTGTTATGGTTTAAATGAACATTTTAAACCAATGGTAATTCTTTCTGTTTTTTTTACATATGATCTGGGTGTTAATAGCATGGGATTTTCTAAATAACTGTCATACGCTTCCGACGAAGGACTTGGTTGGTCCAAAAGCTTAGGCACTTTTTTTTTTTTATAACATCTGATTGGTCCAATAAAATGTATTAAACCATTTGCTTCTGGACTTGTCCTCTCTTATGAAGCTGCATCATGGTTCAGGTGTTACCTCGCTGATCGATCACAGAGAGTGAAGATAAATGGGATCATCTGTTTTTTTTAATACTTTATTTTCATTATTCAGACTTACATGTTTTGAGCTAAAAAAGTATTATGCATACATTTCATTACAGTACTGTGTTTCTACAATCAGAATCCTTTGTTGTTATTTTTGTAATACTTTTTCCTTGTATTTCTTCTTATCTATACATTTAGTATGTTTAACTAGCACTGTTCTCCATCTATGCTGAGAATTCTTAGTATCGTGAACACTCTAATCTAATACAACTTTAACCTTAAGTCACAACTGCTTAACCAGATTGATATTCTTTTTCTCCCACTTTTTTGCATTATGTTTCTTAAAGGCTTCCTATTCTCACTCTTGAGAGGGTTCTCTTATGGGAGGTCATGCACGGCAATTCATTTTCTATCTCCCTTATCCCAGCTTCTTACTGAGTTGAGTCTCCTAATGGGCTGTCATTCTTTTCTCTATCTCCCTTCTAAATGGGATCATCTCTAGTGATAGGAGTGTAATGGTAGGATCCCACAGGGGTCAATCTTGGGCCCTCTGCTGTTCAGTCTGTTTATCAATGGCCTGCCCACAGTAAGTACTAGGGCAAAGAGGCTGCTTTGTGAAGATAATGCCATAATATACTGCAGTGACCCCCTACACACTAACACGTAAGTACTATAGCACAGCTTTGAGGCCCTAGAATCTTGGTTTAGGAGCAGTAAACTTGTTCTTAACTATAAAGAAAACATATATACTGTATATATATGCTCTTCACAGGGACACAGTAAGAATAGGTCAACCTCACTCAACATATACAATGCACTGGGCACCTCCAGTGGACGAGGTAAAAACATTTAGATATCTGGGGGTCATCTTAGACAATATCTTATCATTCAAAGAACATGTGGACGTCGTACAGATCGGAAATAGGAAACTGGGAGCACTCTTCAGACAAAGGCTGAACCTAACCGAGGAAGCCAAACGCATGGCAGTACCCAGCTCGGTGCTTTCTTTCATCGATTATGGTCTCCAATCTGTGCTGCTTTGTAAATGGCTTGCATAAATTCACACACACCTGCAATCTATATGCCCTTACAAACTGGCTCCCCTTCTCTGCCAGGCTCCGCTATCAAACAATCTTACTGGTGAAGAAAGCACTCCTAGGCCTTATACCACCCACCATTAGCTCCCTTATTAGACCTGCCCACAACACCTACACTACGCGGAGCATGACCCAGCAGGCCCTAGCAATTCCACAGCGAAGAACAAGCCTGGGTCAGCGTTTCTTTACTAACCAGGCAGTCGTGTGGCTAATCAAGCTCCCTGCCTGCATAACCACGCTACCTAAGATCTCACAGTTATTCAAACAACATAAAGTCTTGCTGTATTCTGACAATTGCTGTTTGCTCCAGCACTTGAACTGCCCCGGAGAGTGAAGGGGTTAAAATTCCATACCAGGCATAGAACGTTGGGCTCCAGCTCGGTTGAAAACTCTGTCTGTGACACTTTGAAACCAAACCGTCATATTCTTTACTCCGCCTCACTGAACAGTTGCTCCAGAGATTTTCTCCTGCTCGGTTCAAAGTCGGTTAAAGTTTTCAGTTTTAGTCTGCAATAAGTTCCATTTATCAGTTCGAGACTTTGTCTGTGGTACCGTAAGTACGTAGAATAGTTATTGTGTGGAAATTGTAAAGCTTTGTCAATCAGTTTGGCTGAACCGATCCTTTAGACAGAAATCTTTGTGAAAAAGTTTAGTGTGTGGTTACTGGTCCGTATCGGTTTTAAAAAAAAAACGTGAATTGAACTTTTTTTTCCCCAACACCCGTAACACGGTGAGAAACCGATAGGGGAGTCTTGCCTGGTGGTTGCCTTATAAAGGGTAAGTTTTGTTAGGTTGGCCATGTCTGAGAAACCCAAGGAAAAAAACTGGCCCATGGGGTTTCAACACTGCAATGTGAGTGGGAAGGTCTTTGCTAAGGCCGATCCCCACACCACTTGTGTTTACTGTCTGGAGTTTGATCACCTCGATTCAGACTGCCAAATTTGCAAGAATTTCCTCAAGTCTGTGTTTGATAAAAGGTTAGGTAGACTTAGGGATAAGGAGGCCGAGAAATCCACTGACCCAGAAGGCCAGCCCGGTTCGGTTCATACCGAACCAGAAGGAATGCCCTCTGACCAGGACTGTACTTCTTCGGGCAAGAGGAGAGCCGATCCTGAGGGATCAGTTCCTACAAAGAGAAAGCGCAAGGATAAATCAGCCGGTTTGGATCCAGAACTTCATGTTCCGACTGCAGAAGAGATAGCCAGAGCGATTCGGATTGTTGAATCGCTTTGTCCGGTTCTGACCGATCCGGCGCCTTCTGGCAGGGGTTCGCTTTGGTCAGTTCCCCCAGTTCAGGATTATTCCCCTGAAGATTTTTACGAACCGGAGTTTGATGAGGAGGGGGATTTTGAAGAGGATGATTATGACGGTGAAAGTCTGGGTGTGCCTGTGGAACCAGACATCTCCCCAGACAGACCTTCTGGTGTTTCCCCTCCTAGGCTTTCTGAGTCCCCTCCTCACTTTCTGTTTTACAGAAAAGTGGCTCAAACCCTCCAGCTTCCTATTGAGGAGGCTGTGGAGGATCAAGAGGAGCCTGATTTTGTTGAGATGATGGACATCCCAGAGTCTAAGAGACTGTCTGTTCGCCTCCATAAGTCCTTTGGGAAACGTAGACAAAAAATTCTAAGGTCCCCTGACTCTGTACCTCCTTTTGACAAGAGAATGGACAAGAGGTACACCTTGTCAGGCTCAGATACGGAGTTTCTCTGTCAGCAATGCAGCCATGTTGGGGTAGTGCAGGCTGCAGCCTGTGACAAGGCAAACATTCCCTTGGCTTCACACCCCCCAGACAAAGACTCCAGGAAGATGGATGCCATGGCAAAGAAGCAGTACGTGGCATCATCTTTGGGACTCAGGCAGACTAACTATATGGCCTATACAGCCAGGTACCAGAAGTATAGATGGGATACTGTACTGGCACTGGCTAAGCAGGCTTCCCCCCCCAGGTAGCCAAGGAGCTGGAGGGGGTGGCTGCTGATGGGATCGAGGCATCAAAGGTGCAATTTCATGCTGCTGTGGACTCCAGTGATGTCTCTTCAAGAGTCATGGCTACATCTGTGTTTTTTCAGAGAATGGCTTGGCTCAGATGTACTAGCCTTTCGCAGGATACCCAGGCTAAGGCCATGGGTTTCCCTGTGGTGGGTAATTTTCTGTTTGGGGAGCAGACAGAAAATTACATGAAGAAAATGGATGAGTACAGGACCACTTACAGGAGTGCCCAGGCCAAGGAAAGGCAGCAAGCTAAGGCCAGGGGCAGGCCTTTTCACAGGCCTTTCTACCAAGCACAGGCCTCTTCTTCCTTTTCTCAGAGAGGGTTCTTCAGAGGGAGAGGCAGAAGGGGGATGAGCAGGACTGCATCCACCCCTCAGTCTAAGGCTCCTGCCAAGCAGACACCCTGATGTGTCAGCCCGGGTTGATTCCCCATTCTGGTAGGAGGCAGGCTGGCTTATTTTGTCCAGGACTGGATGTCTGTTACCTCAGACAAGTGGGTCCTGGAGGTTGTAAGCCAGGGGCTGGTTCTCAGTTTCAAAAATTTTCCAAAACTGAGATCCAGATCCTTCCCACCTGCAAATACATCAGAAACTCTTGCTCTAGAGGCAGAGGTTGCCTCTCCCTTAAGAGCCATAGAGAGAGTTCCTACCCCATACAGGGGCAAAGGTCTGTACTCCAGGTACTTCCTTACCCCAAAAAAGACAGGGGAGTGCCGACCCATCCTAGATCTAAGATTCCTAAACAGGCACCTGCTAAAGCCAAAATTCAAAATGGTGACTCTGGGAACAATTCTTCCATCTCTGAGGCCAGGAGACTGGCTAGCCTCCCTGGACCTCAAGGATGCCTATTTTCACATTCCCATCAGGTGCTCCCACAGAAAGTACCTCAGGTTCGAATTGCCCTCAGGCCATTACCAGTTCAGAGCAATGTCCTTTGGCCTAACTTCAGCTCCAAGGGTGTTTACAAAGTGCCTAGCAGTAGTGGTGGCCTTTTTAAGAAGGAAAAGGATTTCTGTCTTTCCATACCTGGACGATTGGCTCCTTGTGGGCCAGTCCCCAAACCAAGTCAAGTCAGAGCTGCAGGTTACCCAGCAAGTTCTCACTTCCCTGGGGTTCCTTCTCAGTCTCAGAGGTGCTGCCATTCCATGGCAGGGGTGAGGCTAGGGTACTGCACACCATGCAGTTTAATAAATGGTTCCAAAACTGGTGCAGAGCACAGGGCTTTGGCTTCATTGGGGACTGAGGGTACACCTGGAGAGATGAAGGTCTATACTGGCACGATGGTCTGCATCTGTCCACGAAGGGAACCAAGCTCCTAAGTGACAGGTTTAAATGCTTCCTTGGCAAGCTTTTAAACTAGCCAAGGGGGGAGATGCTGATAAGAGGCAGGAAATTTCAAGCCTCCCCCAACAAAACATGGCAGGTAGTAAGGTAAACACTGAGGTGCACAGCTCAACAGAGGGCAGGACGGGTAAATGGAAAAACAGACAAGGGCAATAAGAGCAGGGATGGGGGAAAATAGGTTAAAGCCAACATTAAATGGAGGGCAATGAGTACCAATGCCCATAGTCTGGGAAACAAGCTTCCTGAGCTAGTAGCCCTGATGGAAGATGAACAATTGGATATTGTGGCAGTCACGGAAACATGGTATACAGAGAACCATGACTGGGGTATCAACATACTGGGTACACAGTCTACAGAAGGGACAGGGAGGGTAAAAGAAGAGGTGGCATAGCTCTATACATAAGGGAAGGGATCAAAGCTACAGAACTAAAAAGTAAAGGGGAGGACAAGAGGCACTTTGGGTCACCTTGGAGACAGGGAATGGCATCACAATCTGCACAGGGGTTGTATACAGACCCCCGTCTCAAGGGGAGGAAATGGACAAGAAAATGACCGAGGACATTCTCCAAATGGCTGAAAAAGGGGAGATACTGTTGATGGGGGACCTAAATATGCCAGATCTTAACTGGATGACATGTGCTGCAGCCACATCCAAGAGCAGGGTCATTCTTGATGCCCTGCAGGGGGCAGACCTATAGACAGCTAGTATTGGAACCCACTGGGAGGAGCAATACTAGACCAGTACTCTCAAATGGAGAGAGGATCACAAATTTAGAAGTCAGTAGACATCTAGAGACAAGTGACTACTGCACAGTGTGCTTCAATAAGCACAACCATGGAGACAAGTCATACAAAAACAAGGATACTGGACTTTAGAAGGGCTGACTTTGGCAAAATGAGTGTATACCTGAGGAATGCACTAGCAAATGGCCAAAAAGGAGGGGTGGAAGAACAATGGAGAAAAATCAGAACTGCTATCATAGAGGCAACAAGCCTTTGTGTGAAACAAATAAAACAAAGCAGAGTAAAAAAAAACACTATGGTTCTCAAAAGAGGTGGCAGGGAGGGTTAAGGAGAAAAAGGCTGCATTCAAAAAATATAAGTAATCACATAAGGAGCACGACAGAGAACTGTATCAATTAAAGCAGAAATAAGTGGGGAAGGCAGTCAGAATAGCAAAGGCCCAAACCGAGGAAAAAATAGCCAACTCAGTTAAGAAGGGAGATAAAACCTTTTATATGTACATTAGGGAGGGAGCTTAGAAAGTTTAAGGAGGAATAGTGAAGATTAATAAAGGAGAGGGAGGGGCGGGGAGACAGTGAAAAGGCAGAGATACTGAATGGATACTTTTGCTCAGTATTCACAAAAGAAGATGAAGAGTTACCTAACCAGACAATAGAAGCACTCTGGGTAGGTGGGTTGACACCAGTCCATTTACAGAAGAAAGAGTCCTGAAAGAACTCCTAAAACTCAAGGTGGACAAAGCAATGGGGCCTGACGGGATTCACCCCAGAATCCTAAAAGAACTAAGGGAGGGCCTAGTGATACCACTGACCACACTTTTTAACAAATCATGGGAGGATGGGGTGGTACCTGAGGACTGGAGGAGGGCAGATGTGATTCCCCTTCACAAAAGTGGGAGCAAGGCAGAAGCAGTAAACTACGGACCTGTAAGTTTGACCTCGGTGGTAGAGCAAATGATGGAATCACTTCTGAAAGAAAGAATTGTTGAGTACCTAGAGGCCAGCGGGACACAGGACCCGGAGCAGCATGGATTTACAACAGGAAGGTCATGTCAGACGAATCTAATTGATTTCTTTGACTGGGTGACCAATGTAATAGACCAGGGAGGAGCTGTGGATATGGCCTACCTAGACTTTAGCAAGGCATTTGACACAGTCCCGCACAAAAGACTAATAATCAAGTTAGCCAGCCTGGGAGTGGGTTCCAGGGTGGTAGCCTGAGTAGCAAACTGGCTGCACAACAGGACACAGAAGGTAATAGTGAATGGAGCACATTCCAAAGAAAGGGGGGTTACTAGTGGAGTACCTCAGGGCTCAGTACTGGGTCCAGTCTTCTTTAACATCTTTATAGGTGACATTGCAGAGGGTCTGGAGGGAAAGGTATGCCTCTTTGCAGATGACACAAAGATCTGTAACAGAGTTGATACACAAGGGGGGATAGAAAGGATGAGAAGGGACTTGTCAAGGTTGAAGGAATTGTCATACATATGGCAACTTAGATTCATTGCAAAGAAGTGCAAAGTAATGCACCTGGGAAACAAAAACCCAGGAGAAGAGTACACAATAGCAGGGGAGGCACTAACAACAACACAAATGGAAAGGGACTTGGGAGTAGTCATATCAGATGACCTAAAGGTGGGTAAGCAATGTGAGAAGTCAGTAAGGAGAGCCAGGGGGATACTGGGATGCATAGGAAGGGGCATCTCAAGTAGAAAAAGGGAAGTGGTTATCCCTCTGTACAGACATCTGGTGAGACCCCATCTGGAATACTGTGTGCAGTTTTGGAGACCCCATCTACACAAGGACATAGACAGGATGGAAGCAGTCCAGAGGAGGGCAACTAAAGTGGTGCAGGGTCTGCATCAGAAACCATATGAAGAGAGACTGAGAGAGCTTAATATGTATACCCTTGATGAAAGGAGGGATGGGGGGACATGATAGAAACTTAAGTACCTCAAGGAATCAGCAAAGTCCAGGAGGTAGCATCTTTCAGAAAGAGATGTGTAAGAACAAGGGCACAATTTAAAGATAGAGGAGACGGCTCAGAGGGTAATATGAGGAAATTTTTTTCACGGAGAGAGTGGTGGATGCATGGAACCGCCTTCCTGGGGAACTTGTTTGGTCTAAAACAGTGGGGGAATTCAAACATGCATGGGACAGACATAAGGCAATTGTAGTGGGGGGTTGCAGGAAGTAAGCTGTTGGTTAACTAGAATCTGCAGCTTATCCAATAGAAAGGGAAATGGGCAGACTGGGTGGGCCAAGTGGTCCTTATCTGCCATCAAAGTCTATGTTTCTGTCTTCCCAAGTCAGTTCTCGAGCCAGTACAGCTCCTCATTTTTATAGGAGCAGAGCTGGACACGTTCAAGGCAAGAGCTTTCCTTCCTTTGGAAAGGGCAAAAGCCATCTCTCAGCTGGCCTCTTCCTTCCTCCCTCTGGTTTCTCGACCAGCAAGGCATTTTCTTCAGCTTTTGGGCCACATGGCAGCTTCCACGGCAGTGGTCCAAGGGGCCAGGTTTTAGATGAGGGACATTCAGTTCCATTTGAGGACTTTTTGGTCCCAAAGGAAATATCCTATTACCAAGCTAGTTCCTGTTACTCAGACCTTAATTCAGGCCCTTCAATGGTGGCAGGACCTGGACAATCTGAGGCAAGGTGTTCCATTTGTCACTCAGATGCACTCTTCGGTTCTTACTACAGATGCTTCCCTTCTGGGGTGGGGAGCCCATCTGGGGGCTCTCAAGGCCCAGGGACTGTGGTCCCCTCAGGAATCCCTTCTTCATATCAACCTCCTGGAGCTCAGGGCAATACTTCTTGCCCTACAAGCTTTCTCTCAGTCAGTACAGAACAAGGTGGTTCAGGTCAGGACGGACAATACTACCACCATGTGGTACATCAACAAGCAGGGAGGCACTCAGTCCACGGCCTTGTGCATGGAGGCCATGAAAATATGGTCCCTGGCTTATTCCCTACAGACCTCTCTGGTTGAAGTCCACCTCCCAGGAAAGGACAATGTGATTGCAGATGCATTGAGCAGGATTTCCCAGGACCATCACGAATGGTCTCTGGATCCTTTGGTGTTGAAAGTGATTTTCTCAAAGTGGGACACTCCAGAGATAGATCTCTTTGCAGCCCCAGACAATCACCAACTTCCTCTTGTTTTGTTGCAGACCCCCAGTCTTGGGCTTAGTTTCTCTGGATGCTCTGATTTTGAACTGGGAAGGGAAATGTCTTTATGCCTTCTCCCCCTTCCCTCTACTGTTCAAGGTTCTAGTCAAGATAAGGTCACAACCTTGCAAAGTGATTCTGATTGCTCCAGACTGGACCAGGCAGCCTTGGTACCCCCTGTTGCTGTCCCTAGCAGTCCATCTTCCCCTGTCTGTTCCCAGGAATCACAGCCTGTTAACCTCCTCTCAGGGGAGGATTTGGTACCCCAGTCTCCGGTCACTCAATCTCAAGGCATGCCTCTTAAAGAGTTAGAGTGTGCAGACTTGCATCTGTCCCAAGGGGTCCTGGATACTCTTAAAGCTTTTTGAAAGCCTACCACCAGAAAAATTTACAACTCCAAATGGAAACGGTTCAGCATTTGGTGTTCCAAAAAGCATATATCCCCAGACACTGCTGAGTTGTCTACAGTTCTGGATTATATGGTTCACCTTAATGGCCTAGGCCTCAAACCAGCTACTGTCAAAGTTCATTTGTCAGCTGTTTCTGCTTTCCTGTCAGTGGGGAAGTCTTCCTCTCTGTCATCTCACCATGTATTCTGTACATTTTTCAAAGGATTGCTTCATACCAATCCCCCTTTTAGGGATCCTGCTCCTGCCTGGGATTTGAATATTTGCATTGCTCAGCTTATGCAACCCCCCTTTGAGCCTATGTCCTCAGCAGAGCTTAAGTACTTGACTTGGAAAACTGTGTTTTTGGTTGCTGTTACTTCTGCCAGACGTATCAGTGAATTGCAATCCCTGTCAGTAGAGCCCTGACTTCATTTCATTCCATGGAGATAAAGGTGGTCCTTAGAACCAATAGAAGGTTCTTACCCAAAGTGGTTTCTGATATTCACTTAAACCAATCTATGTCTCTTCCTGTGTTCTTCACTGATCATACCTCCTCAGGACAGCAGAGGCTACACAGTTTAGATGTTAAAAGGGCCCTTAGCTACTACATAGAACGTACAAAGGGTCACAGGTTTGATTCCCTCCAGTTGTTCCTCACTTATGGGGAAGTAGGTAAGGGCAAACCTGCCACCAAGAGAACTATTGCCAGGTGGATTGTGTCCTGTATCCAATTCTGCTATGAGAAGCTGGAAAAAACTTCACCCTCAGGCCTGAGGGTTCATTCCGCTAGAGGTACAGCTGCATCTCTGGCTGCAGCCAGGGATATTCCTTTGTTAGAAGTCCGCCAAGCAGCCACCTGGAAAACAGTTCATACCTTCACCAAGCATTATTCTCTGGATATCCAGGCTAGGAGTGATGCTAGGTTTGGCACAGCAGTACTTCAGAGCCTATTCCCAAAGTAGGTTCTGTCCTTCCTCCTCCTTGGAGGTACTGCTTGGTAGTCTGCAATTGCAGAATACAGCAAGACTTCATGTTGTTAGAAGAAAAAATTACTCACCTTAGTAATTGTGTTTCTTCTAATGGAGTCTTGCTGTATTCTGACCTCCCTCACTGCCTCCCCTCTCAGAACCTGTTTTGGGAAGTGGGTGGGCAGGTGCAGTGTTGCACCCCAGAGGTGTCTTCAGCCCACTTTCTGTTGTGTTGGGTGCCTTGTGTTTGATTAGTTAAGAGTTTTTTATTCCTTATTGCTTGGTTTTTGGTCATTGGGTTTCCTGACTTGAGTCTTTTGGGAATCTAATGTCTTTGTTGCCAGTTGGCTAGTAGGAGTTTTACAGTTTCCACATTATATAGTCAGTGAGTTTTAGCTCATAAGAATCTGACGGTTTGATTTCAAAGTGTCACAGACAGAGTTTTCAACCGAGTTCGAGCCCAGCGTTCTATGCCTGGCATAGAACTTTAACCCTTCACTCACCAGGGCAGTTCAAGTACTGGAGCTAACTGCAATTGTCAGAATACAGCAAGACTTCATTTGAAGAAACACAATTACTAAGGTGAGTAATTTTTTCAAACTGGCTCTCAGGGTTAATATTGCTCAGGACTCAGCTTGCTGCTGCCACGACCCTACCTGAATGGGGCGGTATCAGCATTTTCCTGATCAGTCTTTTGTTTGCATGCTATTACCAGATTTTCCCACAGATGTGATGATGTCGATACAGTGCATTAGGTCGCAAAATTACCCTAGTTCTGTATGGATTATTTATTGGTGTTAGAGTGTATCTTAATTATCAAAAATTACTTATGTAACCATGAATAGCCTTGCTATGAAGCTCCACTAGAGCTGACAGATTATGTATTTCGTATTGAATTTGTAACCCTGTTTTCTAGGAGCGTGGATATGTTGTTCATCCACACTGTTTGGCATGTCCCGTTCCCCTTTAAATCTTGTCGGAAGTCTTCAAGCTGGCTCCTCCCACCCACCCAGGTGGTATAAACCTCAGCTGCTCCCCATGATGCCAGATCTTCCTTTCCACTGGAAGATGCAGGTTCCCTCATGCTTCACAGCAATTCGTAGACCCTGGATTCAAAGCATCGGTTTTTACCACAGCTTACCTTAAAACTCGTTTGAGTTAATGACTCCGATAGTAGTGTATTGGACATGGAGGATAAATCTGCTCCCGGATTTCGCCGGTGCTCCTGCAGCCAGAAGATGTCGCTCACCGATCCCCACCTAACATGCATCAACTGCCTAGGTGTCGGACATAACACCTCCACCTGCACGTTCTGCCTGGCCTTCCATCTCAACGTCCTGGACTACCGCTTGGCATGCCTAAAATTGGGGAGACCGGAGAAAAGTAACCCGCCGGTGAAATCGAAGGAGGCGAGGTGGGTGGTTTCTGCAGCTGTGGGATCTGCCGAGCAGTTGGAGCAAATGAAGGCTTTCAAGGAGGAAGCAGCTCAAGCTTCAGCCAATCGGAGCTTTTTGTTCCTCTGACCCTGGGTTCCACCTTTTCGGGCTCCTTCAAGGAGTTGTGCTAGTCTCTCCCCACTAGGAGTGAGGCGCCCTCAGGCTCGCACTCCTCCGGCCCTCGGAAGAGGGATAAGGACCCGAAGTCTTCGTCCAAACGAAGACGTTTTTGGGACCGAGAAAACTCCGAGTCCCAGGAACACGTGGTCTCGATCTCAGTCAAGATCGCATCCTTGGCCGCCGGCTTCACGGATATTCCGTCTGGCCAAGAGACTGAGGAAGTGGCTGACCAGGTTGAGATTTCTTTTGACCTAATCGACCCTATTTCACCAACTCCGGTCAGCGATTCTTTGGAAAGGACTTTGGTCCTTGGCTTTCCTGATGAGGAGACCCAGTCCACTGGTGTCCCCATTGAGGAAACAGTTCCGGACCCTCAGTTTTCACCGACCCCGGTGTCTCCCGATCGATCGGGTCTACTTCTTCGTTATCGGGGTCCAGAACTCCTTGGCCAAAGCGAAAAGAGTCATAAGCACTCTAAAAGAGAGTAGCTGCAGATCCTCATCAGGCGAGGAGAGGCTTGGCGGAAACTCTGTTGGCGCTTATGAGAATCTTATATGGCAGCTGATTTTGAACAGGCAGAAGCCAGCTCCGCCATCCACCCGGCCATCAGTTGGCTACTGCCTCCTGTGGGCCGACGCCAAACCAAAGCCTTCGGTTCCCTGGGGCCATATCCCAGTTCGGCCCATCTCAGTCTCTCCACTGATTCTGGTGGAACCACCACCTAAGCAGCCTCAGGAAGGGGCTCCCTTGAAAGAGGACCGTACAGACACCGGGCTTCCCCGACATCTGTCCATCATGGTTAGTCCTGACCACCCCCGGCGGATCGAAGGGGACATAGGCGGGAGAACGTTGTACCATGACTCCTCGGACTCGGATGTCACAGGACTGCACTCCCATCCTGGGGATGATGAGTCCACCGTGGCGAGTTTAGAAGAGGGTCCTTCCTCCTTTCAAGGCATTCTCCGCCTGATCTCCAAATCCACCAGAATGCCCCTGGAGTCTATCCAGAAAAAGGCAGAGTACCCCCTTACGGGCATCCTAAAAAGGGGGGATACCCCGACAGAGGCCTTTCCAGTGGCTGAAGCCATCACTGGCCTGGCCCTTGAGCTCTGGCAGCGCCCAGCTTCCTGCCCAGCACCATCTGCCCGCATGGCCCGCAAGTATGCGATGCCCATGGGGTCCCTGCCGGAAGGGCCTGGCTGAGGCTATCCTCCTTCCCGGTGGATACCCAGCACAAGTTAGCTGATGTTCCTTTCCTTGGCACCGACCGGTTCAGTCCAGGAGTGGCCGGTCACCTTCAGCGTATCGAGCAGTCCAGTGCCACCTTGGATGCTACCTCTGCAAAAGGTTCTTCGGGCAAGAACCAGCAGAAAAGAAATAAGAAGCCATTTCGGCATTCTTCCCCTGCGGTCAGGCAGCCCTCCTATCAAGGAGGCCTGCAGCAACAGGCTCAAGCTTGGCGCGCCCACATCCCAAGCAGAGTCCTCAACAGCCCCGTAAAGGAGGCCGAGGTGCAGATCCAGGAGCCTCCTCCTCCTGTAAGCCTGCTCAGTGATGGGTTGGGGGTTGCCACCCCTATATCCGTCACGCCAGCTCTGGGTCCTCCTGTGGGGGGCCAGCTCTGCCACTTTCATTCTGCCTGGTCCGATATCACTTCAGACAGGTGGGTTCTCGAAGTGGTCAGTCAGAGACTACCTGTAGAGCTTGAGCAGTACCCTCCCAGCCGAGCCTGCGCCCCTCAGGAGGAAAGGCTTTCAACTTGCACTTAGTCGGCTCTTCGAGACGACATAGCTCAGCTCCTCCGCAAGGAGGCAGTAGCTCCAGTGCTGGATCCTCCTACAGACCCAGGCTTCGTGTCCAGGTACTGTTGTGCCCAAGCGGACGGTGGGTTGGCGCCCCATCCTAGATCTCCATGACCTGAATCAGTATCTCAGGTCTCGCACCTTCTAGATGGTAACTCTGAACCAGATCATACCATCCCTGGAACGAAACATGTGGTTCAGTTCACTGGATCTACAGGACGCATTCTTTCACGTCCCAATCCATCCGTCCCATCAGTGGTTCCTCTGCTTCAGGGTTGAAAGGACCCTGTATGAGTTTCGAGCCATGCCGTTCGGTCTGTCATTGGCCCCTTGGGTCTTCACCAAGTGCATTGCAGTGGTGGCAGCCCATCTTCAGCGTTGAGGGGAACGAATCTACCCTTATCTCGAAGACTGTCTGTTGGCAGGATCCTTCCTTCAGGAGGTGGAGAGGTCCAGGGATCTGGCTCTCCAAACTTTCTCCCAACTTGATCAACGAGGCCAAGTCGGAACTTGTGCCTGCTCAGGTGATGGGCTTCATCGGGGCAGAGCTCGACTCTTGTTAAGCCAGAGCTCGGCTCCCGGCGGACAGAGCGGAAGTTCTCTCCTCCTTGGCCTGATCATTTCTGGTTGGGTACTTGCACCCTGCCCAGGACTTTCTGCGCCTTCTGGGTTACATGGCGGCATGCACCTCAGTGGTCCATTGGGCCAGGTGGCACATGCGCCCCCTCCAGTGGGAGCTGGCCGCCCAATGGACTCAGCGCCGCAGTCATTTCGAACAGCTGATCACTGTAACCCAGAAGATGTGGGATGCACTCCAGTGGTGGACCACCTCAGAACGGTTGCAGGAAGGGATCCCGTTTGTCCACCCCGAGCCGACGGTCGTCCTTACGACTGATGCCTCTCTCGGGCTGGGGAGCCCACATGGGGGATAACAGGGCCCATGGGTTCTGGACCCCCGAGGAGTCCTGATGCCACATCAAACTGTTGGAGCTCAGAATAGTCAGACTGGCACTTTCAGCTTTCGCTCCTCTGCTCTGGGGTCAAGTGGTTCAAGTCCAGATGGACAATACTACGACCATGTACTATATCAACAAACAGGGCATGCACTCCTGTCTGCTGTGCAAGGAGGCGCTCCGCATCTGGACCCTCGTAAGTCGGCTAGAGGTGGATCTCCTAGCCATTCATGTGACAGGACTCTCGAACCAGCTGGTGGATGCTCGCAGCCGCATAGGCCAGACATCCTATGAGTGGTCTCTCCATCCAGAGGTAGCTTACAGTCTGTTCTCCCGCTGGGGCAGACTGTTGGTGGACCTGTTTGCCTCCAGGGAAAACAACAAGCTGAGGCAGTACCATGCCCTCCCCCCTCAGCAGGGCTCGCTGCAGGGGGATGCCTTCTGGAGGCCATGGACCCCAGGCCTCCTCTACGCCTTCCCTCCATTTCCCTTGATCCACAAGGTGTTACTCAAGGTGAGGAGGAACAAGGCGAAGGTGATTCTGTTAGCCCCAGATTGGCCACGCCAGTTCTGGTATCCAGATTTCCCTCAGCCTCAGCTGCAGGCTCCCGGAGCGGCTTTGTACACGCCTGGATCTGATATCGCTGAACTAGGGGAAGGTATTCCATCTGGACCTTCAATCCCTGCACCTCACAGCCTGGTACCTGAGCAGCTAGAGTTCCAGGCTCTGGGTCTTTCCGAGGATGTCTACACTGTGGTGGAGGCATCTCGTAAGAAATTGACCAGGAAATGTTATGCCTTCAAATGGAAGAGATTTTCCACTTGGTGTCAGGGTAAGAGTCTGGACCACTTATCCTGCTCTGTGGCTGACATTCTCGACTACCTTTGGTCTCTCTCCAAAGGGGGTCTGCGGTCATCGACCCTTAGGGTGCACCTGGCAGCCATTTCTGCTAACCGAGTACAGGCCAGTCAGCCGACATTGGCGCAGGAGACAGTGATCGGGCGCTTCTTCAAAGGCCTGGATCACATATCCCCTCCAGTGCGTGAACCTTCACCTCCGTGGGATCTGTTGCTGGTTTTGGCGAAGCTCATGGGCAAGCCATTCGAACCTATGCACAAGTGTGCACTCTCACACTTGTCGTGGAAGACAGCCTTCCTGGTGGCTCTCATGTCAGCCAGAAGGACAGGGGAGCTCCAGGCGATGTCGGTGGACTCCCCTTATCTGGTCTTTCACATGGACAAAGTTGTCTTGCGTCCCCACCCGAAATTCCTTCCGAAGGTGGTGTCAGAGTTTCACGTTAACCAGGTCTTGACTCTGCCAGTGTACTACCCTACCTACACCTCGGATGTCAAGTACAGGCTCCATAATTTGGATCTGAGACGTGCTCTCTCCTATTATAAGGAGCAAACGGCGGAAATTCATGGAGAGGGTCACCAGCTGTTTGTCACCTACGCTGAAGCCGCTTCTGGCAGACCTGCAGCCAAACAGACAATTGCAAGGTGGATTGCATCATGCATAGGTCTGTGCTATGAGTTGGCAGGCAAGGAGCCTCCCAGAAGGATAAGAGTTCTTTCTACCCGCCATACAGCTGCATCGGTGGCTGCTTCCAGGGTCATCCCTATCCAGGAAATCTGTCGGGCTGCTACCTGGAACTCAGTAAACACGTTCATTACCCACTACCACATTGACCTTGAGTCACGCCAGGATGCTGGTTTTGGGGCCTCGGTGCTCCAATTTTTATTTCCCAAGTAGGGGGTGTGCACCTTGCCTCCCTCCTCCCAGAGAACTGCTTGGAGTCTGCCAATCAGTATGGATGAACAACATATCCATGCTCCTAGAAGAACAGGTTACTCACCTGTAACAGTAGTTCTAGCAGTGGTATATGTTGTTCATCCACCCGCACCCACCCGACCATCCCCGGCTTTAGGCGCACAACCTGGCTTCTAACGGGCTAAGATCTGGTGTCATGGGGCAGAGCCAAGGTTTATACCACCCAGGTGAGTGGGAGGAGCCAGCTTGAAGACTTCCAGCAAGATTTAAAGGGGAAAGGGACATTGCCAGAGAGTGTGGATGAACAACATATACCACTCCTAGAACTACTGTTACAGGTGAGTAACCTGGTCTTGTGTACTGTATTGGGTCTCATACGACGTGGTCGTGACATTGCAGAGGGACTGGAAGGAAAAGTATGTATTTTTTGCAGACGACACAAAGATCTGCAACAGGACCTGTACAGGAGATGGGTTGGAAAGGATGAGAAGGGACTGGCAAGATTGGAGGAATGGTCAAATGTATGGCAGCTTAGATTCAATGCAGAGAAGTGCAGAGTAATGCACCTGGGAAACAAAAACCCAGGGGAAGAGTACACAATGGGGGGTGATATACTAACAACAACAAAAGTGGAAAGGGACTTGGAGGTAGTCATATTAGATGACCTTAAGGTGGGCAAGCAGTGTGAGAAGGCAGTAAGGAGGGCTGGGGGATACTGGGATGCATGGGGGAGAGGCATCACCAGTAGAAAACAGGAAATTGTTATCCCTCTGTACAGACAGTTGGTGAGACCCCATCTGGAGTACTGCATGCAGTTATGGAGACCCCATCTCCACAAGGACATAGGATGGAGGCTGTCCAGAGGAGGGCAACTAAAGTGGTGCAGGGTCTGCACCAGAAGACATACGAAGAGAGATTAAAGGAGCTTAACATGTATACCCTCAAGGAGAGGAGAGAGAGGGGGGACATGATAGAAACTAAGTCCAAGAGGGTAGCATCTTTCAGAAAAAAGAGATGTGCAAGAACAAGGGGGCACAATTTGAAGATGGGGGAACGGCTGAGAGGTAATGTGAGGAAGTATTTTTTTCACAGAGAGGGTTGTGGATACATGGAACAGCCTTCCTGAGGAAGTAGTGGAGTCAAAAACAGTGGGGGAATCCAAAAATGCAATGGATAGGCATAAGGCAATTCTAGTTGGGGGTAGGAGGAAGTAGGCTGCTGGTTAACTAGGATCTGCAGCTTATCCAGTAGGTAGGAATTGGGCAGACTGGGTGGGCCAAGCGTTCCTTATCTAATGTCAAATTCTATGTTCTAGGGACATGGATATGTTGTTCATCCACACTGTCTGGCAGGTATCCTTGCCGCTTTAAATCTTGCCGGAAGGTCTTCAAACTGGCTCCTCCCACCCACCCGGGTGGTAAAACTCTCGGCTCCGCCCCATGACGCCAGATCTTCCTTACCGCTTGGAAGCTCAGGTTCCCTCCTTAATGCTCTGCGTATAAGACTGGTTCCTAATTCTTCGAATTTTCGAAATTAAAGGTTTTTTGCTAAAAAGACTTCGGTCTTCTGTCCCTCGCGTCTGCGATGGACAAATCGACTCCCAGTTTCCGGAGATGCCCTTGCGGGCAGAAGATGTCTCGGACGGATCCGCACTCCACGTGCGTCTACTGCTTAGGCCTTGAGCACGACCCGCAGGCTTGCGACCTGTGATCTTCCTTTTCGGCCTACGTCCTCGAAGACCGTGCTGCCCGTTTACAACTGGGAGTGTCCCGAGAAGCGATTTCCTCCGGTGTGAAGTCAAAGAGGCCCGGTTGGCGGTGTCCATGGCGGGCCGGTGGATCAGCTCAAGCAGATGATCGCCCTCAAAGAGGAGGCGGCGGGCGCTTCTACCTCGGCTGCGGCATTTGTCCCGCTCTCTCTCGGTGCCTCTTATTCAGCTTCTTTTAAGGAGCTTTGTCTGACCCTCTCGACTAAAGGTGAGGGACCAACTTCTTCTGGACCGTTTTCTCGGTCCAAAAAGAGACAAAAGTGTAAGTCTCACCGTCGACGCTCTTGGGAGCAGGAAAGATCCCTCTCCCGAGTTGTTGTTCGCTGTCGACTTCGGTCGGACTTCTCGGCTTGACCACTGGTCTCACGGTGTCCCCATCAGGCCAGTTGACCGAGACTCCCGTCGGCGTGGTCGAAGATTTTTCTCGACCCGTTAGACGGAGTTGTCGACTGGAGATGCCGAAATCCCCTCTCAGGTTCCCCGGTGGGGAGTTGAGACCCGTTAGCTCGTCTGTGCCTCCGGTTCCAGAGCCTTGGTTGAATCTTCGAACCCGAGGAGTGCGGTTCCCAGGACACCTCCCGCACCGTCCTCGGCAAAGCCGAGGTTCTCGGTCTCGGACTTCTTCGCGGTCCAGCCGATCCCGCTGTCTTAGGCGGTCTCGGCACCGCGGCAAGCGGCGCCGCCGCTAGACCTCTTCCTCCTCCTCGGACGAGGGGAGGCTTCAGCGTAAGTTGCGTTGAAGATATGAGGAACTCATGTGGCAACAGCTCCTTCTGACCGGGAATAAGCCGACGCCGTCGTCTTCCCAGGCCATTAAGTGGCTGTCACCGGAGCGGCCGAAACAACCCCTCGTTTTATCTGAGGAGCCTGTTCCCAGGCCGGTTGTTTGGCCAAAACCAGCTGCCCCACCGATTCCGGTGGAACCTCCACCTCCACAGCCGTTAGTTGGGGCTCCGACCAAAAATTCTTGGTCGGCTCAGGGACTGCCCCATAGGCTGTCTGTCACCCTCACTCCCGACCGACCTCGGCAGGTGGAGGGTGGCTCAGGCCCGAGGCAGCTCTTTGAGGACTCTTCCGAGTCGAGGCGATTCCTCCCTTTTCTCCAAGCGAATGGACTTGGAGTCCTCAGGAAGGACAGTCGGTGGGCGATAGCCGCCTCGTCCTTCCTGGGATTGCCGGCTCATCTCGAGTCCACCGAGATGAAGCTCGAGGCTCCGTTCTAAGTGGGCCAGGTATCCCCTCACGGAGATTCTGGACGAGGGATTCCCTCACGGAGGCCTTTCCGGTGGCCGAGGCCATGAGTGAGCCCGGCCTTGGAGCTTGGCAGCGTCCTGCTTCCTGCCCTGCGCCTTCGGCCAGGATGGCCAGGAAGTATGCGGTCCTACCGGTTCCCTGTCCGGTTTTGAACACCCCTCGGCCGAGGGGTTAGTTACCGATAGCGTTTTCCGGCGTGCCGGGAACGCTAGGGATGTGGACAAACCTCCCGACAAGGAGTCCAAGAAATTGGACTATGCCGGGCGAAAAGTCTATGCTGCATCCTCCCTCGGCCTTCGCCAGGCCAGTTCGGCCGTCCTTATGGCACATTTCTCTCATGCCCTGTTGGACTCCCTGGATGAGGTCGTCCCTCATCTTCCCGCGGATCTGCAGACCACGGTCAGGCAGGTGCGGGACCAGGGCAGTGGGCAAACAGCAGCTCCAGACTGCTTTAGACATTGGGGACTCATGTGCCAGGTCTGTGGCAGCCGCAGTGGCTGTGCGTCGTCGGGCTTGGCTGAGGATATCCACCTTTTTTTCGGATACCCAGCACAAGTTGGCGGATGTTCCTTTTGGGACCAACCTCTTCGGCCCTGGGGTGGAAGGTCACCTGCAGAGGATCGAGAAGTCCAATGCTACCTTGGACTCGGTCTCTTCACTCAGAAGGACAAAGCCGTAAACCACAGCCTAAGCCCTTTAGATCCTTCTTCGCCCAGAGCGTGTCCGCCCAGCACAGCGTCAGGGCCAAGCAGGCTCGGAGCTTGGCATCCCAAACCCAAGCCCGGGGCTTCCTCCAACAGGAAGCAGGGAGGTAAAGGCCCAGGAGGTCCCTCGGCCGGTCCCTCCTCCAAGCCTGCCCAGTGACGGGCTGAGGGGTGTCGCCCCCAACCCCGTCACCTCACCCCAGGTTCCCCTCGTGGGGGGACGGCTCCGGCACTTCCTTGCCGCCTGGTCCGTTATTACCACGGACAGGTGGGTGCTGGAGGTGGTGGGAAAAGGCTTGCCTCTACAATTCGAGCAGGCCCCGCCCTTCAGAGCCGTCGCACCTCGGGGGGCCTCGGGGTCCGCCGCCTCACTGTCGGCTCGTCGGGCCGACATTGCTCTCCTCCTCCAAAAGGAGGTGATCATGGAGGTAGAGGACCCCCCCTTTAGACCCAGGGTTCGTGTCCAGGTATTTCCTGGTTCTGAAGCAGACTGAGGGCTGGCGCCCATTCTCAACCTACGACCTGAACAAGTTCTAAGGTCTCAGAACCTTCAGGATGGTCACTCTGGCTCAGATAATACCATCCCTGGAACACGGCGTGTGGTTCTGCTCTCTGGACCTGCAGGACCCGTTCTTTCACGTCCCTATCCGTCCGTCACATCGGAGATTCCTTCGCTTTCGAGCGGAGGGATCCCTTCGAGTTCGAGCCATGCTCGGCCTGTCTCCAGCTCCTAGGGTCTTCACCAAATGCATAGCAGTGGTGATAGCCGTCCTCTTGCCTTGAGGGTCAGGTGTACTCTTACCTGGGCGATTGGTTGATAGCACCCTCCAGACAGGAGGTGGGAGCGGTCCAGAGATCTGGCCCTCCAGGTTTGTCTCAAATCGGCCTTCTCATCAACGAGGCCAAGTCGGAACTCGAGCTGAAGCAGGTGATTCTGTTTATCGGGGCAGAGCTTGACTCTCTTCGAGCCAGAGCACGGCTCCTGGCGGACAAGGCCGAGGTTCTTACCTCCTTTGCCTAGTCATTTCTGGTTGGGCAATCGCGCCCTGCCCGGGACTTCCTGCGCCTCCTGGGTCTCATGGCGGCCTGTACCAGCGTGGTCCGTTGGGCACGCTGGCACATGCGCCCCCTTCATTGGAGACTGGCCAGCCAGTGGTCAGAACGCTGCGATCCATTGGACCAGCTAGCTCTCCGGTGGTGGACCGTTCCATCTCATCTGCAGGAGGGCATCCCGTTTGTCCGCCCCGAGCCGACGGTCTCTCTATCGACCGATGCCTCTCTGATGGGTTGGGGTGCCCATCTGGGGGAACACCGGGTGCATGGCCTCTGGTCCCCGCGGGAGACCCGATGCCACATCAACCTGCTGGAGCTCCGAGTGGTCCGCCTAGCTCTCACCGCCTTTGCTCCGTTTCTCCGGGGTCAAGTGGTCCGAGTCCAGACGGACAATACCACGACCATGTACTACCTAAACCGCCAGGGCGGGACGCGTTCCATGCTTCTATGCAAGGAAGCTCTCCGCATTTGGTCACTCGTGCGCAGCTTGGAGGCGGATCTCCTAGCCATTCATGTGCCAGGAGCCTCCAACACCCAGGCCAATGCCCTGAGCCGGATAGGGGCTGCATCTCACGAGTGGTCTCTCCTGCCGGAGGTAGTACAAGATCTGTTCTCCCATTGGGGCACACCTCAGGTGGACCTGTTTGCCTCAAGGGAGAACGCGAAGCTGAGGCTGTTCCATGCCTGCCCCCCTCAGCAGGGCTCGCTGCAGGGGGATGCCTTCTCGAGGCCGTGGACACGGCCTCTTCTCGCCTTCCCCATTTCCCTTGATTCACAAGGTGCTTTCAAAGCAAGGAGGGACAAGGCGCAGGTGATTCTGATAGCCCCAGACTGGCCCGTCATTCATGGTACCAGATCTCCTCAGCCTCAGCTCCAGGCTCCGAGGCAGCTTCCAGCTCGCCCGGACCTGCTCTCAGTCAATCAGGGAAGGTGTTCATCCAGACCTTCAATCCCTGCACCTGACAGCCTGGTTCCTGGCTAGAGTTCCAGGCCTTGGGTCTTTCAACGAGGTCCTCAATGTTGTTGAGGCGTCCCGTAAGAGTCGACCAGGAAATGCTATGCCTTCAAATGGAAGAGATTTTCCATTTGGTGTCAGAGCAAGGGCTTGGACCCTTCCTCCTGTCCTTGGGCAAGCATCTTGGACTATTTATGGTCCCTTTCTCATCAAGGGCTTAGGTGACTACCCTAAGGGTGCACCTGGCAGCCATCTCTGCTTACAGGCGGGCAGGAAACGATGGGATGTATAGAGGAGAGATGGTCTGGCACTTTTCAAGGCCTTGATCACATTTCCTCCGTCGAGAACCTCCACCTCCGTAGGATTTACTGCTGGTACTGGCAAAGCTCATGGGCAAGCCATTTGAACCAATGCACAGGTGTGAACTCTCTCACCTGTCGTGGAAGACCGCCTTCTTGGTGGCTATCACGTCAGCCAGAAGGATGGGAGAACTCCAGGGCTCTGCATTGAGTCTCCTTACCTGGTCTTCCACAGGGACAAAGTTGTCCTCGCCCCCACCGAAATTCCTTCGAAGGTGGTGTCGGAGTTTCACCTTAACCAGGTGTTGACTCTGCCGGTGTTCTACCCCAATCACACCTCGGAGGCGAATACAGGCTCCATACTTGGACCCTAGAAGGCAGCGCTATTATAAGGAGCTACGGCTGATGAAATCGAGAGAGGTTCGCCAGCTGTTTGTCACCTACGCTGAAGTCGCACCTGGCAGACCTGCTGCCAAGCGGACGATAAGCAGGTGGGTCACCTCCTGCATAGATCTCTGCTATAAGTTGGTGGGCATGGAGCCTCCCAGAGGATAAGAGCTCATTCTACCCGCCATACTGCTGCATCGGTGGCTGCTTCCGGGCGTCCCTATCCAGGATATCTGCAGGGCTGCTACCTGACAGTCAGCACACCTTCATCACCCATTACCATCGACCTTGAGTCACGCCGGGATGCTGGTTTTGGGGCCTCGGTTCTCCAGTCTCTATTCCTAAGTAGGGGTGTGGCCTTGCCTCCTTCTCCCGGAGAACTGCTAGGAGTCTGCCAGACAGTGTGGATGAACAACATATCCATGTCCTAAATACAGGTTACTCACCTGTAACAGGAGTTCTAGGAATGGTATATGTTGTTCATCCTGTTCCTGTTCCTCCCGGCCCGGCGCTTTAAACCTGAGCTTCAGCGGGCCAGATCTGGCGTCATGGGGCGAGCCGAGGGTTTTACCACCCGGGTGGGTGGGAGGAGCCAGCTTGAAGACCTTCCGGCAAGATTTAAAGCGGCAAGGATACCTGCCAGACAGTTTGGATGAACAACATATACCATTCCTAGAACTCCTGTTACAGGTGAGTAACCTGTATTTTCTAGCCTTTGCAGACGAGCAATATGTGCTCAAAGTTGCCTCCGATTATTTTCAATAAACAATGAACATATGACCACTGCTCCTCTTGTCTGCCAGTTTAATAACAGTTTCTACTTAATTACTGAAAATGCTGATGGAAAGCTGTGGGCTACATATTTTTCATCAGTATGTCTCACTGCTGTTATGCACTTTTAACTTGGATTTTATTTCCTGCAACAAATGTTCCATATATGCCATTGCTTATTAGGTGCTTTGTATATGACCTCTAACCTCCATGATTTACTTGCCCAAACAATGTCATTATACCTTACCACATCCTCTTGTCTTGATTGTCCTACAAATGTCAATTTACCTATTGTAACTCACAAATGTCTTTCTGTGGAAACTCCATTGTTTCAAGTTGATGTAATGTGTTACCTGTACTGTTCTACAAATGTTGACTTAATGTGTTACTTGTAATAAATTCAGGGTCGCCCCTGAAAAAGGGACTGTTAACGGTCTCACTAGGCCAACCAGGTTACCAAAATTAAATAAAAAATTTTAGTACGCTTTTCTTTGGTTAAATTGTCTGTGTGTTCCAGGTTTGCCTGTATGGAGTGTATTCCAGTTGCTTAACTCAGTGTGGCCATGTATGAAAATTTATTTTTTGCACAGATATCAATGCTAATACCACTAATGTAGAAAGTTAAAAAGAAAAAATACACAAATGCATGTTGTCTCTGTGTGGCAATACTGGAGATAAATGAAAATTTTTGACAGTCCCAGGGGAAAGCTGTTAGTTAAAGAGTTGGTGTACTGCCTAAAACTAATGTATGATATATATATATTTGTTTTTCAGTACACTTAGTCCCGTTCATCCAAATTACATCAGCCAGCCACTCTGCTCAGCCCTGTCACCTGCCATTTCCGAGACTTACCTCACTCCAGTGTTTCCTCAAGGATTGTCTCCCCCCCCCTCCCCAGAAGGGCTGCTGGAGGTCAGGCCTGTCCCCGTGGCAGAGGTTAAGTGCTGGTGCATGAGTTCAAGCATGGTCAGCGGTGTGAGGCCTGCGATGGGCGGTGGCAGTATTGTGCACAGTCGGGGGGGGGGTTCCACTTTGAGGTCCCCATCCCTCAGTTGTCAGGAGGCCCAGGCTTGACACACGCACACAAGTGTGCTGCAGCGTCAGAGCGCCAATGTCACCCTCCCTGAGTAGTGACCTCCGCTTGTACTACCACTTGGTCACCCAGGTGGCTGTGTCGCAGTGGAGACCAGGCGCTTTCCCACCCTAGGGTGGTGAGCATCCACTGTGATGCTCGTCAATCCTCCCCCAGGCAGCCCTTCAATGACCCAGGCTCATTCTGGAACCTGGTCACCAGCATCACGAGGGGTAGCGCTACCACTGTGTAGATGGACTGACCTTACTAATATTAGATTTTAAAAGCAGTCACCTATTACCTTTTATATCTGAGGTACTTTTTTCTTTTCTCTTTGGGTACGCAGCGACAAGGATGAAGATTAGAACATTGTTGGCGGAGATCTGCCCTTGATGCCGACCATCATAGATTGATGGAACACTACCAAGTCTATCATTCTGCAATCTCCCTTAAGAAGGCAGAGTTCCTGCCTGGGAGATTGCGGCTGCTCAGAACCGACCAGCTCAGCTCTTTCAAACTGTGGACAGACTGTGCAATCCAGCCTGCCTACAGGTTCGAAGAGCTTTTTCACAAGTAGAGTGTGAAGAGCTTGCTCGCTTCTTTGTGGCTAAGGTGGCTGACATCAAGGTAGCTCTCCTACCTGCATCTTCTATGGGAGAAGCTACGGATCAGTGCTTGGTTGCAAACCCCGAGTTCTCCTGGAGTTCCTTGCCCAACTGGAACTCACTAATGTCATGCGGATTGTCCAGAGTATGCACCCTACATGCTGTAATTTGGATCTGGGCCCAGCCGCCCTGATTAAGGGTTGTTGGGATGCCATTGTCCCGGTCCTAGCATGGATAGTCTGGTGTTCCTTGGAGACGGGTGAGTTTCCTAGCTTTTGAAGAAAGGTTCTTTGGACCCAGACTGCCATGCGAACTACAGGCCAATCTCTAGCCTTCCCTTTGTGGGGAAGGTGATTGAGAAAGTATTGGCAATACAGCTGGAGAACCATTTGACCATCCATGACATCTTTGAACCCTTCCAGTCTGGTTTTCGAAAGAGGCATAGCACCAAGACTGTGCTGGTTCGGGTGCTCAATCATCTCCTGATGGTGAGAGAGATCGGAAGAACTGTTTCATCTTGGTCCTTCTTGATCTCTCTTCAGCGTTTGACACTGTGGACCATGGGGTTCTTCTCGAACGCCTGAGGTTCAGCTGTGGCCTGTCTAGTACAGTCCTTGGGTGGTTTAGATCTTTCCTCACTGGCAGAACTCAGAGGGTGGTGTCAGGGGGTTAATTCCTTCGGCCCAGTCTCTGTCATGTGGGGTACCTCAGGGTTCGGTGTTGTCCCTCATGTTGTTTGCAGTGTATATGCTGTCCCTCGGAGACATTGTAAGAAGGTATGGGCTGAGGTTTCAGTGCTATGCTGATGATACCCAGCTCTACCTGTCTTTTGCACCCGACCAGGATAGAGCTCTCTTGACATTTAACAGCTGCCTCACTGAAATCCAGAATTAGATGGATTTGAGTTGGCTGCGGTTGAACGCTGTGAAGATGGAGGTGTTGGTTGTGGACCCGGGTCACCGGATTGGGTGGGGGGCTGGTTTACCTTGTGGACTTTTTCTTGGTGGTTCCCAGCCCCCCACCGCTGAACAGGTGCGAAATCTGGGGGTGATTTTTGACGACTGGCTGACACTGCGATCGCAGGTTTCGTCGGTCGTCAAATCATCCTTTTACCATCTGAGGAATATCTCCAGGATTAAGCACCTTGTTCCGTCCGGTGATCTGCCAACTTTGGTCCATGCCTTTGTGACCTCGTGCCTTGATTATTGTAACTCCCTTTATTCAGGGCTACTAGGGGTTGATATCTGCCGCCTGCAGCTATTGCAGAACACTGCGGTCCGGTTATTGACGAGTACTTCTCGTACCTGTCATATTTCCCCCCATGTTGTGCGAATTTCATTGGTGCTGGTACAGTGGCGGATCACCTTTGAAGTTCGACATCTGACATATAAAGCCCTACATGGACTTGGCCCGGACTACCCGAAAAAGCTTCTGGTACCTTATTGCCTTGGGCGATCGCTCCGCTCGGCGGACAAGGGGTTGCTAGAGATTCCAAGGGTTTCTTTGAAATCTTCTTGGGCCCATGCTTTTAGGTATGTGGCCCCAGCCCTTTGGAATTCTCTACCCTGCCCGCTTTGGAGTGCGCGTCCGTGGAGGAATTTAAACAGGCGCTGAAGACCCATTTGTGGTTTTAAGTGTACATGACTTGATTTATTGTTTTATGAATTAGTATTTATTGTATGTGTGTTTTATTATATTGTTGATGTAAAACGCCTTGATTTTTAGAAAGGCACTGTGTAAATAAATGTTATTATTAGTATTAGAAGATTTTGTAACTCTTGTTAATATGTGTGCTGTGTGGAACAGTGCTGTGCCTGGCTGCTAACATATCTAACTCTGTTCCTTCCACTACATTATTGGCATTGTGACCTCGCTGACTGTAATATCACAGCTACTCAGGAAGAGTCCCTCAGATGCTTCCAGGTCAGTCACCTGTGATGTCACTGTCAGTGAGGTCGCTGATGTAGTGGGAGGAATAGAACTAGAGAATTAGACATGTCCGCTACTAAGCACAGTGCTGTTTCAAACCTCCAACATAGTACAGTCACACAGAAAACTTTAAAATGAGCATAAAGGAAAAGAAAAATATCTCAGAAAGAAAAAATTACAGCTGACTACTTCTTAATATTTGTGACATTTTCTTGTCTGCTATTTTTGATTCTGCTAGCTCTTTAATAAATCTCGCACTAGTGCCAGACAAGTAGAAGGCTTACTTGGTGTTCAGAGTTTCCGCTTGACAATCTTGGGGGAGTTGTTCGCTTATGGATTCTGCTCTAGTATCAGGCAGGAAGAGAGCACCCTCAGGCTGTTCAGGTGTTTCCTTTGACCATTCCTGTTAGCCAGTGAATTTTGCATTATGAATTCACTAGTGTCAGGTAAGTAGAGGTTTGCTCACTCCATTATTTCCCCTGAAGTAGCAGGGACAAGAGCTTGAGTGGCATCCTTCTGTTCCTTTGTGCTGAACAAACTGCATTCCCATCAAGCTT
Organism: Neoceratodus forsteri; assembly: GCA_016271365.2. Lineage (NCBI taxonomy): Eukaryota > Metazoa > Chordata > Ceratodontiformes > Ceratodontidae > Neoceratodus > Neoceratodus forsteri. The sequence goes on from CM057457.1 coordinate 249,845,621, forward strand.
GTGTATACCTGAAAGGGAATGCATGGGGCTGCGAGGTGGCTGGCAAAGGACAGCAGCACCTGCAACCAGGAGAAAAAAAAATATCTTAAAAAGAAAACTAAGATCTTCATTGAGAGTATCTCTTGCAGCAGGCCACACCAGTAGGGCTAAGCCATCAGATGGCTGAACCACACGGAAACTTTTCTAGCTAGCAGTATTCCGGGGGCACTCTGATGTCGCCTGAATCTATGAGTGGGCAGCCCCCATGCCCTCCTCAGTTCCTTTCCCGCCGTAAACCAGTGCGATCAGATCTGTTGGTACTTCGCAGCATCAGTCGACTGCCACTTTTCTTTAACTTTAAATTTATTTTCATGTGTTTTTCCTTTGTAGGTGTTCCATGCATTTCCAGTTCAGGTAGCGTGTTTCTTCACCTCCATAGGAGTTCTACAACTGGCTCGCTTACCCAGGTGGGCCTATGGACATCTTCGGCCTTTCCTACCTTTCATCCTCCCAGAAACAGGATCGCCCTTTGGTACTCCTATTGGTGAAGGCTGCGGGTCATTTCTCCAGGGAGCTTCCTGTTCCTCTGGTCCCCTCCTTGGTTTTCCATTGAGGGGCTACTTTTTTTCTTCCAAACCTAACTCCCACAGCAAGGACTAAAACTTGTTGCCGCTCCTTCTTGCGGTGTCCTGCCATCCGACGCCACAGTTCCTACAGTGTAAGGCTCTGGCGCTTTCCTCAGTTTTGCATCCTGCGGCCTGCCATCCAACACCGAAGATGCCGTGGAGTACAGCTCTGGATCTCTCTCCACATTGGTCCCCCAAGCCCGGCGTCAGTTTGTTGTGTTGGGGCTGGTTCTTCCTCCCAACTGACACTCAACCTGCCACCCAACACCCCAGCTTCTACAGGGTACAGCTCTGGCAGCTTGCTTCCTCCATTCCCTCGGGATTGTTGTCAGTTTGTTGTCTGGGGGTTGGGATTCCCTCCAACCAACGCTAGGTTTACCGCCCTTCTCCTTACAGGGCTGGGATCTCTCTCTCTCTGGACCAGTTTTCTACTGGCCTGGGCCTTTTGTGGTGGCACCTCATACCTCTCCCACCACCCAGACCTTCTGGATGGTACGGCCCTCGCTTTTTCCATCTGCCCGTCTCCTCCATTGCCCTAACTGCCAGAGTTTAGCAGCTACCCACCTGGTCTGCCCAGCGGGCATGACACTAACGCCGCTGGTGCTCAGTGCCTTCCTGCACCTACCTTCCCTTTTTTTTTTTTTTCCACCTTTGAGGGGTCAGAGGGCTTGTTTTCTACCTTCCGAGGCTGGCCAGGGCCTCACACAACCGATGCTGGGTTCTTTTGTTGCTCCCCACAGTTGCCATCGCCCCCCCTTCTGCATCTATGGGCCTATCAGCCTGCTGGCACAGTGGCACCTCATAGCCTCCCCCGTCCAGGCCTTTACAGTGTACCATGATCAAGACAGGTCAGGCGCCCGCACCCCTAGCCCAGGGACCCTGTATGTGGCACAGGCTGTGGGTCAGTACGGACGGTCCTGACTGCAGCCCCCATCCGGGTTTCTCTCTTTGCACCAGAAGCGAACTGACACCGGCTTGTGGTCCCTAGCCCTCGTTCCCATCCAATCTGTCCAGGCTGTGGGCCTTCCTCCCCCGTCACTCCTTAGGATGCACCGGTCAACGCTCTGGGGAGCCCTGTACACTAGAGAGTGCTTCTGCATACTCTCTCTGTCCCCCAGAACACCGTCAGTCGACCACAGGCACTGGAGGGAGAATCTTTTGCCTTCCTGCTGTGCAGACCATGAACCGGGGCCTGTGCCAAAGGCAGCGCACAGAGTACCCTAGCCCTGAGACTACAGGCGTTGCGGCTAGTGGAGCCGGTGTTTGTTCTCTCCTTAGGTCCAGTCTCACTGAATGTATAGTATCCTTTTTGGGCAGGAGGCTGCTCCCTCTCTCCCTCAGTGTCACTTGAACTACTCTTGGGGGGTCACCAGGCTCTATTTCCCACACATTTCCCTCCTTTTTCCTGAGGAGGATCTGCCAAGGTACCTCCTTGGTCTGGGGTTTGTTTCTCCCTGCTCCCGCCCAGGAATCTGGTGATCTCATCTTCTTTTAGCCCGGGGTCCCCCATCCCCCATCCTGGGGTGAGGGATAGATGCGGAGTATCCTATTTTGAGTGCCCCACCGGATGGAGCACAGCTCCTTGTGACCTTTATGATGGGGCGGGGAGCTAGTACGCGCGCACTCTCTCTCTCTCTCATTGTCCCTCTCTCTGCTGCTTGGTTTTCCTTGGACGACTCTTGCTGGTTTTACAGGGGCTGTTTGGGGCCCAGCTGTAGTGGAGAGTCCATACACCCCCTTAGGAGCTTCACCCCTGACCCCAGCCTTTGCAGCCACTGGGGGTAGCACCGGTCTAATACACCGCACCAAGCTCTGTGCAGAACATTTAGACCAGCAGGTTCCCACCAGCCTCTGCTATTACTGCTGGGGGCTGGGCACTTGGCTACAGCATGGACGCAGTGCATCTCTTTTCCCAGCAACCCTCTGGACGCACTGCTGCCAGTGGCCTGTGGGTGCTCCTCCATTTATTCCTTCTACAGCCCTGAGCAGAGTCCACTACCAGCCTCTGATTGTAGCACAGGGTGTCCCCGTACTCCCCCCCCCCCCCAACACACACACACACATACCTCCTTCTCTTCTCAAGCGGTTGGTAGGGGGTGAATTTTCCCTTGGTCGGAGGGCGGGTGTCCCCCGTACCGGTCTTGCTGGACTCTGCGTCTTTCTCCAGGTGCAGCTTAGGACCGGGAAGTTCCATATGGTGGCCTTTCAGGATGACGGTCCTCTCCCTTAGTGGGAGCATGCCATCCTCCCGGGGCCTGCTGATTGCATTCCGGTTCATCCAGGTGGCTGTTTTCCACCCCCCTTGCCAGTACCTCTAGCTCCAACTTTGGGAAACACAGCTTCAGTTCTGGTCCCTGCATTTGGCGGGTTTTGGGCTCCTCGGATCTTTTCTAAGGCTGGGCCTTCTGGCCAGCAGCACTTTGGAGGGTGGGACCACTGGACTTCCCCTACCCAGATGTCTGACTCCACAGTAGCAGCCTAGGTGAGTCTGCCACAGACTCGAACATGCTTTTCCCTCGTTGACCAGGACGGGGGGGGGGGGTATGGTCATTCTGACACCAGTTCACCTGGGCCCCTTGCTAACACTTGCAGTAAACACAGGCATCCCTGGCTGCAGCTTAAGGTGCAGCCTTCTTGCCTTGGGGCAGGATGGCCCATTATGGGGAAGGGGGGCTAAAGCCTGACTTCATTATGGCAGCAGCTATATCCCATCCAGCCCCCCCAGTGACACTATTACTGCTGCCATGGTTTCTGTGCCTCTAGCCAGTCAGCATTTGAGAGCTAACCCGGTGTGCACTGAGGCTCCAGGGGGCTCAACGCCCTGACTCAGATGTCGTCTTGGTGGCAGACACGCGGCCTCTTACAGTCGGAGGGTACTGTTCACTTTGCTTCTCCTCAGTTGCTTCTTACCACAGTGTGTTTGGGGGCTGGTTCAGGGGGGACTCACCTGGGGTACCATTTCTCTCTCTCTAGGGACTTGGTCTAGGGTGACCTACGTCTGTGCCCTGGAGTTGTGGACAGTCCGTTATGCTCTACGGGTCTTACAACCTCAACTGTCCCCGAATCCTCCGTTGGACCAGACAGATTATGTCAGGGTAACCCACAGCTTCTCCAATCATAGGGGTGCCATTTGTCTCCCTGTATCAGGGAACGATGCGAGTCTGGTTCTAAGCTGTAGAGCATGGTCCATTACTGTCAGCCATCTATGCTCCAGGCATCCTTCCTATCCTGGTGGACAGCTTACGCCAGTCTTGATCCAGAGCCCACAAGTGGGAGCGTCTGTCCTCTGTCATGGACCTGTTCGACTGATGGGGTCATCCAGTGTTGGACCCTTCGGTTTCCCACTCAACATAACACCACCGCTCTTCTGCTCACTCATTTCAGATGGAGGTTCTTTTATGCCTACCCTCTTTTGTAGAGGGTCCTGCCCAAGATTCATATTGGAGGGACAACCATGTTTTTGCTTGCCCCCTTCTGATTTCTTCAGATTTGGTTCTCCTTGCTCCAGCAGTTAGCTGGGACACCTCCATTGCCTCTTCCTTGGTGCTCAGGCTTGCTGCCCCAGGAGCTGGTGCCCCCTGGTCCTTCCGGACATTTAGTCTCTTCATTTGCATGCTTGGGTCTCGAGGATGCAGCCGTTGTCAGATTTTGATTGTCCTCCAAAGTTGCAAACACCTTGGTGGCAGCCTTCTGCCAAAGTCACTTTCTCCATAAAGTACAAGTGCTTTACTCTTTGGGCTGCTTCACACCTCTTGGCTCTTTTAGCTTGTAAAATCAGTGAATCAACTTTTGGAGTTTTTGTTGTCCCTATTAGACACTGGTCTAAAATTCTCCTCCATTAGGATGCACTTGCCTTTTGTTGACTGAGCAGTGACACACAATGATGTGTCCAGTTCTTCTTGTGAGGCTTTCTTCTTGGACAGCTTCCCATCCGTAATCCAGTTCTTCCATTGGACCTGGAACTTACCTAGTTTTGACTCCATTCGAGCAGACCACAAGTTGTGATCTACGCTTTCAGTCATGGCAAGTGCTGTCCCTAGTTGCTTTTTTTTCTGCTCCCTTGGTTTCTTCTCAAGATGGTATCTGAGTTTACGTTCAGCCATTCTGTCCACCTGCCAGTGTATTTCCCAGAGCATGTCTATCCAGGGTAGCCTTGCTCCATTCTTTAGAGGTACGTAGGATTATTCGTTTATACACTCACAGGACAAGGGACTGCAGGAAGTCCTGTTGGTTGTGTGTCTCGTTCGCTACAGTGAAACAAGGCACCCCAGTTTCTCAACACTGTTGGACCTTTTTGCTGGCCGACTGTTTTGTTTTTGCTTCATGAAGTGCAGTTAAGACCTTCCTGGGCCTGTTTATTGACGCATCTGTTGAACCCCGCTTTAGAAAGGAGTCAACTGCAGAGATGTGTGCCAATGCTACCTGGAGTATGGATTGTTCCTGCTCCAGGCACTGCGGTTTGGCCCTTGTCTTTCGGCATGGAGCCCATTTTGGCCTCACTGTCCTGCAAGGCCTCCCTTCATAACCCTTCTATTTGCCAGCCACCCTGACGAGTTTCGTTGTCCGAACTGCTTGAGACTCGTCCTACCAGTGTGGCCTGCTGCAAGAGATACTCTCGACAAAGATAGTACAGTTACGTAAGAACGTACCATAACAGTAGATCTTCGAGAGGATTTCTTGTAGCTGGCCAGGCATTCCCTCCCTTCCTTCCCCCTTGGTCTTTTGGTCTCATTGAGTCTCTCCCTTTCCCTAGTGGAGAGCACTCATGTCTCTCTGCTTTGGGTTTTTTTGTTTTTGTTTTTTGGAGGGTACCTTGGATCCTTCCTCGATTCCCCTTCCCAGAATTGCCTGCTTATGATCTCTGGTGGGAGAAATGAGGAGGGCACAGGGGCTGCCCACTCTTATAGGGTCAGGCAGTGTCAGAGGGTGACGTCGGAGTGAGCAGCGGCCCTGGAAGACTGCTAGCTAGAAAAGTTTCCATGTAGTTCTGGTCCCCAACAGCTTAGTCCTACTGGTGTGGCCTGCAGCAAGAGATCCTCTCAAAGATCTGTTATTACGGTGAGCGCTTACGTAACTGTACTTTAACATTTTGGGCCTGCCTTGATGTCTCAGTGGTGGTGCATCACATTGCCATACAGATGACCCAGGATTGGATGTGAGCCACATCTCTGGGGACGTGCAGCACCTTGGTAGGGAATGCTGCCAGCAGCAGTGCTTGACACTAGGAAGGGAGTCCATGTTCGGACCCCTACATTGATCCCTGTGTCGCACCAAGAAGGTTGTCTTCCCCTCCTTGGGGGTTACAGATGTGGTGTTGTCACGTGACACAACATGGGAGGTGGTAGGAGGGAAGAAACCAGGGAGTAAAATCCCCACCACCATCCACATGATAGCTGGAGCTCTTAAGGCACTGCTCAATATCTGTAGCGAAGCTGTGATAGTCGGAGCTCGGTTGGAGCTTGGTGGGAGAGGGGTAAAAAGCCTGAAAAAATATTGTTCAGATTTTATGACATCTCCCCTTCCTCCCTTTTTAGAGAGAACTGGCAGAAATGAGAGCCCCTACCTCAGCCCAGACGCAGAAGAAACTGAAATTCAACGGCGAGCCAAAGAAACCTCCCATGTAAGTCTCTCTTGCAGATCCTCCACCAGGTTATGTCCACCATATGGGATCAGTGTGGGAGGGAGGGGCAACAGCAGGATCTGATTCAGAACTCCACAGGTGGAGATGGTGGGAGTCTTAAAACGGTCATGTCTGTTTTTGTCATCAGGGTATTGTAATATCTTCTTGGCAGGGCTCATCACCAGGTTCCTGAAACAGGTTGACAGGTTAGACTCATTTTCAAAAGCTGTTTTGCCTTGCAAGCTGTTCTGAAAGTAGGTGGTTACATTTCAACAGTGTTCCTTGGAAAATGGATGCAGCCTCTATCTGCAGCGATGTGACCCCAAGAAGGAGTTTGTAACTAGGCATTGATCTTCCAGGAGCCGTGGACATGTTGTTCATCCACACTGTTTGGCGTGTCCCTTTAAATCTTGCCAGAAGTCTTCAAGCTGGCTCCTCCCACCCACCCGGGTGGTATATACCTCGGCTCCACCCCATGATGCCAGATCTTCCTTTCCGCTGGAAGATACAGGTTCCCTCGTGCTCTCAAAGCATTTCGTAGGCCCTGGATTCTAATCGTCGGTTTTAACCGAAAATTGTTTTAAAACTTGTTCGAGTTAGCAATTGCGATTTTACTGCATCTGACATGGAGGAAAATCTTCCCCTGGATTTTGCCAGAGCCCCTGTGGCCAGAAGATGTCGTGCACCGATCCCCACCTAATGTGCGTCTACTGTCTAGGTGTCGGACATGACACCTCGTCGTGTGGTTTTTGCCTGGCCTTCCATCCCAACGTCCTGGACGACCGCAAGACGCATTTAAAGCTGGGGAGACCGGAGAAAAGGAACCTGCCGGTGAAATCGAAGGAGGCGAGGTGGGCGGTTCCCGCTGCTGTGGGATCCGCCAAACAGCTGGAACAAATGAAGGCAATTGAGGAGGAAGCAGCTTGAGCTTTGGCCAATCGAAGCTTCTTCATTCCGCTTAACCTTGGCTCCACCTTTACAGGCTCCTTCAAGGAGTTGTGCCAGTCTCTCCCCCCACCAAGGGTGAGGTGTCCTCAGGCTCGCACTCCTCCCACCTTCAGAAGAGGGATAAGGACCCCGGGTCTTCGTCCAAGCAAAGATGCTCTTGGGACAAAGAAAGGTCCAAGCCCCAGGAGTATGCAGTCACCGACTTGGTCGAGATGCGCCTCCCTGACCCCGCGCCCGGCTTCACCGGACCTTTCGTCTGGCCAGGAGACCGAGGAAGTGGCTGACGACGTTGAGATTGTTCTCAACCCAATCAACCCTTTGTCGCCGGTTCAGCCCGATGACTCCTTGGAAAGGACTCCGGTCCTTGTCTTCCCTGATGAGGAGACCCAGCCTGCTGGCGTCCCCATTAAGGATCCGGTTCCAGACCCTCAGCTTTCACTGACCCCAGTATCTCCCGATCGACTGAGTCGGCCTCCCCAATCACGGTTGAGGTCCAGAACCCCAAAGAAGAGTCATAAGCAGTCTAAGAAGAGGCAACGCCACAGTTCCTCATCCTCCTCGAACGAGGAGAGGCTCCGACGGAAACTCTGTCAACAATATGAAGACCTCATGTGGCAGCAGCTGGTTTTGTCCGGGCAAAAGCCGGCTCCGCCGCCTACCCCGGCCATTACATGGCTTTCGCCTCTCAGGCCGAAGCCGACCCCTCCGGAAGCATCCTCCGCCCATGGGGCCGGCCTGTATCCCAGCCCGGCCTATCTCGGTCTCTCCACCGATTAGGGTGGAACCACCGCCTAAGCAGCATGAGGAAGGGGCTCCCTTGAAAGAGGACCGACAAGACTCTGGGCTTCCCTGGCGTCTGTCGATTTACTGTCACCCCGGATCACCCTCAACGTATCGAGGGTGACTTAGGCGGCAGAGCGCTATATCACGATTCTTCGAACTTGGACGTCACTGGATTACACTCACATCCCGGGGATGATGAGTCGTCTGTGACAGGTTTGGAGGAGGATCCTTGCTCCTTTCAGGGCATCCTCTGCCTCATCTCCGAATCTACAGGAATGCCTATGGAGTCCATCCAAAAGAAGGTGGAGTACCCTCTCACCGATATCCTCAAGAGAGGGGATACACCGACAGAGGCCTTTCCGGTGGCCGAGGCCATTGTTGGCCAGCCCTTGAACTTTGGCAGCATCCTGCTTCCTGCCCAGCACTGTCTGCCTGCTTGGCCCGCAAGTACGCGGTGCCCATGGGGTCCCTTGCGGGGTTCACAGAGCACCCTTTGGCAGAGAGCCTGGTGACCGCCTTTGTGTTCAGGTGTACTGGGAGTTCAGCCGACACTGACTGACCACCAGACAGGCAGCCCCAAAATATGGACCACTCTGCCCATAAGGTCTATGTGGCCTCTTCTCTGGGTCTTCGTCAGGCCAGCTCAGCCATCATTATGGCACACTTCTCTCATGCCCTTCTCAGGTCATTAGACGAGATCCTCCCTCATCTCCCAGCGGACATGCAGATTACGGTCAAGCAAGTCTGGGACTAGGGTCGTGCTGTCGCAAAACAGCAGCTCCAGACGGCCTTGGATATAGGAGATTCTTGTGCCCGTTCTCTTGCAGCCGCAGTGGCCACTCGCCGCAGGGTTTGGCTGAGGCTTTCCTCCTTCCCAGCGGATACTCAGCATAAGCTGGCTGATGTGCCCTTCCTAGGCACCGACTTGTTCGGTCCCGAGTGGCCGGTCATCTTCAGCGTATAGAGCAGTCCATTGTCACCTTGGATGCTACCTCTGCTAAGGGTTCTTTGGGCAAGAATCACCAGAGGAGAAAGAAGAAGCCATTTTGGCATTCTTCCCCTGTGGTCAGGCAGTCCTCCTACTAAAGAGGTCAACAGCAGCAGCAGGCTCAAGCTTGGTGCCCACGTCCCAAGCAGGGTCCTCAGCAGCCCTGTAAAGGAGGCCAAGGCGCAGGTCCAGGAGCCTACTCCTCCTCCTCCTGTAAGCCTGCTCAGTGACAGCTTGGGGGTTGCCACTCCTACACCCATCACGCCAGCTCTGGGTCCTCCCGTGGGGGGTCGGCTCCACCACTTTCTTTCCGACTGGTCCGATATCACTTCAGACAGGTGGGTTCTCGAAGTGATCGGTCAGGGACTGCCTCTAGAGTTCGAGCAGTACCCTCCCAGCCGAGCCAGCGCCTTCACGAGGAAAGGATCTCCGCTTGCACTCAGTCTACTCTTCGAGACGACATAGCTCAGCTCCTCCGCAAGGAGGTAGTAGCTCCAGTGCCAGATCCTCCTACATACCCAGGCTTTGTGCCAGGTACTTCCTGTTGCCCAAGCAGACGGGGGGGTTGGCGCCCCATCCTAGAGCTCCATGACCTGAATTAATATATCAGGTCCCGCACCTTCTGGATGGTAACTGAATCAGATCATACCATCCCTGGAAAGGCACATGTGGTTCTGTTCACTGGATCTACAGGACGCATTCTTTCACGTCCCAACCCATCTGTCCCATCAGCGGTTCCTCCTGCTTGAGGGTCGAGGGGACCCTGTACGAGTTCTGAGCCATGCCGTTCGGCCTGTCATCGGCCCTTCGGGTCTTCACCAAGTGCATTGCAGTGGTAGCAGCCCACCTTCAGCATTGAGGAGTCCGAATATACCCTTATCTCGACAACTGGCTCTCGGCAGGTTCCTCCCTTCAGGAGGTGGAGAGGTCCAGGGATCTGGCTCTCTGAACCTGCTCCCAGCTCGGCCTCCTGATCAACGAGGCCAAGTCGGAACTCGTGCTGTCTCAGGTGATGGGCTTCATCGGGGCAGAGCTTGATTATTGTCAAGCCAGAGCTCGGCTCCCAGTGGAAAGGGCGGAGGTTCTCTCTTCCTTTGCCTGATCATTTCTGGTTGGGCACTTGCACCCTGTCCAGGACTTTCTGCGCCTTCTGGGTTACATGGTGGCATGCACCTCAGTGGTCTGTTGGGCCAGGTGGCACATGCGCCCCATCCAATGGGAGTTGGCCGCCCAGTGGACTCAGTGCCATGGTTATTTCGACCAGCTGATCACTGTAACCCAGAAGATGTGGGATGCTCTCCTGTGGTCGGCTGCCCCAGACTGGTTGCAGGAAGGGAACCCGTTAGTTTGCCCCGAGCCGACGGTCGTCCTTATGACCAATGCCTCTCTCATGGGCTGGGGAGCCCACATGGGGGACAACAGGGCCCACGGGTTCTGGACCCTTGAGGAGTCCCGACGCCACATCAACTTTTTGGAGCTCAGAGCAGTGAGACTGGCGCTTTCAGCTTTCGCTCCTCAGCTCCGGGGTCAAGTGGTTCAAGTTCAGATAGACAATACTACGACCATGTACTACCTCAACAAACAGGGTGGCACGCACTCCCGTCTGCTGTGCAAGGAGGCGCTCTGCATCTGGACCCTTGTCAGCCGGTTGGAGGCAGATCTCCTTGCCATCCATGTGGCAGGGGTCTCGAACCAACTGGCGGATGCTCCATCAGGTCCCTGAACTATCTGTCTCATATGGTTCAGTTTCAGAATGCCCTGTGGGAACAGGGTCAGGACCTTGTTGATAAGCTACTGGATGGTGATCAGAAGGTGGAGCTATTAAACCTCCTCCGCACAGGGTCTGATGTGGGGACCCAAGTGTTACGAACCACATACGATTCTGCGGACTCGTCTGCCAGAGCTGCAGCGTCGGGCGTCTGTCTCCGGAGACGCCCTTAGCTCCATGTCTCCGGTTTTACCCCAGACGTACAGAAAAACATTCTTGACGTCCCATACGACAGCGAAGTCCTGTTTGATGAACACTCGAAAAAGGTCATCACCAAGCTTCAGGATGCTGGGAAGGCAGTAAGATCCGTACAGGCCATGTACAGATCTAAACCTGGTTCCTTTCGTAGGAACCAGAACCGTTTTCGTGGCCAGCAACAACGACAGCAGCCACGTTTCAGCCAGCAACAGAGGGGCACTTATGGTGGAGGAGGGGGAGTAGGAGGTGAAGGAGTAGGAGGAGGAGGTTTCACTGGGATCACATCTTTCCTTATTGTGTCCTACCAGAAAGTGAAGAGATCTTTGACCTCTTGGATGGTCATACCCGACAACGGACCTGGAGCCAGTGGTCTGTCGCCGGGGTCAGGCGTTGGGTCCGAAGGCGTCTCCGGGATTGGTGAAGGCTCCCGTGGAAGCCCGGCGTCCTCATTGTCACCTTCCTGGTCCTCGGGCAACGTCAGGTCCTCCTCTGTGGAGTCCTGGAGACCAGTGTCTACTGGTGATGGGAGGGCAGTCTTCGGCTCTGGCAAACGTGTCACCGACGTTGAACGCTTGGCCGACGTCTTCGGCTCTGGCGAATGCCTGACCAACGTCTGGTGTTTGCCGATATCCTTGGCTCTGTCGAACGTCTGGCCGGCTTCGGGTGTTTGGCCGACATCGGGTCTGTCGTCTGCTTCAGGGATGTCAGGTCTTTAGTCTTCCTGGGTGGGGGATCCGGACCCCTGGGAGGCTGGAAGACCGATTTGGAGTCTGGGTCCCTGCGTCGGTCTGATGAGGAAGACTTAGTTTGGTGACGGTTGGAGGACTTCGACGAGGCCCGGGAGGGAGTGGAGGAAGCCGAAGGCCTGGAAGTCTTTATAGGGTGCAGAGAAGCTGAAGAGCCGCCTGAATCCTTAACCTGAGGGGGCTGGGAGCGAGCCCTGGAGGGAGAGCGGTCTGAGCACGTGGAGCTGGTGCGCGAGTCCGAGGCCCGATTAGGGGATCTGGACCTGACCTTCTCCTGGTGCTTGTCCCGGTGTTTGTGGACTTTTGAAGTAGATTCACCTCTGGAGGAAGGTTCCTTATCCATTCTGTGTAGTTTCTCTTCCAAGAGGCACCCCTGAAGTGCCTTCTGGTGGTGGATTCTGCTGCGACTGTTAAACCCCTGACAGAAGGAGCAGGCCTTGGCGTTGTGGTCCGGGCCTAAGCACCGCAGGCAGGATGAATGAGGATCCTTGAAGGGGATCTGTTTGCCGCAGGCACACTTGGAAGGGTGTCCTTCTGAAGAAGGAGTTGGAGATGCTGACATTTAGTTGGTAAAACTGTTTTGTGGAAGTTCTTAGTCATCGTGCGCTAGAGTGGGACCGTGAAGCCAATGCTGACGAGTTGATGGTGGGAAAAGAACTGAGGATTTTGGGGGCCTGCCCCCTCTTATACGATGCCTGACGTCGGGGGCGGTCCCTGCTGAATACTGCTAGCTAGAAAATTTCTGTGGGGTCCTGGTGCCTGCCGGCTTCAGTCCTAATGGTGTAACCTGCTGCAAGAACTGTTCTCAAAGATCTACTGTTACGGTAAGTTCTTACGTAACTGTACCATTGTTAAAAAGAGAGCTTCGTGGGATGAGTGCACAGTGGTTATAAAGGTGGATGTGAACTGGAGGGAAGAGGATAGCCACACCGCCACCTCTCCCGCTCATGTCCTCTCTTGAGATGGTGAAGCCAGGGCTAGAGACAGCGTGGTCCGGTATATTTTTAGACAGCCAAGTTTCTGAGATCACAGTGATGTCAGGGGCATAGGCATGTACCATGGGTTGTAGTAGGGAGATTTTGGGAACAAGGCTTCTGATGTTTAGGTGGATAATTTTAAGGCCATTTGGTAGTGAAAGTGGAGTGGTAGCTCAGTGGGCAGCGGCCATGGGTTGGGCATTTTGAGGGCCAGGGTTTGGGTGGATATCACCAGAAGCTAGAAGAAGCAAGAGAATAAGAAGCTGGAGTAGCCTGCTTCCCTTAAATGCACTGTGGAATAGCCATTTTGCTGTTTTAGAGGGGGAGCGAGAGAAACATAGGTGAGGATACTATCTTAAGGTGGGTAATGAGCTGAACAGACACAGAGGTGATAGTAGCACAGGGGAGCATCAGGTAGTGAGGGAGGAGTGTGGCATCTGGGAGGTGAGATGTTCCAGAGAGACAGACCGAGCTGTTATCCACCGTCAGTGGAACTAGCAGTATGGGTGAACCCCCTCCCCCGGCAGCTCAGAGATAAGTGTGGGAATTAATAAGGATAATACCACAAGTAGGCACCTTTGTTTTAAAGCCTGCCAGGACTCCATACTGCCGGCAAGAGAGGGCATTGAAAAAAGGGGGGAGGTAGTGAGATAGCGAGCAGTGGCCTGTGGAGGGGAAAACGATTAGCAGATGCCTCTAGAGGCAGAAGAATATAAGGAGCCAGTGGGGAACTGGGCTGATAGAAAAAATAACAATTAGATGACTAGTGATTGATTATAAATAAAATTGGCGAGCTAGATTGGGGGTTGGGTGGGGAGCTGGCTCACAGCGCCCGGCAGGACAAAATTGGCTGGCGGCTAGTGCCCGTACCTGGGCTGAGTATCCAGGCAGGAGGTCATGAGCGGCAGCTTGAGGAAAGCTGTCGGTCTGGGGGCTGAGTCAGCTCGGCGGTTGGAGCTTGCGTTCCCTGCAGTAGGGGGGCCCAGCTGAAGAAAAGAAGAGAGGGGGAGATTAAATAGGCTGATTGATGCACAAGGCGCAGACAGCCCAGCAGGGAGTCCAATTTACAGAACAATGGGAGCAGTTGGTTTGGGCACCAAAAAGTCTGGGGCAGAGTGGCGCATCACAATTTCTCAAGAGAGAACTGCAATCACGGCCCTTTTTAGATAATTTTAGACTTGTAAAATCAATACAGGCTGTAATTTAGCATACATTTCAGTAATATCCTTAACTCTAAAATTTGCCGGTTTTGAGAGTGCAGAGTCAATAGAGAGCTTCGGACCAATCAGAGCAGGCCCTGGAAAGGTGCTCGCATTCCGATTGGCTGGTGGCTAGTGCCGCACCTGGAAGGCCTTTACCTTTACAGATTCTGCTTACAGATTAAGTGTTCTGTAAAGTTTCCAGTATTTTTCAATTTAGTTCAGATATAGTTCTGTTTTCTAGGGACGTGGATATGATGTTCTATCCACACTTTCTGGCAGTGTCCTTTCCCTTTAAGATGTGCCAGAAAGTCTTCAAGCTGGCTCCTCCCACCCACCCGGGTGGTAACTCCCTCGGCTCTGCCCCATGACGCCAGATCTTCTTTTCCATTGGAAGAAGCAGGTTCCCTCCTTACCGCTCCCGTGTTGAGTAGGCCCTAGTGCTTAAATTCTTCGGAATTACTTCCAGACCAACTCTTACGAGTTTTGTCCTCAACTTGATCTTCGATCGCAACTGTGATGGGCGATAAGTCCACTCCTGGGTAATGCCAGTACCCTTGTGGGCAGAAGATGTCCAGGACCAACCCGCACGCCACGTGTGTCTATTGCCTGGGGCACAACCACAATCCCCAGGCCTGCAACTTTTGCTGCCTGTTTCATCTGACTTTCCTGAAGGACTGCCTCGCACCCGCTGGTCAGATCCAAAGATGCCCTGTGGGTGGTCTCTGCAGCTGCGGGGTCCACCGAGCGGCTTGCAGCATTCGGAGAGGATGCGGCCCGAGCCACGGCTCATTCCTCCTTGACTTCCGCCTTCATGCTGCTTCAACTAGGCTCGACTTTTACGGGCTCCTTCAAGGAATTGTGCCAGTGTCTGCCAACCTTCAGTCAGGGACCCACTGGCAAATCTAAATCTAAAAAAAGAGTTTAAGAAAGAAAAAACTTGTCGATTGTGGGATTGGGAGCGCTCTCAGTCGAGAGCCTCTGATTTCTGTACTTCTCCAGATTTGACTTTGGTCGAATCCTTGGCCTTGGCCACTGGCTCCATGGTAACCTCATCGGGCCTGTCGGCCAAGATGCTGTTCGAAGTCCCAGTCAAGATTTTTCTCAAGGCAGCCGACCATTTGTCGACTGAAGAGGCCAATACTTCCTTGTCTAGGACCCCATTCCTGACACAGACCATTGGAGGGACGGATCAGTCCGCTGACCCACCTCCTCTGGTCCTTGACCCTGACCAGGAGGAGCCTCGGCAATCGCCGACTCCCTCTGAGCCCTGCCATCAGTCCCCGCGGCGGCCAAGGTCGAGATCTTGGTCTTCTTCCCGTGGGTCAAGCCGGTCCTGCCGTCATCAGTGCTCCCACTCTCGGCACCAGGGGAAGCGCTACCGCCGGTGTTCTTCATCCTCGGGTGAGGAGTGGCTTCGGTGCAAGTTGCGTCAACGCTATGAGGACTTGATGTGGCAACAGCTGGTGTTTACTGGCACCAAACTGACCCCATTTACTACACCAGCCATCATGTAGCTGTCGCCCGAAAAGCCGACACTGACTTCACGGACTGAACCAATTAAGACGGTCCCAACTTGGCCGACTCCGGCTTCTCTGCCAATCGTGATGGAACTGCCGCCTAAACAGCCGATGGTCAGCACTGTGACTAAGGAGTCTCAGCTTGCCAAGGGGCTTCCTCATCGGGTGTCAGTCACCATCACCCCTGACCGTCCACGGAGGGTCAGTGGGGACTCCGGCGGTCAACCGCTCTTTGATGACTCTTTGGAGTGCGATGGTTCCTCCCTGCACTCCTGTCTGGTCGACGTGGAGTCCGTGGGGCATCTCTCGATGGACGAAGGTCCATCCTCTTTCATGGGCCTCCTCCATTTGATCTCTGAATCAACAGGTATGAAGATGGAGCCCATCCAGAAGTGGGCTTGTTGCCCGTTGACCGAGATCCTCGACCGGGTAGACTCTCTGACTGTGGCTTTCCCGGTGGCAGAAGCCGTTCTTGGCCCTGCCCTGGAGCTGTGACAGCACAATTCCTGCTCTCGCCTTCTACCAGATGGCCACAGAGTATCGCGGTACCCACGGATCCCTTTCGATTCACAAAGCACCCTCAGCCGAGGGGTTGGTGGCAGACTTTTGTGTTCCAGCGCTCCGGCAAAACCGGGGATGTTGACAAGCCACCTGAAAAGGAGTCCAAGAAGTTGGACCATGCAGCTAAGAAGGTCTGTGCTGCCTCCTTGCTTGGCCCTTCCTCATGGCCCACTTCTCCCATGCCCTGCTGGGCACCTTAGATGGGGTGCTTCCTCATCTGCCTGCGGATCTTCAGACTTGGGTCAGACAGGTCCGAGACCAGGGCCTGGCTGTATCCAAGCAACAGCTCCAGACTGCCATAGACATTAGGGACTCCTGTGCTCGCTCCATGGCAGCCTCAGTAGCCAAGCTCCACAGGGCTTGACTGCAGATCTTGACCTTCACGGTGGACACGCAGCACAAACTGGCAGATGTCCCTTACCTGGGCACCAACCTGTTCGGGTCCAGGCTCGAGGGTCACCTCACACACATCGAGAAGTCTAGTGCCACCTTGGACTTTGTGACATCTTCCTAGAAGGATCCCAAGGGCTCCAAGCAGTATCAGAAACGGAAGCCCTTTCAGTCCACCTTCAACTCCTGCGACCAAGCCAGCCCAGCAACCGGCTGGCCAGCAGGCTCAGGCCTGGCAATCTTGGCCCAAGTCAGTGGCCTCGGTTGTCTGCAAGCCAGGAGGGAGAGTCCGGTGGCCCCTCAGCCGGGCTCTCTTGCTCCTCCTCCAAGCATGCCCAATGATGGGATGAGGGTTGCCTCCCTCATGCCCATCACACCTCCCATGGGGGTCCGGCTCCACCACTTCCTTTCTGCCTGGTCAGTTGTCACCACGGACAGGTGGGTTCTAGAAGTGGTGGGTCAGGGTCTGCCTCTAGAGTTTGTGCAGTACCCTCCTTGCTGAGCCCACACCCCATGGGAGGACTTGGCTTCCGCAGAGATGCAGTCAGCTCTCAGAGACAACATAGCCCAGCTTCTCTGCAGGGGAGGTAATGGTTCCTGTCACGGATCCTCTGGAACACCTAGGGTTTGTCTCAGTTACTTCCTGGTGCCAAAGCAGATGGGGGGCTGGTACCCCATTTTAGATCTGCATGACCTGAACAAGTTCCTCGGGTTGCACACCTTCAGGATGGTAACTGTCTCAGATCATACCATCTCTAGAGCAAAACATGTGGTTTTGCTCCCTGGGTCTTCAGGACGCATTCTTTCACATCCCGATCCATCCGTCTCACCAAAGTTTCCTCTGCTTTCGAGCTGAGGGAACCCTCTACGAGTTCTAGGCCATGCCTTTCAGCCTCTCCTCTGCCCCCAGGGTCTTCACCAAGTGCATCGCAGTGTTGGCAGCTTACCTGAGGCACCGAGGGGTCCGGGTTTATCCCTACCTGGATGACTGGCTGATAGCAGGTCTTTCCAGGCAGGAGGTGGAGCAGTCAAGGGGCCTGGCCCTCCAGACCTGCATCAAACTTGGCCTCCTGTTCAACGAGGCCAAGTCGGAACTCGTACCCTTGCAGGTGAGCAACTTCGTCGGGGCGGAGCTCGACTTTTGCAGCGCTAAAGCCTGGCTCCTGGCGGACAAGGAAGAGGCTCTCTCCTCCTTTGCCCAGTCATTTCAGGTTGGGCAATTACACCCTGCCCGGGACTTCCTGCGCCTACTAGGCTACATTGCAACCTGTACCAGCGTGGTCCATTGGGCCTACGCCTGCTGGGCTACATGGCAACCTGTACCAGCGTGATCCATTGGGCCTGCTGGAGAATGCACTTCCCACAGTGGGAGCTGGTCAGCCAATGGTCTCAGTGCAAGGGGCACTTCGACCAGCTGGTCATGGTGACCCAGTGGATGTGGGACGCTATCCAATGGTGGCTGGTCCCAGCACATGTGTAGGAAGGGGTCCCGTTTGTCTGCCTAGAGCCAACGGTCATCCTGATGACTGATGCCTCTCTCACGGGCAGGGTGCCCACCTGGGGGAACACAGAGTCCATGGGCTCTGGACCCCCACGGAGTCCTGATGCCACATCAACCTCCTGGAGCTCTGAGCAGTTCATCTGGCACCGACTGCATTTGCTCCACACATTCGGGGTCAAGTGGTCCAGACGAACAACATCACGACCATATACTACCTCGACAAACAGAGCGGGACACACTCCCTGCCATTGTGCAGGGAAGCTCTCCATGTCTGGACCCTCATGCACAGCCTGGAGGCAGATCTCCTGGCCGTCCATGTACAGGAGCATCCAGTCAGCTGGTGGATGCCCTCAGCCAGGTGGGCGAGACGTCTCACGAGTGGTCTCTCTACCCAGAGGTAGTACACGGTCTGTTCTCCCAGTGGGGCACCCCTTCAGGTGGACCTGTTTGCCTCCAGGGAGAATGCAAAGCTGCAACTCTTTCGTGCCTATCCCCTTCAGCAGGGAACGCTGCAGGGGGATGCCTTCTCGAGGCCCTGGATCCCGGGCCTCTTTTATGCCTTCCTTCCACTTCCCTTGATCCACAAGGTACTTCTCAAGGCCAGGAGGGGCAAGGCACAGGTGATCCTGGTGGCTTTGGACTGGCCATACAAGTTCTGGTACCCTGATCTCCTCTGCCTTAGCAGCAGGCTTCCGAGGCATCTTCCCCTACGCCTGGACCTGCTTTCCATCAGTCAGGGGAAGGTACTCCACCCAGACCTTCAATCTCTCAGCCTGAAGGCCTTGTTTCTGATTGGCTAGAGTTCCAGGCCTTGGGTCTCTCCGAATAAGTCTTCACCGTTGTGCAGGCATCTTAGAAGGAGTCGACGGGGAACTGCTATGCCTTCAAATCGAAGAGATTCTCCATTTGGTGTCAGGGCAAGGGGTTGGAGCCTTTGTCCTGTCCAGTGGCTAGCATCCTTGATTACGTTTGGTCTCTCCCTCAGTTGGGCCTTCGGTTGATGACCCTTAAGGTGCAGCTGGCAGCTATCTCTGCTTACCTGGCATGGGCCAGACAGCAGCCGGTGGAGCAGAAGAAGGTGGTCTGGTGCTTCTTCAAAGGCCTTGACCACATTTCCCCTTTGGTGCGTGAACCACCACCACCGTGGGACTTGATGATTTTGGCAAAGCTCATAGGCAAGCCATTCAAACCGATGCACAGGTATGAGATGTCTCACCTGTCGTAGAAGACCACCTTCTTGATGGCTATCACATCATCCAGAAGGATTGAGGAGCTTCAGGTGCTTTTGGTGGAGTCTTCTTACTTGGTCTTCCACAGGGACAAGGTTGTCCTGTGCCCCAGCCTGAAGTTCCTCCCAAAGGTTGTGTCAGAGTTTCACCTTAACCAGGTGATTAAGCTCCCGGTGTACTTCACCAGTCACACCTCGGAGGCCGAGCACAGGCTCCATACTCTGGACTTGAGGCGAGTGATCACCTATTACAAAGAGCGCACGGCTAGAGTTCGGGTAGAGGTTCGCCAGCTGTTTGTCACCTACTCTGAAGCTGCACCTGGCAGACGATTGGCAGTTGGATCACATCCTGTGTTGATCTCTGCTATAGGTTGGTGGGTAGAGAGCCTCCCGGAGGACTAAGTGCTGATTTCACCTGCCATACCGCTGTGTCAGTGGCTGCTTCCAGGGATGTCCCTATCTAGGAAATCTGCAGGGCTGCTACCTGGAGGTCAGCACACACCTTCATTTCCCATTACCACATTGACCTAGAGTCTTGCTGGGCTGCTGATTTTGGGGCCTTAGTTATCCAGTCCTTATTTCCTAAGTAGGGGATGTATGCCATGCCACCCTCCTCCTGGAGAACTGCTAGAAAGTGTGGCTAGAACATCATATCCATGTCCCTAGAAACACAGGTTCTAGGATTGTGGATATGTTGTTCATCCACACTTCTTGGCATGTCGCTTTCCCCTTTAAGGATCGCCGGAAGGTCTTCAAGTGGGCTCCTCCCACCAGCCTGGGTGGTATATCCCTCGGCTCCGACCCATGATGCTAGATCTTTCTTTCCGCTGGAAGATTCAGGTTACCTCCTTCATGCTCTTGCATTTTGTAGGCCCTGGCTTCTAAACCTTCGGTTATTCCGAAAATTCGCCTTGTTCTCGTCAGCAATAGCGACTATTTTTCTTCGACTATGGAAGACAAGTCTTCCTCCAGATTTCGCTGGTATTTGTATGGCCAGAAGATGTTACACACCAACCTCCACACCTCGTGCGTCTACTGCTGGGGTGTCGGTCATGACACCTCAAAGTGCGATTTTTGCCTTGCATTTCATGCTAACGTCCTCGAAGACCATCTCGCACGACTAAAGTTAGTGTGGCCTGAAAAATGGAATCCTCCGGTGAAATCAAAGGAGGCCCAGTGGGCGGTTTCCACAACCGTGAGATCCGCCTAGCAATTGGAGTGTATGCAAGCCTTCGAGGAGGAAGTGGCTCGTGCCGCAGAATCTTCCTCTCGGAGCTTCTTTGTTCCACTCAACCTGGGCTCCACCTTCTTAGGTTTTTTCCAAGAGTTGTGCTAGTCTCTCCTGACCAAGGCAGAGAGTCCTGTGGGCACACACTCCTCTCGGTCCCGTAAGCGGGAAAAGGACCCAAGATTGTCTCAACGAAGACGCTCTTGGGATCGGGAGAGATCTCGGTACCAGGAACCGGCGATTTCGACCTCGGGTGTCAACAGCTGATTTTGTCCGGGCACAAGCCTACCCTGGCTTCCACCCCGGCCATTACTTGGCTTTCGCCTCCTAGGCCGAAGCCGACTCCTTTGGAGAATGATTAAGTCGGTTCCCCCACCCGCAGAGCCGGGCGAAACCTCCAGTTCAGCCTAAACCGGTTTCTCCACCGATTGTGGTGGAACCACCGCCTAAGCAGCCTGTGGGTGGGGCTCCTTCTAAGGAGGGTAGACTGGACACAGGGCTTCCACGGCATCTTTCGGTTACTGCCACCCCGGACCACCCCCAGCGGGTCGAATGTGATCTGGGCAGTCGACCGTTGTATCCAGATTCCTCGGATTCAGATGAGACCGGCTTTCATTCTCATCCAGGAGATGACGAATCGGCTGGTGGGATAGAAACGGAGGAAGGTCCTTCATCTTTTCAGGGCATTCTTCACCTCATCGCTGAGTCCACAGGGATGCCCCTGGAGCCTCTCCAGTAAAAGACGGAGTACCCTCTCTCGGACATCCTCAAGAGAGGGCATACCCCGACAGAAGCCTTTCCTGTGGCCGAGGCAGTTGTTGGCCCAGCCTTAGAACTTTGGCAGCACCCTGCCTCCTGTCCAGCTCCATCTGTTTGCAAGTATGCGGTGCCCATGGGGTCCCTTGTGGGGTTCACACAGCACCCTTCGGCCGAGAGCCTTGTGACCGCCTCTGTTTTCAGGCGTACTGGCAGTTCTGCCGATACTGACCGACCTCCCGAGAAGGAATCAAAATATTTGAACCACTTAGCTCGGAAGGTCTATGTGGCCTCATCTTTAGGCCTCCGTCTGGGAAGTTCGGCCATCATCGTGGCACACTTCTCCCACGCCCTCTTGGGTCTTTGAATGAAGTCCACCCCACGTCTCCCTGTGGACGTGCAGACTACGGTCAAGCAAGTCTGGGACCAGGGACAGGCTGTTGCCAGACAGCAGCTTCAGACGGCCCTGGATATTGGGGACTCTTGTGCCTGCTCGTTGGCAGCCGCAGTTGCCTCTCACTTCAGGGCTTGGCTGAGGCTCTCCTCCTTCCCGGTGAATACTCAGCACAAACTAGCTGATGTGCCTTTCCTGGGCACTGATCTCTTCAGCCCAGGTGTGGCTGGTCACCTTCAGCACATTGAGCAGTCCAGTGCCACCTTGGACGCCACTTCTTCTAAAGGTTCTTCTGGTAAGAAGCAGCAACAGAAGAAGAAGCATTTTTGGCATTCTTCCCCTGCAGCCCAGCAGTCCTCCTTCCAAAGGGGACAGCAACAGCAGGCTCAAGCTTGGCTCCCCCAGCCCAAGCCCAGGCCCTCCCAGGTCCGTAAAGGAGGCTGAGGTTCAGGTCCTGGATCCTCCTCCTCCTCCTTCAAGTCTGCTCAGTGACAGGGCAGGGGCTACCACCCTCGCTCCCGTCATGCTAGCTCTGGGTCCTCCCGTGGGGGGCCGGCTCCGCCACTTCCTTTACGCCTGTCCGCTATCACCACAGACAGATGGGTCTTGGAAGTGGTTGACCAGGGACTGCCTCTGGAATTTGAGCAGTACCCTCCAAGCTGAGCCCGCACCCCACAGGAAGACAGAGTATCTGCCCATTCTCCTCCTCAAGGAGGCAGTAGCTCCAGTGGCAGACTCTCCAGCAGACCCAGGCTTCGTATCCATGTACTTCCTGGTTCCCAAGCAGAGGGGGGGGTCTGGCACCTCATTCTAAATCTGCACGACCTGAATCAGTATCTCAGGTCACGCACCTTTCGGATGGTCACTCTGTCCCAGATGATACCATCCTTGGAGCGAAACATGTTGTTCTGTTCACTGGATCTCCAGGACGCGATCTTTCATGTCCCAATCCGTCCGTCTCATTGGAGGTTCCTCCGCTTTAGAGCCGAAGGGACCCTATACCTATGCCTCGTCAAGTGCAAGACTGCCTGACTGTCCAAAGTTTTAAAGGAGCTTTGAAAGCCTACCTTTTTAGTAAAGCCTATAATGATTTTTGAATATTTTAATGCTGTTTTAACTATTTACTGTTATATGTAATATTGTACAGGCGCCTTGGTTTAAGAAAGGCATCTTATATAAATAAAGAGTGATTTGATTTGATAGGAGTTCCAAGCCATGCCGTTCGGCCTGTCATCAGCCCTACAGGTCTTCACCAAATGCATTGCCATGGTTGCAGCCCATCTCAGGTTTGGGGGGGGATCAGAATTTACCTTTGCCTCGATGATTGGCTCTTAGCAGATCCCACACAGCAGGAGGTGGAGAGGTCCCGAGACCTGGCCCTCCAGACCTGCTCCCAACTCGGCCTCCTGATCAACGAGGCCAGGTCAAAACTCATGCTTTCTCAGGTGATGTGCTTCATCGGGGCAGAGCTCGACTCTCTTAAGCCAGAGCTTAGCTCATGGTGAACAGGGCAGAGGTTCTCTCCTCCTTTGCCCAATCATTTCTGGTTGGGCAATTGCACATTGCCCGGGACTTTGTGCGCTTTCTGGGTTACATGGTGGTGTGCACCTCCGTGGTGCATTGGGCCCGGTGGCACATGCACTTCCTCCAGTGGGAGCTGGCTGTTTGGTGAACTCAGTGCCATGGTCATTTTGACCAGCTGATCACTGTAACCCAGAAGATGTGGGATGCTTTCCAGTGGTGGACCATCCCAGACCGATTACAGGAAGGAATCCTGTTTGTCCGCCCCAAGCCGGCAGCCATCCTTACGACCGATGCCTCTCTCATGGGCTGGGGAGCCCACATGGGAGACAACAGGCCCATGGGTTCTGGACCCCCAAGGAGTCCCGTTACCACATCAACCTGTTGGAGCTAAGAGCAGTCAGACTGGCACTGTCAGCTTTCGCTCCTCAGCTCTGGGTCAAGTGGTTCAAGTCCAGACGGACAATACTATGACCATGTACTACCTCAACAAACAGGATGGCACGCATTGCCGTTTGCTCTGCAGGGAAGTGCTCCGCATCTGGACCCTCGTGAGCCGTCTGGAGGAGCCTCAAACCATCTGGCGAATGCTCTCAGCTGCTTAGGCGAGACATCCACGAGTGGTCTCCCCATCCAGAGGTAGCTTACAGCCTGTTCTCCCACTGGGACAAACCAATGGTGGACCTGTTTACCTCCACGGAAAACACCAAGCTGAGGCTATTTCATACCCACCCCACTCAGCAGGGCTCACTGCATGGGGATGCCTTCTCAAGGCCATGGACCCCAGGCCTCTTCCACGCCTTCCCTCCATTTCCCGTGATCCACAGGGTGCTCGTCAGGGTGAGGAAGAACAAGGCGAAGGTGATTCTGGTGGCCCCAGACTGGCCGCGCCAGTTCTGGTACCCAGATCTCCTCAGCTTCAGCTGCAGGCCCCCAGAGCGGCTTCCAGCACGCTTGGACCTGATCTCTCTCAATCAGGGGAAGGTATACCGTCCAGACCTTCAGTCCCTGCACCTCACAGCCTGGTACATGAGCGGTTAGAGTTCCAGGCTTTGGATCTTTCCGAGGATGTCCTCACCATGGTGGAGGCATCCAGAAACGAATTGATTAGGAAATGTTATGCCTTCAAATGGAAAAGGTTTTCCATTTGGTGTCAGGGCAAGGGCCTGGACCCTCTGTCCTGTCCAGTGGCTAACATTCTCGACTACCTTTGGTCTCTCTCCAAAGGGGGTCTTCGGTCATCGACCCTTAGGGTGCCCCTGTCAGCCATCTTGCTTACCGGGCGCGGGCCGGTCAGCCAACATTGGTGCAGGAGAAGTTGTCAGGCACTTTTTCAAAGGCCTGGATCTCATATCCCCTCTGGTGCGTGAACCTCCACCTCCGTGGGATCTGCTGCTGGTACTGGCAAAGCTCATGGGCAAGCCATTCGAACCGATGCACAAGTGTGAG